>OX359246.1:24674372-25874372 GCA_947179485.1 Allacma fusca
CCAATAATTGTTACAAGTTGTTGACTCAAACCCAATACTTTGAGATCCTTCATCTGCAGCAATAATGAATGCAATTTTGTTACTATTTTGCAGCAGCGTGGACAAGGAATCGTCACACCCTACTCAAATACAATGACACGAAATTTTAATTGCAGTTTAAAAGCGGTCAACCTGATGCTCCGGCTGAATTCCTTGGTATTTCGCCGGGTACTGCATTATTGGGAAGGATTGAAAGAGGCACTGCTGTTTCGTTTCCTCGAAAAGTCGGGCCGTCTTCATGGGTGGATTCCATCCGAGAAAACAAATAATTATTGCAGGTTCTTCGCTCATGCCTAATACTTTGAGGTCGTACATCTGGAACAATAATAATTGTAAATACGTTATTATTTTGTAGCAGCGTGGACAAGGAATCGTCACACCCGTCTCAAAAATAATGAAACCAAATTTTAATTGTAGTTTAAATCGGTCTACCTGATGCTCCGGCTGAATTCCTTGGTATTTCGCCAGGTACTGCATTATTGTGAAGGATTGAAAAAGGCACTGCTGTTTCGTTTCCTCGAAAAGTCTGGTCGTCTTCATCGCTGGATTTCATTAGCGAAAACCAATGTACTACTAAAGTGCAGTACTAGTTTTTTAAAATTATTTTACCTTATGAATGAGTGTAAATTAAATGTTAGTTGCTGTAATGATTATGAAGTCTTATTAGTCACTTTCCAGTTACATAGCTACTACCGACATTATTTTTCTTTTAATGCACGGAGCGATGCGAAATGTGATGACCAACAGATTTTCCCTTAGTACATTTTATTTGAAGGCATTGTTGGCCGTTTATAGCATAAGGACCATGCCCACATTCCAACACTCATTCAAATTTGTTATATTTGTTGCTACATAGGTGGAGCGCACAACACATGTATATGAACGAGAGGTAGTAAATAGTGAGTGTGACGGTGAATGGAATAAATAGAAAAGTTCGGCCGTCCCAAGTATTCGTCCCTATCTTTTATGTATTTTACGGCCAACGTCTAGATCCCGTCTCAGTCCCTCTCCTCTCTTAATAGTTAGAACCGAATCCGTCTCAAAGTCCCTATCCCGTCCCGATTTTTGCCGTCCGTCCTGAGAGACGGTATCCCCAGCGAACATCATTGGCGTTAAGCTCAAATTCTGTGTACACAGACGTCGCTAAAGGAAAAGAGGTGGTCAAAGAAGCCGATGAAGGCCAAGGGATGACCAAACTAGCCGTTAAAGGAAAAGCGACGACGAATGTTAAGCCGACCAGGGAACATCGGACTAAATCCCGCAAACACAAAAAGAGGATGACCCACAGTAGGGGAGTGAAAACAAGAAAAGCTGGAGCGAAGAATTTCATTACGGGAGAAGGTATATCTGTGGCTGCAAATTTAATCAATGGCCAAGAGACTACGTAGACCAGTTACGAATGCCGTGTCTAGGAAATCGAAAAAGTACACGGGGCTGTCAAGAGTAAGACAAAACGGAAGGCTTTAGCAAGGATTGTGACGAAAGTAAACAGCGCGGCAAAGGCGGCAGGTGCAGTATAACTGCAGCGAAGGTCAAGCAGAGTGCTGCGCTAAGTGAAAAGCCTCAGCCTAACCGATACTGCAAATGCAAACGCTTTTACAAATGACGCGACCAGTGTGGATCTGGATACGAAAAATCAAAAAGTTGCCAAAAAGGATGACACCATTGACAAAAATTCAACGAAGGACGCGATCTATAACGAAAGCGTGAATACGGACGGGACGGACCGAGATACAAAGGACGAAACAATTTTGGATGGCACAACAAACGACGCGGTCGATAGTAAAAACGTCATTAAGATATCCATTGACCATGTCAGCTCCCCGAAAGACGACACCGGTGTGAATAATATTATACAGGATGCCTAAAACGATGTAATTGTCCCTCAGGCTGACAGCAATAGAGACGTTGTCAAAATAATGTCGACTGTTGATGGTCACGTCAAAACGGCCGAATCTGCGCGATCGGATAAAACAAATGCTGATGTGACAACACAAGACACGGCTAAATGTAACGCAGCCCAACCAGAGACAACAAGCAATGTAGTTGTAAATAATGGCGCAGAAAAAATGACCGTAGTTAGTCCCCTTAACAAATTAGCGCGATAATTAGTTCCACAGGAGAGTTGTAAAACACCCAGCAATTCTACCAGATGAAGTCAAAGAAGAACTCCATCTGCCAGAAAAAACTGACAAAAAATGTTAAGCCACTCGAAGACCGTTCCGTCAGAGATACTGCTGCAGAAAATGAACTTTTGGCTGTTAAAACTGGAGGTAATTGTTTTACAATGTGTGCCATTTAAAAATATTTTTTGTTTTCTGAATATTTGCTAGTTAATTAATTCGCATCCGCTTATATTCTTCCTGTGACGCCTTCATCATCTGTGCTTTCAGAAGCAACACGTAAGACGAAAATTACAAAACCCATTACTGTACCTAAGACAGAAATAGAGCTTCCTTCGGGTTTCCGAAATCCCGAAGTTCCGTGTTCGGAAACGGAACGGAACAATTTCGGAACATTCTTTTTGATTCCGTCATTGAATCGGGACAAAACCGGAACATGAGCACTTGTACCGATAATATCGGGACCGGGACGGTTCAGAGCATCGGTACGAAAAATGTCCCATATAATTTATTTCACCGGAAAGCGGAATTGTTCTGTTCCGTTCCGAACCGATCCCGGTACAATTTCTGAAGTGTCGCGCCATCGTTCAACTAGAATGGAAACACATTTCTTATCGCTCTGGCTTGTAAGCAGTTTTTTGCCAAAATAACGAAATTGGATGAACACAGTTAGATTTAATTTACGCAAATGCTTATATGTAATGCGAGTATCCTTTTCCATGAAAATCAACAGAATAACTAATTTTGTTTAATAAACATGGGCATGGGCGATTTTTCTTGAAATGAAAATTCTGAAATCGAAATTATTAGCAGCAATGAAGCAAGCTTGCAGGAAATTAACACTTAGGCCATTGAAGTCCACACGCTACAAATATTTATTGCTAAAAAATAATTAATAATAATTTTATAATACTGCACAGTAGTTCTTTTTATGTGGCCTAATTATTATTAAATATTATTTTATATAATTAAATAATAGCATTCCCTAGCATCCAATCTATTAAAAGTATACCATGTATATTAAGTTTTCAGTAATTTGTACACGCGTTTCATGTATATGTTGTGAAAAATTCCGGGATATTTCGGAACGGAACGGGTTCGGAACGGAAAAACTAGCATAATACGGAACGGAACACAACCTGTAACGGAAAAAATACTTTACTCCTTTGTTCCGAACGGTGTCAGTTCAAATGTTCCGATGTCCCGACAGCCGGAACGGAACCGGGAACAATATTATTTGTAGGTTTCGGAACGGAACGGAATTTCGTACGGAACAAAAATGTTGAACACGTTGGAAGCTCTAGACAGAAACACCTGCAATAACATGTGTCGTCGTAACTGAACCAGCCCTAGCCCACGAACCTGGTATCAATACTCTTCAACAATCAGCACCAGTAGATAAAACCGCTGACAACAATTCAATATTACCAGCAAAATCTGCATGTAATTTCCTTGCCTTAGCTGTAATAACAGCGCCAACAACAAATAAAATAATGGATCCTTATAAGTCTACTGTCTACTTCATCTCCTGCACAAACGCAAGAATTGCAACCAGAAGTTTCATCAACACACCCGCAAGGGCCCGTTTGACGGGTATAAGCAGCCATGTACATATGTGTGTATACTGAAGCCACTGACAATGAGAGCGTGTCACAGGATGGCATGGCATTTATTTTGAAACTCAACAATTAACTTTTCCAATAATATTTCTGTTACTGAATAGACGTTGTTTACAAAATTAACCTGTTTTTTACAATGAAGTTGTAATACAAATAACTTGGCTGTAATTTAGGAATATTATTATTTGTATTATGGATTTTAATAATTTATTGAAGATCACATTTGTCCACAATTTCTTGCTGGAATATTGCTGGGATACAGCCCGATTTTCCGTTCTGTGGTAAATGACATATGGGAAGGAAGATGTTAAAATTAATATCGACTGTAATAAAAAAATTATTTTTCACAATTTATTTTCAATACAATCTAAATACAGATAGGGAAATAAATTCCCCTAAAAGCAGCATACTACACCTTCACTATTTGCAATTTGCATACTTGCAAATGCATCATTGGCATTAGTCATAAACTTTAACAACTGGATTCTTGTGACTTGTAACACATAAAAAATCCAGGTGCTCTCATTGACTTTCATTTAATTTAAAACAATCCCACAATAGCGTATTCATTTCAAGTATACTAATTATTTATTCCGGGACACGCAAATATGTGTCTGTACCTATGGCTCATGGGTTTACGAATACGATTTGGAAGAAACCAAACAGCAGAAACATATCTATACATATGTACGGTACCCCAACCGGGTTAAAACGAACATTTCAATACTGTAGCAAACAAACAGGCTCTCCGGAACGTTCTAAAAAGTGGGGGGACAACATTTTTAATTCGTCTTAGTTTTTTTTCTAGTGACCATATACAAACGTATGTATGTACATACTATGTACATAAAAGGTTACACATAATTTTTCGTTAGCTAATCATATAATCATGCAAATTATATATCTTGTAATTTTTAGAAAGAAGCTTCAGCTTTCACATAAGACACAAATATCATATTAGAAACCTTTTCTTACAAACCCTAGACACTAGCAAAATGTTATAGATTTCAAATAGAGGCACTGCTTGTTAACTAGCTACGGGAATGGTTCGATCTGTTCTTTATTTTTTGGTCTGGTTAGGTCCAAGCAACATCTGTTCCATAATCTGGATTAGAGCTACTTTTGGGATCGGGATACACCCGGGAATTGGGTTCGGGATCGGGTTCGAGTTCGGGTGTCTAATTAATGTTCCCAAATACTTTGGGACCAGGTTCAGGAACATGCTCAGCAGACCCGGGATTTCGGGATCGGGACCGGGTTTGGGAACGGGTTCAAGCTTGATAAAGGTATTCGTGTTCCCGTCGGGAACCGGGAACATCCTCGTTCCCACACCCGTTACACGCTTCACGTTCCCGGGAACTATAAACGCATCCATCTATCGGAGAAAAAATACAAAACATGCACGGCTTCCATCGTTAAAGTGTTGAGATAATAATTTTACGTAAGCGACATGAGCCGTTTCGCATATTGTCAGTTGGCATCGCATAGTAGTGATTTCCGCCTACTGTAACTTGCAAGATGAAAGTTATTGCAAAACTCATAGTGGGAATCGTTTAAGAAGTCCTCCTGCAGCTTTTTCGGCAGCGCAGACCAGACGTTTAGTTTTATGGCCATTTTAAATAGTGCCGAAATCCATTGTTGCATGGTACGCATGCATAAGTATTGCTAAATCAATAAAAATATGAAGAAAAAAAATTGATTTGCACTAACTGCACTGGTCTCGGGAACGAGTCCGGGTTCAAGGGATTCGGGATCGGGATTGGGAGCAAATTTTATCTGATCTCGGGTTCGGGATCGGGATCGGGTTTGAGATCAACGATTCAAGCATATTTAAAATCTGGGTTTTTGTGCACTTGATCCCAGTATTTCGGGAACGGATTCGGGTGTGAGTCCGAAAATATTGATGACCCGATTTCCGGGATCGGGTTCGGGAATGGGATCAAACTTTTCGTTCCCACAAGTAGCTCTAATCTGGATCCATTCTCCGGTAGATTTACCCGTACCTGACGAAATATACCAAATTTGGAGGCGTTGAATTCTTGGAAGTAAATGTTTCTCCAAACATGTATATTTGATGGCAATTATTAATATCCTGAAATAAACTCCTTTGGCGGACGTTTTACAGTGATAGAGACCGTTGTATTCTTTTCAATAGTATCAGCTCCAAAAACCTATCGAGTTTAAAATTTTCTCCGACCAAATTGTCCGTTATGCTCCTAATACAAGAATGGTATTAACTTTTGATCCAGAACAAAATTTTGGTCTGGATCTATCTGGTAAGGGGAGGTCAAATTGTCCGACAAAGGTAGTGGGAAACAATATTCCAAATTTAAAAAGGTCAACAATAGCAAAGAATGATGGATATAAAAATATCATCTAATTCCTTGATGACTCGCGTTTCGTTGAATTCCTAAGTTACTATTTAAAGTATCACCCTATCACACAATTTCAACCCTGAAACTTTGTTGCAATATTGACATAAAATCACTTAAGTTCAAAATCATTAGCAAGGATAAAATGAGTTTTAAAAAATATATTTCCTATCTCCTCCTAAACCATGACTAGTGTCATGGACCACAAATTTCGCTACTTAATTTGGTAGTTACCTAGATGAGTCGATCTCCACAAGTAAGAATATACCAGAATGAAAAAGATATTTAGCAACACGGTGTAAGCATTTTTGTTTAGAAGAAATAGATTCTTTGATGTTTTTAAATACAACTAATATCAATTTGAGCAGGATTCTTAAAAAAATGAAGCTTAATTACTGTCTTAACAGTAAAAAGTCAGGAAAAGGCTTCTTAGGAAGTAGTATAGCCTGTCCTTCCCTGACGTTTTTTGGGAGGGACAATGTCCCCCCTGTCCCCCTTATTCCGGAGTGCCTGCAAACAAATAACTATCATATACAAGTATTCATTCGCCAATCTAGACTATTGGGTTGACAAGACAAGTGATAGTAATAGTAATAATAAATAACATGTTCTTCCATTTGCACGTAACAGC
Organism: Allacma fusca; assembly: GCA_947179485.1. Classification (NCBI taxonomy): domain Eukaryota; kingdom Metazoa; phylum Arthropoda; class Collembola; order Symphypleona; family Sminthuridae; genus Allacma; species Allacma fusca. The sequence goes on from OX359246.1 coordinate 24,681,157, forward strand.
ACGCAATCGTTCATCATTCTTTAAAAATTACAGTTTATTTTCAGAATGTACCAGAAATATTTGCATTTCGCCCTATTTTTAATTACCTTCCCGAAATATCTTCGATGTGAGGACGATGCAGGCTGGATCTCCAACTGCAAAACTGGATTTAACATAAGCTCATCGCAGTGCGCATATGGGGTTTGGCTAGACCGAGACATAAAACCAGGCTGCGTCTGCGTGAAGGGTCTCTGGGTCCTGAATACAAAACATTGCGAAAACACAGACCTCTTGCTCTTTGGAAACGGAGACTGTTTCTCAATAGAAAACAGGGTAACTTAAAATCATTCAAGTGCAGATAAAATTTGAATGTGCATTTTTAATGCTTAACAATTTTCACAATATTTTTCCCCAGATCCGGAAAATCACTTACTTAGGTTCCCCTTTCGCAGCCTTCGCTCCAGCAACTTTTATCTCGGAGAAAAATAAAAGCTGGGTATTCCAACTTTCCGAGGGTCTGTCTTTGGAGAGTAATCAACCAATTCGTATAATCCGAATCAACCCTATAACCCACTTTTACTACCAACTCCCATCGCAATCAAAGGTCTGCATCGATGAGGCCCTCAAAAATGCTACCCCATCGGTCTCCAGCCTGTTTTCCTACATTCTAGGCGACCAAACCTTAAATCACGTCTCGGTCATAAAATTCTCCAGAAGTCCTCCTTTCGTACAATTCTCAACTGAAGATCCCCATCATACACAGTGTACCCTCCAAAGCTTACAACTAGAGTCAGGAAAACACCTAAGTTTCCAGAAGTTCCAACTGAGCCTGGGTCAAGGGATTTATCTCGGAGCGGAGAAAGTTGTTCCATCAGATGGAAATTGTTCCAATAGCTGCCAAATCCACAGAAGAGAAAAACGATTTCTGCCAGATCCCACATTCGACGTGACAGGATACTACGGTTTTAGTTTATCTGCCGACAATTCACTTAATTTGAATACCATTCAGAGTTATATAAAAGAACAAAACGTTCGGATTATCAAAAGCGAGCTGAATTACATGAAGAACTTACAATCTCCGCCCGAACTTCGACTGAATGACTCGACGTACGAATTTTTGGAAATGTCCCGGGTCATTTTAAATACCCTTTGCCCCGTTCCGGAAATCCCCGAATCGCTCACTAAGGCTCTAAACCGACTCTTTAGGTACATTCTAGTGGAAAGGAGAGAGAACAATTTGTACGGGCAACTTGACCCAGTGGAAAGTGAGCATGCGCAAGTGATGACGGTTTTGGAGTCTTGCTACAACCAGTCCAATGCCTACGAGTTTATTATTGCATATATTGCACCTGAAGACCTTTGTGAGCTGGATCATGTAAGACTTTTCGACTCGTTAGTGACTTCTCGCTATAAGGGATTTTGCGATACAACTCATTGGGATTTGCAGTCCCGATTCCCGTTTACACAACGTGTTTCACAATGCTTATAAGGGATAATACTTATAAGGACAAATTTTCTCGGTCCTTTGAGGTTCCCTTATAGCGAGAGTTGACTGTACTTTTTTCAAAGCACTCCCTTTACAGCCTTCCCGAACGTAATTTGTTGTCCCGCCATGATTTGCCTAAACAAAATGGGAATCATGAAGTTTATCCCCAATGAGTTAATATTCTTTAAATTTAATGAGTATCACCTTATACTGGATACTACAACTTCCTCTAAATGATTATAATTAATTTTACCCAAGCAGTTCCATTGCACGCTAAAACAATTGACTGGAACAATTTCAAGATTTAGTTTCAAAACAGTTTTTACTATTTTTGACATCCAATTTTAGGCGTCAACTATTTTTTCTGGAAGATTGTATTTAAAGAAAATAATATTAAAAAATTGAGGAAGAAATTATTAAAATTGGCACAAAATGGGAAGTTCCATCGGTATACGACCTGGAATTTGGAAATAACCTGTTATCCCTACCCTCATTTTTCCTTACGTATTTCAATTGAATTAATTTCCAATGAATTATCCGACAGATTAGTTCACCAAAGGACAACAATACTGGTGCTTACATCGAACCTAATCATTTTATATGTACTTGCACGAAGGAATACAAGGGTGTAGCCTTCAATAGCACAGTGAACAATACATGTAACGCCACTAATCCCCTTGAAGCTCCCTACATGTGGAATTACCCAACTAGCGACTTTGTTGTAGAGGCCATGTGGAAAACCTTCCAGTTCACTCACTTCCAGTGTGCCAAGTACTTCGAAGTAGACACGCGAGCTGCATCGATGTTTCACGAGAAGCTCGAGAGGCTCTTCCATGCCGATGTGATTTTCAGATGGTGATTTTAATACTATGTACAAATAATCATAGAATTGTCATTCCTGTAATAAGTGTTCCCGAAAATTAAAATTAAGGGATATTTTTGACTATTTAAGTTAGACTAGCAGCAGCCCTGTGCTACACAGGAACAATTACTTGGAGAGGTGGTAGTGTGAGTGTAGAGGCTTAATCGCTTACAAATCAAGCCCAGTCGTGGAGGCTTACTGTATGCCTAAATCTTGCGGCCTGATCTTAAGAGTAGAGCGCGAAATTTAAAAGCCACAAACTCCATTCCTAGGTCATTAATTTATAAGGATTGATTTTTACGCGAATGTATATCTATATACGTAGGTTTAATCCAGGCAATACTTCCCAGAAGTTATGGGAGTACATTTTCATGGGATACAACCTCAAGGAGTACACAAAGGCAATGGATATGTGCCTCTGTGCGGCTCGATACTGGTCGGATTACCCCCAGCCCATGGTGAGGCCAGTGATACCGGTTTTTAAGAAGAAGAGAAGTCTGAGATTTGGAGTAGACGGGGCCCACAATGACATTGTGGAGGAGTCAAATCTCAATGCACAGTGTTTGCAGCATCCTTGGGATCCCGTGCAGGACATGAATGGACAGAGTTGTTGAAATATTAGAGACATAATTATGATTATTTGTGATTCGCATTTATTTAAGTCAATGAATATTTATTCTGTTACCACAATTTTTTCATTTTATCTAGAAAAAAATATATTTATTTGGTCAACAACTTTAGTCAACCGAGGGCTTTTCAGCAGAGCTGCGTTCAAGTCAAGTTATTTTAGATAACTTGACTTGAACTTGACTTGAACTTGAAAAATTGTCTAAACGAGGTATCCGTACTTGTACTTGATGAATCAAGTTTTTCAAGCAACTTGAGTATTCAAGTACACGATTTTCAAGTTCATTTTGTAGAACTTGAACTTGGTTAGAACTTTACGTTCAAGTTGGACACATAACTTGACTTGAACTTGTACTTGAACTTGATTATTCAAGTATTTTTTTCGTAAATGAATAAACATTACTAGAAATTGTGTCCACAATTATTATAGCTGATAATGGTTCGGCCGTAATAAGAATAAACTAAACGTCATACGGACGATATTCTTTACTTTAAAATTACTAAAAAGTTTAAAATACATGGTCAAATAAATGTAAGCATTGTAGTCTACTGTCGGGGCATTTGGAAATGAGACTTGGCCAATTAAGGACAGGTGTGTTACGCACGCCTCTCTTGCCTCCGATAGGCTTGTACTTGTTACCATAGAGTGACTATCAGTCATCGATTACTTGTCAACCATAGATTGACTCTTTATCTGTAATATGGTAATCTGTGTGAGTCAACCATCGAGTTTCAATTGTTAATCCGGTTGCAGGAGATTTACATTGCATCTGCATACATGCTTTTATTTCGCGCGGAAAGTCATGAAAAATCATCGGCCTATCAGAGGCAAGAGAGGCGTTTGTAACACACCTGTCCTTAATTGGCCAAGTCTCATTTCCAAATGCCCCGACAGTAATTTACTAATTTCTATAGTTAACACGTTAGCAATCATATTATTGGCCTGTTCACATTATGTTGCACTCGTTTGGTGAGTTTAACCAGCAGTTATAATCATGAATATTTGTGGTCGTTAATTTTGCTTAACCAATATTTAGATATAAGATTGGTTGTTGTTCATCTGCGCCATCATGTTTATTATCAGCAAAAATAATTCTTACAGGCAATAATACATTGCTCTTAAACTTCTTCTTAGCTTCAGAACAGGTGAACTAAACAATCACTTCATTTTTATAATGGAACAAGAACCCCGAGTATCTTCCTTTATCAAATCCAAGCCTGTCTGTACACATTTGAAACTACCCGCTCGAATCATCATAGAGAGCAAGTAACTCAATGCTGTCGACGCCATGGGGTTTCTGTCTGACGTCGGCGTCTTAAGACTAAACGAGATAGCGACATGTCCTAGGTCTATGCCTTGCTAAACTATACCATACAAGCCACCAGCCAATTGATTAATCACACCATATCACACCAGTTATAAGAGATAGCATAGAGCTTATGACTCTCAATGGCGCAATCCTAACCGTACGCTTACGGTGTAGTTGATACAGTATACTGCTCATTGTTAGTGTAGTTGCCAATCTCTCAAAATCTCTCCAAAAATTAACTGTAGTTTTCTATTGTAATGTAATAATAAACTACTGATGAAAAACTATCCTTCAGACCATAAATCATTTGATTATACGCAACATAGAGTTCAAGCGCTACTACTATAAATACTTTATTGGGCTTTCAATGCACTTCCCAACTTCCCCATTTCATTTTTCCTCTAATAATTCCAAACCGACGTGTCTCTCTATGCGTTCATATTCCTACCACAACTACGACGAGTACTGTACTCCGTACAATACCCAATAAGTATGAATGTGATTGTGTAAGGGCAAACTACGTGATCTTTATTTGCTTAAGTTGGCAACACGCACGTGACGGGACAATTTCGGAACAAATATTAATCCCACATTTTGCCAAATTATTGCAGGACTGGATGGGACAAATATTTTTGCCCCCAGTTACTTCAGGTCGGGATCGGCAAAAAAATATTTGTGCCTCGAGATATTTCAGGACGTGATCGGGACAAATATTTTTTCACCGAGTTATTTCATATCATCATCGGGAAAAACTAATTTATTTTTCGGGAATCATCTGCGGGACAAATACTTTTTCACCGAGTTACTTCAGGTCATGATCGGGACAAACTAATTTGTTTTTCGGGAATCATCTGCGGGACAAATAGTTTTCCAAGGTTTTCGGGACTCGGCAGAATATCCTGCGGGACCAATTTTTTTGCTCCAAGGATTTCAGAATCGGACGGAATTTTCTGCTGGATAAATAAAAACACAAAAACATGCCGTATAAACAACAAATTTGAAGCTGCTCCAAATCAGTTTTGTGATGACAGTTAATAAAAGTCAAGGACAAAAATTTGATCGCCTTGGAACTTGTTTGTCATCACCAGTTTTCACACATTGTTAGTTGTATGTGGCATTTGCTGGAGCTACATAGGTCGGGGAAAAATAAATTTCAAAATTGCTGATATCGACCAGCAAGGTAAATTAATTGAGGAGAGTAACTCAATATTTACTACCAACGTTATTTTAAGGAGGTTTTCAGCGGTTAAGTTAAATGAATTAACTTCACGCGGAAATAATAAACTACCTCCATCTATAGATAAAACATTGGGCATGGGCAGGGCCTTTGGACATTTTTCAAGAGCGATCAACCATGATTTTTTGGTGTAATGTAATGTAAACTATTGGAAATGAGTTGTACTACTGGAATAATTCTCTTATACTAGACGGGCACTGCACAGCCACCAATTGATGGCTCAGCAAAGCAAATGGAAATTGGGATGGTAGTAAATAGTTGCATGCAATCGCTGGGTGTGCAGCGCTATTGTCGTGGTTGTATCTAAGCCGCGTTGAATAACTGAATAAATTTGAATATCAAATCCGTATTATTCCAAGACGTAGACGGCCCACCGGGCCCACTCTTTCAAATTAGAAGAGACGATTACATTGACCAGCGAAGCGGGCTACCTTTCTAGTCAAGAATATCCTTATCCTCTCTTCTAAGTTGAAAGAGTTGATAGTGAAAGTGACCGTGATGGTAAGAATCAAATATTCGCGCGCTCTAGATGCATCGACGACCATAGCTCTGCTCAGCTAGCTATTGCATATAGCTATTTCCTATCATCGCAACTTACATCTGCCTTGCTTAGCCAACAATAGTTGGCTGTGCAGTGCTAGTAAAACAATAAGTCGAGACTTTGAACTACACGAAGTATGGAAACAGGACACAAGAATTATTCTCGATCTCGACCACTGGGCTTCGTGGAGGCGATTTTAATGCCGATGAAATAAAAGCAAACTCAAAGATGTTATTATTAGGGATTGTCGATTTGAAAATGCCATGGCATATTGGGCATTTTCAACTTTGGGCAAATACGTAGATTTTGGGCATATTCGGCACGGGCATTTTGGGCATTTTCATTCCTGGGCATAATCGGCATTTTAGGCATATTCAGTTTGAATTTTCGGGTCGATTATCTTTTCCAGACGTTATTGGTCGCTACTACTACTTCCACTTGCTACTACTGCACACCTAGTGCTGTCCATGGGAACAGGAGACACCCAGGTTTTTGGCAACAGGAACAGGAATGGGTGCGTACGGGAACACAAATTTTGTTCCCAAAACACTTTGGGAACGTTTGGGAAAACAGAAATTGTTCCCAAAATATGGGAACAAAAGCGGGTTTGGGAACAGGAACAAAACGTGTACCTACCTGGTATTCACATGGAGTTTATAATATAAAAATACCATACAAATAAAATATTACTTTAAAAGTACGTCGCAACATGTGAAATAAGTCACTCTTTCGCACGTCATTATTTAACAAAATAATAAATAATTATTTAACACGTGGCAAAAATGAAATTATCTGGAACTTAAACCCAAAATTGTATCTCAGAAAACTCCAGCGTGCTCTTATTATCTATCCTTAACATCAGCAAAAGTATGTTGAAAGTGTTACTTGTCTTAGCTAATTTCAGTTACTACTGTACTTTACTGCGATGATTAATTTAATGACTGTTACTGAATTCTCATTTAAAGTCGAGTAAGTATAGGTATTGGAGATGGTGTGCTGTTATTTATTTTTAATAAAGTCGATTTGATATTGGGTTTTTTAAATCGATGCATGAATAGTTACCTGGGGCATAAATGTGAACGTTGTACTTTTCTGCTAGTCTTTAAGTACTTTTGGGAACAGGAACAGGAACAGGTCCAGGAACTTTGAATTGGTACCCATTTTTATGGGAACAGGAACAGGACCATTGCTTTTGTTCCTGAAAAACCGGGTACAGGTACAGGAACAGGCATGGGTACCAAATTTCCGTTCCCATGGACAGCACTACTGCACACTACCCCGCTCACATCGTGATAACTAAAAACGATTACTCGGCGGTTTTAGCACACAGGTAAACAAATCTGGTCATTAGACAATTGTAGGAGTTGTAGTTTTTAAAACATCTAACCATTGTTACTACTGGACAAAACTCACATTTTGGAATGCAATAAACTATGCCAACCTCGAAGCACTGGTCAGAAAATTTGATAAATTTTATTTACGCTGGAGGCGAAGCAACTGCTTCAGAGGATGAAAGTTATACAAATCAAAGTTCTGATGCGGAGGATTTGTTGATGACGTATTTATCACTCGAGTCTTCTGATTAACTTTATACAAAATGCATTCGACAATAATTCAATATAAAGTGTCTGTATGACACACAGCGAGTATCTTTTGAAATATAATACATTTAAACAAAATTGCCATGTACGCCTTTAATAGGATTTCATTGTAATAGTGAACAGTGGCATTTTTGGCTCGATTGTATTATTGAGTCTTACCTACCAGAAATGCAGAATAATCCCGGATGAAATGTCGAATATGCCCAAAATGCCGAATATGCCCTGCCGAAAATGCCCAAATTCAGGGCATTTTCCCAATGTGCCAATATGCCCAAAAATATGGCACGTTGGCGGGCATTTTGGGCATATTCAGCTTGTCAGGCATATATGCGAGGGCATTTTCAATCGACATTCCCTAGTTATTATTATGATGATTCGCATTCAATATTATTTTTAGTGGAATGCAAAGAAGCTACTATTTCCGCAATGCTTACATTGCGTTTCAGTGACAAAAATTCAAGTTATATTCAAGTTTTATTCATTAGTATTATTATTCATTACTTCCATTCAGTGTACTTGAACTTGACATGATTTTGCTATCAAGTAAAAAATTATTAACTTGAACTTGATCGAACTTGAACTTGAAAATTCAAGTTAAAATTATAATTTCACTTGAACTTGATGTTCAAGTTTCAAGTTACAAAATTGTCTGCACTTGACTTGACTTGAACTTGATACGCACTTGGACATTTCAAGTTATACTTGAACTTGAACGCAGCTCTGTTTTTCAGGTTTGACTTGCTTTTAAGTGCCTGAGGATGACAGTTTATTTTTTGTCGAAACCTTGCATACGTATAATTTAGCTTGTTTAATAAAGTTAGCCACGTAAACCAAAGATATGAAATGTATTATTTCCAGTTTGTTTTTTCAGCGGTTTACTTGATAGCGGAGATTTTTGCATGGAGATGGGAATCAGCGAAACCCTATTTGATGCATAAGGCATGCGAATACCTCATCTGTTCGGTTTAGTGTTAGCCCAGAAACGAATTCATATTTGTGTTGTTTGATGCTGTAAATCTCCTGCGGATGTGTTCATCAGGAATATAATTGAAAAACGGGAAAAACCTTCAAAAAATCTTAATTTTTAGGATTTTTTTTACTATAGCTGTTTAAATTTGGTAGGGAAAATAAAAGAGATTGGTCATTATTTACATTTTTTCGACTAATCTTTTGGAGGTACCTGTAGATTAACTTGAGGGACATTTTTTACAGCAACATAAACTACAAGTTCTTTCACTGAAGATTTTCACTTGCCTTTCAATTTGAAACAATTCCCAACCCCGACGGTGGTTCCATTTAAAGAACAAAAGCAGTTGTATTTGTACATGAATCACGGTGTGCATCTGTAAACATTCGAGATAACATCTATGTACATGTCCAAAACAGTCGAAAAATATCGTTTGATTTTACGTGAAAGCAATTTTGGTTCCAAATCCAATATTTTCAAACCTTGGCGATTGCCAAGTATTTTTCTTCAAATATAAAAGGCGAAATCGAAAGGGGCAGAAATTCGATCTTTTATTTCATTGAGTCATTACGCGGATTTATTGGTCATTGCATGCATGGCTCTTTGAAAAATTAATCAATTTCAAAATGTGCCCGAAACTTATTTATTTTTAGGGTGCCCAGATAATTAAAATCTCAAATCAGAACTCCTAAGTAAAAAAATATAAAATTCAAAAATCAACCGTAATAAGGTTTTATTGCAATTTGACGATTTATAATTGGCTTGTCTATCCCGGGCATAGTAGGTACTTACTTCAAGAATTCAGCTTCTCTTGTGGTCATACTTTTTAGATGATTTAACAGCTGTCAGTAATCGTTTGTTGGCAAGATAACTTATAAAATTTGAGTACAACTTTTTTGGTGGTTTTGATAGTTCACAATGTTAAGCAGCTCAGCTTTTACGATTTTCATGTTTAACAAGCTGTTTTGTGGGGTTCAAAGTTGCTGTATTAAAACAAACTCTCAGCCTCATCGTTGCTACAGTTTATATTGCATAAAAATAACATCTCTGTAAGACGTTGCCCTCAAAAGTGGTAAAAACCTTCATATCTCACAGAACTAAAAGAAGGATGACCATGGCTCAATTTTTTAAAATTTCGCGCGAAGGGAGGAGTTTAGCTCTTAGCTACCAAACAGGAGAGCACATAGCTATGCGTCGAGTAGTTCAGTAGAGAACAATAATAACAAAAGCAACGTAAACGCGCTTTATAGTTTCACGAATACAAATGACCATAAAGCTAAAACCGTTAATAACTGTTTTAGAAACTTAGCGAATTAAGAGACTTCGTTTGAATTGCATATTCGTAAACAGCTTGTATGTATATAGTGTTCACGGATTTCAGTGCTGCTTCCAATTTGAGTAATGAAAAATCGCTATATAAGCAACTAGGACGTAAAAACAGCACCTGGTTGCTCAAGTGGTAGCTCGAACTTATAATATTCCTGCTCTCCTCTACACTTTACCAAGCAAGCCAGTTTATCATTACAGTGCTGCTTACTGTACTCTATGGCAACCCATCACATCTCTCATAGCTCGTGCATGTGTATACTTGACTATTTCTAGCCCTAAGTACTAATTCAAGGGGACAGCAAACCCATCAGGTCATCAGGTGACCCTGGGTCAAATCAGGACAGTCCTGATGAAATCAGGACTTCTGGGCACCGATACGATATAACCTCAAGCAGTACAAAAAGGCAATGGATATGTGCCTCTGTGCGGCTCAATACTGGTCGGATTACCCCCAGCCCAAGGTGAGGCCAGTGATACAGGTTTTTAAGAAGTCTGAGACTTGGAATCAGTGCACGGCACGGGTATGGGTAATACACGGGTAAACGGGTATGGGTACGGGTATGGGTACTACCCGGGTACGGATTTTGTGTACCCGAACAATTCCGGGAACTACCCGGGTACACTTTGGTCGGCTCAAAATTTCGGGTACGGATACGGGTATGGGTACGGGTACAAGGATTTCAAAATGGGTATATACCCACCGGGTACGGGTATAATGGTGTCATTTACCCGTACCCGCGACCATTGTACCCGAGTATTTGGATATGTTGAGATTTGAGAAATTTTGATGAATTTTATGAAAACAATGGAACTTCATTTGGAAAATTCTGTCGGTATTTTTAGTAATTCTGAATACATATAGCTTATTGTTAATACCCTTTTAACCATACAACATGCAGTAACTGTATTTCAGACTGTGTTGCTAAAATATATATTTATATCTATAAAATATATTTTTATGGAAACAGGTTTTAGGAAGAATAATTAATAAACAGACGAGGAATAATATCAAAATAGAAGTGGAGAATAAGTTTCAACGAAATTTTATACAAAACGTCTTCATAATGTAGTAATTTGTTACTAATTGCATAAATAGTCTGATTAACACGTATGCACATGATACTTCATTAGCCACAATGAATACAATTTAAAAATTAGAGTTCCGATGAGTTGGATGGCAAGATATTTTTTGTAATTGGTAGTTGATTAGGAAAAGGCGGATATTTGTAACAAGATATTAATGAGTTACATGTACACAGAGCTACTGAGATGAGAAAATTAATGTAAAAGGCCGAATAAATCAAGAAGTGAAAAATCGAGTCACCAAGTCCCAAGCCAAAAAATGCATGTGCATATGGGCTGGGTGCTATAAAATACTTCGCTCATCAGCCCATAAACAATCAAATGGGATAATTTTACTTCTAATCAAAACCGCTCTACTCTTCAATAAAATATATAATGTCAAATACCTCTCTAGCTGGTCAAAATTACCCACTCAGCAAGGCTATAGATAGTAACAGGTTCGGCCAAATCCCACGTAAGAATGAATAGGGCGGAGAGGTGGACAAATTTAGGGGGCTGTGACGTCAGTAAAAGTGATCTCAGCGCGCTCTACTTGTCTTTAATTGACAATCTGTATAGAAGCTAATAAAATTATTTAATGTGAACTTTATTTGTGCAATAGCGGAATGTAAAAACACTAAAAGTATTAAACAGAGTAGACGATCAGATTTAATATTTTACAAGTTCCCTAAAAATTCTCAAACGGCTAAGGTTTGGGTTGTTAAGTGTAAGAGGAAAGAAAATGTAAATTGTGTAACTGCTAGCATTTGTTTACATCATTTCAGTGAAAGTGATTATGTCTGCGATTTAAAAAATGAACTATTGGACTTGACACGTTGACACCTAAAAAATATTAAAAAGTACGACCGTTTCTAATGTGTCTCCATTCAGAACTCAGCCAGTTTCCTTTCAATTAATTTGGAGGAACTGTCTACACAAAAAAAGAATTTAGAGATGAAATTAACAACTTATTGTAAAGCATAACAAATTTAAGGTGATCATAATTAGCTTATGAAGAAACTTCGATCAATTATTTCAAAACAGAGAAGTGAAATCGTGAAGATTATTTGTGTGATTCTAAAGCTCTAAGTCTAAAAGCTGCATTAAGTAAACACAAACCACTTAAATATCTCTTTCCCCCGACCAAGCCAAATTAATTAGTGACCACAAAAGTGTCAACTGGAGCATAGGGGATATTTCAAAGGCATTGACAATCAAGTACCTAAGGACTAAAACCTATCATGTGACCAAGGAATATTTGCAAATTCCACTGCAATAACAGAACTTTATCTGTATGAAGACGAACGAGCAAGTTGACTTTTGACGAAGAGATTTTTATCAAACTTCCCGTTTTCAATTTGATTCAAAAAATAATAATTAGTCGGGATTTTGTGTTCACATCAAGTTTCACACGGTGTCGTTATTCAATTTAAAGGCATTGATGGAATAAGCAAGATCCAAATTTACAAAAACAGCAAGAAACGCAAGTGTCAGCTGGGATTTTTAATCTTAACTTATTCCCTGCTAAAAAGCAGAAGTCACGGGTTAATTTTGTGAACAGGAAACAATTTGTTAATAACTGTTGTTGTCGTGGGCTAATTTTAAATTTAATTGTAATACTTGAAAAGAATTAAAAATCTTATTCAAACTATTTTGCGAATTGTTTACATACTTGTGTAGTATGTGTAGTAAGAAATGACTTTTGATGACGTCACAGCGAGGGGGTTGTTTCAGCATACGCTTTGGCCGAACCTGTTACTATCTATAGCCTTGCCACTCAGGTGTCATACATTATTACATATAACGTACTATGTATTACATTAAAACAAATCTGGATAAAGTACCCGGGTACGAGTACGGGTACGACACTGAGATACCCGAGTATGGGTACAATTTTCGAGTATTTTCGGGTACGGGTACAATGCGGGTACAGGTACATGGATTGAGATAACATTGCGGGTACGGGTACGAAAAATTTGTAACCGGATATTCGGGTATGGGTACGGGTATAGATACCAGTTATTGAAATACCCGCACTTCGGGTACGGATACGGGTACGGGTACCGATTTTTCGTACCCGTGCCGAGCACTGTTTGGAATGGATCGGGCCCACAATGATATTGAGGAGTCAAATCTCAATGAAGTGTTTGCAGCATCCTTGTAATTCCGTGCAGGACGTGAATGGACAGAGTTATTGCACTTAAAGTAGCTAAATTAAATAAATTCCTATTTATTTAAATTTACCCCAAACCAGCGTATTTTAAATAGAAAATGTCATGAAGTACCGTGGTTTATAAATTTTTAAATAATGCTTGTGTTCTGGTATTGTATCAAAAATTATTAAATACCGTTATTAACCGTTTAACCAAATTCATTGGGATTGAAAACCGTTATAACTAATAACAGTATTTTAAAATACCGAAAACAATAACAAAAACGGAAACAATTTGACAATAACGTATGACTAACTAACGGAAACCTTATTTTTCGGTTATCCAGGTCTGGATGCATAATCCATAAAATATAGGGTAGAATACTTCATACTTGGGCTTCAAGTCCAAATGAGTGTGTCTGCTGTTGCAGAGACGGGGGATGGATCAGTATTCCATTTGAGTATAATACCGTTCAAAAATGTTGGAAGAAGGTAAGGTTACCAATGTAGTACCCGAACATTTGCAATTATTAATATAGTTATAGTATACATAACTGTGTACCTATTAGTTAATCTCGCATGAGTACCTATCAAAAATTTCAGGATATCGTGTATCTACAAACATTTCTAATAAAAAGTACTCTGATTTCAGAGCAAACCGACGGCCCTGGCAAGCGGAGCACAAAAGGCTTAAGCAGAGCTATGCAAAATACTTGGTCTAAGATTCCAAAATACCAAATAAAATACCTGAAGGGAAATATAGAAAATACAAAATACAAAGTAAAATACCTCAGGTTACATTACTAAAATACAAATAAAAATACAATGCATGGTAGTGGTCGGAACAATTCAATTCAATTCAAAATTTACAATTCAATCCAGTTCGAACACTGAACTGGATTAAAATTTGGGTTTAAATTCGGTTCAGTAAAAAACAATTCAATTCAATTCAGTTCACTATATGAACTGAACTGAATTGTAAACCATTTGGTTCGCCAGGCATATTTGCATACTGCAAAGGTGGCACGTCAGCTAAGGCCATCTCTCCTTACCCTTTTTATAGTATTATGTTGAGCTCATTTAAAAAATGCAAAATTTTCAAAAAATAAAATTTTGATAATTTTTGAAAAAATTAGGCTAGCAGTACTGACTGGTAAGTGTACAAAAATTCCATTGAAATCGGTGGGGCAGTTTGTCGTTTTTATTTTTTTTTACGTACGAACACGCATCACGATTTCAACTAATAAAGAACTCCAAGAGAGTGGCCTAAAGAATATTCACAAAAAGTGCGAACAAAATTTGTTTGGAGGAAAACAGTCTCAAGCATCCACGGACAACACTTTCTTATAAGGGGGCTGACGCCACTCTAAAAATATTAACACGTTTTAATGCTGGTTATATTGACACAAAGATCAGAGCTCCTTTCGTTCTCATATTTCTGATTTTACGATCTTTCCACGTTTTAATTTCTAGCATTCATTTTCATTGATCGCGCATAAATCATTGCTCTTTGCATTGTTCGCCGTTTTTAGCATCCCAGAACTAAAGTCAGTACAACCGCAGACAAAAAATAAAAATGGATTTCGGATTTTTGAAGAAAAAGAAGCCACATACACAAAATAACAGTACTGATGTTCTGCAATACAAAGTGCAGTATCCAGTTTTAATTCTGAATCTGTGGAGAGTATAGTTATTTTATAGTTGTATAGTTTGTGAGTTTCTGAACATTGAGTACATTACCATCATCAGGAACAGATCATTTGTGCCTTCTCCAGTGCTCTGATTGTTATAAATTCGATTAGGAACAGGTTAAAAGGAAGAAGATATCAGTTTTTTTCTGAGATTGACTCGAATGACTAAATTCGGAGTTCTATGTATGTATGTACATCAGAAATTGTAATTGCTTACCAAACACTGCGACTGAATCGTCGGATTCACCGATTCAGTTCAGTTCATCGGGTGAAACTGAACTGTTTTTGCATGAACTGAACCGAAACCGAATTTTCGTTTCAGTTCACTGCTCAAACTGAACTGAACTGTAAATTTTGAATCGAACTGAACTGTTCCGAGTACTACAAGCGATGCAACAAATATATGCGTTATCTCAAAGGACCCCAGAAATGAAGATGTTATAACGGATACTGCAAATGCAAACGCTTTTACAAATGACGCGACCAGTGTGGATCCGGATCATAAAAATGGAAACGTTGCCAAAAAGGACTACTGGTACTATTGATAAAAATTCACGAAGGACGTGGTCTATAACGAAAATGTGAATACGGACGGGTTGGACCGAGATACAAAGGACGGAACAATTTTGGATGGCACAACAAACGACACGGTCGATAGTAAAAACGTCATTAAGACATCCATTGACCAGGGCAGCTCCCCGAAAGACCATACCGGTGTGAATAATATTATACAGGATGCGTAAAACGATGTAATTGTCCTCCAGGCTGACAATGAGAGCAATAGAGACGTTGTCAAAATAATGTCGACTGGTGATAGTCATATCAAAACGGCCAATTTTTCCTGTGACGCCTTCATCAGCTGTGCTTTCAGAAGCAATACGCAAGACCAAAATTACAAAAACCATTACTGTACCTAAGACAGCAACACCTGCAATAACATCTGTCGTCGTAACTGAGCCAGCTCTAGCAGACGAACCAGGCAACAATACTCTTCAACAATCAGCATTCAATTAGCATTCAACAAGCGAAATTTAATATTACCAGCAAATTCTGCACGAAATTTCCTTGCCGTAGCTGCTGTAACAGCGCCAACAACAAATAAAATAATGGATCCTTATAAGTCTACTGTCTACTTCATCTCCTGCGCCAACGCAAGAATTGCAATCAGCAGTTTTATCAACAGACCCGCCAGGGTCTGTGCCGGGAAAAGAACCTTGAGACTGATATACACTAACATGGATTCCAAACTTCTGTACCAAGTTTGACGGGTATAAGCAGCCATGTACATGTGTGTGTATACTGAAGCCACTGAGAGCGTCACAATATGGCATGGCATTTATTTTGAAACTCAAGAATTAACTTTTCCCATAATATTTCTGTTACTGAATAAACGTTGTTTACAAAATTAACCGGTTTTTTACAATGCACTTGTAATGCAAATGACCTGACTTTAATTTAGGATTATTATTACTTATAATTGATTTTTTGTATTTGAAGATCGGATTTGTCCACAATTTCTTGTTGGAATCAGTGCTTCTGTTGGGGACAAAATTATTGTCCCGTCCCCGTCCCGTCCCGATATTTTTTAAAAACCTTTGTCCCCAGTCCCGTCAATCGGGACACGGGGACAAAAACCATGTCCCCGTCCCGTCCCCAAAAATTTTTAAAAACGTTGTCCCCGGTCCCGTCCCGAAAGTCGCGACATGGGGACAAAAATCTTGTCCCCGTCCCGTCCCCAAAATTTTTAAAAACGTTGTCCCCGTCCCGTCCCCAAAATTAAAAAAAATACTGTCCCCGGCCCCGAAAATCGTGGCATGTGAACAAAATTCCTGTACCATCCCGATAATTACTAAAAACAGTTAATAAAACAGAAAATCGGAACATGAGGAAAATTTCGTACAAACAATATTTATACCAAACACATAAAAACACATTTATAGAATCGTGGCTTCAAGATACTTCCTGAATTTTTTGAGCAACAAGCCTCATTTTCTACAACCTGAAATCGAATGTCTTACATTCGGTGAAATAATGTTCACAGAATAGTTTACTCACGAGCATTAAAGCTGAAACGTTATCCTTGTTCTGCTATGCTTGCTCGTCCCGTCACATTATATACACGACCAAAAAGCATGTCGCGAATATAATGGCGACAATTGTTTTTGTCTCCGTCCCGTCCCGAATATAGTGGGGACAATTTGTTTTGTCCCCGTCCCGTCCCTGATATAATGGGGACAATTTTTTTTGTCCCCGTCCCGTCCCGAATATAATTGGTACAATTTTTTTGTCCCCGTCCCGTCCCGATTACGACATGGGGACAATTATTTTGTCCCCGGGGACGTCCCGTCCCGGTCCGTCCAGTGTCCCGACGTCCCGTCCCCGTCCCCGGCAGAAGCTCTGGTTGGAGTATTGCCGGGATACAGCCCGATTCTTCGTTCTTTGGCAAATGACATATGTGAAGGAAGATTTTAAAATTAATATCGACTGTAATAAAAATTTTGTTTTTCACAATTTATTTTCAACACAATCTGAATAGCAAAATAAATTCCCCTACAAGCAGAATACTACAGCTTCACTACTTACAATTTGCATACTCTTATTGGCATTACTCATAAATTTTAACAACTGGATTCTTGTGACTTGTAACATATAAAAAATCCAGGTGCTCTCATTGACTTTCATTTAATTTAAAACAATCCCACAATAGCGTAATCACTTCAAGTGTGCTAATTATTCATTCCGGGACACACAATATGTGTCTGTACCTGGCTCATGGGTTTACGAATACCATTTGGAAGAAACCAAACAGCGGAAAAATATCTATTCATATGTACCCCAACCGGGTTAAAACGAACATTCAATACAGTAGCAAAGAAATAACTATCCTATACAAGTATTCATTCACCAATGTAGACTATTGGGTTGACAAGACAAGTGATATTAATAATAATAATAAATAACATGTTCTTCCATTTGCACGTAACAGCACGCAATCGTTCATCATTCTTTAAAAATTATAGTTTAGTTTCAAAATGTACCAGAAATGTTTGTCTTTCACCCTATTTTTAATTACCTTCCCGAAATATCTTCGATGTGAGGACAATGCAGGCTGGATCTCAAATTGCAAAGCTGGGTTTAACATAAGTTCATCGCAGTGCTTAAATGGTGTTTGGCTTGACCAAGACGTAGAACCAGGTTGCGTCTGTGTGAAGGGTCTCTGGGTCCTGAACTCAAAACATTGCGACAACAATGACCTGGTACTCTTTGGCAACGGGGACTGTTTCTCAGTAGACAAGAGAGTAAGTCTATTTAACAACGATTAAGTACTGATGCTATTTGAATGTGCCCCTTCAATCCTTACCAATTTCACAAATGCCCCTGTACGTTTTCTCAGATCCGGAAAATCACTTACTTAGGTTCCCCTTTCGCAGCCTTTGCTCCAGCAACTTTTGTCTCGGAGAAAAATAGAAACTGGGTATTCCAACCTTCCGAAGGCCTGTCTTTGGAGGTAAATCAACCTATCCGTATCATCCGAATCAATCCTAAAACCGACTATTACTACCAAATACCATCGCAACCAAAGGTTTGCATCGATAAGGCCTTCAAAAATGCTACCATATCAGTCTCCAGCCTGGTTTCCTACATTCTTGGCGATCAAACCTTAAATCACGTCTCGGTCATAAAATTCTCCAGAAGTCCTCCTTTATTACAATTCTCAACTGAAGATCCCCATCATACACAGTGTACTCTCCAAAGCTTACAACTAGAGTCAGGAAAACACCTAAGTTTCCAGAAGTTCCAACTGACCCCGGGTCAAGGGATTTATCTCGGAGCGGAGAAAGTTGTCGCATCAGATGAAAATTGTTTCCATAGCTGCCAAATCCGCAGAAGAGAAAAACGATTTCTGCCAGATCCCACATTCGACGTGAAAGGATACTACGGTTTTAGTTTATCTGACGACAAATCATTTACTTTGAATATCATTCAGCGTTATATAAAAGAGCAAAACGTTCGGATTATCAAAAGCGAGCTGAATTACTTGAAGAACTTACAATCTCCGCCCGAACTTCGACTGAATGACTCGACGTACGAATTTTTGGAAATGTCCCGCGTCCTTTTAAATACTCTTTGTCCCGTTCCGGAGATCCCTGAAATGCTCTCCAAGGCTATAAACAGACTCTTCAGGTACATTCTGGTGGAACGACGGGAAAACAATTTATATGGGAAATCGGATGTGGAGGAAAGTGAGCATGCGCAAATTATGACGGCTTTGGAGACTTGCTACAACGAATCGATTGCCTTTCAGTTTGTTGTTAAGTTTGAAGCGCCTGATTGCATTGGACCAGACTGGGTTAGATTTTAAATCATTTGGTTGATACTCTCTGTCCGTGTTATTTATGCCTTAAAACTGCTGCACCAATATTTTTGTTTGATTTACACTATTTAACTCGTAATAAGTACCTTTTTAATTAAATAAATGATTTTAAAACCTATTTGACAGAATTATGGAACAACGGAACAATCCACTGGAAAGCGATTTCCTTTACGAAACATATGTAATTGTACAAAGGTTTTCCAAGGCGTTGCCTACAATGAAACAGTGAACAATACATGTGTCGATCTCGATGACCCTCACAAATGGAATTATCCAAATAGAGACTTTGTAGTAGAGGCCATGTGGAAAACCTTCCAGTTTGCTCACTTCCAGTGTGCCAAGTATTTCGGGGTAGACGGACGAACTGCATCGATGTTTCACGAGAGGCTCGAGAGGCTCTTCCATGCCGATGTGATTTTCAGATGGTGATTTTAATACTATGTACATGTAATCATAGAATTGTCATTGCTGTAATAAGTGTTGCCGAAAATTAAAATTAAGGGATAATTTTGACTATATATTGTTAGATTGATTTTTCCGTGAATCATGAATGTATGTCTATATCTGCATATGTAGGTTTAATCCAGGCCCTACTTCCAAGAAGTTATGGGAGTACATTTTCATGGGATACAACCTCAAGGAGTACACAAAGGCAATGGATATGTGCCTCTGTGCGGCTCGATACTGGTCGGATTACCCCCAGCCCATGGTGAGGCCAGTGATACCGGTTTTTAAGAAGAAGAAGAGAAGTTTGAGTTTTGAAATGGGCGGGACTCACAGTAACATTGAGGAGGAGTCAAATCTAAATGCACAGTGTTTGCAGCATCCTTGGGATCCCGTGCAGGACATGAATGGACAGAGTTGTTGAAGTATTAAAGTCATAATTATGATTGTCTGTGATTCTCATTTATTTAAGTCAATAAATATCTATTCTGTTGTCACAACGTTTTGCATTTTCTCTAGAAAAAAAAACATTTATTTGGTCAATAACCTTAGACAGCCGAGGGTTTTTCAGTTTTGACTTGCTTGTTAGTGCCTGAGGATGGCAGTCTATTAAATTTCGAAAGCTTGCATATAATTTAGCTTGATTAATAAAGTTAGCCAGGTAAATCAAAGATATGGAATCTATTATTTTCAGTGTGTTTTTTCAGCAGTTTACTTGATAGGGCGGATTTTTGTATGGGGTTGGAATCAGCGATTCCCGATTTGATACATAAGGCACGCGATTACATCATCTGTTCGGTTTAGTGCCAGTCCAAAAGCGAATTCATACTTGTGTTGTTTGATGCTTTAAATCTCCTGCGGATATGTTCATGAGGAATATAATTGACAAACGGGAAAACCCTTCTACCAAAACCCATAATTTTGAGGTTTTCTTTTACCATAGCTGCTTAAATTGGCTAGGGGAAATAAAATGGATTGGCCATTATTTATAATTTTTCGACTAATTTTTCGGAGGTACCTATAGACTAACTTGAGGGACATTTTTTACAGCAACATAAACTAGTTCCTGCACTGACTGTTTTCACTTTCTTTTCAATTTGAAACAATCCCCGACCCCGACCGTGTTTCCATTTAAAGAACAAAAGTAGTTGTATTTGTACCTGAATCACGGGCGTGCATATGTAAACATTCGAAATAACACCTACAGGTCCGAAACAGTCGAAAAATATCTTTAGATTTTTCCGTCAAAATTATTCCTCTTCCAAAGCCAATATTTTCAAACCTTAGCGATTGCGGTCTCGTAAGTATTTATCTTCAAATATAGACGGTTTGGCTGAAATCGAAAGGGACAGATATTCGATCTTTTATTTCTTTGAGTCATTATCCCGATTTATTGGTCATTGTATGCATGGTTCTTTGAAAAATTAACAATCAGTTTCAAAATGTACCCGAAACTTATTTATTTCGCCCTTGTTTTAACAACTTTCCCTACAAACATTCGAAGCAAGGGCGATGCAGGCTGGATCTCCAACTGCAAAGCTGGATTTAATGTAAGCTCATTACAGTGCTCCAATGGCATTTGGCTAGACCGAGACATAAATCCTGGCTGCGTCTGCGTGAAGGGTCTCTGGGTCCTGAATACAAAACATTGCGAAAACGCAGACCTCTTGCTCTTTGGAAACGGGGACTGTTTCTCAATAGAAATGAGGGTAATTTGAAATCATCCAAGTGCAGATAAAATTTGAATGTGCATTTTTAATGTTTAACAATTTTCACAATATTTTCCCCCAGATCCGGAAAATCACTTACTTAGGTTCCCCTTTCGCAGCCTTCGCTCCAGCAACTTTTATGTCGGAGAAAAATAAAAAATGGGTATTCCAACCTTCCGAAGACCTGTCTTTGGAGAGTAATCAACCAGTCCGTATCATCCGAATTAACCCTAAAACCCACTTTCACTACCAACTCCCATCACAATCAAAGGTCTGCATCGATAATGCCTTAAAAATTGCTAGCCCAACAGTCTCCAGCCTATTTTCCTTGATTTTTGGAAATCAAATCACAAATCGCGTCTCGGTCCTAAAATTTTCCACAAGTTCTCCTTTCCTAAAATTCTCAACGGAAAATCCCAATCAAACACAGTGCACCCTCCAAAGCTTAGCGTCTAAAAAACGCGTAAGTTTCCAGAAGTTCCAACTGACCCCAGGTCAAGGGATTTATCTCGAATCGGAGCAAGTTATTCCTTCCGATGAAAAATGTTCCAAGAGCTGCCAAATCCACAGAAGAGAAAAACGATTTATGTCAGATCCCGCATTCGAGGTGAAAGGATACTACGGTTTTAGTTTATCTGACGAAAAACCATTTACTTCGAATATCATTCAGAGTTATATAAAAGAACAAAACGTTCGGATTATCAAAAGCGAACTGAATTACATGAAGAACTTACAATCTCCGCCCGAACTTCGACTGAATGACTCGACGTACGAATTTTTGGAAATGTCCCGCGTCCTTTTAAATACTCTTTGTCCCGTTCCGGAGATCCCTGAAATGCTCTCCAAGGCTATAAACAGACTCTTCAGGTACATTCTGGTGGAACGACGGGAAAACAATTTATATGGGAAATCGGACGTGGAGGAAAGTGAGCATGCGCAAATTATGACGGCTTTGGAGACTTGCTACAACGAATCGATTGCCTTTCAGTTTGTTGTTAAGTTTGAAGCGCCTGATTGCATTGGACCAGACTGGGTTAGATTTTAAATCATTTGATTGATACTCTCTGTCCGTGTTATTTATGCCTTAAAACTGCTGCACCAATATTTTTGTTTGACTTACACTATTTAACTCGTAATAAGTACCTTTTTAATTAAATAAATGATTTTAAAACCTATTTGACAGAATTATGGAACAACGGATCAACCCAATGGAAAGCGATATCCTTTACGAGAAATATGTAATTGTACAAAGGTTTTCCAAGGCGTTGCCTACAATGAAACAGTGAACAATACATGTGTCGACCTCGATAAACCCCACAAATGGAAATATCCAGATAGAGACTTCTTAGTTGAGGCCATGTGGAAAACCTTCCAGTTCTCTCACTTCCAGTGTGCCAAGTACTTCGAGGCAGCCGGACGAGCTGCATCGGCGTTTCACGAGAGGCTCGAGAGGTTCTTCCATGCTGATGTGATTTTTAGATGGTAATTTTAATATTATTGATTTATCAATTCATTGTAATAACTGTCAAACAAGTCTACAATTCAGGAGAAATCTTTAAACCGGACTGTTTTTTCTTTGAAAGGCTTACAACAGATCCTTCTTCAAAGCAATTGTGGGAGTTCTTTTTCATGGGGTATAACCTCCAGCAGTACGCTACTGCAATGGATATGTGCCTTTGTGCGGCTCGATACTGGTCGGAATACCCTCAACCAATGGTGAGGCCAGTGATACCGGTTTTTAAGAAGAAGAGAAGTCTGAGTTTTGGAATGGATGAGGCTTACAATGAAATTGAGGAGGAGTCAAATCTCAATGCTCAGTGTTTACAGCATCCTTGGGATCCCGTGCAGGACTGGAATGGACACAGTTGTTGAAATTAAACTCGAAATCTTGACTTTTATGATTTTTTATTCCTATTTATTTAAATTAATAAAATGTATTTATTTCGTACAATTTATTCCCCTCATAAGAGCATATTGCTAAAGGAGGGAAAGGCTCATGCCTTGTGCAAGCATTGTACTTAATTGTATAAAGTTCAATGTTCAAAGCTCGCAAAACTTTTAAAACCCCATTAAATTAGTGCGGATAATAATTCCATAAATACATGTCTGAACGTCCGAACATAAAAACGTATTGTTTAGAGGAGATCCATAAAAGTGTATGATAAACCTGGAATCTTATTACGAGGGATTGTGAAGGAAGGTCCTATGGAAAGTCTTGATGTAATTGTGGTCATACGTTCTATAATAATTGCTGATTTGATGAGCCACGCAGAACCAAATGCATAAGGAGTTGTTCAACACTCAACAACAGAATTTTCATCTCCCTCGTCACAGGCAGGCCACTCTTCATCAACGCTAGATTTCCAATTCCCCAAACACTCGTGTACATTCAACATATGTACATGCCTCCACATATGCGCATAACTGAATATATACTAAAAGTTGTAAAAATATATTGTAATGACAGCTGCACGCAGATACTACATAAGCCAGAGTCTATAATCTTCTGAATATAACGTAAAAAAACTCGAGTTCTTTTTTGACCTTGATTCGTGATGACGACCTGCCTGAATTTTATGCCGTCTAATTTTAAGCAAACTGACTATGTCATGTAGTTAGTACTTACTATCACCATTGCATTGGGAAGAGTAAGCTCGTAGACGATATTACTCCAAACATTTTGCTCCAGACAGCTCAATTTCCTACTGTGTTGTTATATGTAGCGTCGTGTGCAGAGACAAATCTAAGACATAGTTTCAGCCCCTACCAAATATGATCTCGGCAATAATTCTGATTTTAGTACTAGCCACGGGAGCGTACTATTACCTTAACAAGAAGAAATGGAAGCTACCTCCAGGTAAACTGCATTTCCCAAATTGTGTAAAATATAATTTGAAGCGAACTCTGTTTAAAAAAAATGACACCGAGTGTTGTCTAATTTTTATGATTTTTGACAAAATTTTAATTTTTTGTGGCCGAAGGTCCAGTTGGAATACCAGGAGTGGGAAATTTTTCCATGGGAAAGAGCCCACACATCGTGCATTCCTCCTGCAGGAAGAAATATGGGGATATATATTGTCTTACAATTGGGAGAACCAGGTAAGGGATCAATCTCGTTCATGTATTTCCACCCAAAATCTCTGGATTTTTAAAAAAGGCAAAATTTCTATAAAAATGATAATTTTTCTATTTTAGGATAGTTGTTCTAGGAAACGTCCAATTTATTAAAGATTGCTTCAATGATCCAAATTTTAATGGAAGACCAGCAGAAATGTTATTCTGCATTCTGTCACAAGGACAGCATGGTACCCTTCTTAACTAATTTTAGTTTGTCAAATAAAATTTATAGCAGTAGATGTAAATACTTTAGTAAAATAAATGAATTGGAATAATTTGTGTATGTGTTCTGTAACCAGGTATAATTGCATCTGAAGGGCAGGAATGGACGGAGCAGAGACGCTTCACTCTCCGTCATCTCCGAGACTTTGGATTTGGCAAAAATTTAATGGAGAATTTGATAATGGAAGAAGTGAATGATTTCAATTCCTGTTTGAAATCCGAGGAAGGGAAATCGCTCTTCATGAACGCGCAAAAATTTGAGCTTCCCGTCCTCAACGCTCTCTGGATGATAATTACTGGGAAGAAATTTAAGCATGATGATACTGAAAAATTGGGGTTGCTTAAAAAACTTGATGAGTAATTTTTTTTTTGACTATTCACACAATTGAAACTTGGATAAAAAATCCAATGAGTCAAATTTGTTAAGCGGATCTGGATATTAATCTAACTAGCTGATTTTTTCTGAAGCTTTGTGAGACCTTCTTTAGCTGGTTTGCTCAATTTATTTGCTCCAGCTCTTTTACACATGGCGCCAGAGCTCCTGGGATTGAATCATTTTAAAAGGACGAGTGTACAGATTCGTACCATGTTACACGAAATTATTAAGGAACATGAAGAGACGCTCCCAGAAGAGGGCAATCCTCGAGATTTTATTGATGCTTATTTACACGAAATTAAAAAAACTTCGGATCCTGCCTCATCTTTTTATAAGGAAGATGGAGGTATTTAAACTTTATTTTCTGTTTTAATTTAATACCGTGAGCACTTTTACGCTGAAAACTAACAAATTTAATTGATTACATAGTTCGTTCTCTGATTGCTGTAATTGGGGATATGTTCTTCGCTGGGGCAGAAACATCTTCCGCAACTTTAGCATGGTCAGTTTTGTACCTCGCAGTCAATCCTGACGTTCAGAAAAAACTCCAATACCAGATTGATGAAGTTGTGGGGAAAACAAGACAGGTTACTTTAGCAGACAGACCCAAGTAAATTTCTTTGGTGACCTCTTGTACCTGATTTTTGAATTACTACATTTGTGTACGGAATATTTAATGTTTGACCATTTTGTTTTTTTCGTAGTCTCCCTTATGCGGAAGCCACACTTCAGGAAATATTCCGGAAATCTTCCCTTGTTACAACGGGACTAATGCACACGGCCATTAAAGACGCCACATTTGCTGGTTACGACATACCCAAGGGAACCTGGGTGCTGCCAAATATTTATGCGATACATCACGATGAAAATATTTGGGGGGATCCAAACAACTTCCGCCCTGAAAGGTTTCTTAGTCCTGATGAGAAAAAAGTGATCAAGTCTGAAAATTTACTTCCATTCTCCCTTGGAAGGAGAATTTGTCTTGGAGAGAATTTGGCCCGAGATGAGATTTTCTTGTTTTTAACCAACATTTTCCAACGGTTCAGTATTACGGTGGATCCAGATCCAGCCAAACCCAAGCCCAGTTATGAGCCCAAGGTTGGATTCTTACTCCACCCAAAAGATTTTCATATTATTGTTCAAGACAGATTGTAAATGTGAAATTGTTATGAACAAAGTATCTACAGTGCTGCCCCCGTATTACAAAACTTCTTCAAAAGTTCTTTTTTTCTGCAGGAGCTTTAATACTTACAATTAGAGACATTCCCTTTTAGCACATTATTAATTTTCTCCTTGTATCACTATGTCATTTGTTACAGTGAATTTTTGCTCCTTTTATGGATGTTATAATAAACTGCGTGAGCTCTGTTGTTCAATAAGTTCGGCATTATGAAATTTATTGATTTTTCAATTTAAAAAATTCCATGTAAACAACAAGCACGACTGCTGATGGCGCAAATTCTGTGTATCCCAGTTTCTTTACAAACATTTACATTTGCAAATGCTTGTACGTGACCTCATTTGATTAATTCTAAATCAAACAAATCAAAGATCTCCTTCATAAAAATACATGTTTCTAAATTTTTACATGTAAAAAATATTGAAATGCCGCACCCAATTTCACAAACTTTACAACCCAATAATTTGCGTCTAAAAAGTGACAAATTGCAATAATTATAAATTTTACTTCACAAACACCTGTCAGGCCCTTAATTGTAAACAATTTTTTTTTTGTATATTTGTAATAATTACATCCTAATTCTTAGCGTAGGAATGTATTTGATAGCATCCTGGAAAGCCCATAAAATTACCTACAAAATTCCCTCAAAATTTTTTACAAAAACATTTGGCGCTTAAACAAACAATTGCCTAAATCACAATTCCTCAAAATTCCCGACTTTGGTTTACGCCCCTGACTCATGTGACATAAAAAATTCAGCGAGGTTGAAGAAACAAATTTTAAAAATCCTGGAAATAAATTTTTGAATTACACGGATCAACCACTAATTGTACATAAGTACAGAGCTTCAAATCAAAAGCTAAATTAAAACTTGTACTTCAAAAAAAGAATAAGATTCGATAGTAGGCAGACCGCCATGCCCACTACTGTCTTTTAGTAAACACATTCACCGCCAATGCCGCGAAATCTTAAAATTATCACATGTGGTTAAATGGCACGCTGGCACGCAGGCAGGCAGAGCTGTAGCAGGAGGCCACAAAACATTACATTAGCGTGAACGGGAACTCTCTCTCACGCGGTCATTCATTGTCAGCTGCGGGTGCTTAAGAAGTGTCTTCCTTCAATTTTGTAACAAATCAGTTCGTAATAAGGAAGCTTTCCAAAGACACCAGAGGTCAAAGGTTGTCTGTGTCAGTCGTTTAATATTTAGCCAGCTTTATCTGTATCAAGATGTAAGTGCACCTGAAGACCTTGTTGTTATTGTGACCTCTATAATTAATGTAAATTAAATATTGACTTGTTTTTTTGCAGCTATCGCAATGGTCAAAATAAAGAGGAAATTGGTCACGTCAGATCAAGTGACGAAGGATCTTTTAGGAAAGAGAGGCAAAAAGAAGAATCCGAATGCTAAAGGTAAGGCCAAGGGAGTGACACCGAAAGCTCCTGCAAATAACGAAGTTGTCCTGCCGGAGACTCGTAACTCGGACGAACCTGTCGTTAAGAAGGTAATAGGAACTTCAAAATTTGTCGTTCAAAACTTGTGTTGTAAATTATGGGAGGAGGCTTGTTTGACATGAGCATTTATTTAATTTTTTAGAGGCTGTGGAAAAATCGCCAGCGGGTGCTGCTGTTTGGGTCCAGAGGGATCCCATTCCGTGGTCGTCATATGATGGACAATCTTCGGAGACTACTTCCTCACTCCAAAAAGGATTCGAAGATGGACAAACGGGATACACTTTTCTCTATAAATGAAGTAAGTGTTAATTGAAGCTTGTATTTGGTTATTAGGAGGAATTCTAATATTCTTAATTTTGAATAAGGTTGAAGCAGGATCGGATATAACAGATATGTGTGTTTATTGATTGCAGATCGCAGAAATGAAAAACTGTAACAAGTGCTTGTTCTTTGAGTCGAGGAAGCAGCTGGATATTTACATGTGGGCTTCGAACATTGGCAGTGGCCCTTCTGCCAAATTCTTGATGGAGAATAGTAAGTTCTTTTAGTAAGACAGAACCTTGTCAGTAGTTTTTAGTAGATTTTGTTTTGAAAGGTAGATACAAATGTGGATTTAATTTGTAAGGGAATTTGTTGAAGTTTAGGAGCGTGCAAGTGTGAGTGGTGGTAAGAGTACAACTTCAAAGTCTAATATTTTTCTTGATGCATTCTGACAGTGAGCACGATGGAGGAGTTGAAGTTCACTGGAAACTGTTTGAAAGGATCGCGTGCAATTCTTTCTTTTGATCCTGCCTTCGAATCCGCTCCACATTTGCAGCTTCTGCGGGAGGTGCTCACTCAGATTTTTGGAACCCCGTATCATCATCCTAAGAGCCAGCCGTTTATTGATCATGTCTTCACTTTCGCGTTTCTGGACAATAGGATTTGGTTTAGGAATTTCCAGATAATGGAAGAAGATGGTTCTCTGGTGGAGATTGGTAATTTTAAGCTGCTAATCTGTAGTAAAGATAATTCAGTGATTATATGGCTGTGTGTCAAAAGTTTCCAAATGACTCAAAAATATATTTCTCACATAGGACCCCGCTTCACTTTGAATCCTATCCGGATCTTTGATGGCAGTTTCATCGGTCAGACTATTTGGAGCAATCCACACTTTGTAAATCCTAACAAGGTAATATTTCTCTTGGCTATGTAGTGTTTGTCACATTAGCCTTATGCTTCTGTGAAATTACTCAGTTGTTTAATTATTGTTGTTTGGCGTTAATGCATATGCAGTACCGTGCTGAGCTGAAGAAATCTGCTGCGAACAAGTATGTCAATAAAGTTCAACACAAGGAAGAATATGAGCGTACGAGGCCCACAGTTACGTATCCTGCTGATCCATCTTCTGAGATCTTCCAAGCAGAAGAAGATTTGGAGTAGTATTTTCAAGTTTTATAGATTACCCTCTGCAGCATCTTTTACCTAAAATGCGTATATATGTAATTGATTTCGAGTTATGATACTGAAGTAAGTACTTAAATGTATTTATTTTTTGAATTATTATTATATAATATTCAACTCAATCCAGTAATTATCATTCATTGCATTTTTATTTAAAACTCACCCTTACCATTATTTTAGTGTCATTGTAATGTTAGTAATACATAGTAACGCAGTTTATTCACTCACATTATAATTTTTTGGCATTAATCAAAATCATATTTTCAATTCGTTGAAGCCGAAAAGTTCACACAATAATTGTTTGCTTGCTCACCAATTCCTATCAACCTTATATTCGTCCGTTTATTCATCCTTGTAGCTCAAAATCTCTACTTGCAGCTTTCATGAAAGTGGAGTACAGTCAGGGCTATATGTAAGAACTTAATTTTTCACTGCTTTCCATTGAAAGTAGACATTATTGACTCAGTATGCTATTTGACATACGATATTCTTTATTATAACATTTAAATGCTTACGGCGAAACTTATATATTATTATACACCTTATTTTGATATTTTAATCCAGCACCTTTCAAAACTATTGCAATTATATCATCAATAATAATTTATTGATGTAGGTATCTATTTTAAGCTTCTGTATAAAGTGCACAACAAAACTTCGAGATGGTCCTTCTAGTGCCTATGTAGAGAAGAAACATCAAAATTTGATTTCAGGTATGGAATACATGGGTCTTCTGTAGATTTGCTTGTTCTGTTTACAATTAGTTGATATGGTCTATACCATTCTGATTGTGGGATCAATTATAAATGCGCTGTTGGATCTTGATTCCAACACAAATATATCCATCCTTCTACTTCTGCTATCAAAGACTTCATAAAATAATTCTTCGTCCACCTTAAACATTAAAATCACCTTCCCTCAATTTTGTTACCAAAGGAGTCCTGACTGTATAATAATTTCTATGTATGCGTATAGGCTTCATTTCATTGTTTCATGTCAGGAGGTTGTACAAATTGTTTTGTGCCACAATAATCTAGTTTGTAAAATATATCCAAAAATCAGATTCATTATGTGTATTAGTATGTATTGTAAGGAACTATTTAGCGGTTCAATGAATAGTTCCCAACTCAAAATATAAAATAATGACTCCCAAAGAATAGCAAAAGATATAATTACAAGTTTATTGTTTCAATTTCAGATTAGGGGTGAAGGCCAGAAAGAAAATAGGCTTTGATTAGGATTATAATCATTAGATTGATTGGTTCATCGTTCATGCTTCAATTCGAAATACTGCAAATTAACAGATATTGCCAATAAATATTGAGGCACTGCGGTGGCTGATATTTGGTTGCAAAGCAATTGTTTAGTAACGTTGTTAGTAACGGATAAAAAATTTCGTTACAGTATTCAACCCTTTAATTCAATATAGTGATGTACAAAGTCGTGAAAGTTCAGTCCAAGTCGTACACAGTCTCTCGAACCCCTTACTAGTCAGTCAGTCTTGTAATTGCGCGTCGTTGTACCCAGTCACTCGAAATGTATAGGATCCTACATGTAAAATCTATAGGATAAAAGTATCAGATCTGCGGACGATATCTCAAACGATTTTCTTACAGGATCCTATACTATCCCATAGTTACTAGTCCCAACCTCGCATGGGATTTTCTCTAGATTGTCCTATAGTTGAAAATTTATTATTATCTTATGCGCTTCTCTACTTCTACTCCATTTTCCTCCAAAATTAAAACCACATAACCATCTTTACTACAGTTAGCTTAGTTTTTAGACAATTGTAAATATTCTAAATATTTACAATTGTCTAAACAATTAAGCTAACTGCCATTAACGTTTTCATACATATACATCTCCTCAAACTGTCAATAGTAATACACGCTACACTGCAGTTCTACATGTGGAAAAACATGTAACACTACAAAATAAAATTGCAGCCACAAGTAAATAATTTCACGTATAAATTGAAAAAAAGAACAATAACAATCACACACTGGTTATATTTTCCGCTTGTCTTACTATTACTAATTGTAAGTTAAAATTGAAACAATCTAAAGAACAGGTAAGTCGATTTGGTGTTCATCACAACCAAAGAACATGTGAATGACAACTGCTGTTGATTAAGTATGGCGAATTTGGCGGTTATAATATATGTCTTGTACAAACGATGAGGAGCGCAGAATCCTTGTCAAAGCAAGTACAGGATTTTTCTAAAAATGTCCTATGGTACCCGAAACCATAGGATTTTTCTGAAAATGTCCTATAGTAGTTATAGTACTCGAAATTGCAGGATATGCGGCACCCAACTTATAGGATTTCTTTAAAAACTTCCTATGGTACCCCCAGCTTATGGGATTTTTCTGAAAACTTCCTATGGTACCCTATCTTATAAGAATCGCGTGCCAGTTTCTGACGAGCTGAATGATTTGTATAAGATCCTATATGGCTTGTGGGATTTCTGGTACATTTTCTTACAGAACTTGCATCCTATAGGAATCCCATACAGTTTGGAGTGACTGGGTAATTACATTTTTAAATACCAAAACACAATCATGTTGGCTTAAATATTTTGCTTAAGTATTCGAATGACAGGAATTTCGGTCTCCTTTGATTGCCTTAAATTTCAACGTGGTAAACGAGATTATTGAAAGCAAAATATTTGAGCCAACATAATTGTGTTTTGGTATTCAAAAATGCACTAAAATGATGGACACGCTTAATTTAAAAGTACTTACTAAGCAGGAGAAACTATACCTGTGGATTATTTTCTTCCAAGGGAGTATGAGTATAGATTTAATTAGCATGGGGACGGCCAATAAATGAATTTCAAGCCCAACTAACCATAAATTCTTTATCCCAAAACTTTTCCTATGTGCATATCTAGGCTCCTTAATAATTTTTGAAATCTATAGGGAGACTCAGTGCCGTTTTTTGTAAACAATCACTTTAATTTCACGTGATAAGGTGTCTTATGTATAGAGATGTCGTACGGTCTCTCATTGTTATGCAATCAACTGTGAGTCAGTATCAGTCTTCATATATAAACTTCTAAGTCCCAGTCAGTCTCAGTCTCACTCCAAATATTTTGATTCAGTCCAAATAAGTCAGTTATTATCATCAGTCAGTCTTTGCTGAAGCAATCAGTCCGTCGTGACTTGTACATCACTAATTCAATATACTCGGCTTAGTTTCATAACCAAAAGGAAATGATAATTGTTTGCACTCTACGGGCCTTCCCGAAAATCAGAATACAGTAAAACCTGTATTTAATGGCCGTTCATATAGTGGTTTCCTGTCAATAGTGGTCAAATTTGGCTTCCCGGTCCCATCTCCTATCCTTTATCATAGGGAATTCCCTCTATATAATGGTTTTCTATATAGTGGTAACCTGTTCATAGTGGTCTAATGAGCATGCCCCTTCAGTTCAAAATACAGCTTAAAGTACCTGTATATAGTGGTCAACCAGTCAGAACGAAGGGATACAACTCGCGCAAACCCGAACCAATGACACAGCTGTTTGAGTTTAGTGCAATTAAAGGCATTTTGGGGCGTTTTTATCTCCAGCCGTTTAATATTGCATGTATTTGTACTAAATCAAACGATGGTTTGTTGGCTATATTATTAGTCCTTTGAAGTATTTCAATTAATTAGTGGTTACTTTTAATCATTTTAAAAAATTATTATTAGCTTTAAAAGATCTCAGATGATTTAATCATCCTGAGGTAATTCGAAACGAAACTTCGTCGAATAAATAGGTCGACAAATATTTTTACCCAATTTCTCTATGGAAAATGCCTAAAAGGCAAGGTGCTTTGAAGATCATTGCAGTATTCTTCAAGATTCCCTTGGCAAGGTGAAAATTCGAAGTCTCAATTAGAAGTAAATTAGTGATTATTTTTAAAAAAGTGTAAAATTGCTGGTTGTCAATAACATATGCAATTCGAACTGCTGGATTCCTGCTCGTATGCCTGTATATGTATGTTTATATAGTGACTTTTGACCACTATATACTTATACAGTGGTCCCTGTCTATAGTGGTCAAATTTCGGCGTCCCTAGGAAAACCATTATATACAGGTTTTACTGTATGTACTTTAGTCTAACTCGCGTAACCCATTAACTCGGGTACGACTTCCAGCCTGATTTTTTGCAGGGGTTAGAGTTGCCAATGTAAATACAGCCCAAAATTTGATTAAAAACTTGCATAGAAAAACTTGTCTTTTGCAAATAATCCAACTTGTATGTTGTTCCCTAATCAACGCGAACATCTTTATACCCTTAAGCTTTATGCGTTGTTGGCCAACCGTCCTGGTAAAGAGTAAACACACATGCTTCAACAGAGTTTTAACGAAGTTAATATTAACTTTTGATTTAAGGTGATTAAACAACCAAACAAACGGAACTTGAGGTGTTTACACAGAACATAAGTTTTAAACCATCTGAGTTGTACGCTTAATAACACCATAAATTCCCAAGCCATGGAGGCAAGATTAGATAAAAAGATTCTTTCAGAAAGTTTCAAAAATTTATCAACAAAATAAGTTAAACTACTAACCATTTAACATTTTCAAACCCATTTTGAAATCTTTTTAGAAAGATTTTTAATACTAACTTTAGCGTAGCTATTGGAGTTTCAAATTCAGCTCGTAATTTCCATACAGATTGGGCACGTCAAGGCGAAGTTGTAATTTGTCTAGACAGGCCATAGCATGCTAACTTTGGACGATTTACAACTCAACTTTGGAGTCACAGTTTGGCTTTGCAAATTGAAGTTACTGCCATTTACACTAGATGTCTCTACTATCGTCGGAAGACCTGAGACATCTAAAATATGGTGGGGGTGTTGGTACTTCCGACAGTTTTTAACGTTTCTCTTAATCTGCTTCAAACTATTCCGGCTGGGACAAACCATCCTCTGGCCGGAACAGTATTTAATTTTAAAGGAATTATTCCCCCACATTCTGTACCTCAACTTGCACTTTGTCTATGAGTTCGCCATCCACAGGGTTGCCACTATGTCCGATGAGCTGGCATTTCTATACACACGGATGCATCGTTTTAAATCTAGAGACATTTTAAAATTCCGTGGTAAGAAAACCTTCAATTATTTGCCACATGCGGCAGTAAAAATAAGTACAGTTGTCACCAGTTGCATTATACAACAATTATATTTTATTATTATGTATCTACAATACAGGTCTGGGAGACATATTCTCTTTAGCGATTTTCAAAGGACACTCGGTCTCGGAGTTAATTATAATTTTCTTGCCGCTTTGTACGTTCCCCATAATTATTGCTGCAATGGCTGTGTTTTTCATTGAAGTGAAAGCAGTACATCTACTATATTCAGTCCTACCAGGCCACATGCAAAATTGGTGGATGCTTCTTATCGTAATGACCGTCGAGTTTTGGGGCTTATTAGAAGTCATAACTCTATCCTACATGATGTTTTATATTCTTCTTTTTTTTCCTGGCCCCTATATTTGCAAGGATGCTGCAGCAAACATTGGGAATTCACTCAAGTAACTACATACGTCGTATAGTCACATTCTATATCATCAAGCTATTTTTATAGGGATTTTAGACGGAAGTGTTCTTTATTGATTGTAGAATGGGAAGAAAAAAGGAATTCTCTGTGGAATACATCCAATTGTTTTGTCGTCAATTGGTTGGGATTTGGATAGAAATTAAATATTTTAATGAAGCATTTGCAACAATTAATTATTTGTGTAAAGTGTTGCTTTTAGTAACAGCGATATTTGGTTGGTTTGCGGGGATCCGTTTCCATGCCGAGCACCCCTTCTTTGCATTTCTTCTCGGCATTGATGGAGCCCTTGGAATGCTATACTTTGTAGTCGCGTATGGAAGGTGCTACTTGGTGCAAGAGTGTGTCAATGATTTGAAGCGACAGATCCTGACTGAAGCTTCTTTAAATGCTGGGAAGCAAAAGCCGCTCTTTAAGAGGGTCTTGAAAGGAATTCCAGGAATAGGGATCAGAGCCGGAGATTTCTATACTTTGGAGAGAACATCATCTCCCGAATTTTTGGATTTTGCCATTAAGCAGATCGTCAACTTACTTGTCACTTTCCGATAATCCATATGATTTAAAATAATTTATTCTCACCATTAACAATTAACCACATGGATATGTAATTAATTTAATTATGCCCGATTTTTTTAATTCAAGGGTTGCAAGTAAGGTCATCGCCCATTTATTAAAGAATGCAGTCACTGCAGGCGTAATTGTGGGAAGGTAAATAAAACTCGGATGGTTATCTTACAATTAGTGTAGATGTACGAATTTTAGTAGAACGGGCATCCTACCCTGGCTAGACATATATAATTACATATGTAAATAAAACACTTGAAGGACTATATTTGGCTTTGAGAATCACACGTAAATACGATGTCCGTATTATTTCCATAATAATACAATATTGATTGCATGTAGTAATAATTATTGACTTTACAGATTGTTTTTAGGAATATAGCTTATATTTGTTTCGCTGTTTTAAAACAATTTTAAAGCAAACAAATGAAACTCCATCCTTTGATTGATTAATTGGGCTCACATTAACAATTCCCCATTCTTTATATAAACCTGCTTCAATCTTACTTTGGGCTATAAGAAAATATGTCAATTTCGAAAATTCTTAAACAGCCACGTATAAATTTCAAGAATATGTTAGTAGATACCTATAATCACTACAAATGTTTCTAAAATTTGTTGCTGGCGTTTCGAATTTTCATTGCTTCAAGTAATCCTATCAATAAAAATTTCTTATTGAATTTAACATGAGAAATTTTAAATAAGATATTGAAGAAAAAGACCCCTATCAACCCTATCCCTTTGCTTAGAGATATTAATCTTAGGCGCGATTTCTCGCACAAACCAGTACGAGGTAGCCCGAAATGTTATGCTTGTTGGGACGTTCGACAAGATGCCAGATACCTACACTCATATAAAACCTCATTCCGATCCAGAGTGGACCAATCACGATGTTTGCTTTGCAGTCGGATTGATAGTAATAAAATAATGGAATGATACCTATACATGACTGCGGTAAGCATCTGGAAAATGGAATTTCTAGAAATGAAATATATTTCTCTAGTTCTATTGCAAAATATGAAAACATTTGATTGAACATAACCTATCATTTCGATTATTTAAATAACTGTTCAGGGTGTTTCATATCCTTCTTCTCCACCGTTTCCCTAGTCGGCAAACGCTAGCCAACTTTAAAAATAAAAATCTGAAGCAACAAATCTGAAACTGATTCTTATTCTGATTCGAATTACGACTTCAGGTTTTGCATTTATACTATTCGTGTTTGGTGAACTCGAAATCCGATTCTGATTCGAATGATTCTGATTCGCCCTAGTCTAAAACCGGCATAACTCATAAATTATTTTCTTTCCCCAGTTGTAGCAAATTTGTTTCAAATTTTCTCATGGGTCAATTTTTATGGCGACAGTGATTACAAACGTTCATCAAAAGCAGCTTTTTAAGGATGATTTTGCGTCAATGAAGCAAATAAGAAATAATCATTTTTATACAACGCAGTTTAAAATGATTCATAAACTTTGTTCATTTTAGATACAGGAACATGATACTGCAACTTGCACTGAAATGAATTCCCCATGAAATTTATCAGTTATTGCAGCATTGAATGATTGTATTTTCGATTTTCGAGAAGTCCCCCTCAGGAGCTGGTTTTCTACCGTTGTTGGGTGAATGTTTCTCAAAATATATCTAAAATCAACATAAGAAGGATCTTCAAAATTTGTAATGAGAGCATGCAACTCCATGGTCCCCCTGGACAGTATTTAATTTACTCCATGCTCTAAGGTTACGCTTTCGGATTTCAGCCAACTTTCATCCACAAATTCGTGATTTGCTTCAAACTTTGACTACATTACAAAAGTTGTCTGCCTGTATTTCAATGACAGTTATTTAAGAAAATTTGAAAGTCAGTTGGCTACAAAAAGGGGTGGAAGGGGTATGCATGCATATTTGCAGTGAGAGGATCAAAACGTTTTCATTAGCACTTGTAACCGTAGGTAGCATCGATAATTACAAAGCCATTTTAAATTACAAGAGCATTCTAACTAAATTATGCACATTAGTATCTACACGTTGAGAGATTTTAATTTTAGCTAGTTTTTTAATTATTCCAAACTTGGGCTCTTGGAAGTAGTAAACCGTGCTTTCTCTCAGTCAGCATTTATTTTCTTCATAAGTACTGTTCCCCTCATACATTTTTCTTCTAGTTATATAACTGCAGTCCTATCTGCAATAACTGGGCCAAGTTAGGAATGCTGAAGGAGGCCTCAAGTGGGCTACAAAAACGATGTTTGTCTCCTCGTCAAAACTTCTGTAATCGTTGATTGATTGTTTTGAATTTTTTCATTTCCAGAATAAAATTCTGTACAAGTAACCTCCAATAGTTATAAACCAAAAATCAACCTAGTATCAAGGTAGGGAAAGTATATTAGCAAACCTACATATGTACATAATAAGCAATAATAATTCAAGGTGAACATTAGAATCTCCACTAAATTGCTACGCACATGTCTTCACACAATATTAACAATTCAAATATACAATGAGTATTTTGTGACGACAGTTCTATTGCTTGTGTGTACTGTCAAGCAGGAAGTGTATAGACAGACGTCAGAGTCCGTACAGAAGAGTCAATGGAAATAAAGACGATTATAGAATAAATATTACATGATCGTAAATCTTCAGCTAATAGTTCTTGAGTTAAAGAAACCCATAATAGATGACTGGCACGTTATGAAAACAGACACAGATCTGAGAGGCTTACGCAACCTCATTTAGATGCTATATTATAATGAAACTACAACCATGTTCGAATTAATTTTTATGAGCACCTAAATACAAGTATGTATGTTAATAAGGAAGAAGATAAACATATGATGCCTGTGGAATTTATTCGAACGGTTTGCTACATGAACAATTATCTCCTATAAAGCTGCCATCAACAATTATTATCATTACAAAATTACAGTAATGGGTATGGGATTCGATCTGTGAGGAGAGTGAAAGAGCAAGTATTGCCGTTTTAATTAATATTAGTAGCAAATACGAGAATTGTCTGTAAGCATTCGTGAATAATAAAGTTAGCTACCCTGCCAGACTTAGACCATACCTAATTGATGGAGAGGAGTAAACTCTTATTTATTTCCATTACATTTATGACGCTCCTCTTTAGCAGGGGGCCGGCCTAGCCATACAATGTTTAAGTACAAGTATCTACGAGTAAGTGCCTGAGATTTTTTACACCGAATAGAATATGCTTTTCAAGTTTATGCTCCTCTTCCACATCCTACATTCACACTCCTCATCACCATTGTCATCCCAAAAGCCTCTCAGATAAGCTTGACCACCCTATAATATTCCCTCTCACAGTAAAAAAAGCCTGAATTGTTACTGAGATCACGCCTTCCCCTCGTGACGGAATTATCCAGGTACGAAAAAACTGTTACATGTTTTATTCTACTATCTCCTGATTGTCCTCTCAAAAACTCTTGTTCGAGTCTGGTCATGGTCATGGTAGATGCAGCCTCGCCAGAATTTGCGTGCTATCTAATTAGCACTAACAATAATGATTAAGACATAAATCATACATGACATTTGGACACTACCACTATTGCACTGTGAAGAGTAAACTAGCTCTACAGATATGTCCGTAGGTCCAGAAGTTTTGCTCTAAGACTGCGCTGCCCATTGCCATTTTGTACATTACTGTGAAGAGATGAACAGGTTAATGCACCGTCCCAACTCCTGTCTAAAATGATTTCACAAATAATTCTCATTTTAGTAGTAGTAATTGCAGCCTATCATTACCTTAACAGGAGGAAATGGAATCTACCTCCAGGTAAAGTTGATTTACATTCCCAAAAATTTTTATACACTGTGTTCCTTTAGTACTGACGATTAAGTTTTTTATTTTCTTATTGCTCTGTGAATTGCTTGAAAGGTCCGCCTGGAATTCCTGGCGTGGGAAATATTTTCACGGTTATGAAGACTCCACATAAAGCACATTCAAAATTAAAGGAGAAATATGGGGATATTTATCAATTTAAATTGGGAACGAAAAGGTAAACGCTCGATCTTATTATAGTACTTCATTCCCCCTTCCCCTCAAATCTGCCGTAATTTTTTTAAGAAAATTCTTGCAGGCTTGTAAAATTTATTATTTTGTAATTTTTGTATTTTAGGGTGGTTTGTCTAGGAAATGTCCAGCTAATTAAGGAATGTTTCAATGATCCAAATTATAATGGAAGAGCAAAAGAAATGTTGACCTGTATTCTTTCGCAAGGACAGCATGGTAACCCTACTTATTTCCTATTTAAGCTTAAAATGTGGGATGAGTCAAGTTTATTTTATGATATTGTATTTGAATGACAAAATGAATTTGCACATATCTGAATGCTCCAAAATAGGCATAATAGTGTCTGAAGGACAGGAATGGGTAGAGCAAAGACGCTTTACTCTCCGTCATCTCCGAGACTTTGGCTTTGGGAAGAATTTAATGGAAAATTTGATAATGGAAGAAGTGAATGATTTCAATTCCTGGTTGAAATCCGAAGAAGGGAAATCAGTCTTGATGAGTGCACAAAGATTTGAGCTTCCAGTTCTCAACGGTCTCTGGATGATACTGACAGGGAAGAAATTTAAGCATGATGATACGGAAAAATTGGGGATGCTTAAGAAGCTTGATGAGTAATTCATTTTTCAAAATTTCCAAAGATTTAAAATATAAAAACCTTGTAAGTCTACAATATTATGCAGGACAAATATCTCGGCATTATTTGTTAATGGCCCGATTTTATTCTCAAGCTTTACTAAACCCTCCTTAGCGGGCATCCTAAGTTTGCTTGCTCCATCCCTTTTACATATGGCGCCAGAATTGACGGGTTGGAATCACTTTAAAAGAATTGGGGATCAGTTCCATGTCATGTTAAAAGAAATTATTAAGGAACATGAAGATACTCTCCCAGAGGAAGGCAATCCTCGAGATTTTATTGATGCGTATTTATATGAAATTAAAAAAACTGCGGATCCTGGCTCATCTTTTTATAAGGATGATGGGGGTATTTAAAAATTATTTAACTACTGTATATCTAATGACCGGAGATTCTTTAATACTTTGGCACTGAAAATAATAATTTGTAATACGCTCTGCAGTTCGTTCTCTGCTTGCTGTAATTGGAGACTTGTTCTTCGCTGGTGCAGAAACGTCTTCCGCAACTTTAGCATGGTCAGTTTTGTACCTCGCAGTCAATCCTCAAGTTCAGAAGAAACTCCAGGGCCAGATCGATGAAGTTGTGGGGAAATCAAGACAGGTTACTTTAGCGGACAGATCCAAGTAAATTTCTTTGGTGACCTCTTGGAATGGATTTTTTAATTCAATTTTTGTACGGAATATTTGATGTTTGGAAATTTTGATTTTTTGCAGTCTCCCATATGCGGAAGCCACACTTCAGGAAATCTTCCGGAAATCTTCCTTAGTGGTGACGGGATTGGTGCATTCAGCCGGCAAGGACACAACCTTAGCTGGATATGACATTCCCAAGGGCACATGGATGATGGCAAATATTTATGCAATTCATCACGATGCCAAACTTTGGGGAGATCCGGGAAATTTCCGCCCTGAAAGATTTCTTAGTGCTGATGGCAAAAAAGTGATCAAGTCTGAAAATGTACTGCCGTTCTCCCTTGGAAAGAGAATTTGTCTTGGAGAGAATTTGGCCCGAGATGAGATTTTCTTGTTTTTAACCAACATTTTCCAGCGGTTCAGTATATCAGTAGATCCAACCCAACCCAAGCCCGATTATGAGCCTAAGGTTGGATTCTTGCTCCACCCCAAAGATTACCAGATCATTGTTCAGGAGAGGGCATAGGAAAAGATGGTAAAGAAGACAAAACGTAGCTACAGTGCATTTTTGCTATACGAGATCTCTTCACAAAATAATTTGTGCTAGACGAGATAAATACATTTTCCAAGTCGTTCCTATTTGAAAAACTTAATTTTTACTAAGAATTTTACTCTTTTAGAGAACTTCTTTAATGCATGTTATGTATAAACTGTTAATCATATTAATTATATTCATTACATTACGCCTCTCCCTGAGTAAAAATAAACAATCCAAAAATGCAGTTTCCAATAATCTACTTGGGAAATTTATTAATTTTTACTGAATGCCAAACTATATAGGAAAAATTGGCTTAAAAATGTTTACATAAATACTAAATGTCTCAGATTTTGCTGTCAAAATTCTCTGTAAAAAGTGCAAGTTTCATGGATTTTCTCTTATGATTTTAGAAAACCTGCGTAGTGAAAGAAGTCACATTTGTCCATACTGCCACAGCGTAACAAAGCTAAATGCAGGACATTTCAATAACCATTTCATGATTAATGATTTCTTTCGTTATCACAGATGACAGGATTATAATATCAAAAATAAACGATTTTCATTGTTTTCTGTGTTGATGCTGCGGAGAGAGGTCATTATAGACCCGCCAACTGCTTTTTTGTTATTAGAGAGTTCTTCCAGAAGCATTTACTGTAAGTGGTACCAATAATTTTAGACCCTTTATTTTATTTCTTCTCATTGTGTTTTTAAGAACATGAACATGCTCTTATAAGAGATTTGAGGCGTTTTTGTACAGATTGATGACAACTAGCATTTTCGGTGTCATTATTTTTCTAAACTCTATTTTTAAAGACTTGTGCGTATGATCTTACCTGGTTTCGCCGTATTGAACACAGACGTGTCAAAATATAAGGTCAAAAAAGCATTTGACTATTATTTAGTCCAAGTGCTTACTTTGCAGGCGTCATGTTTAAGGACTCTGTGAATATACATGATTGGTAATTCCTTATTTATGTCAATAAATATACAAATAATAGCGCACTCATCTATTTATAATTATATTTCGATAAATGTGGAAATGTGTTTACATGTGCGGTTTTAATAAATAATTTTTGAGCTATCGCTCCAAGCTTACAATCAGCTTCGTTTAAGTAAAATGAGATTACAATTTGATTTGATCATGGTTTCGTAGGCACTTAAACCAGGTAATGGATTCAGATATTTACAGTACACTTGGCTCTTATTGCCAGCGCTAATGGTTCTTGTATACAATAATAATTATTATTCTCAATCCCCCTAAAATCATATGCAGGACTAATAATCCATGCTGGTAGCGCTGTAATCAGGGTTGCTGATTTTTTTGATTTTTTTGAAAAAAATCAAAAAAATCGGATTTATTTGATTTCAATTGGATTTTTTTGATTTAAATCAATATTTTCTGATTTAAATTTAAAATTTCATTGCACGATATAATTACCATACAAATTTTTTGATTTTAATTTTCCTAATAATATTGTACACTGTTAACACTAATCAAACTTGAACAATAATTTAGTAAAACATGTTGGGAGAAAGTTACAAAGGAAAGTCAACTAATATGAAATAAAAATTAATAGCTAAAAAAAGCTAAAGCAGAAGTTGCTTTTGCGCCCTCAAAAGTTAAAAACAAGTTTTTTGGTTGGGTTTGTCAAAGGAATCAATATTCTGTTACTGAAAATGATGAAAACGCTTGAAACGACGAAAAGCAACGCTACGATGTGTGTGTAGTTTGTAGTCCCCATAATGTAGCCGAGTAGCAGCACCATGCCTTTGTGTCAAAATGAGGGTTGTTCTAACTTTATGCAATCCTAATATTCTAAAATACG
Source organism: Allacma fusca (assembly GCA_947179485.1). Lineage (NCBI taxonomy): Eukaryota > Metazoa > Arthropoda > Collembola > Symphypleona > Sminthuridae > Allacma > Allacma fusca. Next base: position 24,724,102 of record OX359246.1, read on the forward strand.
AAATTCCGTCGTAGTGTTTTCAACAGTATTTACATGTGAGAATTACTGAATTTCCTGGAATTGTAATAATTATGTAATCAATGGATAATAAATGCAGCATATTGTGGGATTGCATAAAGTTAAAGTATAGTGCTGCTTCTCGGCTACTATAGTTTATAGTCCCCATAAGTAGTACTTTATGGGGACTATAAACTACACACACATCGTAGCGTTGCTTTTCGTCGTTTCAAGCGTTTTCATCATTTTCAGTAACAGAATATTGATTCCTTTGACAAACCCAACCAAAAAACTTGTTTTTAACTTTTGAGGGCGCAAAAGCAACTTCTGCTTTAGCTTTTTTTAGCTATTAATTTATTTCCAACTTTTTGATGCAAAAGCACAGATTACAATGGTATCCAATGTTAAGGGGGAAAATGATATTCACGTCCAGTAATGTTAACAACACAGGAAAACATTATTTATTTCAACCACCAACAATATTAAACTAAAATATCCCCTAATCTCTGGATATCTTTCGTAGCCTGTTAGTTAGCTATATTAGTTGTTCAATATCAATTGCATATCTGCACTTTCAGTTTGAGGGAAAGGGAACTATTGTGGTTTGCTTAGATTGCAGCATATTATGCAAAAACGTCTGCCTAGCTGAATAGTATTAAGTTTAAGATTTTAATAATTTAATAGCCGAATATACATTATAAATTTTTTTATCGCTTAGATTGCAAGAATAGTTTTTATTAATTTTCATTTTTATTGTACAAAAAGTTAAAAATCTTGTTGACAGCAGGCTTAAGGAAAACTATATTTAAGGGCTGATCCCTTAAAGATCACAGTACCAAATTTTTATACTAAGGTCCTAGTTACTCAAGGTACCCTCCTGCAAAATTTCATGTAGTTCCAAGGGATGGAACACACTTTTCTAGCTCGCAATGCTAAATGAACGGAGGCCATGGATATTTTTTTATGAAATTGGGACCAATTTTTGTTTATTTTTGCAAAGGAATGCCCAACCTTAAGGGATATGCGATTGTAAAAATTCATGGAGATTTGACTTGCATTCCCATTGACTTTAAGCCTTTGACATTACAAGTACGATTTTTTGTTCAAGAGTTATCTGAGAAAGTCACGTTTTGAGGTATGGGTAAAAGCATATAGGTTGCTTTTTTTAGGGGACAAACCTGGGCACGTACACAGACCTGGGCACATCTCCTTTAAAAGCAACTTCTTAAAAAGCTGGTTAAAGGCTAATTCCAAATATCAACACTATTTTTTTAAAACTAACAAATTCGAATTGAGTTTTGTCTTTGTAGCCAAACACTGTGTAGGACAATTACCAGCTGTCACATTTGGATTTTTTTCTATACATATATAAATACACAGATTATGCATGTTACATATATATAAATATATATGATTATATAAAATGTGAACATATATAGTGTTTCGGCACAGGTTGGTAGGGTAAAATTATTTGCAAATTGGGAATATTAAGTTTAAACAAGTGTGAATATCTCTCCGCTCGATAATATAACATTTAAAAATGATAAATTCCCACAGTCAAATCTTACCACTCTAAATAGTACTCTCTTAGAAAGATTGGATGTTGGGATTTCTGTTAGGTGCGAGAAAATTTCGTGACATAAATATTGCCCCGTGTTATTTCTGGACGGGATCGGAATACATACTTATTTTTGTTTTTGGATTTCAAAACGGAATCTTCTGTGGTATACAACAATTGTCCCCAGCAGACTCAAATATAGAAGAGTATAGAGAATATACAATAATTATTCAAGAAACTCATATCCAAACTTTATGGGACCGTGACAGCTTAACAGATATTTAATTAACGCACTCAAATGATCCTGAAAATTATCAAAGTCCAAAATGGTCTCATGCCCAAAATTCATAAAAACACAAATATGCACGTTTTACAACGTTTCGAGACGTAAAATTACATGTTACCTAAATTGTGATTTAAATCAATGATTTATTTGAAAAAAAATCAAGTGATTTAAATCTTGATTTAAATCAAGATTAAAATCAACGTGATTTAAATCAAGCCACCCTGGCTGTAATATTGAACTCGTTTAGTTTGTACTTTTGCATTGTTTTTGTCTTTCGTACAAAACAAAACAAACAATATCGGTTTTCGAGATACAAAAACAATACAGGAATTGAAAAAAACAATACAATCCAACTTGTATTGTTCCAAGGTTTTAGAAGATGCTAGAAATCGTCTAAAGTGATAGTAGTTAGACTGCATCAATTTTAAGACCCTGGGTTTTACACAATGTGTATTGTGCATATTTGTATTGTGATGAGAGGGAATGGAAAGGGATGTAGGGCGGACTAAAATTGATGAGAGGAATGGGGGGACTAAAAATTGATGAGAGAGATGGTGGGACTAAAAATTGATGATACGGATTGGGAGGACTAAAAATTGATGATAGGGATTGGGAGGACTTAAAATTGATGACGTATGTACATACATGTACGCGAGGGATGCGTAATGTAAGCCTGGGCAAGTGATTTACACTTTTCCCGCTGACAGAAAAAAACGTTTACTAAAAGTAATCGTAGATGAACTTTTTGGGTAGAGGCTCTGAGTCGGATTACGATTATATTACCAATTCATGGTCTGAAATTATTATAAAGTAAAAATTAGTGTGTCAAATTGATAGTACTAAAGCGATGTTCCCTGCTGAAAGTTGTCTACATAAAGGAGCGCCTCGCTTGGTCATATAGTGGGCTTTCTAGGTTCTTGAAAAACAGGCCGGAGTACAAATCAAAAAACGACTTAAAGATGATCTTTTGAAACGTAATGCATATTCGTTACATAAAAATGTGAGGCATAAATGGAAACGACGAAAGATTCTGCTGAATTTCATTAATGAGATCAGGTCTGTTGTCCTTAAAGACATATCAAATATGAAACGGGAGAATGGAAATAAGTCGTTCGTATTATTTGTTGTTGACGGAATATCTAAAAACGCCTATGCAAGATTCATAAAACATAAAACCTAGGCGGAAATGATAACAGCATTTTCATATATTATTGAAGAATCAAAAGCAATATTGACGTTCTTATTTTCAGATGCTGGTACTGAATTTACATCTGAAAGATTTACAATTTAGGAAGTTTTTAAAATCAAAACAAATGAAATCATATCGAATTTAGTCATCTCAAAGCTTCATTCGTGGAAAGACTCATACGTACAATATTTACGAAATTACGTTATGACAGATTATGACACTAAGAATATTTTAAATGTATTGCCAGAATTTATTAAAACTTACACATCATAATTCAATAGGTGAATTAATAGCACATACATGTTTTTAATGAACAGAGTACTGAAATGTATTGTGAAATTAGGAATGTCACCAAACGCTGTACGACCTAAAGATCAATACACTATTTGGGAAAAACTTTATGGTAAATATTTTAATGCGATGTGGAAAACTCGCGCTACACCAACATATAAAGTTAACGATTTGGTATGGATATCACGAACCAAGTTAATATTTGAAAAAGTTAAAAGTATCGCACATAATGAGGACTAATAAACAAAAGGAGTATTTAATAAAGCTAGACTTGGTAAGTTATTCTGAAAATTTCTGTCGTGAATAAAAGTTGTAGAAGTGCAAGATACAATAACTTGGACTTATTTACTTCAAGACGTGACCCCACAGTATCAAAAAATAACAGGAGCATTTTATGAACAATAATTGACATTGGCGCAACCAGAGACGTAAAAATGATGAAACGGTTAAATTTTAAAGACGGCATGAAGCATCACTATGTTATGCTTTCAAACGCTAATTGTTTCAGCTGATATTAGGGGAGGAATTATAAGTGTTTTTAGTTCTCCACTGTATTTATCCTTAAACCATTACGATGTTGATGTAGACAGTTTTGCATACACGTCAAAAAAACGAACGAGTACTGATATGTATGTACGGAAGATAAGACAAATTTGAATAAAAGTCTTCCTTTTGGACACTACGCTTTACTTGAAAAGGATTTTAGTAGAGATGTTTATGCAAAAAATGACAATTTAAAGAAAACATTTTAATGTTTATTTTAAATAATTTATTGCTTCTGTGGTAACCATTTAATACACATTTTATGTAGGGATTTTGTATATAATAAAAAGATTAATAATTTTATACTGAAAATGAATTTCCCTTCAAATACTAGTGGATTTTACTCCTTCTGTGCTAACGCTAAATCTGTTAACCTGCGAAGTTCAATTTGATGTAGTTTTGTTGCCTTGCTGTATCTACAAATTTGTTTTGTATCAATGTATCGATCAAGTACGATAAAATTTTTGATTTGCATCGACGGAGCATCACGCAATCCAATCCTTTCCAAATTCTACTTCATCTATACAGCTTGTAAATTTGCTCCTTGGGATTTATGCCCTGTACAAGCACATGATAGACTTATTGGGAATACTCTTACGTTTTCATTTTTAGCTGTTTTGATTTTCCACTCAATATTATGCATGCGATAGATAGGAAATCCTGTATTTCCATTTTGTAATTTAACGTAGTATGGTCCTGTATAAGACTCAAAGTCAACAACTAGAAATTCTACCATACATATTGGTGCACATCTCAATATGAACTACAATTCCTGTTGATCCGTTGGTCAATCCAGCAGCAGTAGGTATATTCCTTAGAAGCATTATTGGTGCTCCAAAAGCTAACTGCAGCTCTCTGAATCCATTCTGAATTTTTACAATGCTATGATGTGCAAATTTTCTTAAAAGCATGTCTTTGAAGAAACAAAATTACATTTTAAAAAGAAAGTAATTCATAATAGTTAAGTTTTCCTTGATTTGTTTACAATTTGATTTTGACTTTAATTTACTTACTGGTAATGCTGTGCTACCCGCATCTTAAAAGGAAATAAATGTTTAATGTTTTCCCATATACACTGCTTCTACGAGGAAATGTTTGCTTTATGTCTAGATCGTAGCAGTATAATATCTTTATATGTACATTTCTTTATTTTTAGATCGCTAAGCAAATCTCTATATTGACTACAACCATGTTGGTAGGATTGACTTAAAGATACAACATTTACAACAATATAAATAAAAATCGTGCATTGGTCTCAGATGTGAAGACTTTTAAGCAGGAAAAAAACATACATATCACCGACTGAAAACATTTGATGCACGTCACCAAATAAAACACTTCTTCCTGCAAAGGCTGCCTGCGTTGACAACATCAACTTCTATTTTTCGCAGATTCGCGTCCAAAAGTTTAATCCTACTTTACTAAATTCGTCAACGATAAGCAAACTGTTAGTTTTTAATTTAGTTTCAAACTCCGGTTTATTTACTCTGAACGTATTTCCGGTTTTAGTTTTACAAATGTCTAGTTCAATATACGAGTGAAGAGTGTTTCCTTGGATATTAAAGATTGCAAAAACCATTAAAACTACAAATTGCAAAGATGAAATCTAATTGGATTGATTTTTCTCGCTGAAGTCAACACTTTAGGTGAGAAATTAGCACAGCCGGTGTATTGCAAAGTAAACACACTGGCCCCTTAATTTTATAAATGAATGATCTTTTAATATAATTTAAGCTTAAAGCATCGTAAGAAACATGTGATAATAATGAATTGCAGTTGTTAATATTTATAAGTAAGTTTTGCCATTATTTGTGTACAGAGTGGGAGACATCTTTTGTTGAAATGCTGGGATAGGAACCTGCCATGATTGGTTGTTTAAATTTGGTAACGTTTATCTGAGGGAATACAAAATTAAAATGAGCTAAGACTGAAAGTACTAAATCTGAGGCTGTAAAAGATTTGCGCTATTAAACAGCTTGCATTAAAGTAGGTATACGAAAATATTTCATCCTCCCTCAATACGATTGTACGAAACGTTTATTTATAGTTTATTAGTTACGGCTTTAAGTTATATGTACACGAATGTTATTTGCAAGCAGATCTCGGTCAGACCTACGGATGGTAGAAGAACGTAATAGTAGGCTTGGTGGTTTAGTGCAACGTGGATTTTTAACATTTTTCCGCCTATCAAAAATTCACACAAAACTCAGATTTTGTCATCATATTTTGTTGGTTATATTTAGCCCATCATTGCCCAAATGCTTAGTCTACCAATTTTAAATGTATGGGTTTAACGTTTTCCCTTCTATAAAAAATATACACAGCACTCAGGTCTAATCATCAGCCAATTTGTTGGTAATATTAAGCCAATTGTATTCCAAATGCTTACACTACCAACTTCATGATGACTTTAAAGAATAAAATGTGTGCAATCAACTCGTAGCATAAACCTCGACTCTTGAATTCATGTCACATCCCGCTTTGTATTATTTCCCTTCTAATTGCAGTTGAAATGAACTTCTTTTAATTTCGTATTGTATCCCTTACATACTGCTGTAACAGAATCTGTTACGGGGTAGGTTATGTGTATATATGTCCAGCTCATAACCTCATCTATCACATACTTGTTTGACATCATTGAATTAATAAATTCCACTGATTTATACCTTGATATTCTTTTACTTGTCGACTATAAAGCCAATTTCTCTTGTTCAAAAGTTATTTATACTTACAATGATCGCAACTAATTTTACAATTTATCACTCTTTTAACGAATCTGATATTTGAATAACAATTGTTGCCCGAGTCTATAATTATTTGCCATGAGCGGACGTAAAGGATTAAACTACAAAAACCCCAAGAAGGGTAAATAAAGAATTCCCATAGTTATTTGTTTCTCCTAAGTATAGTTCAAACCCAATAATATTTCATTCAAAAACATTTACACTTTAGATGTACAGTAAAACCTGTATATAGTGGCCGTTCATATGGTGGATTTCTGTTTATAGTGGATACATTTTACATCCCGGTCCCACCTCCTATCCTTTAACATAGGAAACTCCCTCTATATAGTGGTTTTCTATATAGTGGAAACCTGCTTATAGTGGACTAAAAATCATACCCCTTCAGTTAAAAATGCAGCTTGAAGTACCTGTATATAGTGGTCACCCAGTCAGAACGAAGGAATACAACTCGCGCGAATCCAAACCAATAACACGGCTGCTTGAATTTAATTCAATTACAGGCATTTGGACTACGTTTTTATTTTCAGAGGTTTCGTATTGTATGTACCTGTACTAAATCAAATGCTTATTTATTATGTTCATTGTATCTAAGTAATTTGTTATTAATAGTAAAATTAGTGATTATTTTAAAAAAGTAGAATAACTGATTTTTAATACCGTGTAAAAGTAAAACTTTGGTTGGTTCGTGCTGGTATACGTATATGTGTATGTATTTATATAGTGACCCCTGACCACTATATACTTATATAGTGGCCCCTGTCTACAGTGGGCAAATTTTGGCGTCCCTAGGAAAACCACTATATACAGGTTTTACTGTATTTTGAAAACGTACTTTCACTACTAGTTTAACAGCAAAAAATAGTTTAATTTGGTCTTTATTTTTATTGAATTAATTTTTTAGAGACAAATAATCAGACTTGACACAGTCGCTTTCAAAAGTGATTCACGAAACTACAAAAAACGGAAATTTATGACTATTATTAAATGTTAGGTTTCATCGTAAGTCAAACCATTATTAATTGTAAATGTAAAAAATTTGTTATGTAGTTCAAAAACTACTTACTATAAACAGACTAAATTATTTTGAAAAAGCATCAAGTTTTCCCAACATTCAATTTAATGCAGTTATTTACAAATCACTGCTATGAAAAACTACATAATATTTGTATGCTATCATTGTGCACACCATAAACACATCTTAGTAATTATTTAGATCTATGGTAGTTTATTATTATATGATGATTGAGAAACTTAATTTGAAATCGACATTATAGTAGTATTTTGATAGATGGAATGTAACACTCTGGTTTGCAAGGACGTTTATTATTACTCATATCTACAACTCGGATTATTATTTTTTGATACCATAAAGACAGGACAGGAACAGTAATTCGGTTTTCGAATTACCAAGCGGCCCAGCTATGTCAATATATTGAGACGATATTGTACCAATATTTCGACTGCCTGGAAAAGCATGCCATGTATCATTCTATACCTGACTTGGAGGGGAAGGAGCGAAAATATCCCTGAAGAGAGAATCGAATTGAGTTTTGGCAAACTCCCAATATTGATCTAGGGAATTTACGTATCGCTCTTGCCGTTAACCGGACTACAAGTGAATTGTTACTTAACAACCCTGTCAGGGGCGATATAACCGAAAATTTTGGAACACGGTCTGGTCCAACAATTGTTCTTTCTATTGAGGGCATGGTCAACCAAGCGGCATTCTTCCGATAGATGTCCAAATAATACACCTGCAACCTTTTGGTCTCGGAGATGATCCAACACCACCTGCAACTCCGTCTCCAACTGTTAGCTCTATAAAGGTTTCCCCAATTGCGTCTCCAGAACCGGAGACAGATGTGTTTTGCTTTTAATTCCTATTATGCTCACAAGTAATGTTTCAAATATTGATTACCTCTGAAATATTTTGTGTCCCTGCCCAAATGTCAGCTCTCTAAAAAGATTTCCTCAATCGCATCTCCAGAACCGGAAACGTATATTTCGCTTCTTGATTCCTCTAATGCCCCAAATGTTAAAAAACATATTCGCCTTTGACTTATTTGGTGTTCCTGTAGACTAGTTTGATTTTCTCTACCATGGTTTTGATTAAATTTGCGTAGTTGAAATCGTGAAAAAATTATCATAGGGCTACACGGCCAATATAAAATATGTACACACGTACATTATAGCTGTTTACGGTCATTCTGGTGTCACGCGACTCTTAATGCGCATACAAAGTCAACCATAGGTGATTTACTACTAGTTAGTCTAGTTACTCAGCAAGTTTGATTATAGATCATCTCATGTTATTATTCTTCTTATTATTATTATCACCTTATGGTGTCACTAATACTCACATGACATCAAATTGACCTTATTGTGTCACTTATACTCACATGACCTCAGATTGACCTTATGGTGTCACTAATACTCACATGACCTCAGATTGACCTTATTGTGTCACTAATACTAACATGACTTCAGATTGACCTTATTGTGTCACTAACAGAGGTGTGGAAAATACAAGAAATTTATTATTGAAATACAAAATATAAATAAATTTTCAGAACAGTTAAAATACAAATATAAACTACAAATACCAGGTGCAACGTAGTTAAGATACAATATAAAATACAAATATCCAGATTCATTTGGGCAAGATACAAAATAAAATACTTTCCTTCCAACAAAGAGAGAAAATATGAAATAAAAATACCGTATTTGAAATACGAAATACATATTGAAAATACTCTCGTATTTATCTCAAAGTATACATATCTGAGATGTATCTAAAGGTAATCTCCCAAAGTATTTTGTATAATTCGGCCAAATAATACGATATTTCAAAATAAATCAACTTAATACAGGTAACTGCTTGTTATTAGGCTTTGGAGTTGTGCATTTGTGTGTATCAAAGTAAATTAACATGACCGTAGGTACAGAATATCTTTCCTTTAAACAAATAATCTTATAACTCCTGGGTAATGTATTTATATTCGCGTCACTAATTTAGCTAACTTTATAGTTCTCAGGTACATTGAATTTTATGTATTTGTACTTACAGTAATTATTTCTTCAAACCCGTCCAACAGGTTTCAAAAATTCGTTAAAAAATGTTTTAAATAATTAGTGCTTTTACATTTAAAATATTTATTTGTACCTGTTTTAGAGCCCACCATAACAATTGCCGGAGCCATGTATTTTAAAACTATATTTTGTATTTGAAATACTAACTGGATAAATTTTAAATGCTAAATACCGCAACCTCATGCTCGTCCTAGTGAAGTCATTTAAATTTGTCCAGTTTCACAACTCCACACCGACTTGGGAAGCGGCATGAAGTGGCTCTGGAGCAACCGTCGAGTTAACACTTACAATTAGTTGTTAGGAAATATATTTGTGTCTCTACTCATTTTATTTATTATTTCCCGTAGCGAAGAATTATTATTTGTTGAGTAATAAATAGTTAACTTTCAAACACTACCAACAAAAGAGTCACTCCGTTCCAGCTCATTTCATTGTTGGTCATCTCATCTTTTCCCCGGGGACCAGCGGATCAAACGTTCATGTCTCTCATGCCTTATTATTTCTTATTTAAAGGGTTTCATTTGAACATTACTATAATTATTATTGTGAGATCGTAGAGGAGTGGAACTAGAGTCTTAATTTTTGAGAATAACTTGTCACTCTCTATTTTACAGTTACCACCACACGGTTAAGTACCTATAAACTCCCCTATCTCTCACAACTATCACGTTCGTAATCTTCAAAATACGAAATATAAAATACAGTAGACATGTTGGTGCTGACAAAATACGAAATACAAATACCTTACACAATTTACGGCTAGAAAAATACCAAATACTAAATACTAAATGTAATTCAAATACTATTTCAAATTCAAAATTTCAAAATATTCCACACCTCTGGTCACTAATACTTACATGACCTCAGATTGACCACATTGTGTCACTAATAACTATTAACTTCGTTGACATCCCGAAAAATTGCTCATTTATTGTTTTTAATTGTGACAAACATAATTTATATTCGCACATTCAACAAATAATTGTATATAGTAGTCAACGTTCTCTATTGTCAACTTTTATATACGGTCCCATGCGATGTGACTATAAAGAGGTTTCACTGCATATCTAATATTTGTTTCGCTGTAATAATTATTTAGAGCAAAAACTGCAAACAATTTTAAAGCAGATAAATGAAACTCCATCCTTTGATTGCTTAATTGGGCTCACATAACAATTCCCATTCTTTATAAACCTGCTTCAATCTTACTTTGGCTATAAGAAAATATGATAATTTCGGAAATTCTTAAACAGCCACGTATAAATTTCAAGTATGTACATATTAATATATACTTATAATCACTACAAATTTTTCCAGAATTTGTTACTGCTTTGCCGAATTTTCATTACTTCAAGTAATCATATCAATAAAAATTTATTTTGGAATTTAACATGGGAAATTTTAAATAAGAAATTGAACCCCCTGTCAACCCTATCCTTTTGCTTAGAGATATTAATCTTAGGCGCGATTTCCCGCCCAAACCAGCGCGAGGTGGCCCAACATTGTATGCTTGTTGGGACGTTTGGCCATATGCCAGATTCATACAGTCATATAAAACCACATTCCGATCCTGAGTGGACAAATCACGATGTTTGCTTTTTAGTGTGATTGTTAGTAATAAAATAATGGAATGACACCTATACATGACTGCGGTGAACATCTGGAAACGCGTTTCTAGAAATGAAATATATATTGCTCTAGTTCTTTTGCAAAATATGAAAACATTTGATTGAACATGACCTATTATTTTGATTATTTAAATCATTGTTCAGGGTGTTTCATATCCTTCTTCTCCACCGGTTTCCTAGTTCGCAAACGTTAGTAAACTTCAAGGATAAAAATCTGAAGAAACAAATCTGAAACTGGTTCATATTCTGATTCAAAATACGACATCAGGTTTTGCATTTATGCTCTTCGTGTTTGGTGAACTCGAAATCCGAATCTGATTAGAATTCTGATTCTGAATCGTCCTAGTCTAAAACCGGCCTAATTCCTAAAATGTTTGCTTCCGCAGTTGTAGCAAATTTGTTTCAAATTTTCTTAGGAGTCAATTTTGATGGCCAAAGTGATCACAAACGTGCATCAAAATCAGCTTTTTAAGGATACTTCTGCGTCAATGAAACAAACAAGAAATAATCATTTGTATACAACTCTCTCTCGGGTATAGGAGCATGATTTCGGACAGTTTTGTTTAGAATTAAATGCTCGTTAAAATAAGCCATTGCGCTGTATTGTCGGATTAGTGAAACTATAGTATCCTTTGGGTTTATGGGGTAATATTGTAAGTAATACAGATTAATAGCATTTATTACAAATGAAGATAATTATTATAATTGTAATTATAATAATATAATTTCGGACAGTTTTGTTTAAAATTAAATGCTCTTTAAAATGAGCCATCGCACGGTATTGTCGGAGCAGTGGAACTTTAGTATCTTGTGATTTAAGTACACATTTAATGTAAATTTGTTTGGGATTGTTGAAATTTAGCAAAATGTACTGTTGATATGAAAGGAAAGTGATTATCAAAACAAATGTAATAATTTAAAGTAATGCAATAATATGATTGGTAATTTAGTAATTCGCAATGTAATCAAATGGATGTAATGATTATGATTGATAGTAGAAATGAAATAAAGATCAGATTGCTTTTAGAGTTTATCAAAGACGGATGTGCTTCTGATTTCTCTTACTTTTTCATTTTGTAGTAAAAGTGATTGTAGGTGAAAATAATCGTAATCTCACTAAGCTAAAGATAGCTATAGTTAAAGCTTACAACTTTAACTTACACCACAGCTTACTTTGTGGTGGTCCTTCGTAATCGTATATATTTGAGTTTCATAGATATCTTAACCCCCCGATTGACTATAATCACTGATGCGTCAAATAACAGAGAGCATGCTACCCAATGGGCCCCCTGGACAATATTTAATTTACTCCATGCTGTAAAGTTGCTCTTTCGGTTGTCGGTCAACTTCTGTCCACAAATTCGGGATTTGCTTCAAACTTTGACTACGTTACCAAAATTTTCTGCGTGTAGTTCATTGACAGCTATTTAAGAACATATGAAAGTCAGTTGACTACAAAAAGGGGTGGGGGTGCATGCATATATGAGGTGAGAGGATCAGACTGTTTTCATTAGTACTTGTAACCGTAATTATCGATATTTACAAGGCCAGTTTAAATTGCACGAGCGCTCTAACCAAATTATGCACATTAGTACTTATTATGAGGTTAGGTTTTAGCCAGTTTTTTTATGATTCCAAACTTGGAAGTAGTAAACTGTTCATTCTCTCGGTCAGCATTAGTTTTTTTCATAATCATCATTTTACTCATATGATTTTCCTCTAGTTATATAACTACAGTCCTATCTGCGATAACTGGGCCAAGTTAGGAATGCAGAAGGAGGTCTCAAGTCGTTGATCGATGGCTTAAAATCTTTTCATTTCCAGAAAAAAATTCTGTACAAGTATATTATCTGCAATTATGTACATAGCAATAATTAATCTAAAATCAAGGTAGGGAAAGGTTAATAACAAACCTATAGATGTATACATAATTAGTAATAATAATTCAAGGTGAACAGTAAAATCTCCATTAAATTGTTACGTCTACACGTATTCACATAAAATTAACAACTCACATAGGTATACCATGAGTTGTAAATGTACTTTGTGACTACAGCTCTTTTGCCTGTGTGTCGAGCATGAAGTGTATAGACAGCCTTCAGGGTCCGTACGGAAGAGCCAATGGAAATAAAGACGATTATAGAATAAATATTAGTGGATCGTAAATCTTGGGCTAATAGTTAAAGATTTAAAGCCTGAGTTAAAGAAAAATGCGTAATACGAGAATAGTCTGTAAGCATTCCTGAATAATATAGTTAGCTACCCTGCCAGACTTAGACCATACCTAATTGATGGAGAGGAGAAAACTCTTATTTATTTCCATTACATTTATGACGCTCCTCTTTAGCAGAGGGGCCAACCTAGTCTGTTCAAGTACAAGTAACTACAAGTAAGTGCTTGAGTTTGTTTACAACGAATAGAATATGCTTTTCGAGTTTATGCTCCGCTTCCACATCCTACACTCACACTCCTCACCATTGTCATCCCAAAAGCCTCTCAGATAACTAAACCGTCCTATAATATTCCCTCTCACAGTAAAAAAGCCTAAATCGTTCCTGAGATCACGCTTTCCTCTCGTGACGGAATTGTCCAGGTACGCAAAAACTGTTACATGTGTTATTCTACTATCTCCTGATTGTCCTCTCAAAAACTCTTGTTCGAGTCTGGCCTTCATGGTAGATGCAGCCTCGTCAGAATTTGCGTGCTATCTAATTAGCACTAACAATAATGATTATGAGAAAAATCATACATGACACTTGGACACTGCCACTATTGCACTGTGAAGAGTAAACTCGCTCTAGAGATATGTCTGTAGGTCCAGTAGTTTTGCTCTAGGACTGCGCTGCCCATTGCCATTTTGTATATTACTGTGAAGAGATTTAACAGGTTATGCATTGTCGCAACTCCTGTCTAAAATGATTTCACAAATAATTCTCATTTTAGTAGTAGCAATTGCAGCCTATCATTACCTTAACAGGAGGAAATGGAAGCTACCTCCAGGTAAAGTTGATTTACATTCCCAAAAATTTTTTATACGCTGAGTTACTTTAGTGCTGACGTTCAAGTTTTTTATTTTTATATTGCTCTGTAAATTGTTTTAAAGGTCCGCCTGGAATTCCTGGCTTGGGAAATATTTTCACCGTGGCCAAGACTCCACATGTAGCGCATTCACAATTAAAGGAGAAATATGGGGATATTTATTATTTTACATTGGGAACAACAAGGTAAACGCTCGAGCTCATTTTGCTGTCCCTTCCCCTCAAATTTGCCGTAATTTTTATGCCAAAATTCTTAAAGGTGTCTAAAATTTCGTATTTTGTCATTTTTGTATTTTAGGGCGGTTTGTCTAGGAAATGTACAGCTAATTAAGGAATGTTTCAATGATCCAAATTATAATGGGAGAGCAAAAGAAATGTTGACCTGTATTCTTTCGCAAGGACAGCATGGTAACCTTATTGATTTCCTATTATAGCTTAAAATTTGGGATGAGTTTATTTTATGACATTATATTTGAATGTCAAAATAAATATGCCCACATCTGTATGCTCAATATAGGCATAATAGCGTCTGAAGGACAGGAATGGGTGGAGCAAAGACGCTTTACTCTCCGTCATCTCCGAGACTTCGGCTTTGGGAAGAATTTAATGGAGAATTTGATAATGGAAGAAGTGAATGATTTCAATTCATGGTTGAAATCCGAAGAAGGGAAGTCAGTCTTCATGAGTGCACAGAGATTTGAGCTTCCAGTTCTCAACGGTCTCTGGATGATACTGACAGGGAAGAAATTTAAACATGATGACACGGAAAAATTGGGGATGCTTAAAAAGCTTGATGAGTAATAATTTTTTAAGCTTTCCACAGATTTAAAGCTTCAGCATGTGAAAACTTTATCAGTCAAGAATATTATACAGAAAACAAATATCTTCAT
The DNA here is from genome assembly GCA_947179485.1 of Allacma fusca. Lineage (NCBI taxonomy): Eukaryota > Metazoa > Arthropoda > Collembola > Symphypleona > Sminthuridae > Allacma > Allacma fusca. Next base: position 24,739,356 of record OX359246.1, read on the forward strand.
ATTAATCAATTAATTGATTTTTCTCAAGCTTTGCTAGACCCTCCTTAGCGGGTATCCTAAGTTTACTTGCTCCATCCCTTTTACATATGGCGCCAGAATTGACGGGTTGGAATCATTTTAAAAGAATTGGAGATCAGTTTCATGTCATGCTAAAAGAAATTATTAAGGAACATGAAGATACTCTCCCACAGGAAGGCAATCCTCGAGATTTTATTGATGCTTATTTACATGAAATTAAAAAAACTGCGGATCCTGGCTCATCTTTTTATAAGGATGATGGAGGTATTTAAAAATTATTTAACTATCTTTAGATATTAACTTCATTAAAATTAAAATTATTAACTATTTAATGACCTGAGACTCTTTAATATTTTGGCACTGAGAATAATAATATGTAATATGTTCTTCAGTTCGTTCTCTGCTTGCTGTAATTGGAGACTTGTTCTTCGCTGGTGCAGAAACATCTTCCGCAACCTTGGCCTGGTCAGTTTTGTACCTTGCTATCAATCCTGATATTCAAAAAAAACTCCAGGACCAGATTGATGAAGTTGTGGGGAAATCAAGACAGGTTACTTTAGCGGACAGATCCAAGTAAATTTGTTTGTTGACCTCTTGGAATGGATGTTTTAAATTACACTTTTGTACGGAATATTTAATGTGTGACAATTTTGATTTTTTGTAGTCTCCCATATGCGGAAGCCACACTTCAGGAAATCTTCCGCAAATCTTCCTTAGTGGTAACGGGAGTGATGCATACAGCCGGCAAGGACACAACATTTGCTGGATATGACATTCCCAAGGGCACATGGATGATGGCAAATATTTATGCAATTCATCACGATGCCAAACTTTGGGGAGATCCGGAAAACTTCCGCCCTGAAAGATTTCTCAGTACTGATGGGAAAAAAGTGATCAAGTCTGAAAATGTATTGCCGTTCTCCCTTGGGAAGAGAATTTGTCTGGGAGAGAATTTGGCCCGAGATGAGATTTTCTTGTTCTTAACCAACATTTTCCAGCGGTTCAGTATATCAGTTGATCCAACCCAACCCAAGCCCGATTATGAGCCTAAGGTTGGATTCTTGCTCCACCCCAAAGATTACCAGATCATTGTTCAGGAGAGGGCATAGGAAAAGATGGTAAAGAAGACAAAACGTAGCTACAGTGCATTTTTACTAGACAAAATCAATTTTGCTAGACGTATAAATACATTTTCCTAGTCCTTTCTATTTCGAAAAGTAATTTTTACTAAACATTTTACTCTTTTAGAATAGTTCTGTAATGCATGTTGTGTATAAACTGTAAATCATAATAATTATATTCATCGTCGCCTCTACCTGTGTAAAAATAAACAAGCCAATGATTGGTTAATTGGTGTTTTCATTAGTTTACTCGGGAAATTTATAAATTTTTACTGAATATCAAACTATGAAAAGTTGGTTTAAAAATATGTACATAAATACCAAATGTCTCAGATTGTACTGTAAAAATTCTCAGTAAAAAGTGCAAATTTTATCTTATGATTTTAGAAAATCCGTATAGTGAAAGAAGTCACATTTGTCCATACTACCACAGCGTAACGAACCTAAATGCAGGACATTTCAATAACCATTTCATGATTAATGATTTCCTGACGGAATTCAATACTAACTCATTACTATCCTCTGTAAAACTTGAATGCATACAAGATCCCCGTTCAAATATTCCTGGGTTCATTTTAATGAAATATTGTAGTAATTACTCACCACCGTCGGAGTTTAGTGCACCATTTTTTTTTGCTGGTACCAGGGGGAAAAATCTGACTTTGGAATTTTTGAAATTCAAGCATAATTTTGCGAAAAGCCCTAGGTTTTGTGATTTTGTACAGGATTTTTTTCCGGAAGATGTATTCAGATTTGGAAAAAATTGTCTATCTCAATATTTACTAGGGAAAAACCAGGACGTTTTTTATCAGACAATGTTTTGAAAGAGATATCTCAAAAAACTTGGGGTTTCTCATTGAAACCCGTAAACATGTCTTAAGTTCTTTCGGGGAGCCCCCCAACCAGATTTCCAAAAATTTTATGATTTTTGAAGGTACTATAAACCCTAACCTTTTAAATTAAACCTAAAATGTCATACATGGAGTTTCACTAAACGCAAAATACATAGGTTAGTGTGTCATAATTTATGTATATTTTACGTATACGCAGTTCACTTAGTTGCTTTTACTGAGCGCTGTGTGTAGACAATTTTGATTCTAATCGAGAATTCATTTAGATCATTTTCCACTTCACTGATGCCATGCACTCGTTTTTGAAGACGGCACATTTTCACTTTTAACCCTTCTACTCATTCTCATTGCATTTTGAAAACGTATTTATTCCATTGCTTTGGATTACGTAGAAATAATATGACAAGCTTTATTTATTTAATTTTATTTATTTCAATAATAAATTACACTTTAATTTAGCTTCTTTTAGGGATTTTAGAGTTTATGAGTAGTGTATATTTGTATGCTGGAGCTGTTTAATTGTCCCAATGGTTAAGCATAGGCCCAGAGCTGCGTTCAAGTCAAGTTATTTTAGATAATTTGACTTGAACTTGACTTGAACTTGAAAAATCTTCTAAACGAGGTATCCGTACTTGTACTTGATGAATGAAGTTTTTCAAACAACTTGAGTATTCATGTACACGATTTTCAAGTTCATTTTGTAGAACTTGAACTTGGTTAGAACTTGACGTTCAAGTTGGACACATAACTTGACTTGAACGTGAACTTGTACTTGAACTTGATTATTCAAGTATTTTTTTCGTAAATGAATAAACATTACAAGAAATTGCGTCCACAATTATTATAGCTGAAAATGGTTAGGCCGTAATAAGAATAAACTAAACGTCATACGGACGATATTCTTTACTTTAAAATTACTAAAAAGTTTAAAATACATGGTCAAATAAATGTAAGAATTGTAGTCTAATTTACTAATTTCTATAGTTAACAGGTTAGCAATCCTATTATTGGCCTGTTCACATTATGTTGCACTCGTTTGGTGAGTTTAACCAGGAGTTATAATCATGAATATTTGTGGTCGTTAATTTTGCTTAACCAATATTTATTTAAAAGATTGTTTGTTGTTCATCTGCGCCATCATGTTTATTATCAGCAACAATAATTCTTACAGGGAATAATACATTGCTCTTAAACTTCTTCTTAGCTTCAGAACAGGTGAACTAAACAATCAGTTCATTTTTTATAATGGAACAAGAACCCCGAGTATCAAGAACATCCTTATAAAACAATAAGTCGAGACTTTGAACTACACAAAGTATGGAAACAGGACACAAGAATTATTCTCGATCTCGACCACTGGGCTTCGTGGAGGCGATTTTAATGCCGATGAAATAAAAGCAAACTCAAAGATATTATTATGATGATTCGTATTCAATATTATTTTTAGTGGGATGCAAAGAAGCTACTATATGTATATAAAAACAATTTATTTCAGAAAATTGCCTTGAATTGGACCGGAAGTGCCCCAGAATCGGAGAAACTAAAGTTTATTAAATCCTTAATTCAATGTTTGAATGAAAAAGAATCGAACCAGGTACTGTCATTCACCACGCATCGGAAACGAACAATTCGTAGACAGAATGCTGCAAAACGGGCGAAAATCTATGTCCCAGGTCCTGAGTCAGTTCCCACTGCATTTGTGCAAGCGCCCGTTTCTTCAGTGCCAGTGCCCGTTTCGTCGGTGTCAGTGCCCGTTTCTTCGGTGCCAGTGCTCGTTTCGTCGGTGTCAGTGCCCGTTTCTTCGGTGTCAGTTCCCGATCCTGCGGCCCTGCAGCCCACAAAAGGCTCGAATGTTCCTCAGGATTTGCAAGTGAAAGAGGTGAATATGTATTTATATTTTCAAGTTTTTCATTGAAGAGTTAAATAAATGTAGCAAGTAACGTAGGAAAAGTGGGACATTTTAAAATTAGTTTTGGTTACTTTGCTAGTTCCCACATACAAACGTATGTATGAACATATAAGATTAATGATATTAAGAGACATTATTTTTTAGCTAGCTCATATAAAAATAAAATTAATGATATTCCTGTTCTTAAGAAATTTGTTTTAAATGAAGACGCTTTTACAAAAGACACCAACACAATCTCATATGTATTAGAAACTTTTTCTTCCAAACACTAGATACCAGCAAGATTTACTGGTTTTCAAATATACATAGGTATTAAAGAGTTCCTAAGTTACTATTTAAATTATCTCTATCACACACTTTTAACCCTGAAAGCTTATTGCAATACTGTCAATTATTATCAAAGATGAAAAGGGTCGCTTTAAAGAATTCGGAGTTCAGTGTCATGGCCAACATTTTTCACGACTCTATTTTGGTAGTTGTCATCTCATTAAGTATTGATATACCAGAATAGAAAAGATATTTTACAACACGGTGTAAACATTTTTGTGTAGAAGAAATAGATTCTGTCAAGTTTGTAAATACAACTAAAAGCTATTTGTGAAGGAGTTTTGACAATAGTTAAAGCTTTATCGCAGTTTTGAAAGTCAGAATAAGGCCAATATGATTCTTGAAAAATGGGGAGGAAAATGTCCCCTTTATTCCGGAGTGCCTGAACAGTCCATCATTTATTTTTATATTACAGAAACCATGGTGGCAACATTTCTGTAAATCCCAAATTGTCGCCATCGACTGTGAGTTTGTCCACTATCGTTATTTAGCGAAATCGGAGAAAGTCAAAGCAGCTAGTGTTGCTATAGTCGATTTCAACGGAGAAGTACTTTACAGGACTACGGTCAAGCATGATCCAGGGGAATGTCAAATTAATCGTATTACCATTTCCAAGAATGGAATAACAGCAAATATTCTCAGAAATGGCCATAAAAGTTTGGATACTGTCGAAAACGAAGTCGCTGATTTGTTGAAGGATAAGCTTGTTATTCACATTGCCGGAGCAACTGACTTCAAATCTTTGGGATTATGCATCGGGGATTTCGAGAACTTCGATCTGCACAGTCATTGGCAACAGCCCAAAATTAACTCAAACGGGATTTTGGTTCACGAGAACATCGGACTCAAGAGACTGATTAGAAAGTATTTCAACGATGAGGACTTTCAATCCGGGATTCACAGTGCTGAAGCTGATGCTAGAGCAACCATGAGAATATTCCGTGAGGTATACATTAAAATCAAACAAACGGAGGTGTGTACCAAATATAATAGTGATTTCGATCAGTTCGCAGATTTTGATTAATAGGAGGCAGGGATGAAATATCGGGAAAATAAAAATTCCGATTCCAATTACAATACCCGTTTAAATTTAATTTAGATTCTGATTTCGATGTATCCAAATAATTAAATATGAATTCCGATACCAATTAATTCAAATACTTTTAAATAATTCCGATTCCAATTCTGATTGTATGCATGTAACCTATAATTTATTGTTATTTTTGTTATTTTTGTTTTCTCGAACAAACAACATGTTTCGTAAGGATTCCTCTGGTAGTCGGCCAAGGTTATAGTTTCAAATTAAACGTATTGCTTAGAAAAGTCTTCCAACAGTAACCTAAGTTACTGGAATGCTCAAGATTACAAAGGTCACTAGCTGGCGAATTTCAGAAAATTTAGAATCATTCCACCACTTGAACAAATTAATTCATTTGTCCCTTGTGCGGTCCATAGTTATTCCACAGAATACGTTGGAACATGTCTTTCATTTTTTGTTGTATTTGTAGATTTATACTGTAGTCGTAGTAATCATAAACAAATGATTCTGCCTTTCTTTCCATTTTCATTACAACGATAAAGAACTGTTTGAGCAAAAAACCGTGTAAAATGTAAAGGTACTATATAAAAGGTCGTAAGGGCTCTTTATGGCTGCATAATGCAGTATCAGAAATGGAATCGGAATTCATTGGAATATCATTAAATTCTAATACCAATACCGATACTTACTTTCCAATTCCGATTAGAATTCCAATACCTAATTTTACAGTATTTTTAATTCCGATTCCGATTCGAATACTTTAAATTTTGGGATTCTTTTTCGATTCCGATTCCAATTCCGATTCCAATTTTCAACCCTGATAGGAGGATTCATTTGTATTTATTTTATGTTCAATGAAAATTATTTTATAAGAATAAAACGCATTCTGAAGTATCTTCGTTAATATTACGTACTGATTAAATCTAATTTAAGCGCCACAAAGTGGGCACTGGCACCGGATGCTGACAATTAATTTGACTACTACTTGTTTTTAAAAGTTTAGATGCAAATAAAATGAAAATGAAATGAGAAAAAGACCTAACCGAACATTTCAGATCTTTTGTGATCAGGTTTAGGTCTTTTAGGTTTTAGACCTGGTCCTGACAGGTAAAATCAATACCGGCTCTCAATTTTACGATTATAAAATACTGCACCCAGAAAGGACCCAAAATTATTGGGTGAAAAATACAAGCACCCATACTGAACCTGAAACTGAACAAAAACACCCGGGTGCAACCTGAATCAATGCGATGCACTGGCAGCACCTTTATGTATAATTTGAAGTTTAGCCTTAGTTTATTGCCTCGTCCGTAACATAGCATTGGTCAGTGAGTTCCTTTACACAGAGTTTCGTTAACGTCAAATTTTATATCCACCGTCATTATCCTCTTCATAATTTACAAAACATTTTAAGAAGTATTATTTCACATGAACCTCAAAATGCACACAAAAGCAACCAATTCTATCGTACTGACACTAATATATTGCGTTTCTAAGCAATACAAGTACTCACCAAATTGCATATTATAGGCACTGGCACCACAGTGTGGGCACTGGCACTAAAAATGACACTAATCACTAATTTTATTTCCAGATTCCTCAACGAATTCTGAAGCCCACCACTTATCAATATCCTCAATAATAAAAATATCTTCACTTTCCACGACAACTTCGGGTTCCGAATCTTGACCATTGGTTGCAGTGGGCACATTCGTGATCGGTTTTTTTGTGTGTACCGATGAATGTTGTTTGAAAGACGATTTAGTTACAAAATAAAGTCCACAGGACTTGCAGATAAGATCTGATATTTTTTTCGTAACTGAAGGACAATAATAATCGTTGGGAAGAGGCTTGGGCGCCGATGGTATTTTTAGAAACTCTAAAGACATACGCTTAAACCAATCAAAGTAGTGCCCGTTTTTATTCTCGGGCAAAGCACAGTTGATTCCACTTGCTCCAACGTCATACAATACAGGTGGTGGTAAGAATCCTAAAGGTAGAAAACTTGAAAGGTTCGTTTGAGGAGTTCCGCAGCAATGTCTGTTTTTGCATTTAACAATCTGAATCAAATATTGCGATTGACGTACGTGTGTAGCTTTCCATGTCTCAGTAAAGTCGTAATGAAAGGTTTTATTTGCCGAATCGATGGTGCCAGTACCCACTTCGTTGGTGTCAGTGCCCAGAGACTCGTCAAGGGGAATTAGACTCAAGTCATCAGTTAACACAGTCGTTGATTTAGTTCCTTCATCACCTGGAGGTGGAATGTATTCAGCGTAAACTCTGTGACCGTCAATAATCATACCGTCCCACAATTGTTCCAGAACAATTCCGGCCCTACCAAAATTTTGCTTTTCAAGAGCAAAATCAACTGTTTTGTGCGATGCATCTAAATGACTTCCATAATGATCGTACGGCAAAATAACGCCACTGAGTTGCTTTGACAAGGGTGCCATTCTACGCTCCACAGGATTGCTTGCGGATTGATGTGGGGCGTGTGAGATATAAAATACTGCATCAAAATTGTATGCAACGAAATTATTCATTGCCTGAGCTAGTGTTTTTGGGAAGTGGGGATTTTGATCCGGTCCGCCGTCTACAGTGACAATTAAAATGGGTTTTAATTGGCCTTCTCTTCGCGTGAAATAATTTAGGGCTTTTATATTAAACATTTTTTGTAGATCCACAGCGTGGCTGGCGGCCGTACTAGAGTCATGCTTTCCACTCCTTATTGCAATGTAGGTCGGACCTGAGTAGCTTAGCCGTTTGTCTTTAAACACCAATCCGGCGTAAACACTCGGAGTCAACTTATGCCGGGACCCAACAACCCAATCGTGGTCAGGAAGCATTACCCGATAATTCACCCTCATTAAAATAGGTACTTGTAGTTTAGCAGCCGCGATTCCTAGCGGAACTTTGGCTTTATCGTCCTGGCTGATCATAATTACATTATCTTCCCCGTAAAGTTCAGCCAAATCCTTCACATGTCTTACTTGCGCAGCAGCAAAGTGAGAATCTACATGTTTTTTCCGAAAAGTGTTTTGAGCTCTTGCTAATTTAACTGGGACGGTCGTGACATGTCGTCTTCCTGAATCACAATTCCGGCGCCGTGGTTCTAATCGTAGATACAGGGCGGATCGACTGAGGCAGTATCCTAGCCAAATAACAATAGAATTAAGTTAGTCCGAATTTTGAGTAATTTAGTGCCAGTGCCTTTCAAAAAAGTGCCAGTGACTTTCAAAAAAAGTTCCAGTGACTTTCAAAAAAGTGCCAGTGCCTTTCTAAAAAGTGCCAGCGCCTTTCAAAAAAGTGCCAGTGCCTTTCAAAAAAGTGCCAGTGCCTTTCAAAAAAGTGCCAGTGCCTTTCAAAAAAGTGCCAGTGCCTTTCAAAAAAGTGCCAGTGCCTTTCAAAAAAGTGCCAGTGCCTTTCAAAAAAGTGCCAGTGCCTTTCAAAAAAGTGCCAGTGCCTTTCAAAAAAGTGCCAGTGCCTTTCAAAAAAGTGCCAGTGCCTTTCAAAAAAGCGGCAGTGCCTTTCAAAAAAGTTCCAGTGACTTTCAAAAAAGTGCCAGTGCCTTTCAAAAAAGTGCCAGTGCCTTTCAAAAAAGTGCCAGTGCCTTTCAAAAAGGGGCAGTGCCTTTCAAAAAAGTGCCAGTGTCTATTTACTTAAAATTATTGTAGAATATTTTAAATTATAAAATTATTATCATACTATTGTGAAGAATATTACCTTGAATCTTTAATGCTTCTAATAAACTGTGCAGTGTTTTGCACGATCGGAGCACTTCGGACCTTCTCCTTTCATCAGCTGTAGCTTCTGAACTTACTGCATCGATTATTGCTTTTAATAAACCTGGTTGTTCTTTTTCTAATGGAGGTCTTCCTGTCGTGCTGGTTGGCGTAAACTCTGCCAACTGATTTGCCAACTGTGGATTTTCAGCCATTAACTTTTTAAAGTTCGATTGCCTTTTCTCACGTAGTTTTTTTTGCGATTTTCTGTTCGATATAAGTCGCTTCAGCGCTTTTTGTTTTATTTTCAATTCTTCTGCCACGGTTTTCAAACGATCAACTTGCTCTTTTCCAAGACCAACTTTATCTTTGAGTTGGCGAAGAAGTAATTCTTCTATCTGTAGTTTATAGATCTCGTTCTGGATTTCATTTTGTTTTGGAGCAGGGTTTGTCTTCAGAGCTGGTTCCATTTCTACAATTTCTTCTGTTGCTGACTGGATATGTCCTGGGTCAGGTTGATAGGAATTGCAATTACTGGCAAGAACTTCATCATCGGACATCTCGCTGTGTTTATTGACCTGGGCATCGTTACTCTTTGTTGATGCTCTTTGAAAGGCGTTGAGGAGAGGATTGCAGGAACGATTCGCCTTTATTTTTAAATTGAGATGAACAATTTTGGAATTTATTTCTTCTTGGTTGTATTTATGCTGATTCCAAAACAAAGTACACTCTTTGTCGGCGTCACATTCTATTCCAAACGCAAAAAGAAATTATACGCTGACTAGTATTTCAAATTGAAACGAATTTTAAAATATAAAATATTACAAATCAATAACATGGTAATGAACATACTGTTTTTGTACACATTAGCTTCTTTCCATAGTTTACGAAGTACTGGCCACTGAGATCCACCATAGTTTTTCTTTGCTCCTGGCATTTTAAGGCAAAATATATTGATTACACAATGTTGGCTAACTGACAGGCACGAGCACCGATGATTAAATCTGGCATTGGCACTGATTAAAGTGGTAAAATAGAATGATAGAAACAGTCATTTATAACTTGGTTGAATCGCTCAAAAATGAAGTGAAATGTACGTATATATGATCAACCGCATTTTCGAGCAGAGCTAGCATACGATTTCATACAGAGCTTACTTTTTACACTCGAGGTGTCATCCCATACAATTTTATTTTTTGTGCATATTCTCTCCTTGTAATGAAATGAGGCTGATGACAGTAATAATGTCATTCGCTCGTATCCAGCACCCACCCACCATGAAATGTCAGACTTCAACTAAATGATGGACCCACTATCGAGCTGACGTAATATGTAGACGCTCCCTCTGCATAGGCCTGAAATGGTCCTTTCACCAATGAATTAAAAATAGTGATTTAATCCCCTTCACTTTGACTACTCCCTTATAAATGGAGGTAATCCCAATTGAACAAATTGACGACAACTAGCATTTTCGGTTTCATGATTTTACTAAAGTCTACTTTTAAAGACTCGTGCGTATGATTTTACCTGGTTTCGCCGACACAACGGTCAACAAATGTCAAGATCACATTTGGCTATCTTTAAGTCCAAGTGCACTGTACTTACTTTGCAGGCATCATGTTCAAGGACTGTGTAATAGTGTAATAATATACATGAATGGTACTTCCTTATTTATGCCAATAAATATACAAATAATAGCGCACTCATCTATTTATATATTTCGATAAATGTGGAATTGTGTTTACATATGCGGTTTTAGTAAATACTTTTTGAGCTCTCGCTCCAAGCTTACAATCAGCTTCGTTTAATGTTTAAGTATAATGCGATTATAATTTGAATTGATCATGGTTTCCTAGGCACTTAAGCCAGTTAATGGACTCAGATATTTACAGTACACTTGGCTCTTATTGCCAGTGCTAACGGTTCTTGTTTACAATAATTATTCCCAATCCCCCTAAATTCATATAAAGATCCGTGCAGGTGTCCATACTTTTTCCAACATGCCAAGTGCACTACAGCTCCAACCGTTTATTGTTTGCTTACAAGAACAAGGACACAATAACAAACACATCCCGATTTCCGTCTTTGAAGTAATGATGACTACTTGCTGTCCAGGAAATGTTACAGGAATCCGGGAAGTTGTTTACTGGAAATATCCCGCAAACATGGTAAATGGAAGATTGCGACATTGCCACGAGATAAATTGGATTGCGGAAAAGGATACAAATTCTTAATTACAATGCCAACAACCCTGGGAATACAGCTGTCACTGACCCGCAGTTTCCATACAGCAACCACAACAGGAACGTTGATTGTTTTTTGAAAGAATAAGATCTTTCGGCTTCGCCTCTGAAAGTCAATCGCTTTGTCAGCCCTAAAATTCTAAATTCTCATTATAAAATGCTAACAGTGCAAGGTATTAGCGGACTTGAATTCTTTTTTAAGTTTACATGGCTCACTAAATCATTACCATTTCAATGGGACCGGAAGATGCAAACTGTAAACGTGAATCCACGAGGACTCCAATTCATGCTGTGGATACTCATATCTATAGTGGAGAGTTTGAACGGTTTCCGAAATATGACTGACTTCGTATATTCCTTGATATTCCTGGATCCTCTCTCTAAAGTGAACCACTCGGACCTAACTTTACATTTCACATATAGCACTGGACAAGTCCTGGGCTTCTTGCACGGTTCCATAATTGGCTGGAAAATGAATGAAATTGTGGGAACAATCAACCAATTATTCACCATCAATCGGACTTTACGGAGTGTGTATAAATGCAATTGGAAGTAAATTTGAGCATTTCTTCGAGCATAAATTGCGCTATTGAATATATGTAAATAATTCTTTTTATTACAGATACCTTTAAAAGCGAGGAGAAAATTCTGGCTAGCCTCAACTCTCAAAAGCATTACCATTGGGTGAATAAATTGATACCAGGACTGGTGCCGTGGCTGGCAAACAATACTTTGTTTACAGTCGGTTTTGTCTTGATGAATGGCCAAGATCGTAGATGGGGTTGGCATTACTTTAGCGCCAGCAGTCGCTTGAGCATCCCGTTGGTTCTGTGGGCGCTCTTTGAAGGGCTTATTTTCCTTCCAATATTCTCCCAAGTGGCTCTATTCTGGTTCATTTTCCCAGTTGTTTTCCCGTTTAACGTTCACTATTGGGTTGAATTCCTCAGGTAGGATTTTAATATCGGATTCTTTGAAGCAAATTAGAATCTGTAGGGGTGCCTTTTAATAAATGCACGCTTATATTTATGGCTGATTTCGTATGTTGTTAGCGAACTAAATAAGAAGAGCAGTAGCGAGGAAGAAATAGCTCAGCGGATGTGTGTTTACAGGCAGCTGGAGGTCCTTATGGGGACTTACAATGATTGCATGTCCGAAATAATATGGCCTTTGAATATCGGAGCAAATATCTTCTATACAGTTCTGTCCACATTTCTTTGTATTAGATTTAGTGCGTCCATGGATAGGTTTACACTACTTTTCTTGTCTGTTTGGCCATTCTATTATTTCATGATAGATTACTTTGTTTATCCGTTGGGAGGGAGGATTCGGGAGAGATCGGAGGAACTAATTCGGACATGGTATGGACATTCAAGAAGGCCGGGATTTGTAAGTGAGCTTCAAGCAATGCGACCTCTATCAATTCAAATTGGTCATTTGTTTAAGTTTGGGAAAATGACACCCCTTATGGTCATGTTCTTGGGTTCGAGCACCACTCTCAACTGTTTGCTATTGTATTGAATAAAGGAGAGAATGTAAGCTTCTCGGAATTATTATTGTCAATGTGTAAATAGTGGGGAAGTTATTTTGGGAAACTACATACCAGAATATATATAATATTGTTTTGTAAAGTATTTGATTTGATTTCATAAAAAAGTAATTCCTTTGTAAAATTCATTTGATTAAATTCCATTTTTTAATTTAGCTCATCAAAGAAGAATTCCAAAAGGCAGGTTCCAGAGATTGAATTTAATTATATTCAATTAGCAACTGAAACGTTTTTGCTTCCTTTATTCACCCTTTTTCCGTTTAACTCCATTTAATTTGAATTTCATTTAATGGAATTTTTATCCATTTCTTACAGCTATTATATTTTAACCACGCTTATTAAAAGCTCTCCTAGTTCAAGTACTTGTGTATTGATTAAATAATTAGAAAATGTACATGCACGTACAATTAAATTTGCTGCTGCAATTTCTATGAGTCAGATATTCTATTCTAACTATAGTTTTGCTAATGCTAGACGATATCTTATAATTAGTCAGTACAACGCCATTTAAAACTATATGAAATTGAACTATTGTACTAATATTGATTTTGGAATTCCCCTGAATTACTCTCCTTAATTGAAGTATGAATATTACACTTATTATCGGCTGCCAATTACTAATGTAGCGAAACAAGTGTAGCAATCAAGGGGCCGAGAAAATCTAGGAATTTGTTAACTAACATGTTTCCATTTAGTAGGATGGAAGTTTGCAAGGGTTGGCTTAGAGTTATGAAACGGAATCATCGTGCAGAGAATAAGTATAGGTTGAGTTAGCTGGCTCGTAGTCTCTGTTTAAAGGAATAACAGAAGGGGTTAGTGTTGTGCAGACTCCGTAGCCTGATAAATTACAGCTTTCTCAACTGACGATGTTAACTTCCCAAGGTATTACAGGACTTGAATCCTTTTTTGCATTTACGTGGCTAACTAAAGCATTACCATTTCAATGGGACCGAAAGACGCGCAATTTAATGGTGAGGCCTCGGGGGTTCCCATTCGTGATTTGGATACTGATATCCGCAGGGGAGAGTTTGAACAGTTTCCGGAGTCTGATTGACTTCGCATATTGTGTGATGTTTCTGAAGCCCCGCTCTAAACAGAACTTTACGGTCTTGCAATTAGCTCTGCATTTAACTAGCTCTACGGGACTTTTCCTAGGATTCTTATACAGTTGCTGCATTGCCAGGAAAATGAATGAAATAGTAAATGGTGTCAACCAGTTGCTAATTACCAATAGGATTCTATGGAGTATGTATATTTTGATATATAAAATATTTTACAGTACGCACAGTGACTCTCTCTATAACAGCTCCTTTGATTATAAAAGGAACAAAATACTGTCTGTATATGCATGCTCTTACGCTGAGGAAAATTAACAATAATCAATAATAACAATGTGGCGTCAAAGACGTTAGGAAAAAATCATTTTTTGTTCTCACAAATACAGTGCTGTTATAACGGATGTTCACATTGAGTCTGGCGCATTTTGTATAGAGCGTGCAAAATTCGTACATTTGGTTAACTAATTGGACTGTCTCGTTTGCAACAGATACCTTTAAAAACGAACGGAAAATTCTGGATAAACTCAACTCGGAAAAGGCATATCGTTGGGTGAATAAATTGATACCAGTGCTGGTGCCGTGGCTGGTGAATAATGTTTTTTTCATAGCTGTATTTGTTCTGTTGGACAGTCAAGATCGTAGATGGGGTTGGCGTTACGTTAGTGCTAGTAGCCGTTTGAGCGTCCCATTGGTCATGTGGGCTCTGTATGAAGGTTTTATACACCTGTCCGTACTCTCTCACATTGCCCTATTTATGTTCATTTTTCCAGTCGTTTTTACTTTCAACGTTAAATTTTGGATTGAATTCATCAGGTAATATTTTAATATTCAATTCTCTCAAATAAAATAAGCATACCTATATTATTTTGTTTATTCTTACTGTATATTTATGTTCTTTGAAATTGTATGTTGACAGTGAACTAAATAAAAAGGAAAGCAGCGGGAAAAATATATCTAAGCACATGTGTGTTTACAGGCAGCTGGAGGTTCTCATGGTAGCTTACAATGATTGTATGTCCGAATTTATGTGGCCTTTGAATATCGGAGCAAATATATTCTATACAGTCTTGGCCACATTTCTTTGCATAAGATTCAAGGGCTCCATGGGTGCATTCGGACTTTCGTTTTTCTCTTCATGGTCAATCAATTATTTTATGATGGATTATTTTGTTTATCCTGTGGGTGGGAGGATTCAGGAGAGATCGAAGGAACTAATTCGAACCTGGCATGTACAATCAAAAATGACAGAAAGGAAAAAACAGCTTCAAGCAATGCGGCCTCTATCAATTCAAATAAGTCATTTGTTTCAGTTTCGGAATTCAACGCCTCTTATGGTTTTACACTTGGGTTTAAACACAACTCTCAGTTGTCTACTTTTATATTGAATAAAATCATCGTTGGGTTTGTAAAACTAATAGTAAAACATTTTTACACGTGCTTTGTTACTAGTGTTAGTGCTGACAGAATAAAGTATGTAGTTATTGTTATAAGTATTAGGAGTGTAAAGATACGAATATCTTCTATATATTTCTTTCAAGTAAGTTTGGTGGTTAAATTTTTCAATTTTAATTTGGATAATTTTTTAATATTTTCATACCATATTTTTTTAAAACATTCCCCCTTCTTTCGTAGTGTCAGAAATGATTTAGTTCTGAAAAAGCTGTTTTTCCTGGAATACAACTTTTGACAGATTTTAGTCTTTGTGCTCCACTTATCCTTTGCTTATGAACACTGGATTTGGAGAGGTCCGAGAAGTGAGTCCAGTTCAATTAGGTTACCGAGAAGGACGTCCAGTTTGGGCAGATTGCTGGGAGAACCAGACATGTACAGCCTTCGAAGGCTAGCCTTCAATGAAGGCTTCATTGAAGGCGGAATATCAATTTTCCAGAGAGTTGAGAAGGGAAGGCGGGAAGGCGGGAAGGCTGAATTAATTCGGGAAGGCTGAAGAAAGCCTTCCTAATATTAACAGAAAACGGAAGGCGAAGGAAGGAAGTATGTAAAGTAACCCTGTGCTACTTAGAAGGCTTCGCGCATGCAATGAGCTAAAATAGATAGATACAAATACAACAATGAGAGTGTACTAAAAGCAGTACAAATATGCACAAATGTACAGTGATATGCACAATGAGACTTACTTCATTGCTTCTGATTTTAATAAACGAACTCAATTGAGTAAATTGTATCGCTGATTTTCAGGTGTTTTACCTGCAAAAGGGCTGTTTAAATGCATTGCTTTGGTATTTCGTGTTTTGAAGCCTGAATAGGAAGGAAGGCTGATTTATTTTTGAAGGCTGAAGGCTGGAGGCATTAAATTAATAAGTAAAATAGGGTTGAAGGAAGGCAAAATATTTTGAAGGCTTCCTTTAATAGAAGGATGAAGGAATGCGTTTTTTCAAAAAATTGCCATCGAAGGCTTGAAGGAAGGCAATTTCATTTGGACATCTCTGGGGAGAACCGTTACTCTCATCAAATGAATTGGCCCCTCTCTTTTGAAGCATTTTCGTCTGATGCTTATTTGTGTTCGTCTTTATTTCAGCAGTGTGCTATTAGAATATTATCATAGTCATGGAGTAGTATTACGATACGATGTTACTCATAGTTTAGCAAGATTTTAGCGCTCATTACTTTTGATTTCTTGAATAATCTAATGCTTCATCGACATCATCGATTCCAACCACGAATTTCTGAGATACACAGCTATAACCACTTTCCATATATTGGTCCTGAATAATTGCAGGCACAATAGCGGTTGGAATCGATTGAAATTTGATATGGCGATCTCTTAAGGCATTTCATGGAGGTCCATTACTGCGAAAGTGCCAAAATCCGAAAAAAACCGAAAATACTAGGGAAATCTAAAATTTGGATTTTCGGATTTCTGACAGCAAGGACCCCTATTAGAATCATATAAGGACAACAAATAAGTAAAAAAATGTAATCATCCGCATCTCATCCGAAATCGGTTCGGATAAGTGCATTATCCGATTCGACCAGCCGATATCCGAAATTATCTGAATAACTGACACCATTAGATGATGAAAAAAGTAGTAAGAATTTTCATTGTATAAATGCATTAGCTTTTTACAACATCGTGATATTAATTAAGCCTCAAATTATCGTGTAGCGATGATTTTTTAATTCAATCCGATAAGAGAAACGAGATGTACTATACATACTATGTCCACTAAGTCATTATAAAGATTTTTATGCTTTATGTAATATGTGCATGTGGAAATTCGGCTGGTACCATGGTAATGTATTCTTTGTAAGTTGGTCATTTAAAGCAAAAATCGATAGACATTGCGCCAATAACACTATTAACTAAACATTGTAGGACTTTAGTGTAAAGCCACCAAAAGGGGCTAAGCACTGTCGGTCAATATTGTATAAACGTGAGTACAAGTTTTGTTCGGGGTCTTTATACACCCGACAGCGCTGTCGGAGACGAATGCACACAAGTGTATCTATTTACATTTTTTGGTTGACTTTAATAAACAGTTGTTTCTGCAAAATTGATTCGAACTGCATTGATTACCGTATGAACCAATGAATACATCTCATAAAGATCTTCGTGAAAACTAGTTGATGAAATAATAATAAATAATGATGAACAACATAAATAATTTATTTATAGGGTAATAGCCACGTGATACGCTACCACAATTCAGGCAACAACAGTTGGTTAGATTTATACGAATTCAGTTAAATATTGAAACATGGCTAGCGGTTAAGTCAAATGACATTTTAGTGAACAACATGATTGTCAGCGTCAGCTTTCGGACGTCGGCCAACTTCTGTTCCACAAATCCAGTGTTTGCCTCCCATTTTGTCTAAGATTACCAGGTTACCACATTTCCTTAAATGCGGTGCATTAATAGTTACTGAAAAAATCTGAAAGTAAATTGGATACAAATTGGAGGATGCATGAATATGAGATCAATGGTATGAGCCCTGAAGGGAGTAAAGCGTAGGACGTTGACGCACTAAATAGAATTTTTTCTATGGGAACTAAAATGTGAATTTAAATTACGTTGTCACAATTTGAAGTGTTTAAGTGAAGTATTTGAAGTGTACAATTCTATATCCATAAGATGATTCCGTTATAAAAGGGGAATTCAATCCATTAGAGTGCTGCCACTATAGAAAGAATGTACTGTTCCCTTGAATGATGATCGAATGTCAAAAAATTGCTTACAATTTTTACAAGTTTAGTTACTACGAAAAATTAATACAAGTCGAGCCTCAACCACAAATAATAAATGTGTTATATTTGCAGTATTACGTATCCAGAACTTTACTGACATGCAAGTACCAATATGTATGTATAATTAATACAAGGTCAGTTTACATTACAAGAGCGTTTTAACCAAATGAGGCAAATAAGTATACAATGCGAATTCAAGTTTCAGCCACTTTTTACTATTTAAGCCTTGGAATCTTGGAAGTCGAAAGGTTTTCTTTCTCGCAATATTTTTCGTATGTACTATTCTGCTCATTTTACCTTTAGTTATATTTTCCACATGTCCAAATGGACAAATACATAATAAACAATAAGTCAAGGTGGACCGTAAAAACTCCAGTAAATTACATGTTGTAACAAAAATGTTTGTACATCAAGTTAACAACTCATATGTACATATGTATATACCATGAATTGTAATTATTGCATTTTGTTATGGCGACTGTTACATGTTGCATTCTACTATCTGTATCTCCATATTATCTCAAAAACTCTCCTTCGAGTCTGACCTTCATGGGAGATGTTTTTCATACTCTATAATTATTGTCACTATCACGATTGCATTATTGTCAAGAGTAAAGTTGTCCAAGAGATATATCTCCAGAATTGCTCCTCTAGGGCCTCATTACTCATTGCCTTTTTGTATTAGTATTGCTGTCGTGTGTATAGAGACTAACACGTTACGCATAGTTGAAGCTCCTATCTAAAATGATTGTGCAAATAATTTTTATTTTAGTAGTGGTATTTATTGTAACGTCCTATTACCTTAACAAGAGGAAGTTGAACCTACCTCCAGGTAAAATTTGTTTTAAAATTCCTCAAATATTATCCCCTTTAAATTCTTTTATAAATGATTTAATTCTTAACCAATTTTTGTGAAAATTTTCTTCCTTCCGTTTAAATTGTTTTAAGGTCCGCCCGGAATACCTGGCATCGGAAATATTTTCGCTGTGGCCAAGAGTCCACATGGAGCTCATGCATACTTTAAGGAAAAATATGGGGATATTTATTACCTTGAATTTGGAAGAACAGGGTACACGCTCTATCCCATTTATACATTATTCCCTCCCCCCAAAAGAGACTACCGGAATTTTTAAAACAATTTTTTTAAAATATTGATTGAATTTTAGGATCGTTGTACTAGGAAATGTCCAACTAATTAAGGAATGCTTCAACAATCCAATATTTAATGGGAGACCTGCAGAAATGCTGACCTGTATTCTATCGCAAGGACAACATGGTAACCCTATTGTAGTATTCCCTTCAAGCTTAAAATTTTTATTTGGTCAAGTATCATTTAGAGCTGAATGTGTATGTTCAATGTAATAGGCATAATAGCATCAGAAGGGCAGGAATGGACGGAGCAAAGACGCTTCACTCTACGTCATCTCCGAGACTTTGGCTTTGGCAAAAATTTAATGGAGAATTTGATAATGGAAGAAGTGAATGATTTTAGTTCCTGGTTGAAATCTGAAGAAGGGAAAACGGTCTTCATGAACGCACAAAGATTTGAGCTCCCAGTCCTCAACGCTCTCTGGATGATACTGACAGGGAAGAAATTTAAGCATGATGATACGGAAAAATTGGGGATGCTTAAAAAGCTCGACGAGTAATTTATTTTTTAAGTTTTTCACATATTTAAAACATAAAAAAAACATAAATGGTATCTTGGTATTATTTGTTAATGGCCCGATTTTTTTCCGAAGCTTTGCCAGACCTACCTTAACGGGCATGATAAATTTGATGGCTCCAGTCCTTTTACAAATAGCCCCAGAATTGACGGGATGGAATCGCTTTAAAAGAATCGGGGAACAGTTCCATGTCATGTTAAAGGAAATTATTAAGGAACATGAAGAGACTCTCCCAGAAGAAGACAATCCTCGAGATTTCATCGATGCTTATTTACATGAAATTAAAAAAACTGCCAATCCTGGCTCTTCTTTTTATAAGGATGACGGAAGTATTTGAAATTATTGTCCTTAATAATGATTGCCCTTAATCTTTTCAGATATATTTTGTTACTCACATTAACTTTTGTAATGCAGTTCGGTCTCTGCTTGCTGTAATTGGAGACATGTTCTTCGCTGGTGCAGAAACATCTTCCGCAACTTTGACATGGTCAGTTTTGTACCTCGCACTCAATCCTGATGTTCAGAAAAAACTCCAGAAGCAAATTGATGAAGTTGTGGGGAAATCAAGACAGGTTACTTTAGCAGACAGACACAAGTGAATTTCTTTTATTAGTTCTTGATATTAATTTTCTTTGGTAATTTAGTATCTACTTTTAGTAGTTAAATCCACAGGGTTTTATTGTCTGACAACCTTTTGTATTCGCTTACAATTAGTCTCCCATATGCGGAAGCCACACTTCAGGAAATCTTCCGCAAATCTTCCTTAGTGGTGACGGGAGTAATGC
This sequence comes from Allacma fusca, assembly GCA_947179485.1. Lineage (NCBI taxonomy): Eukaryota > Metazoa > Arthropoda > Collembola > Symphypleona > Sminthuridae > Allacma > Allacma fusca. Next base: position 24,759,846 of record OX359246.1, read on the forward strand.
ATACGGCCACACAAGACGGGACCTTTGCTGGATATGACATTCCCAAGGGAACATGGATATTGCCAAATATTTATGCAATTCATCACGATGCCAAACTTTGGGGAGATCCGGGAAATTTCCGCCCTGAAAGGTTTCTTAGCACTGATGAAAAAACAGTAATCAAGAATGACAATGTACTGCCGTTCTCCCTTGGGAAGAGAATTTGTCTTGGAGAGAATTTGGCCCGAGATGAGATTTTCTTGTTCTTAACCAACATTTTCCAACGGTTCAGTATTACAGTTGATGCAACCAAACCCAAGCCCACTTATGAGCCTAAGGTTGGATTCTTGCTCCATCCCAAAGACTTCCATATAATTGTTCAAGAGAGGTCATAGAAACAAGATTTTAAATAACGTATCTGCAGTGCATTTACGCTACAAGAGACTCTCCATAAAATCATTTGTGCTAGAGGGAAAAAATACTTCCACTAAATCCTACTAACAAAAATTAATGTTTACCAGGAATTTCACTCTTGTGTGAGAACGAGGTGTTCCTTAAAAACCGTGTAAAATGCAAACCATGTTAATTAATAATATTTACTCAGACCTCTATGTACTTTAATACAACAGTGTACCTTAACATTCGTGATTACTAGTTTGAAAGAGCTAGAATATGTAATAATTATTATTGCTGTTTCCACTAATCGATTTTAAAATAAATTCCAAATGTTTTAGAGTGTGTTCAAAAATTGGGTTATTGAAGTTCAATATGTATTCAAGGGTAATATCCCACTGATTTTAAAAATTCCGTGTAATGACAAGCGTCAGATTTTTCACACAGTGCAACGTAAGGAATTTGTATCTTAATAGCATTTGTATTGCGATTACCAAATATGGTAACAACATATGGGGAACATATTTTTTAAATGCAAAACAGTGTGAGTTCTTTACTTGAGAACTTTTGTACTCTCGGTTAAAAAATGAATTCATAAATTTTCGAGATATTACTGTTAGGGTTTTGCATTGAATAGCATATAACTCCTGAAGAGGAGCTTCACGGTATCTCGCAAAGTATGTTCAAATTGCACAATTACCTGGAAACCTATTATATTTGTTTGAATCTTAATATATCCTCATTACAGAAATATTTTTTCAGACATAGCGTAAAATTCCCGGGTTTTTCTACTACAAGACCTGCCATTCGGATAGTAAAAAAGTACATTTTCCTTGGAGTTTTTAGTTTCATATTCATGAAATATTTTTTCGGAATTAAAACAAACACACAAAGCGGATTTTGAAAAAACTTGGTGAACATGTGGGATAAAGTGGCCCCCTGACACGTGCACTGAGGTCACTGATCTTCTAAACGAAGATTCCATGAGATTGAAAACTTAATAAAGTACAGACCATTAAATGAATGCTTTAATTGCGTGACCCCACAAAAAAATAGTTTTGAAAAGTAGCTATCATCTTGGGACAGCCTGTATTCAATGATGTCAAAAAACAACCTCAATGGTAAATCAACTTACAGGAATAATACAATGAATTAATGATACTGATGCCTATGATCAGTTCAGAGTTTTTATCTTAGTCGGATTGATATTAACAAAATAATGGACTGACCCATGACTAATGAGCATTTGCAAACATGTTCCTTGGAATGGTTTATATTTCTCTAGTACTAATTTAAAGCATGTCAAAATTTGATTAAATACGGCCTATCATCTTGATTACGATAATTATTTTACAGGCTGTTTCACATCCTTCTTATTCACCCTCCATTTCCCTATAGTTCACATATGAGAATAAGTACTCTATTTTTAAGGGTCATGTCTACAAATCTCAACGTAGGAACCTACTGAATAACTCAACGGTATGCCCATATAATTTCCTATAAAGGAGTGTCAACATATATTTGAGAAAAACAATTATGCAGAAATAATTATAAGGTATTCAATTCTTGTGGATTCCCAAAATCCGTAACGGTCAGACTTCTGCTCAGATCGGTGACCCCTGCAAAAATTGTCCCATGGAAATGAAACAAATTTTAGAAAATCTGACAAAGGGTTTGTTGCAAATTGGGGGAATCAAATATTTACGATTTACTACTTTATGTGGAGGCTACGAGAAGAAAAGGAAATGAAGCACTCCCCGTACATGCTTTTTAATTTGGTTAGTTTCTTGAACTTCAAAGCAGTTCAGTGTCCCAATAAGAGCAAATTTTAAAGAGTCAAATTTTAAAATTGTCAGATATGATAGCCTCCTTTCAAAGGGAAAAATTAGCCACACGATAAATGGATATGAGTTCAAATATGCACAGGTTTGCCAAAATAGATAAAATTCTCTTTTACATAATGTCGTCTAGCATGGAGAGGCTCGCAACTCGAAAACAAACGATTATGTGTTTATGTGTACACTCGTTGATTACCGGAGGTATATAATCCTTGACACAGAGCAATTACATACCAATCCAACTGTTAATCTCGCAGTTTCAGCAGCTCCACATTGGCATAAATTTTTGATCCTTTATTGCAATCTTCAACTAAATACGCCCACAAGTTCCAATCCGGTCCTACATTTTCGAAAAGAAACGAGTCTCTATTTTCAAAACCGGAGTAATCAAAAATAGGAACATGGGCAGGATTAAATCAGCCCTCGTGATCCTAATTGCATTCACAAGCTTAGCTTTCGCAGTGGACCTGACTTTGGAACCCAAATCAAAAGGCCCAGAAGTTGTGGAAGCCACTTTGGATAAAATCCGGAGTAAGCTGTTATTTTCTGACGATTCGGATTTCCTTCACCGTCTAGCTTTTGTAGAGACTCATTTCGGAAATGACCCGGACACCTTCATTAGTACACTATTCAAAGGTATCTGGCGACTCAGTGAAGACAGCTATAACAAAACCAAGAGCACCAGTTTGAATCCTAAGCATGCGAACATCAGCTCCGCTTTTAACATAGACTGGAAAAACACCAATTGGGATCAATTGAACACACCTCTATATGGAGCCTTGGCAGCATATCTTTTTATTGAAACCCTCCCGGGACCCATTCCTCAGACTAAAGACAAACAAGCCAAATTTTGGTTCGACCACTACACTCAGCTGGACAAGACAGAGGTATATTTCAAGGACGAGATCGCCAAGCTCGAAGAAGACACTCCACCATGCGAAGGCAAAATGGACTTGGTCGTTATATTGGACGGGTCCGGAAGTGTAACAGCTCCAGAATTTACCAAGGCCAAGAACTTTGTCGCGAATTTCTTGGACACATTTTCTTATGACTCTAATTTTGTTCGCAAGGGTTTCATCGTCTTCAGCGCTATTCCTGAGACCATCTTCCCCCTCACTAATAACCTCAATGCAACTGAAATGAAGAGACAAGTACTTAATGCTCGCTATCCCGCTCAAGGAACCATTACTAATGAAGCCATCAAATCAGCGGTTAATCTCTTCCAAATTGCTCCCAACAGAATAGGGGTTCCAAGAGTTATGACACTCTTCACAGATGGTATGTCCCAGGGTGGAGTTTCTAACATTGAGATGGCCAGACGTGAAAGCATCACCCCTTTTGCAATTGGGATTGGTGACCCTAACAATTTGAACCCAACTGAGTTACTGGAAATCGCTCTTGAAGACCCATCCAGAGTTTACATCTTAGACAATTTCGACGCTCTCCTTGAATTTTCCCGCCGCCTGAACAGTGCCACCTGCAAATTACCTCAGAGACCCAGCATTGGTGAAAATATGGTTGACACTCTTGGGAAAAACCAAAAGAGATTTTACCAGCTCCCCCTTCCGGCAGAAGGTCTTGGAGTGAATTTTATAACCAGGAAAGGATCAGTCGTTGGTTATTACTCCCGAACTTATCCCAGTCCTAATAGTGCCATCCACGATGGAATATTGCTGGGAAATACTTTTATTCCTGCACTAAAATTAGCGAATTGGGGCAAAATGAGACCCCTAGATGAACCAGTGGTCTACTTAAGTTTTGAAGGGACCAATGATCTGAATGAATATGAATTTTTGACTGGTCCAGGTTCACCAGGTAAAGATTTTCCAAATATTTTAAAGACCTTCGCTTCTTAAATAATTACTACTCAAATTTATGAAAATAAAAATATTCACTTGATTGGGACCAATCCCAGATTTTTCCCGGTTTGTTCAATTATCCCCGGAGATCAACGTCACCTGGGACGTTTTTAATGAAAAGAAAAAAGTACAATTTCAAGTCCATGCTTTGACCCAGGGTTTCATATCTTTTGGTATTTCCGAAGACGGAGTGGTTACAGATTTTATCCTTGGAGGTTTAAACGACGACGAAACCCCTTATTTTACGGTGAGGTCCTTTTATTACATTTTAATTCTATTCCGTTATCTTTCTTAAAGATTTGTTGGTTGTAATTATAATTACTTGAATTCCAAAAATTTCAGGATCGTTATTCATCTGGACGAAATTCTTCGAAAATTGATGACGAGCAAAACTGGCGTCTGATCGAAGTCCAAGAGAATGTAAATTCTACCATATTATGGTTCATTCGAAGTTTTGACACTGGAGATAATGCCGAGGATTTAATAATTACGGTATTAATAATATCATGTCTCAGTTTGACAAAATTATATTTGATTATTAGATAATTATATTTTATTAATTGGCTTTTTAAAAAGGATCGTGAGATTCAATTTGTATGGGCCATTGGGTATACCGATGACCCGAACACTAGACCCAGAGATAATGGCTCCTTCCCTGTAAACATCCTGGAGCCTGAATTGGAAAATTTTGAGCGAACTGAGCAAATCAGTCCCTTGATTAGTGTCACCTGGAAGGTCAATTTCGATACGATGAAAGTTACTTTTGATGTCTCCGCCATAACCACAGCCTACGTTGGTTTTGGGATCTCGAAAGAAGGCGGGATGTATAACGCGGACCTGATCACTGGTGGCGTTGACGAAGATCTCTTGCCCTACTTCCAGGTAAATGTCTCTCTAACTTTAGTTTTTGTCGGAAGTCTTGGAGAGTAAACAAATATAACATTTTTATGGAACTAAATGCAATCAGGACCGGTACTCTGCTGGGATTGGTGAGCCAATTATTGATCAGGAACAGAACTGGTTGCTACTTTTAGCACGGGAAGAACGTGGTACGACCCACTTAAAATTCATTAGAGATTTTGACACTGGAGATTTAATGGACCTTCCGATACTAGTAAGAAAAATTAACACGATATCTATTTGAATGTTAAATTTGCAGCACTAAAATCCTAATTGCAATCGGTTCTTTTGATTCGACACAGAATGAAGCAACGTACTTTATTTGGGCTATCGGGGACACAGATGAAGTCAATTATCACGCAACTAGGGGAAACTTCCCTGTCAACATTTTGCAAGCTATTAAATAATTTCTTGTGGAAAATATTCCTGCCCTTTGACGTCTTAGATCCTTCGAAAAAGATGAAAATGCAAATGTAGGAAATGCCAAACTGAAGAAATCAGATTGACTCATGAAAGTCCTTCTCAAGTCATTATTGCAAGTCATCATATCAATTACTCATCAAGTCATTTTGCCCTTACAGAGAAGATACTCCTGTGATTTACACAAGTGTCTTTTATTATGAAAGTGCACTGTAATCATTTTCATAAAAACATATTATTTCCATTCAAGTGCGTCTTAAAAATAGTAACGAGGCAATTGAATTCATGGATTAAATTACGGGGTCTTCTTATAATATCAGCTCAATTTATATTTACTAGCATTCAAACGAGGGCCTAAGATAAATAACCTGATACTTGAATCTCCTCAACGGTCTCATCTTTACCTGCGGACAATCTGTACTATTAGTTTTTTTGCACGCCTGTTATCAACATCAGCTAAATATTTACCTTCGGCTGACTCCACCTGCACAAACACGTGCTGGACATTCATTGTATAAAAAGCGGATCCCTGTAGTTTCTATTGATTGTTTAGCATGATTAAGCATTTCCAATGATGGTACGATGCATATATGTGCTATTTTAATCTGGGAATTCCGCTGATTAAGGTAGGTAGCACTTGATTATATAAAGTTTCTCCATGCTATATAAAGCACTCAAATATTATTTTTTTGATGCCACAATAATATTCTAATCCTACAAACCCACTCTACTTCTTTGAAATAAGCAAGAAATAAGCTGAAGAATCAATTCTATAGTTAGGGAGGAATTTCTGCATTTTTAAAACTCCTGGAGCATTTTTTCAACCCAATCTTAAACCTAATAATTTTTTGCGTACGAAAAATGGTGGGGTTAAAAATAAAAGTAGCACTCTTTGCTACAATCATATCCCTAGGCCTTGCTTCGGCGGGCAAAATCATGGAATCTGATTCGAGTGAAGGAGCTCAGTTGAATAATTTCGAACGAGCAGAGCAGCTAAGTCCCTTGATCAATGTCACATGGAGTGTTGACTTCGATAATGAGACCGTTACATTTGATGTATCCGCTCTCACATCTGCGTACGTTGGTTTCGGATTCTCCAGCGAAGGGGGCATGTACAATGCGGATATGGTTACAGGTGGTGTTGATAACAATGGAGTGACTTACTTCCAGGTGAGTTTTTCAAAATTAAGATAACTGTATAATTTTTTTTTAAATCATATTATTTAATTTTTGTCATAGTATTTAATAATTGAAATATTTCTATTTGAAAAATTTAGGACCGTTATTCTGCAAGTATAGGTGAACCAGTCGTTGACATGGAACAGAACTGGTCCTTAATTTCCGCAAGGGAAGCACGGGGCGTTACGAACTTGCGTTTCGTTCGAGATTTTGACACAGGGGATGTACAGGATCTCCCTATACAAGTAAGATAAATATTTTTGACATTAAATACGGAATATTAGTAGGTACTGGAATAAGGCAAATCTGTACTTGGGATTTTAATTCGACCGTTTAATTTTTTTAGGACCAAGAAACCTACTTCATTTGGGCCATTGGAAGCGCAGACGGGATCAATTATCATCCGGAGAGGGGAAATTTCCGTGTGAACATCTTGCAGCCTAAATAATCATCTTCAAAGTGTTATATTACATGTTATAAAAATATTTACAAGGATATAACAATTAAATTAAATTAAATTATTAAAATAAAGCATCCCTCGGACCTATGTACATCTTTTTATATATCTAAAAAGCGTATAATTTTTAATAAATATACTTTTAACATTAAATTCAAGGACCACATCGTCCAGATTGACAGTGTAGGGAAAAAAACTCAAGATTAAAATACTTGGAAAAATATTTGCTTTTAGTAATCGGCTGGCATTATATGACTACAGTTGCAGGAGATAAGCAAATATTTGTATAATTTCTCAAGATGAGATAAAGCATCCTAACCTGCCTTACAAATATTAACATTAATGGGGAATTTCTTAAGTGCAGTTCATTGTTCATACCCAGTAGTTTTTTATGCCTCAAAGATATTCGAAGTAATTAAATGATTCAGTGCTAGAAAAAATGACTAAGCTCACTAATATTATTTTACCCTGGATTTTTGCCATAAGTCACTTCCTGCTTATGGGAGTTGCAATAGACAAAACACTAGAGCCAGGAGCTGTGGGCAAAGCCATTGTAGAGGCTGTAATTTATAAAATTCGAGCCTCCCGGATTTTCCCTGAAGATTACGACTTCATTTACCGAGTAGCCTACGCTGAGTCACATTTTGGGGAAGATCCCCAAAATTCCTCCTTCCTGGGGATTTGGCAACTTCGTGAGGAAGAATTCAATCAAACTCGAAGTGGTCTTTTGAACAAGTTCCACACGGAAATCAAAAGTCACTTTGAAGTCACTTGGCTAGAACTAAATTGGGCATCACTAAATAATCCCCTGTACTCTGGACTTGCTGCCAGCTTGCATTGTCAGCTGTACCCGGAGATCATCCCTGAAACAAAATCAGCCCAGGCTAACTTCTGGGAAAAATTCTACACCAAACAGGACAACAAAACTGCAAGTTACTTCCTAAATGAGACGGAGAGACTCCAGAGGGAGACACCATCCTGTGATGGGAAGTTAGACGCAGTAATTATCTTGGACGGCTCTGTCGTTGGGAAGGCTTTCGAAGTTGAAAAACAATTTGCGACGGATTTAATAACCTCCTTTTCCTCCAATAACGAATATGTTCGCAAAGGGGTCATTGTCACAGGGTACATTTCCCCCGTTGGAATTTTCGGACTCACAAATACCCTCTTGGCCAATGAGCAACGGGCGAAGATACTTCGTGCAGGGAATCCGAACGTCAATTATGTCCTCCTCAATGCAGCTATCGAATACGCCATAAATTATTTTAAATCAGCTCCGGAGCGTCCCCACCCCAAAGTCCTCACTATCGTCACGTCCAGCATCTCCTCTGATGGGATCTTCGCCCTGCAACAACTTCTCCAGGAAAATATCACGACAATAGCAATTGGCGTCGGAGACAGTCTCCCAGAAGCTGAACTCCTGAAATTGTCCTTGGGAAATCCGAAGTACGCCTTTAAGCTCTCGGATTTTGAGTCTCTTGCAGAATTTTTCCCAAGAATTAACAGAGAAGCTTGTGCAGTACCCCGGGACCTGAATTTCAATGAGGCTGTTAAGGACACTTTGGGTCCGGATCAAACACGGCTCTACAAATACAACGTTCCGGAGGGAGGTTTAGTCCTCGATGTCCAAGCCACTTACGGGGCTGTGTCCGGATACTATTCATATTGCTTTAAAGAACCCAGTGAAGCCCTCTCCGATGGGATTTTAGGAGGTCCAACAGAAATTCTGCCAATTTACGAAAACACTGTGGCTTACTTGAGGATCGAGGGCCTCAATAATGAAAATAGCTATGGTCTCATTGCTCTACCACGAAAACCTTCAAGTATGTATTATTCAAATCAAAGTTGACATTTTCAAAATCATTTTGAAGTAAAGAATTATTATTTAATGGTTTGTTTTTTCTGACCGTGTGACTTTGATTGATTGCAGTGACTCCGAAACCGGATTTTGTTCGAACTGCTGAGCTATCTGATTCTATCAGGGTAAATTGGGAGGTTTACCTGAAACTGGAGAAAATTATTTTTAAGGTTGAAGCTCAAACAAATGGTTTCATTGCATTTGGGATTTCCGATGACGAGGAAATCACTGACTTTGTCTTTGGAGGAATTAATGAGGATGGCATGCCGTACTTTTCTGTAAGCACTTCCAATTCCTAAAAGCACAAATACAAAATTGACATATGTTTTTTGTACTGAAAGCACATCTTTTAACATACAAAATTGACAGTACTGGGATGGTAATTCCTCAATAATTTACATTTTTCAGGATCGATACTCGTCCGGGGCAATAATTTCGAAATCAGACGAAGAGCAAAACTGGAAGTTGATTGAAGTCCTTGAGATAAACAGTTCTACAACTTTATGGCTCATCCGTAGCTTTTCCACTGGAGACGATGCTGAAGATCTGGAAATAACAGTAATTTGTGTCAACAAAAACTTATACAGACTCTAAATTGTATTATTGTTATTTAATTGAATTTTAATAATAATAATAATCGCACTTAAAAAAGAACCGTCCAACGAAACTGTACTGGGCCCTTGGAGATACGGACAACGTGACGAGTCATGTCTCCAGTGGTTTCTTCCCAGTGAACCTTCTTGAACCCGAACTGAAGAATTTTGAGCGAGCTGAGCAACTCAGTGAGTTCTACAACCTCACTTGGAAAGTCAACTTTGACACCCAAAAAGTCACATTTGATATTCATGCACACACGACGGGCTACATCTGCTTTGGCATCTCTAAAACAGGGGAGATTGAAGATGCGGATTTGGTAATTGGGGGCGTTGGTGAAGATCTCATGCCTTATTTTGATGTAGGTTTTGAATTTTAGTAACATTCTCTTTGAAGATCATAATTTAAAAAGCTTGATTAAGGACCATCGGGAATTAAAAAGACAATTTTGGATTTAAATTTAGGACCGGCACTCAACCAGTGGAGGAACTCCATTGCTAGATCAGGAACAGAACTGGCTATTGCTTTTAGCTCGGCAGGGAAATGGGACAACTCAATTGAAGTTCATTCGGGATTTCCATACTGGGGATGACAAGGACATTAAAATAGCCGTTAGAAAGCTTTTTTTAACATTTTTGTGAATTCCAGCAATAGTATCTAAAATACAATAATTGATTTTTTTAAATTTCAGAATGAGAACACCTACTTTGTTTGGGCTGTTGGAGCTACAGATAAAATTATATTTCATCAGCAGAGAGGGGCCTTCCCTGTCAACATTTTGCGAGCTATTTATTAATTTTTGAGTTCATTTTAGTACCAATTTAAAATATCTTTGCGACATTTCCATTCTTTTACTGCGTCCTCCAAGTTTCGAACGAATGCTTAACGTGAGTACAAATCTCACTACCTATGCACATATATGTTAAGGACATGTGGAAGTCGAAGCTATTTGTACATGGCTGAGAAATTAATCTGATTGTGAGTGTAAATACACAGGACATACATACATATACATATGTAATCAACTATAGTTATTGCGATTACAAACATTACATGAGTAATCTAAACGTTCTATGGAATGTTAGAAATTATAGTCCACATTGATTAAGAGTCCACACGCTAAGTAAATAATATATATGTATATTTCTGTAGATGAGAATAATTACATGTTTCCATACTTACAGTACACTACAAGTCATAGAAAGTAATTTTCCATTTGATACCCTCAATTCCCTCACATGTTTTCTAGGGGTTTGAAATCAGTAAACAATTAGCGTCACAATTAAAACCGCCTTTGCTACAAAATATTGTTGTTTGCCTAACATGACTAATTGTGTCTAATCAAGAAGCATCCTAACTTGTCGTAAGGGCATGATGTCACCCAATCCTTAGGGAGGTCCGAGTCAAGGTGACACCCTTGAAAAATGAGCTATTGTAAAAATATGCTCCAAAGGGAATACATTTTTAAGAATTTAGGACACACTCTCTGCAAAAGGATGCCTGTGAAATTATAAAAAATAACATTGAGATGAGCATAAGCGTAATGCACCTTTGTAATTAGAAATATAGATTTTTTTCGTTATTAAATCATTATTTATTATTATTTTTCCAATCATTTACAGAGAAAGTGCATTTGTAGGGAATATGTTTGAATGAGAACAATCTGTGTATGCACAGATGACCGTATGCACAAAATATGTTCTTCCTGTATAAATCTTCCTTAAGGGCTACCTACTCTTTGTCTCAAAATAAACGTCCATTTTCGTAATTTGTCTCCCCTTGACCCACCAGTGATAATAATTGGATAAGTTGTTTACCAAGCAGTCTTCCAGACTTCTCTAAGTCAATTGTGAGGAACTTTCCATACGGACTTCAATTCTTTGATAAGTTATATCACATCCAGACAGAATTGATTACTTCCCAATCTCCTCCTTGAAATATGAGGAGTTACTATCTCTCTAGTCGGAATAAAGTTAGACTTGTGAGCCACGGCTGACTGTAAAGAAGTTTACGGAGGGCAAGGGATAGGTGACTTAGTAAATTAAGTACAATTTTTAGAATAAAATACTTAAAAATCACAGCAATTTCCTATAAAGAAACCCGGTTCCAAAAAATACATTGAAGGCAATTCGACTACTGTAGTGACTTGAGGTAAAGTTTTTTTCCCACTTAAATCATTAAAATTTTTGACACTTCTGCAAGATACGTTGTACTACTTGGGAGAACATTTTCTTTGTAGGATTAAAAATACTAGATCAATTTCTCATTTTCCCGCGAATTTTGATTATTGTAACTAAATTGCAAACTAAAATATAGAAACACATTACATTATGGGGCTGATTTGTCCCAAAACGTTTCCAAATTTTTTTTAAAGGTATTGACAATTGTCATTGTCATTCATATTTTGATATATAAAATATTTGTTTCTTGCTTTTAACGTTTTGACGGCACAATTTTTATTCTGGAACATCCTGAGTATCTATTAGTTTTGATATTTTGATTACCTGTCGATAGATCTGAGCAATTACGTGCTTTGAATGCTTCTATCTTTCTCATTGAGACCCTCACTAATGAGAGAATTTTTATATACTAAAGTCTAGTATTTCCATTTATGATTCATAACCATGCTAATTTTTTTTATACTAATATTCTTAGGGAATTCTATCGCTAAGGTCTTCATCTCCTTTTCGGTTGCTCTTACAAGGAGAGGTCATTGTGCTTTAGTGTAAGCTTTGTGTAAGTAATTACGTAATCATCACAAATTTTTATTTTCAAGCTCCAGCCATGTCACGGAAACTTATCCCTCTCCTGGCCCTAGCCCTGGCTACTCTGCTCAACCTAACTGTCGCCACTGACGAAACTCGAAAAGAAAAATCCTCCGGGCAAGATGTGGTAGAAGCTACAGTGGATCTAATAAGCAGCTCAAAGGTCTTCCCACAAGACTACAACTTCCTCTATCGTCTCGCCTTCGTCGAAACTCACTTTGGCTTGGCTAAGGACACCTTCAGAAACTCCGAAACCAAAGGGATCTGGAGTCTACGGGAGGAAGATTACAACAAAACTAAGGCAGATCCCCTAAAGGAAATCCATGCTCATATAAAAAAGCATTTTAAAATTAATTGGAGGAATACAACCTACAGGCAACTAAACACTCCAATTTATTCCGGACTAGCAGCACGTCTTTTCTTACAAACAGTCTCTGAAGATATCCCTCAAACGAAAGTTAGCCAATCCCACTATTGGCGCAAGTACTACACCCAAAAGCCTAACAAAACCGGGGCTTACTTCCGACAGGAGATGGAAATACTAAAAGAAAAAACTCCCTCTTGCGAACCCAAGTTAGATTTAACAACGGTTTTGGAAGGGTCCGGGAGCTTCGGCAAAGACGGATTTGAAAAAACAAAGGCCCTTATTGCCAATTGGTTGGAAGCCTTTTCTAATCATACTGATTTCGTCCGCAAAGCTTTTATTACTGTTTCCAGCTCCCGAAGCAAAACAATTTTCAATTTAACAAGTGACCTTCGAGAGAACGAGATGAGGGATAAGATCCTTGCTGTTAAATCCTCTCACGGCGGAAAGAATTCCGAACACGAAGCTATCGAATCCGCCATTGACATCTTCGAAGCTGCTCCTGAAAGGCCCGGAGTTCCCAGAGTTCTAACGCTGGTCATGGACGGTTTATCTGGCGGTAGGTTATTTAACATTAGGCTAGCGGAGGAGGCTAACATGACCCCTTTTATTATAGCCATCAGCAACTCTACAAAGAACCAACTCCAAATCTCCTTACGCTTCCACGACCAAGTCTACAATTTCAATAGCTTCGATGCAGTTGCGGAATTCCTGGATCCGATGCGGGAAAAAGTCTGCAAGGTCCCGCAGGACCTCCGGAACGAGACTACGGAAGATACTTTGGGTAAGAACCAGAAACGATATTATGGGTATGAGGTCCCGCAAGATGGCCTCACAGTGACGTTGAAGACCACAGAGGGCGGGACGGACGGTTATTATTCCTACAGCTACGAGAGTCCTAGCTCTGCCATTCACGATGGAGTTCTAAGCACCAGCACCTTCATCCCTTACCCAAATCAGTACTCGGAGATGCCCTTAAGCGAAATGGAAATGCCCCATGTCAAAGTATACTTGTCCGTGAAGGGAACGGGCTCCACGAACCATTACGAAATTCAGAGCGTTCCGGGCTACGTCAGCTCTTTCCCTGTCATTGCAATTGTTTTTATCCTCATTGCCATTGTGATTGCCATCATGGCCGGAGGGATTATCGCGATGATCATAGTAATGAGACGGAGGGCTGGGGAAGGTGAAAGGGAGATGCTCATCCAGAAACCAGCTCAAGTAACTAGAGGTGGATAAGTGTTTAGATAATAAGTTGACAAGCCCTTATAAATACAGTGCTGTATTTTATAAGAGCAACCCTAAAATCACTTTTACTACTGCATGCTTTTTTTACAGAGGAAAAAAATATATTAAAGTGCATAATCAATTTTTGAAAAAATGTTATCCTTCAACACAAAACTTTCTTTTCAGGGTGTTACTTGTAAGCGAGACTTTACCCTGTAATTCGCTCTATAACAAATATAATTTTACATTTTTGAATTCTATGAATTTTATATTTCCATACCTGGTAGGGATTTAGTATCTATTGCAAATCCTACATGTAATAGGATGTCTAGTGTAATGTGTGTTAATGCATGTGAATGAAATGATATTATCATTTAATAAATTGACACTAGGAGTTATTACTCATCTTATATGTATTAGATGGCATTTTTATGCACTACAATGTCGTGGGGAATATTGAATTTATACAAAACTAATATCACAATCCACTGATTATGCTTATAATACATTGGAAGGCTTAGTTTTAGTTCGAGGGAATAGGGAAACAAACAAATGTTGAAATGCTCACAGCCTTGCTTCCAAGAACCATGATCCATCACTTGCGTTTAAATACAATACATAATTGCATAAATAGACATTCACAGGAAGAGATCAACGTTCTCATCAAATTATTCATTAATTGAACAAAAATTCTCTCATTTCTATTTTTAGATCTGTACGAACAAAATTCCAATGTTCTTATCAATGGTACTATAAAAACAGTGCACTAACATAAATGCAATTTCAGAGAATTAATTTGAACTAAAAATATATGTAATAATTAGCGTAAACATGTGCTATCAGTAAGGAATGTAAGTCTTGTAATTCAGTAGTGCTAAAGGCTTTCCGTGTTTTTACTTACCGCACAAGTCCCATTCATTACCTGGTACTTGAAGTAACAAAATAGAATAATAAATTGTGATAACAAGTAATGTCCGTCTAAAATAAATGTGATAAGCATTAGTGATGTGCTCCTATTGTCAAAATATGGTTAAATTGATTGCATTTTCAAGTGAGCCACTTGTACTTGTATAACTCCCCATCGCATTCTGTAGACACTTTCTATATGCGCCAAACGTAATATGTACATTATTGTAAGAATTCCTTCAAATCACAGTCTACAATCGTGGACCGCTACAATAGTCAAGTGGGCTTTATTATCCATACATATGTCATGCAACCACTCGATAGACAAAATATGACAGTTGTTATGAAATCTTCCAATGAGAATAATAAAGAACATGGGGCAGAATATTTTTGACCCCATGGATTAAATAATCTTATGGAATATTTTATGGGGCTCACTTTTATTTTGGTGGATGAACCTCTCCCACTTCCCCTTAATCAAATTTAGTATCTACCTTAATGAGTTTATGTAGTAACATTTATAGAATTCACATATTTCCTCTCGATACAAAATCGTTTAAAACTCGTACTACTTTCCAGGGCTTAAACCGTTCGTAAACGTAATGGGACTCCACGTGTCTTGTAAGGAGAATAATTAGCACTGTGGCCAATGATGCTTCATATTTTTCATATGTGCAGATAGTAGTAGTGAAATTATAATAATGTATAGTACATAGGGAAGATACTCTTATCAAGGTTATTTTTAGAGGATTCTACAGACTACTATAACATCATTACAAGAGCACCTCTAAAATCGAACACTTATAATTAATGACATTGTTCTCTCATAGTAAGAACAATTAGCATTTGGGTAAATAGAAATGACTCCGGAAACTTGTAGCTCCTCATTTGTAATTAATTAGATACTGTACTTATCAATAGTAGCCTGTGAATGTGATGAAATTTTAAATTGTTAGATTTTTAGAACCTGACCAATAGCCTGTGCGTCATGAATGAAAAATGTTTGCTCTAATGTGACGAAATTGCTATGTCTTCATTTTACACTCATTTTGAAAGTATCTACGGAAATTGTTGTCGCTAATTACATACGCATTTATCTGCATCATAAAATGTAAAGATAATACAATTGCAAGAGCATTTCTCTGTATAGGCACAACCCGGATAATTTGTAATTAGTATGAAACCCCTGCTTTTACATGCGGGCTCGTGAACTGATATCTGTGTATAAAGGTCAAATAAACCATTGTTTGTACGTAAGTGCATGCTACCTGGACTGATTATCATATTACTCAAAGCAAACTGTTTAACCCTGCAGTTAATCATTTCTAGCCGGAACGTTTTAATGTTGTAAAGTCCGAATGATGTCACTGGCATAAAAAATACAGCAGTATAAAGTCAGGGTTGGAAAGCTTTGGCATTACATTCACCGATTCTCCTAGGAAGTTGGAAGTTCTCTGTGAATACCTGCAAATTAACACGGTTGTAAATCCATATAGGTAAGCTTTCCTTCTTTTTTTGTCATTTTTTTTGCCTACATTTTCTTCTTAAGAGGGGACGTCGGTGTTACAGCCACATTTTGCTATTTTTAGGAATACACTTTCTCCAACAGTTTTTACTTTCCTTGTTCATTAGAAGTTAGTTCATCATAACAAGAAAAGAGTCTTACAATTACTGAGTTTCTACTTTCTCCATGGAGAAAGTAACCGCTTCAAGATTTTTCCTTGCATTTTTTATAAAACGGTGGAAATATTTTGACACATTTCCGTTTAATCCAATGTTAATTGTTCATTTAAAAAAAGCTTACAATTAGTTGTAAGAACCAATGGCCTATTCTATAGGCGTGCTTTATAGGGAGGAGAGAATTTGATTGTTGTTTCGGAGTTGGATAAATTTTATTCGAGCTACATAAAATTTGTAGCAAAAAGTTGCGAGTTCCCAAATCCAATAAAAACATACGATGGAATACTGTAATGCAGCTAAAGTGTAATTTTAAACTTCCATTTTTAAAGCCGAATGTTAAATATTACCAATTATCTATCCTCAAAAATTTCCATCGCTTTACAATCCTATTATTAAAAGATACAGTGAGCCTTACTAAATATTACTTACGAAATAACATATCAACCTCCACCTGATAACAACACTTGTAAAACAGAATATACCTGCAACAAATACATTGTTCATTCGACATTGGAATAGAGAATTACGCAAAGAGCTGTAATAGGGTAATAATTAGATAGGACAAAAAGAGAACCAGTGCAATCCAGTTAAATCCTCTTGGGAGATAATCCCAGATTATAACTCACGCTTAGCATGATATCTTGTCGATTGCATACTCCAGCCAACAATTGTTTTAAAAATTCGTTGTCCTTTTTTACTTCAAGGTAAAGCCATGATGGGAAAGAAACTCCTTGCGTTGGCGATAGTCGCTATCACCATCAACGTCGCCCTTGCTGTTGATCAAACAAGGGTAGATAAAGCCAATGGCTTTGATGTTGTAGACGCAAGTTGCGAATTAATCCGTAACTCACAAATCTTCACGGATGATTCTAGCTTCCTTCTTCGTGTGGCTTTTGTGGAAACACATTTCGGCACTGACGCAAGTACCTTCAATAATAGCAACTTCAAAGGTATTTGGCGACTCAATGAAGTTAGCTACAACATAACCAAGAGCAGCAGCTTGAATGCTAAGCATGCGAACATCACCTCCGTCTTTAACATCAACTGGAACAACACCAACTGGGATCAATTGAACACACCCCTGTACGGTGCCTTGGCAGCCCGTCTTTTTATTGAAACCCTCCCAGGATCCATTCCTCAAACTAAAGACAAACAAGCCAAATTTTGGTATGATTACTACACTAAGCTGGACAAGCCAGAGGCTTATTTCAAGAACGAGACCGCCAAGCTTGAAGAAGACACTCCACCATGCGAGGGCAAAATGGACTTGGTCGTTGTATTGGACGGGTCCGGAAGTGTAACAGCTCCAGAATTTACCAAGGCCAAGAGTTTTGTCGCCAATTTATTAGACACATTTTCTTATGACATTAGTTTTGTCCGCAAGGCTTTCATCGTCTTCAGCGCTACTCCTGAGACCATCTTCCCCCTCACTAACAACCTCAATGCAACTGAAATGAAGAGACAAGTACTTAATGCTCGCTATCCCGCTCAAGGAACCATCACTAATGAAGCCATCAAATCAGCGGTTAATCTCTTCCAAATTGCTCCCAACAGAACAGGGGTTCCAAGAGTTATGACACTCTTCACAGATGGTATGTCCCAGGGTGGAGTTTCTAACATTGAGATGGCCAGACGTGAAAGCATCACCCCTTTTGCAATTGGGATTGGCGACCCTAAAGCTTTGAACCCAACTGAGTTATTGGAAATTGCTCTAAAAGACCCTTCCCGAGTTTACACCGTTGAAAATTTCGATGCTCTGACGGAATTCTTCCGAAGACTTAACGATGACACCTGCAAGGTTCCCCAACAACCTGGGAATGAAACCACAACGGATACTTTAGGCAAAAATCAGAAGCGATTCTACCGATTCAGCGTTCCAGAGGAAGGGATTACCATAACTTTGGAAAACGTCAAAGGCAACACCGGAGGTTTCTTTTCTTACCACCACAACAATCCCAGCTCTGCCATTAATGACGGGACCCTCAGCTCCAAAACGTTTGTGGCATACAAAAACCAGACAGCCCAACAGGTCCAGTACGGACTGAGGGCTTCCGATGGTACCGTTTACGTTTCCGTGACTGGAAAGGACTCAACCAATGAGTACACTATCCAGGCTGCTCCTGGTGCTGGAATGATTACTGTTCCCCTTGCTATGTTGATTGTCCTGTCGGCTATGTTGAATATTTTTAAGTAAATAAGATATTTTCTATTGGATTTTAAATCCATACTGGTTTGTTTGAAGTATGTATGTATGTAATTATGTATATGTTGAAGTTGTAAATTAAAACCCGCAATTGCTCGTTCCTTGTAATTTCATTAGTGCACTTTCAAGGTTATTATTACCATCAGGACTAAATCGTGGGTCCAGTTTAATGTTTCATTCTTCATAAATTGCATTAATATTATATTCATATATTTATTTTTATTACAATTTTTGAAATCTCTAAAAATGCTTGCATTGAATCATAAGTGTACATCTAAGCCTATGCTGAATACTTACATACATGGATTTCATTGGTGAGTTTAGAAATAATTTAGCTCTCATGACTTTGACGACGGCAGCAAAAAAAGTTTCTATATTCTAATTTTAGATATGCACTCACTGAAATGAAATATTTTTGTCAACATCTCATTGCAACTATAGTGTATTAACATTATGCAATTAAAAATTCCAGAGATAGATAAAATCGAAGCGTTTAACAAAGCGTGTAATCTATGAGAAATGTCAACCTATTGTATTAATTATAAAAGCAGTGATAATAACTTGCTTTCCACGTTTTCAGTCACCGCAAAAGTCACATTTTATCACCCTGATCCTGTTAGTATGGCAGAAACAAATTGGAGTAATTAATTATGATAAAATGCCATCTGTTTAAAATAAATATGACTAGAGATTAGCATAAATGTGTATTCCTATTGTTACATAGTCAAGCTGATTGTATTTGATCATTTGCACGGCGAGCAACTTTGTACTTATACATACTTTTATTGCGGTTTATACTTCTTCCTTCTATAACTACGCGAAACGTAATATATCATGTATAATATTGTAAGAATTCTCCATGCAACGGCAATCAGTACCTTTCACGGAACACAACAAAAGTCAAGTGCATGGTGCTCAATGACCTTTGCGTATCTATTTTTTTTATTGATGTATTTTTAACACTAGGAATCCTGTTGTTTGAATTCTGTTTATTGTTACATCCTTCATAAAAACTACTTGGCGTTATTTTTATTTTCATTGAATATATCTGAAAACAGCAATTGCTAAATAGGCATCAGAAATTAATTCATATCACAAAAAGGTGTTTGTACTAATTATTTTTTGTTACAAATAATCAGGATTTAAGTACCTCACATAATTATTTTTAGACCTTACAAAATTTCCAAAATTTCTTGCACTGAATCCAATGAGTAAATTCAAGCTTGCGTTTAATTTTAATTGCTTTTTAAGTATGCTTGTACTTCAAATACATGAAACAATGGGAAAGTATTACTACTAGCATCGCAGTTTACTAGCCCAAACTCAAATATCACTTTGAAACCTCAGTAATTATTAATTTTTTATGTACTATCTACTCTACGCATTAAATATGACAACAATATACTGTTGTTATATTTAAAGCGCTATAACATCATAGTTACTTAAGCGGCAGATGCATACAGTTGTTATAGTGTAATCTGTGAAAATTGTCGTTGACTAGGCGTAACATTTACAGTATTCATTGTAACAACTTCCAATCAGGGTATTGTTTTCGATAGTAGACAACTTCAGTAATATCTCACAAAATGGCTTTAACTGCTTAAAGGGGTGTCAGACGGTGATGATCTGGCAATCCTGTCGTTACGTATGTCAGTTGGATTCTGGAGCCAGACATATGTAGGTTATAATAATATAATATAATGTGTGTGTACTTCAGTGCTTTTAATTTGAGAAAGGTAAATGTGAATTCTGAGGAATAATAAAAATATTGTAACCGCGGGGCTATTGCATGGAGAGCGAAGCGAGTATGAACCAGTTGATGGAAATTTTCCTTGACGACGTCTGGGAACCTAACCATCTTGAACTGGCTCAGTGTTCACCACAAGCGGTTGGACTCCTTTACCAGTAATCACGTCGAAAGTATTTGCAATTTGATGTCGATTAAATTTCGAAACTTCGTGAACTATTTTGCTTGCAATGAACATATTTCCATAAAGTTTTTGTGCACTTTATTCATTGTGCTACATATTATTTGATAATTCATAATTTTACTTCACGATCTATTTTCGGTTTTCTAAAATTCATATTTTTGTATCAATCGATTTCTGTTCGTTAATTTTCTTTGAAGTGAATTTATTGTAATAAATATTTTTTCATGTAGGTGTAATTACTTTTACTATTACACTTCTGTTTATTCCTGAAAAATTAGTCCATATGAAATTCCGGAAAATGTGTCAGCTTGTTTTAATAAAACAACTGAGTTGAAGGAAACTTAATGCTTGCCATTGTTTCTACCATAGTTTCTACACACGGTCTCATATACTCAATCCATAATGTATTATATGTTGCTCTGACAATGTATGTATTTGCAGGATATGCATATCTCCCAAACTCCTCGAATATAATTTTACTTGTCACACTATGTGAGTAATACGAGTAAAATTAATCCAGAATTTCTTTGCTTATAAATGTTTATTGCACAAATCCTGTCTATAATAACTCAGCCGAAGCATGCATATATGTATGTACGAAAATTTTCAGACATTAGAACTGATTTTGTTACAGTTTATAGAAAGAATTGAACGATATTTCAAAGGGCTTGCATTGACATTGGCATTGAATGTTTTTACGACCAACCAAAACCAATTTCAGCAGCACCAGGCACCCGTGATCTTGAAACTTTACTAGTTGCAGCTGTGAATAGCAATTAAATGGGAAGTCCATGTAAGGATTGATTTGTGTATTCACATTATATGCATGGAATCAACGGAAGGCAGTTTACATTGAGCCATGACTAAAATGTATTCCAATATGCACGAGTCCCTGGTTTGAACATTTTCCAAGTATGAATAAATTAAATTTGGATAAAAAATGAGGCATAAATATTTGTCTACAACTTTATGATCCACAGCTGGAAACCGAGATAAAATTGCAAATCCACGTAAGGGTAACTTTGAGGAAAATTTCAAATCTGATCGGTATGATGACATTGTAATGATTATATAAATACCAAATTCGATCTCATATTTTTCAAACCTCTTCGTACCTCACTCTTGCACAGTATTCATGTAGGATACTTTCACAGACAGAGATCAACAGATTTTAAAATATTTCATAGACTCTTTTTCAAGAGTTTCAGTTTACATTTCAAGCTACATTTTTCAAATACTTCATAACTCACTATGAAGATTACAATATTTCTGCTGTCTGCGACCGTGTGTCTCGTGCTGGGAAAGGCAAAAATCGACCCAGCGATTTTCAAAGAAGTAGAAAGGAAGGACACTCTAACTGTGTTTGTATCCTTCAAGGGAAGTAACACTTTGGGCATCCGAAGAGATTTCTCCAAAATGAAGCACACTCTCCCAACCCGGTCAAGCAAATTGAACACGTTGTATAATCTACTCAAGACCCACGCTGACGAGACCCAAGGCAACGTTCGGTCATTTCTGGAGGGTCACAAGACGGAACCATCCATCCAGATCTACCAGTCCTGGATGACAAACGAGCTCATCCTTAAAAATATTGGCAAGGAAACAATTGCATTTCTTGCCGAAATGGATGATATTAAGGAAATTCGAGCTGACCGGAGGATTCCATGGGATCAGCTCCGCAGCCCCACCTTCGCATCTGGCAGCACTCTTGGGAATTCCTACCAATGGGGAATAAAGGCCATTCAAGCCCCAGAAGTATGGGCCATGGGAATTCGGGGAGAGGGTGTCGTGGTTGCAAGCATTGATTCTGGAGTTCGTGGAACGCATGAAGCGCTGAGGCAAAATCACCGGAGAGAAAATGGATGGCTGGACCCCATTGATGGTGACGTCAGCCCAACGGATAATTACGGACACGGAACTCATACCATGGGAACCATCGCGGGTCAAACGAATGGGGTTGGTGTTGCTCCAGAGGCAAAATGGATTTCCTGCAAGGCCTGCGATCCAAAAGCTTGTGAACTCTCCGGCTTCATTATTTGCGGTAACTTCATGGGCTGCCCGACGGACGTGCATGGCCTTAATGCTAAATGTGAGCTGGCACCCCATCTGGTAAGCAATAGCTGGGGTTGGGGGCAAGGGGATCCATTTTACAAGGAAGTTATTGCTACTTGGATACTTGCTGACATTGCTCCGATCTTTTCGGCTGGAAACAATGGCATAAGTGGTTGTAATACTGTAATATCCCCTGCCGATTATTCAGATGTCATTGCAGTAGGTGCCACCAACAGTAGTTACCGAATATCGGTGTTCAGCAGCCGAGGCCCAACCCACCCAGATCGTAGGATGAAGCCTGACATTTCAGCTCCTGGAGTGGGTGTAGTGTCTGCACATAATAGGAATGACACAGCTTACCTATCATTGCAAGGTACTAGCATGGCCTGTCCTCATGTAGCTGGAGTGGCTGCATTACTTTACGCCGAAAATCCCAATTTATCCTACAATGAAATGAAGATATCTCTCATTTCGGGAGCTGTCCCAACCATTCCAAATGAAGAAGCTTGCGGAGGCCTTCCCGACCATAAGTTTCCAAATAACCACGCTGGCGCGGGTCTTGCCAATGCCCTGACATCTATAAATCACGTTAAGCAAAAATAATAATTTATTACAGCTTTGTTAAGCATCAATTATATTTAATGATTTGTGCAAATCCATTTAGTTCCAATATACAAAATATGTACTTGAATTAAATGAGATACATGATGAATTTATGCATTTGACACCTGGCATCACCGTGACACTTTCACTAAGACACAATAATGATTGTAAACAAGTGTATTCATAATAAGCTACATTCTTAAATATTGATGATATTTCTTATAGATGTATGGGTTATATTTAAGCATTTGAGTGTATAATAAATTTAATCCAATTACATATTCAATTCGGGAGTTGAATATTTTTTATTGTTTATAACGAATGGGCTTCTCAGTGCTGTTTCTGCATTTTATAAAATCCAAATGTGCTTTCACTCCACCAAAGAAATCACCTTCATCCAAATACCACGAAGCAACGCCATAAGCGAACGGACCTTTTTCGTCGTAGCATACCACAGCACTTCCACTGTCGCCCTATAAATCATGTTGGAAAGGTCAAATGACTCAAATTGTTTATTTTAAAAAGTATTAGTTTTGATCACGAGGTAATGTAAGCTTATCTCGTTTTAAAATAAAGGATAATTTGCATCTTTGCAGTTACACCATAATGCTACATCACACTAGGTATATTAATTATAGAACAGAAATGTGAACTGTTAACATTATAGCTTTTAATACTTATGTAATTATACATATAGACAAAATACAGTTTTTCTTCGATCAAACTCTGTATAAAAATAATTTTTACAGTTGGACCAAACATGTTCACATATTCTTATTTACCTCTAATTTTCATCGTAACTAAACCTAGCGTACGCCTTCTTTTTTAATTGACTACCTATTATTAACAACGCAATCAACTGTAAAAAATGAGATTTGAAACGTCTTCTAATTTATTAGAAATATTTTAAAACTGTTTGTACAAGTAAAATCATTTGCGGTTGGTTGAGACTTCTAGATCTTGTTATTGTGTAAACTCCGTAATGTTTTCCTGTGACATACTGGGTATGCTATTTGCACTGAATTTGTGGGCTGAGTTTTACTTTCCAGGCCACAAAACTACCTACCACCAACCTACCACCTCATAAAGAAACACTATAATACATATGTTATTTCCACCAACTTACCACCAAACTACCACCTACCACTAACCTACCACCAACCTACCACCAACCTACCACCATAACCTACCACCATAACCTACCACCATAACCTACCACCATAACCTACCACCAACCTACCACCAACCTACCACCACAACCTACCACCATATCCTACCACCTACCACCCTACCATACCAACGTGCCCAACCAACATCCCCTACCAACATAAACTACAAACATACCCTACCACCGTACCCTTCCAACATACCCTACCAACATACCCTACCAACGTACCCTTCCAACATACCCTACCAACATACACTACCAACGTACCCTACCATCGTACCCTTCCAGCATACCCTATCAACGTTCCCTACCAACTTACCCTACCAACATACCCTGCCTATTGACTCTACCACCATACCCTGCCGCCATACTCTGGGTACCAATTCCTTACCCCCGTAACCTCAAACGGATCTAGGCTTGGTGGTCGGTTGGTGGTAGGTTGGTGGTAGGTTGGTGGTAGGTTGGTGGTAGGTTGGTGGTAGGTTGGTGGTAGGATGGTGGTAGGTATTTTTGTGGCCGGGAAAGTAAAACTCAGCCGAATTGGTGTTTAAAGCAAGCTCTTACAGAGGTTTCGTGACAAACATGTCGTAAGTACTTGTAAAAGTTTTACAGTTGAGTACATGGCAGCATTGCGACACATTGCTAATACTTTACTATGTAATTGTAATTGATAAGGGACTTGATTTGACCCGATAAAAATACGATGGATGAAAATTGCACTGCAGTGTAGGGCTGTAAAAATAAAAAACGGACCTTAAGATAAAAGGTGGGTCAAATTAAAGATAAGAAGAGCAGTGACAGTTTCACATCTTAAGCAATTCGTTTTCCAGTTCTTTTAGCATTGAATTCAAACGCAAAGTATGAATGCGGTCAGTGTGAACGAAAATGTGTGATCTAGCTGTCTTTTTAGAGGATCTTGAGATACTTTTGTCAGCAAACCGGAGCAAGAATCTTTTGACTGTAAGTTAAAGATTCTTAATTGATTTTTGAAACTGACCAGGGAGATATCCCACATGTACTTATGTATGTTAGTTAAAAGTGTGGATATGTTTCGTAAGATTAGATCAGTGTTCGGAAACTGGACATTTAGGATCAAAAATGAGAAAATTGCGTATAAGGAGAAATCCCGGACGTTCCAATTGTTGTATGAACGGGTTAATGATCGCATTTATGCAAATTCCTTTTTCTAAGTTTTGTCTTCCTAAGAGAAACATTGGGGTCGCGGTATTTAAAAATGTAGGAAGCGATCGAAAGAGATAGGTCAACGTTCATTATGTAATTACTTAAATTGAAAGTCGCTATAAAGTATGTTTCGTATCAATCGAAAATAGTTGTGTTTTTGTTTCAGTGATAATATAATTAATAATTACCCCCCTATTTCGGGATGGGTGGGTGCAAACACAGGAGCTATCAGCATAAAATGGCCCTTGGTCGTTCCAGCTTTGACATTCTTCCAGCTTAACAGCTGTTTGGTTTGCCGTTTGGAGAACATCTGCTGCACCGCGACCATCGTCCAACCAACCCCATCCCGAAACCACACAGTGCTGGCCAACCGGATCAGAATCAGGAGGAGCTAAACGAATGGGCTGCACTCTTTCATTGAAAATAATGGGATTTGCCAATGTAATCACCATCATGTCATTAGTAAGTATTTTGCTGCTGTCATACATAAATTATTAAATATCGCATCAAAAACATATAACTTAAAGAATCCAATGTTTTCTACCCACTAGTTGTATTTCGGATGCAGGTGTACTCGACAAACGTTGTACGTTTTACGAAATGGCTCGGTTGGATCAGAGATGTTATGAGCACCAACGAGAACACGAAATAGTGGATCACCTAGGGCGCAGTGAGCAGCTGAGATTACGTGGCGCCTATCAATGATAGCGCCACCACATCTATGTTCCCAATAACCCGAATTATTTTCGATTGGAATTTGGTACTTTTCAAGAGAAATCATCCACGGAAATTGTCCAGGGTAGGCATCGACTCCTCTGGCAACTTTTGGTGAGTTTTTTATGTCAACAGATTTTACTGGATAATTATAAACAAATTGGAAAATGCTAAAATACCTTAAATAATAACATGCAAGGAATTTTAATGTCGTTTTGTAATTACCCGCGAGTGTACAGAATATGTGTAAAATGTGAAACTTCATTTTTGAGAAATAAACGTAATTTAAGACAGTTCTTCTGCTAATAAGCATAGTCAACGGAATGCACACGGATCTGTGCTAAAACCATCGCTTTCAATATTGTAATTTTTTCAAGTATAGAATGAACTGTAATTTAAAGCAATACAAACATTAATTTTCCATTGTAATGCAATTTCGTTTTTGCAATAAAAGCTTCATTGTTCTATTAATTTTTTAAACAACTTGACACGTGTTGTTTACATCAAGATGAAGTAATATGTTTTGTCGAAACTTTTACTTTTGTCTCTACCAAATGTAGTAAGCTGAAGCAATAGCAAGGGAGAACTGTGCCCTAATAAAACAATAACGAATAGTGTTTATTGAGAAGGATCGCTTTGGTTCTACTTCTGTTTACAGGTCTTTACAGTGGGAAGCTCAAGATTACACTGAAGATTCTCCGTTCTCACATCTTAGATGTGAGGCTCACTCCCTCGCATCTACACAACGTTGGCCCTGGATCCACTAAAACCGTGTCACAGCAATCAAGAATTGATACTCCGTTACACCAAGACGTAATTTGCTTGTGTTAAAACTTGTTCTGGATTTACTCAGATTCGAATGCAAACTACATCGAGGTTTTGCCCGTAATAATTAAATTAATCAAGCTTGCACGTTGTGGCGACAATGCTTATGCTTTCTTATAAAATGTGATTTTCTCTGAATAAACATGTTGACTTTTGACAGTGGAGATGCAGTGGTGTGCTATGATGAAAAAGGTTCGCATGCTTATGGAGTTGTTTCGTGGGGTCCGGAGGAAGGTGACGTATACAACGTAATGAAAGCACAATCGGATTTTATTAAATGCAGAAATACTACTGACAGTAGTAGTGCGTATAAACAGTGAAAACCTTATACATGAAATAATATAATGGTTTTGAAAGGATTCACAAATTGCTGCCACTATGGAGATGCCACCGTATGTTATTAGGTGCTTTGTGCAATAATTTATAGAAAATAGTAACTGTAGCCAAATAAATGTTTACAGAAACTGTCGAACCGTGAATATTTCTAAACTGCATTGACTTAAAAAAATGCAGTAACTACTTTAGACTGATTAGGAAACAGTCAACAGTAAAAATTACCAAAAAACGTCAACCAGTAATGTTTATTTCAGCTTCACAGATTAATACGCATATGAAAATATTTTGAATATGTAAAACACAAGAAACAGATGTGTAAAAGCGAATATTTTGCAACAAATACTTGCCTTCTGCTAATTTTTGGTCAAAGCGCACTGGTCTAATCCGACGGACCAGAGCATTAATTTTTGTTTCCAGAAATACGCCGGACCGTGTTTCTTTGGTCTGATTGTATAAAATATAAAGTATCAATTGTCCGGCGCGGGAACAAAACCAGATATATTGGAGCAGACCGGAATGTTCAAGCGGATGTCACAACATATTTCAATTAGTTTGTTTATTTAAAAATACATATTTTGAGTCATCGGGTATATTGGTATATGAATTTTGAAGACGTTAAATACTGATCTGACAATTATGTTTTGAATGGAGTATTTCCACGTGGGATATTTATATGCCGTTGGCCCATTGCGTTTTTCCCACCCGAGCCGAAATTGAAAACGACAAAGCACAGCCCGACCTCAAAATATAAACCCCACCCATAAATATCAGATCAGCATGTAAATTGTAAATCCCTAGCCCCTTGAAAAATTTGCTCATTCAATTTTCTCTACTATTATTTTTATCTTTTATTTTTAGACTTTCTTGAATGAAATTGGTAATAATTGGGGTTGCTTCCACTGCAGGATTCTTGCAATTAAGTCTGTCCAGGGTTGATGTTCCTCCTTAGATCATAGCATTTTACATTATTTGCGGCAACCTAGTCAACCAGTATCTACTTTTATGTTTTTCAAACTTGCGATTTTCCTGTTATTTCCTTATAATGACTTTGAATGTTATCTAAAGAATTGATTTCTGGATTTTAAACACTTCTAGCGATTTTACGTAATATATTGCAATGTTATCATCCGGATTCTCATGAACAATACGTGAATTATTAGCGGAGTTCGTCTTTTCATTTTTTCAAACCTCTTCGTACTTCACATCTGTATTCATATCACATCCTTCCTTTCATAAAAATTTTATCAACTGATTTTCATACTCTTTTCCAGCATTTCAGTTAACATTTCAAGCTACAGGTTGCAAATAATTACATCATAACTCACTATGAAGATTACAATATTTCTGGTGTTTGGGATCGTGTGTCTCGTATTGGGAAAGGCAAAAATCGACCCAGCTGTTTTCAAACAATTAGAAAGCAAGGACTCTCTGTGTTTGTTACCTTCAAGGGAAGTAACACTATGGGCATCCGAAGAGAGTTCTCCAAAATTAAGCACACTCTCCCAACCCGCTCAAGCAAACTGTACACTTTGCATAATGTACTCAAGACCCACGTTGACGAGACCCAAGACAACGTTCGGTCGTTTCTTGAGGGTCACAACACAAAACCGTCCATCCAGATCTACCAGATTGGACCAGTTATCAAAAATGATCTACTCTTGAAGGTGCATCTTCCATGTATTTTCTTATCGAGATCTAACAAGGGGCATATTCTCGTAAGGATTGTGCGTCGTTACAGAGGTATAAATTTTTTTTATTGGTTTCCTTCAAAGCTATTTTTCATCCAGGGTAAAATAAAAAGACTTACCGAGTTTACACTATTGACGATTTCGGTTTTCTGGCGGAATTCTTCCGAAGACTTAACGAGGACGCATGTAAGGTTCCCCAACAACCTGGGAACGAGACCACATCGGATACATTAGGTATAAATCAAAAGCGATTCTACCGGTACAGCGTTTCAGAGGACGGAATTACCATCACTTTGAACAACGTCAAAGGCAACACCCAAGGATTCTACTCTTACACCCACAACAATCCTAGCTTTGCCATTTTTGACGGCACTCTCAGCTCCGAAGCGTTTGTGGCATACAACATCCCAAAAACCCAACAGGTCCGGTACGGTCTGAGGGTTTCCGAGATTACCGTTTACGTTGCTGTCACCGGAATGGACACAACGAGTACACCATCCAGGCCACTCCTGGTGCTGGAATGGTTGCTGCTCCCCTTGTTATGTTGATTGTCCTGTGGGCCACTTTGAATATTTTTAAGTAAATAAGATATTATCTATTAGATTTTAAATCCACATTGGTTTTTTGAAGTAAGTATGTATGCTGAAAATGTAAATAGGAAGTAATTAAATACGAATGAAAGTCGTAATAACATTAAAATGGAGATGAATTTAAAAAATGTGTAGATTTTTGAAATTGCATTTGGTTAAAAAAACGAATAATGTTTGGATTTACATGACGCACATAATTATATGTAGTTTTAGATTATTTTTCAGAATTTCCGAAAATGATTGCTTTGAATTATGTATAGGTTTATATATACCTATATTTAAGCTTGTGCGCTTAATACAGACATTCCATTGTTGACCTTTTAGTACATAAATACTTGCAATGGAGAGACAAAAATCGTTCTCATGGTATTGGCGAATGCCAATATCATAGTTAGCGGAGGAGTCCCATTTCGCTTCTTGGTTCTGTATAATGCTTGTAGATATATTTGAAGTCATTAATTCCGATAATATAGTTATGTAAATGTTTGTACGTATTGAAATTAATTGCATTTTCAGGTAAGCCACTTGACATTGTAACTTTAATTACAATGTGTAAATGTGTTGATTGAGACTTTACCTGAGCCCATTCCTCAGACCAAAGACAAACAAGCAAATTTTTAGTTTGACTACTTCACTGGGCTGAACAAAGCGGTTCTATTATTTGCTATAATCTAAAATTTAGCGAATATTACATAAAGGATTCAACATAAACATAAACTATAGCAAGCAAACGCTTTGACAAAAATGATCAAGTTGTCAATCATGTTGAAATAAAATGTATGCCATTATTTCTTTAACAACATTATATTTTCTTGTCCATTATTTTATCAAATTCATTGGAGCTTCTCTTCCCGAAATTAAAATCATTTCTTGCTAAACTGTGTTGGAGTTCTTCGGTGAAATAATAAATATTTTAACAGTGATATACATAATTCAATAATGAACAAAAGTGTGGTATTGTATAAAAATGTCATACAATTAAATGATAAAACAACAATACAAGAACATAATGAATGAAATGGAGAAAACACTGTCCATTCATTCTAAGATTAAATCAAGTCAAAAATTATTAAAAATCAAGCTCAACTTATGCAAAAATTATATTACATGCCTATAGTTTACACGCATTTAAGTAAATGGTGAAAACATGGGATTTTTCCCTTTTACTGGGAGGGGATGTGCTTCCGTGTTAAATACCCAATTGTCCAAGTGTATTAAGTTGGGTGAGCTGAAGAGCAGGTACAAATACTGAAACGATCACAAGCAATTAAAAAAAACCATAAAGAACTGTAAAAAATATATATCATGAAATATGTCTGACTAAAATTCTGTACTCTTGTAAATAAAAATCTATTGTATCTATGTATACTGTTGAAATTAGTAGTTACACAAAATTACTACCCAAACTTGAGACTGTCTTCAGAGTCATTACCTTTAAAGTCTCAGCTAGGAAAAATGTTTGTTGAACATCATCCTTGTGTGGATACAAGTTGTTGACATTAGTTATCCCTGAATAACCACCCCCCTCCCGGGCCTTGCAATACTTTTCTATTGCTTGGGCAGCTTCCCAGCCCCACTCTCTATATTTATTTTCTCCCGTTAAACGATACAAAGTAAAATAGGATTCCACTACTTCCGGTCGGAGGATGTAGTACTGAGCGTCATAGCTAGAGCTCATTGCTTCAGCGTCCCTACGAAAGCTAAAACTCTCAGGACCTGAAAAAAAATCAATTTTAAAAAATATATCCCGATTTTTAAAATACAATAAATATTTACTGAGATCCCGTATAAAATCGTAAATAATATTTTCCTGAATTATCTCACCCAATTTAGTCTTTGCCCTATCGTAGGACTCATGGCAAGTATTCGTGAGATTCTTGGCAATGTCCATGTCCCTAGTCTTTGTGCGACTCCGTCGGTCTGACACAGAACCCAAAGCGAACATGGCCCCGGCAAAACAAGCCAAATGAGAGAAACTGCTGTCAGCCTGACCTCCTGTGAACACTTTTCCAAAGTACAGGAAATGGTTCTGTGGGGAAGTTCTCATCATCCCAGCATCTATCATTGCTTGGATGGCTGTGTGGTACATTTCTAGATCCTCCGCTTTCCCCAATTGTATCCAAGATTTGACCAGGTATTCATAAAAACTGTCTGCGCCTCCACCAATGGACGTCCAGGCTGCGCTTATCACCAAATGACAAGGTTGATTTTATGAGCAAAATCAACTCTGATGCCAGTTCAGACCAGAGACCCAGATTTATGTCATAGCAAATCAAATTGTTAAATTACAAAAATATAAAACTTACACGATGTAAACTGTCCATCGTATATACTAACGGAGTCGTGATAAACGCCCCCGCCGGCTATTTTCCGGAGGTGCCGCCGAAGTTTGTAAACTTTGTCATAATATCGATAATCCTTCGTT
Source organism: Allacma fusca (assembly GCA_947179485.1). Lineage (NCBI taxonomy): Eukaryota > Metazoa > Arthropoda > Collembola > Symphypleona > Sminthuridae > Allacma > Allacma fusca. The sequence goes on from OX359246.1 coordinate 24,791,982, forward strand.
AGGATGGACAAGTAAACAAATTCCAAATGCAAGGATCCTAATTCCGCTATAGATATCTCGCTCCCGGACGCTTGCTGAAAATAAGTTATTTTTCAGAAAAATTTTAACCAAATACCAAATTAGTATAACTAAAATTTCCCTACAGTGGCAATCCCATGGAACATTAAAATTCTCTGTACAGTATACGGTACTACAATTTTTTGTATATGTTTAATGATAAACTTACAGGTCGACAAAGCCTCACTCTCGGATGCGGTATCCCAGTGGAAGTGTCAAAAGCCGGTAAAAGTCGCTCTCCGACGTCCTTAGCCTTCTCCAAAAACAGGGTATCATTCGTGAGAGCAAATGCACTTAAAAATCCACCCAGGATCCGAATGTTTGTCTCGAACAGGGAAACTTCATTGCACTGTAATAAGAAATCCCAATATGAAGTACGCATTTATGTATGTACATGCTACTATATCTTTAAGCTGGCCTCTTTCGAAAGCAAAGTGTTTGTTGAAAACTGCAACTGGACATTTGTATTGTAATACTGTAGTAATTACAAAACTCACATGTTCACTCAAATTATATTCCTTCTCCACCCAAGTTCTGGCTTTCTCGAACTCATCGTCCATCCCCATAATGAATAAGGTACTGAGGGAGTCAATTATGGTGGCTCCGAGGTTCACATTCCCATAAATATCGCCTCCAGTGCGACCGATTCGGGTCATCGGCATTAACTCATTAGTGCCCCAAGCGTATTTTTTGTACTCGCCCCAGGCGTCCTCCATCATCTGTAAACAACAAAAGCCGGCGTCACATTAAGGCAAATTATTTTACAGACTTCTCACAGTGCCCCACAAAATTATCTTTCATGCCTGATCTCCTAAAATGCATTTGTATATACATACATTCACATAAAGGCGCAATAAGAGAAATAAGATTCCCTCTTAAACTTGTTTATTTATTTGACAAATAATTCTTACCTTTTTAATAAATAGTCTCTTCTGGTAAACTTCAGGATCCGGGTCTTCCCCGCCCTGAGTGACTAGCTTCAAGTCTGGTGATCCATGCTCCTTCGATGGTAGGGTTACGAATTTCACCTCGCCCATAAAATCAACTCCAACTGTTGGAGGCGACACAATCTCTTCCTCTTCCAGATTGTTGCCATTGCTATTTGAGGGGGAATTCTCCTCCACATGTTCAAGTTTAAAAATGTTGATTTTGAGGAGTATGGCAGTGAAACAAAATAGGAAAAGGAAAATAAGGAGTAACCTATACAAGGCTTTATTTCCACGAGTTTTTGCAAAGAGTCTTAGAGTCATAGTGAGCAAGTGGAGACTATTGTGAAACTCTTTGAATTCCTAGCTATAAATTGTGCTTTGACATTTGCTCAGTTTAAGCTGTATAAGTAATGTCAAGCTTAAAGTCTAATATAAATCAGAGTATCTGCAAAAACCCATGTTATGGGATACAATGGGACGGGAATTTTGAAAGCGTGAAGGTTCTTTATGGGAATGTACATATATATAGAGATAGATATGTACATATGTGTGTGTGAAGCGTTTCGTATGTAGTAGCACTGCCGTAGCGGTTTGAGTGTTGAAATAATTTTTCCTATTGTCAAAACGGATTTCTCTTGTGACTAACAACAAGACCAGTTTTAATGGGGAGCTTTGCCACAGCAACAGATAATAAATAGACTTGGCATTGTACACTCCCCAAGTCTCCGTACTAATAAACAGCTAATAGATTTAACATTGGAAATCAATAGAGCTATTGGACAGTTATGAAACTGTACTGAGGGCTGGGAAACTTCACTTTGCGTTTTGATTGTAAGTTTTTAGCTGGAGCAATGACAACAACTGCTCCTTTTATAATTAGCATGCAATCCTGTATTTTGCAGTTTTTTCCTTCACTTATCTCTAGTTTGTAGTTGTATGGTTTGGGTTGGGGAAGGAAACTGGGCACAGTGTGAATGGATATGTCCTGTGTGTGTTCCTCTGTGGTTTATTCACAATTCACACAGTCACTTTAAAGTCTCCTTATTTACTTGCCCCACATGTCCAGTGTATATGTGTGTGTGTGTGTGTGTGTGCACAGAACAGAACACCACGCACGCTGTACATTATAACTATTCTATGATGTAGGATTTTCTTGAGAACTCATATATTTATGTACAAGTTGTATGCTTTTAACCTTCGTTCAAGTCTTGTAACCGTCCTTCCCTGCACTCAGCCGAGTCATCAATAATCAGGAAAGGAAAATGTAAAAATATGATCACACCATTAACGACAACGTGTATATTTTCTGACAGTACATAATGTTCCCGGGAATTCATACAATTTTATCAGAAAAAAATATATACTTAGATACTGCTTAACTTGCATTTAATTTCCAGTGAGACTATTTCAATGGATTGGCAACTGTTCGGCATGAGCTATTTCTGTTAATGCTTTATTTGCACAGTCGCAGGTTTTTCGCTTTTGAAATAATCCCGTTATGTTTACTATAATTCATTCAACGCTTGTTGGTTCACACTTTATCAATCAAATAGAATTCTCTGTCAGGATATTTTTCATGCATATATTCTGCTCCCATAGATTTTTTTTTCAAACTGTTAACTGCCAATTATAATTACTATGTGCCTTTGTACTTTAAATAATTATTTACACAAGTATTACGTCAACGAAAATTGCTTACTTGAAATCAAAAGGTTGTTTTATTAAAAAGGATTTTATTTTTTAGTTACATTTTGTCTACCCGAATTCGATGCCAATCGTATATGAGGACCGCATGGTACATATAAGGATTTGCATGTTATTAAATTTTCATAACATCGTAAGGCTTGAACCCACACACGCAAATCAAGCTAAAACATGAGCTTGTCACATTTTATCAGCACAAAAGTGAGACCAATTCTAGGAAATATGTTACTCTGGAAAGTTTAAAAGGTTATGTTCTTGCGAATAAAGATTAGAAGTCATTTCATTTTTTGCTTACTGGTTATTACCTTATTGGTCTGTGTATGTATGTGTTATTGAGCTGTATAAATGAACATATGTATAATCTTGAAATTTATATTAATTGTAAAAAAGTTAGCACGTAGAAGGAAGAAACTTTAATGTTATAAAACTGCCAGTCTGTAGATAAATGAACGGAATTTCGCACCTGTTTTAATTCCAACGAGGCCAATTGAGCCCAGTCATTGTTGTGATAAATCATTTAGTGGTATTGGTATGGCTATTTGTTTTGTACATAGATACATATGCATGTACCCATGACGGGTTGATAAGAAATAAATGTTATGTCAATACATCATAATTTCGAAAAATTAAACAAAAAATCTTTTCTCTTATGAGAAGGTATTTGGAGAGCCTTCCAATGGTTTTATCAATGACTATGCATCAGTAATTTCATGAGGAATTGAGTCTAATTTTATTCAATGCGGACGTAAATTTAGAATTTAAATTATTTTACAATTACTTGGAAACATTTCAGTAAATCAACTTACGAGAAATACTCAAAAAGTATTAATAGTGCGCCAATCAAATAAAAACAGGTAATTTGTGATTGTGACCGCCGTCCATCATGCAATGCATTGCTTCAGAGGCCATAAAATACATATATAACGGTTCGACTAAAAATTTAAAGTGGAATAGTAGCGCTGTGTAAAAAAGATTCACAAAAAATACTTATTGTATAACTTGGCTCCTATCCTTTTCAAAACGAAACAAATTGAACGACAGGACGAAACTTCCCTTTCGAAATATTTCAGTATAACCCGCCTCACAAGTATTCTACATATTGTAAATATTTAGAAAAAATACAATACCTAGAGAGTTCGACCCCAAAAGAAACTTGCACTTCAAAGCTTTTGAATGTAACTTGTCTCAAAACTATTCTATTTTGGATATTCAAAATCGAGACAATACTTACATGTGAGGGTGCCAGTATGTAGAAATAACTAATCCAATTTCAGCAAAACAAAAGAGGATTAATTAATTAAGCCATAATAAAGTACCCATGCTCACTATTAAAATTACAAAGAATCGTTTCCTTCTTAAACAAATATTTAATTAAACTTGAAACTTCAATTTAATTTAAATATAAATAAATACCTGGACTCCGATTTTAAAAATACCATAGGGAAGGCACTTTAATTCGTACATAGGAAAATAGTAAGAAAATTTAGGATGCACAAAACAATGTTAGGGTGAGGAGCCAGGTATGACTTGACCCATGATACAAAAGGTAACCCGTCAAGTAATACCTAAAATAGGAAAAGCTTACTCAAAACGGTATCAAAACTGCCACGGAGATCCAGGAAATACAGATGAATAAAATAGTTACTATCAGAGGTGTGGAATATTTTGAAATATTGTATTTGAAATAGTATTTGAAATACATTTAGTATTTCGTATTTGATATTTTTCTAGCCGTAAATTGTTTATGGTATTTTGTATTTCGTATTTTGTCAGCACCAGTATGTCTACTGTATTTTTTATTTCGTATTTTGAAGATTACGAACGTGATAGTATTTTGTATTTAATTATCTTGTAAAATTTACCCAGCCAGTATTTCAAATACAGAATATAGTTTTAAAATACATGACTGTGGCAATTTTTAAGGTCGCCTCTAAAACACACTCAAATAAATATTTTCAATGTAGAAGCACTAATTTAAAACATTTTTAAAACAGTTTTTAAAACTTGTTTGGCGGGTTTGAAGAACTTACTGTATGTGTAAATACATAAAATTCATTGTATCTGAGAACTATAAAGGGAGCTAAATTAGTGACGTGAATATAAATACATACATTACCCAGGAGTTAAGATTATTTATTTAAACGAAATTTATTCTGTACCTACGGCCATGTTAATTTACTTTGATACACATAAATGCACAACTCTAAAGTCTAATACAGAAGCATGCAGTTACCTTACGTAAGTTGATTCATTTTTAAATATATCGTATTTTTTGGCCGAATTACACAAAATACTTTGAGAGAATAACTTTAAATACATCTAAGACATGTACTTTTAGATAAATTTGAGAGTATTTTCAGTATGTACTTCATATTTCAAATACGGTATTTTTATTTCGTATTTTCTCTTTTTGTTGGAACCAACCCAGTCGGCAAAATATACGTAGGCAGCATCGCCCAAATGTTTGATTTCAAACAGTGCCCCCAAGATAGCCGTGAAACAAAAAGCGATGATCAGCAGGAGTCACCGGGCAACACAACGGCAATTATATAAAAACAATTAGGCGCTACTAAATCAACGTTCGCTCTTCAACTCATATTGCACGTTGCCCGAATATCGCTTTGTAGTTATGTTTTCACGCCAAACCTGCTCCTATACAATATCAAGGCGATGGTTCAAGTTCAAAGCGCATTATGCAATGTGCTAAAAAATTCAAAAAAATTCAAGCATGTTTATCAATTTTTTTATTAACTTCATTGGATATCATTGGAATTACTACAAAAAAGTTTGTTTCGTGTAATGGTATACAAACACATTTTCTTTTGATAATTGTACTATCTATGACAATCGTATTAGCATTTTCATCAAACATGACTTTAGATATTGACAAAACAAGGCTACAAAAAGGAACCTCAAAAAATGAATGAATGTTTAAAATGATTTTACAAATTAATAAAATACCATTTTCTTCACGTTTTATCTCTACAATTTTAACAATTTTACCTTCTCTTGTTAAAAAAATATTGTTGCTCTCCCTTGTACACAGCTTAAAATTGCTAGAACTAGATACATATACTGATTGCATCCCTGCCTCTGAAATTCTACGAATAGCTTGAGCTAAATAACTATGGTTTCCCCTAATCATTCGCTTTAATTTTTGCATATAATTTTCAAAATTAAATGCACACACACTATCTAAGGAACCGAAATTCATAGCATCATCTGCAAGATGAATGAGATTGAACATTATAAACCAAAAGTTCATCTGAGTATAACACTGGAATCAAATTAACAAAATTTATGCATAAATTACGAGCTAAATTATTCCATTCCGTAACATCTGCCTTATCACTCAATAAAATGAACATTGCACTACTTATCATGACAAAGTGGTTATATTTATCTGTAGGCAACACGCTAAGTAACACTACACTACCATAATATAACAAAAATGAACGAAGTTCGGTTGCTTTCCACCTATCTATTTCTAAAAGTGACCTAGGTTTACGATGGAATTCAACCGGAATAAACGATTTAAGAAGTTGCATTTTGTTATTAATTAGCTGTATTTCATTGCGACCTAAACCCCCCTCTTTTTTAGATTTTTTGATCCAAATTCGTAACAATTTTCTTACTACACCCAGGCACACCAAGTGCATATAATCAATAGGCACCTGCGAAACTAAACCTACAGTTAACTTATTAAATGGGGACTCCAATATGTGATGGCTGTTGTCAAGCTGGTTCTTAAAAGATGTGTCTGTACGTTTACGACAATTGACGTCTTTAAAAATTACTCTGCCCTTCCACTTTCCCTTGACAACACAGCGTTCACATCCATAGTAGGAGTTCAAAGTTACACAACCTTTCAAAAAAGATCTCGCGGGGGCGTCTGCAATAATGCATTTAATTTTAACAAAAACAACTTTCCCATTAATATTGATTCCGACATTTTCTAATTCTAGCATCTCGTTAATGAATTGCTCTAAAAAGACCCAACATCATTGGGTTTGTTGTCACCTTCGAACAAACCAATAACCAAAGTATATGAAATACCTGAATTTATAATGTTGCCAAGAATCGGCCAAAAAGATTTGGAACTGCTTTTGCATAAAGGCAGTCCATCAATTCCAACTACAATTTGAATATGCGTATCATTGCATAGTTGCTTTTCGAGTTTTAGTAACATTGCTTTTAAGGAAAAATGGTAATATTCACCACCCGCAATTTTTAAAGTTGTGTAAGATGTCTGTGTTTTCAGCAACGTTCGTGAATCTAATGGAAGAATCATTAGGGGAAATTGAACGCTTAAAAGTTTAAGCAAGCTATTCATGGCGTCGCGAGTAGTGTTGTGTTTGATACACCAATTACGAAGTTCCTCACGAAGGTCAGGCATATCTATTTCCTCATCAGTAGTACTAGAACTGCTACATATATCTCTATTATTAAAATCATTATCGTATTCTGAAGCTAATGGAGGTATGTCATTATTAATGACCACATTTAAACAAGAAACTCTATTTTCTGAACCTCTACAGCTAATATTATTGATCCCTGAATTGTGAATTTCTAAATTATCTTGAGTACAAATATTAGTGGGTGCATCACTAGATGAGGTTTCTGCATTACTTTCCTCAAAACTATTTAACTCATTTAACATAGATTGGTACAAAAAATCACTTTTCTATACTTCGTTGTTCGCGAAGATCCTGCCATATTTTGTCTATATAGCGGCAGGTTTCTTCTTGTGTTCTCTGTTTGAATACCGATCGGATGCAAATCGGAGCCAGTCCATAACACAGAAATTAATTTCAGCTTCAGTTTTGTCTTTGCAAATAGAATTTCGTCGACTGGCACCTGTAAATGTTAAGCAAAACTTATGGATGGTCATGTAGAATACTAACAATGTATTTAAGTATGTAATTACTAGTTCACAATATAGTTATTTAAAGCACTTCAAAACTTACGAAATACTAACTGATGAACGTTCGTAAACTTTCGAAACTCCACTGTAGCTTTTCCTTTGCCAGTAAATGAAGTTGCTGTAGCCAACTCTTCGCCAATTAATTTTCCCAGAATTCCATTCACAGTCCTTTTGAAATCCCGGCCACCAATACTTGCTAAATAGATCTCCTAAATATTTCAGCGTGCATGAAATTACAATACTTCTAAAGCCATATATTAGATTTAAAAATTATTGTATACAAAATTATTAATACATGTAACAGACAGAAAATCAAAAAAATTATTAAACAAAAGTATTATTTTCGTAAATTTAATTGCCGAAAAAATATAATTTATTTTAAATATTATTTTTTGTTGCTGTGAAAGTAATATTAAGCAATTCACAAACGTAGTAATATTACTGTAAACAATACTTATACATAATTCTATTACTCGGAAATATAGAATGGAATCAACTTAAATGCGTATTAAAATGTATTTCATATTCTTACCAGACATTTCACAGCAAATTCACCATCCTTCAATTGTTCATTTAGATTCACCAACGCTTCCACAGAATTGCAAGGCTCTGATAATGCACTAAATTCTCGGATGTCTTGAACGTCTCGATTCGTAACTGCCCAAAGTATGTTGTCTTGGGTCACTTTAATTTCTGCTTGTTTTCTGAAGACTATTTCCTGAAATTCTGCAAATAATTACAAAATGCTAGCGTTATTTGTACTTAACAAATCTGACATTTCTACCTGGAAAAAATTCAAATTTAATGAGTGCTGTGATTAAATTTTTATTATATTATATTTGACGCTACTTGTATCTGAAAATCCTTGCGTCTGAGTTTCAACGTTCTTCGTTTAATTTATTACACAACTACTCAGTATTTTTAGCGAGCCTGTGCACACCAGATCCTGAATCTCGGACTCATGTACAAGAACTTTAGGCAAAATGTTGACTTCTTGTATTTGAAATGCTGGTGTTCCAGAAGGTATTCCTTCAGCTGGTCCTATTAAAGCAACAAAAATGAAGATGGATTTGAAATGCTACAAATTAAAAGGGTGTGGTTTATAGAGCATCTCGGGCGGTTGAAATTTGCGGGTATGCCCGTAAAAAGCCCGGGGTGCACGGCTTTGGGCGATTACGGGTAAAATTTGTTACATTTGACGGGCTCCGGGCGGGTACGGTCTTTTCAATGCGGTTGAAAAAGCCGTGAAAGCCCGTAAAATTCATGTGTGGTGCACGCTGGAACAGGGGTTGTAAAAGTATATTTGCTTGAATAGATGGAACGATTTCCAACGTCTGTAATTTTATCTTTAAAAAAGCCTTGACATCCAATCACAACGAATTAAATTCCAGGAAACAGTCGGAAGATCGCCAGTTTGGAAATCATTTAAACAGGTACTAGTTGAATATGGGTTTCCATAAATTATGTGAATGAAATGAATGCAGGGATATTTTAGCAGGCAATCGCGCTAAGGAGATCCATCAACTCTGGCCCAACATAATTGTAAGAATTCTGCAGTGGAAGCAACACCAGCTGTTATCAATTTCATTCAAAAAATGCGAAAATGAAAAATTGAATAAAAAATTGTTTTGGATCTATGGATTTATAAGCTGGACTGGTATTAGTGGGTGGGCTACGGGCTTTTTAAATGTTACAGGCCGGGCTTTATTGTTGAATTTTAATTTCGGGCCGTGCAGGCACGGGTAAACATTTACGGGCCGCGGGCTGGTACGGGCCTACAATTTCCCATTGGGTGATGCACTAGTGGTTGACTTTATAAACTTATTAAGATAAACAAAAAATTAAATACCAGACTGGATATCTCCACTTGGAATATTAAGATTTTGAGATTCAGGTATTTTATTGCTTTCTTCGTCCGCAACCAACCGTATGGGTTTCTTTCTCAACCTCGGTTTTGGACTGGTTTCGTCGTCGTCACTGTCGCTTTCAATTGCTGAAGTGAATAAAGAAGTTTCTTCAGCTTTTCGTGCATATTTTAAGGTTTCTATTGGAAAATCCGATAAAATCATTAAATTTATACATTTCTAATATTTAAACTTCTATAATAACTTCGAAATAATATAATACTTTAATATTGCTGTATATATTAATTATATATTACTTATATATTAATTACTTATAATAATTTCGAAAGCTTGGCAAATAAATTGGTTTTAAGCAATATCCACTTATTCCAATTATTTCAACATGGTTGGTATTATTCTATAATAACAACAATTAATCTAAAGACTAATTTAAATGTTGTTTTTGAAGAAAGTCTCAACAATTGTAGGTATTAAATAAATGGTAGTTTATAAGTTTACTTACTGTATTTGCCAAAGTACCTAGCTTTTAGAAGGGGCCAAGAAGATTTATTCGGTGCACAATTAGGATTCGTTAGCATCGATGCCAACCGCGGACCAGTGACATTGGGCCAATAACATTGCTCTTGTTCCGGAAGTACCCATTTAAGTGGAACAATAGATACTACCTCGTTTTCGTCAAAACTGACCACAGCAAATTTTTCCGGCTTACAATTTTACTTACACTGGAAGCCATGTTGCACACGCGGAAGTTTTTACTGGACTATCACAAATATTCTCTTCTGATTCTTTACGCGAAAATGCACGTGCAAAGCTACTCATTTAAGATGCAGAGGCAATATCATCTAATATCTCTTGTTACGATACTGCACGTCAACGTTGCTGTTGTATCTGTAGGCGACGTTGTGGCAAACGCTGGAAAACTACATTGTTTTAATTTTGCACATGACTCGCCAGGCAATATATATGTACGTACGCTCTTTACCATTAAAACAATGTTGCCAAAACAGTAATTGTTGACACACGGGCGCGGGCGAACAGTATAATGACAGGCTACGGTAATCTAACTGTTGGGCAACTTTTGTTTGCCGACTGGGAAAGTATTTTATTTTGTATCTTGCCCAAATGACTCCGGATATTTGTATTTTATTTTGTATCTTAACTAATTTACACCTGGTATTTGTAGTTTATATTTGTATTTTAACGTTTTTGAAAATGTATTTGTATTTTGTATTTCAATAATAAATTTCATGTATTTTCCACACCTCTGGTTACTATAGTTGGTGAGGAGTTCTGATTTTAAGATGAACAGTTTCTATGCGGTCAAAAATCTCCAAATGTACTATAATGCTAGAAGGTTTCGGCCCTAAAATTGTTGAAGGCAGGCCCGTTACTGCTGATCGGATGGTCGGGTCTTGGAACGAATATAGCCAAAACCTTCTGGCGCCGTAGAATTCCTATTGGGTGAATCGTCTTGTAACTTTACAATCTCGACAGAATGGTTTAGGATTGTAATGAACTAAAGGAACGATAGTGTTAATAGGCGAGGAAGCGATCACATATTTCATTCACCCATAATTATTCAAAGACAGGGCACAATACCCAGTAATAGGCCATGACGAAACCCAGAATTATTTTAATGCTTGCCTGTGACGCTATATAATCTCGTTATGCAAATACGGTCAGAAAGAAAGTATAAGAAAACTCCTTGTGATTAAGCAACGAACTGTGTTAGCTGATCTAGAATCAATGGCTGTGAAGTTACTGCTGCCAGCTACAAAGAGTAATAGGTTCTGGGACATGCACGCGTAGTAAAACCCGGGATAAATCTGGGAAAGCTATGTTATGCAAATTGTAGTTGTGTTGTAGCTGTAGTTGTGTGCAATTGCAAGCGTTGTTGCCTCATAATCATCGCGTGTTTCCTGACAAGAACAGTGACGTCGAAGGCGTAGATTCAATTAAATGGAGATATCTCCCAACTGTCGATTCTACCGTATCCTGAATCCTTTATTTATCAAATACAAGTGTATAGCTACGCAAGTCTAGTGGAATATTTTGCTAAAAAGCTACTAATATTACTAGCAAAGTCGAAATTTCTTAATATTCAGGTTTCTAACATCTTTAGAATAAATTTAAAGTACATCAATATTTGCTGCCATTATATTTTCTGCTTCAATTTATGCTTTCAAATGTTTACCCCAAATATCATTCTGCTGAAATTTTCTTTGTCAAATTCGCTAGATTCATAGTATATGTGTCTAAGACAATATTTTACCCTCAATTCAGCTCTAACCCAATGAATTCCCTGGAAGGGATCATCTGTATATATACAATATATGAATATGATTAGCACAATGCATTCCTTTAATTCAATTATTTCGTTTTCAACTGCCCATATAATGTAACCATTTTATTGCCATCGAGACTAAATGGCGTTGCAAAACATTTACTCCCCTTCCCCAAGATTGTTTTACGCAAGTTCCCAATTTTGTTTTTAGATGGCATCTCAAAAGAAAATACAGTTAAAATGTTATGGTCTACAAATAATTTCCTTGTCAGTGGGAACTTATTCAAATATTGTCAAGCCGATCCAGGATAAATTCTGGTAAATAATACATTCATTATGCAAATCATGTACAACGTTGGTCATTTATTATACTTATTTGTAATCTTTTAAATAGTCAAACAACTCCTGGCTCTCATATCTACTATACATAACATTCTCATTTACTTGGTAAATTTGTGGTAAACAGAAAAACAAGGGAACAGCACTGCAAGAAGACAGCATTATTAACAATAAAACTGTTTAGTACAAAGGATTTAGTCCCTTGATTGGCAGGGGGTGGCACTCGGTATTGAAAACCCATTGGTCCAAAGAAATCAAACCAGGGTTGCTGAACAGCAGGTACAAGTACTGTGAAGGATTTCATTAATATTGCTGGTTAGTTTTAGGTAATTGATAAGATTTGTTATGCTATGAGTCAAATTAATTGTAATAAAAAGTACCTTGAGAGTCTCGGCAAGGAAGAACGTCTGTTGAGAATCATCTTGGCCGGGATTGGCTGAGTCGACATTGTTCAGTCCAGAGAAACCTCTTCCAGGTCCTGCTTGGGAGTATTTCTGAATGGCTTGGGCCGCACTCCATCCCCAATCACGGTATTTAGGGTCACGGGTGAGACGGTAAAGGACGAAGTAGGATTCAATCACTTCAGGGCGTAAAATGTACCTTTTGTCCCCAGCGGATATTCCTTTAGCCTCGGTCTCATTATTGAAATGGAACACTTCTGGACCTGAATTTGAAAAAAATATTGAGTAATCTTTCCGTTTGGTAATTATTCCCAACACTATTTTATTTATTTAGAAATTTCTTAAATTAAAAATTATAAACGCAAAATTCCCATCCTACCGATTTGAGTTGCAGTTCTAATGTAAGACTCGTGGCAGGTGTTGGTGAAGTTTTGTCCGATTTCGAAATCTCTGTCACGGTTACCAGCGCCAGCAGGGGATGGGTCAGTGAAAGCTCCCAAGGCAAACATACCACCTGTGATTATAGTTGAAGGTATAATATTTAGAAAAAATATTAATAAAATACGAATATAATAATTAATTCTCAGGTAGTTCGAACAAATTTATTTACCAGCAAAGCAAGCCAAATGTCCAACTCTGTCTTGAACAGCTCCGCCATTTTCTTCCGCAATGTACAGTAAATGACTCTGGCGAGATACTCGGACTAAATCGTTGTTCACAAAACCATTCATAGCCTCATCGTACAAATCACGAGCTTCTCTGTCTCCAAGTTGGATCCAGGCCTTGAGCAAATATTCGTAAAAACTGTCACCATAAGCGCCGATGGATACGCTGTCTGTAAAGAATTACACAAAAATTCCATTGAATTACAAATTAATCATTGCACAGCAAACACATTTATAAAAATGGAAAATTTCTAAACAAGAAAAATGCCAGAGGGTAATGAAAATTTGTACAAATGAAGAAATTACCAGTGGTAAACCTTCCAGTTTCGGGATTCATGAAGTTCCAGTACAGACCATTGGGCTTCGTCACATTCTTCAAAACTTGGCGGATTTTTAAAGCCTTCTCTCTGAAAATTGGGTCTCCGCTCACTTCCGACAAGTACAAAAATTCCAAGTGGAGGGTTCCGAATTCGGCCAATACACTTTGACCATTCTTGTTGGGAACCTATTCAAAGTACCAGTATTATTTACGTGTTTTTAAAATTATGAATTTCTAAAAAGAAAATGATAGTCATTTAGAAATAAAAATTCAGAAGGTCACTCACTCCAGTCTTCAAGTTGACATATCCGTAAGGGATGCCGCTGGGGGTGTCAAAAGCCGGGAGCAACAGAGTGGCTACTTCGTGAGCTTTGGTCACGTATAATTGGTCACCGGTCAGAGCATAAGCAGTGAGGAAACCTCCAACGAAACGGATGTTGGTTTCAAAAACAGAAACACTAGCGTCCTTAATTACATCGAGGAAAATAATTAGTGTTAACAAAATTACATCGATTACATCGATTACATCGATTACATCGATAACTTCTCATCGGAATTAATTCCTTCAAAAATACTTTCTTGCGCACTCACAACATTTGTAAAGGTAAGATTGGCAGCGACCCAGTCCCTCCCCTTTTTGTACTCGTCATTCAGCCCCGCGATGAACAAAGTGTCCAGAGCATCCACAATAGTAGCTCCGATTTTAGAGTCTCCGTAAATCCCTCCGGCTTCCCCCCTTTGACTCACAGGCTTGAGCTGGTTCTCACCCCAAGCATACCGAGAGTAGTCATCCCAAGAGTCTTTCAACATCTGAGTATACAAGAAAATTGACTCAAAATCCCTCTCTCATTCCCTCTCTCATTATTTTGTACATGTAAATTTTTTTATAAGGTCGCACAAAAAATCTCTCTTTGAGAATTTCAAATTTTACATATTTCCAACATAATAATTTTTTCTGGTAGCCTAAATATAAGAAACGTTAATTTTCAATTAATCCCCTCAACAAACCTGTTTGACAAATTCTCTCTTGGCATTAACTTCTGGGTCAGGATCCTCCCCTCCTTGGGTTATCACCAGAGTTGCATCTCTGGCTCTTGCGTCGGACTTCGTGGCCAATGGGGTTGCCCAAGACAGTCCCAGGAAGCACAGCAGTGCTACACTGACCGCTGTTTTCATTCTCCTGAAATTATTTCCAAAAACAGTGTCACTCACACCAACTGACAGTCACAAGTGAATTTTTTTAATCCCAACATATTAATTAATTAATCTATCAAGGTAATTAATCTATCAATCATATCCCTGTGGACAACGCATGACTCTACAAAATATGTAGTTCAAGTGGTGAGAGTCCCATTGCAACATATTTCTTTTAAAATAACAATTATTATTATCATTGAATTTTTATAGTGTGGCTTGTTGATAAAGATCAATTAATTTGTCTCAACCCTATATACGTGTGGTGACAATGCTCAAGTAATTATTAGGAAAGGTAGCACAAATGCCAAGTTTATGCACTTGAGCAAGCTTCTGTACTCCGCACATTATGTATACATACATATGTATGTACGTATGTATGTATGTCTATGTCTAGCGTGCAGCTGTAAAAGTTGAGTGAAGTTTGTCAAGCATCATGACCCACCTGACGATTACGAAGTGATAAGACAGTCAGCATGCTAAAAGTACAGCAATTTTCTTGAGTGCCGTGCACGTCGTGATGGAAAATATTAGAAACAATGATGACGAGGCCGTTGATCGATTCCCATCAAATTAAAAGCTAATTTTGCTCAAGTTGCACCCACCTCTTCCTCAATCAATGAAATACAAAGTTACAGACGTGCTCCCAAGCATCCCAGACCCAGATGCTCAAAACTTTCATTTCGTAGATGGATTCAAAACTTGAGGAGCGGCATTCCTTTGACAGAGCATGCAGAAGCTATGAGCAAAATCCTCTTCAGCGTCTTCCACCCCATTCCTTTGAGGTAACCCAAAAATGTGCACGCAAATTTTTACCCATAGCCCAAATACAATTCAACTGTCTTATGTAAAAGGGACATCGATGAGCCCTTTTTTACGTAAGGATGAACACAAATTGGGAAAACGTTTTTAAATAAACACTACTATAAATAATACGGGATTCCCTCAAAGTCCCTTCTCGTCAGTAGTACAGGAGCAAATTATGACTTGGGCCGGAGGTTAAAAATAATAAATTCTGGAAAATATAACTTACCTTTTTTTTTGTGAGGACTGCTGGTAAAATGGGTCTTGATGCACGGTCGGTGTGAACTTGACTGGATTCCCTTTCACTTTTTATCTCATATTTTAAAGGGTTTTGTCATCAGTCTAACGTAGCATAAAATGACCTACTCATTTTAAAGGGTTTTTCCTCACGGATCATTTATTGAGCAAATATATAAATGGGCTGCATTATTGAAATTGTTTTTATTTCAGCTCTGCAATATACATATCCCTAGTAGAAAGAGTGGTGACCTGAACGTAAATACAACGTAACCGTTTGACGTCAGTTGGTCACGTGAACGTCCGCTATGGACGTTCCTGTGAGTAACAAATGTCCGCTTTTTAAACGTTTCTCTTACTAACACTGGCATCGTCCCAGGAACGTCCCGATTGATGGTAACGTTGACGTGCCTTTGTTTAGTACTATTTACGACCTATACATTCATATGCGTTTTTGAACAGGAGTGTTTGAAGCTTCAATGCAATAAGATGAAGAACACCAAAGTATACAGATCCAATTGACTTGATATTTATTTAAATATTTAAAGCCTGCCGTAAAAACTAGCTCTAAAAAGGTACACAATTAGTTATCTTCGTTTGCGCCATCCGGTATAACTTCATTTACATTAGTACGAACAAAAGACGTTTCGCGTGCTTCAGCCAGTATTTTATACATTCTTCTATTGACTTCTCCGTGGATTTTGGTTCAATAGCTTGGGCACTCGCTAGGAGAAATAAATATTCAAAACGAAGCACTTTAGATTTAATTTATTTCGTTGTAAAAGTTGTAAAAAAATGAATGAAATACCTTTAACTAATTTAACCACCCTAGGGAAAGTTTGAATGCCCACTTTAGTAACGGTCGTCTTCTTTACGACCCCTTTCCAGTTCAGCTTTGACGCAACCCTATTTGTCAAAATTTCTTTCTTGACCCGTTCAGTTGTATCTTTATCGCCACTTCCACCAGTCTTTGAAACACAAGCAATCTGTAATAAGACAAATTCAGTGCGGAAAGCATCATTGTTACGTTTGCATAACATAGAATTATATTTGTATTCCAGTTGCATAACTAGTATAACGTTGGCTTTGCTTACCAGAGACTTACGGTTATTTTCATTTTTAAGGAAAGTCTCCAGGGCATACAGTTCCGCCATGCTTTCCAGGGGTAACCGTGGTCAATCGTTCGGAACATCAGTGTAAGATCCATTTCCGTCCTTCAATTTTCGCATAAAATCATGCACGTCGTCAATTTTCCGCTCCAATCGTTCCAGCCTCCTTAGAACCGATTTGTCCAAATCTATAATGCCATCACACAATGGCATATTTAATTAGCGTGTGAATTTGCAAGCTAACCCTGATGGTAAATAAAAAATCGATTTTTATACTAATTTGATTAACTCACTTGAAACAATGGGCTGTGGATTTTCATCGTTTTTCGCATTCTGGGAAACGTTGTGTTGCTGTAAATGTATAGGAGAAAAAATGTCCAGTGCACACCCGCTGTTTCCAGTTGATGACGCTTCAGGGCTAGATTTCAGGGTATGAGATGATTCCATATTAGGGTTAAGCAGAGAGAAATATTTTGTAGGAAGAGGTGGAGGAGGTGGGAAAACTTTGACCACTATTTTTGGTTGCGTCAGAGAAGTCACGTCTTCCGAATCACTGGAGTCCATGTCCTCAGAAATCTCGTGATCTTCATTTGGAGGTGACATTTGCTCTTTGTCAGAATTGTCAGTGTTTGACAACGATTCCACCAACAGCCGGCCTCTTTCTAATCTTACTAGATTCAACTCAGCTGTAGAATGAACACAAATTTAGACAACTTCATTTACACATTAGAATCCGTGAAGTAATTTGGATCAAATTCAATATTATATATTCATTATTTTATGTCGCAACAAAACTTACGAGAAAAATATTTGACATCGGCTTCAACTTTCTTCCACCCGTCCTCTCGGATGTCGCCCTTCTTAAAAGCCTTACAGCATTGGCTGTTGCCGGGCCAGGAACAAAATTTCATATCTGGGGAGAGCAAAGACATGTGAACAATTTCACAGGGTGATGTACCATCAGCTGCTTTCTCCTTTACAAAATCAACGATCGCGTACATTTTGCTTCAAT
Source organism: Allacma fusca (assembly GCA_947179485.1). Lineage (NCBI taxonomy): Eukaryota > Metazoa > Arthropoda > Collembola > Symphypleona > Sminthuridae > Allacma > Allacma fusca. The sequence continues at coordinate 24,809,825 of OX359246.1, forward strand.
AAGCTTCCTACGGAATAAAATGTATTCAATGACATTACATACTGATATTACAAGTGCTAAAATCGAGACCAGAATAAGTATGTATATCTTTGGCTATCCCATTTATATGAACCTTTTGTTCCAATTTTTCAAAATTGTCCAGAATTGTTTTCCTATTTGTATTGCCTTTCATATTAACATTATGTACACATTTCTGTCAATACGGACATTTGCAAATTTTCTAAAGAAAAAACAAAACTTACACGTAAAATTTATTTCAGGGCTTGTAAATATTTTAGGGGGAAATATGACTCATTGCGCAAAATCATGAAATTATAACTCCATTCTTTTAAATGTTTGCTCAATTTCCTCACACTCAGTAATGTCCGAGTTGGAGTCAAAATTATTAATTGTTGGGGCTGAATTATTATTGGATATTGCATCCAAATCTAAGGCTACTGCCCGACTCACAATTCGTCGCAAGTGCCGCTTACTAAAAGTCTTAGGCATTCTTATGGCTGTCATTTGTCTACTGTAGTATTGATCACTTCTTCAAACCACATTTTGAAATTGTATAAATTATATAATATACTAGCTAATTAGACACAGAGAACATAAATGAACGCAGAAATAATTTAAAATCTTACCAAGATTGAGGAAGAACCAAAGTAACAAAGCAGCATGGACAACCCAAGATGACGGATCTTTAAAATAACCACCTACAAGCTTAATCTTCCGCACACATGACCTCTGCAGATTGTGTTGCTCTTGCGCTCTGCGCATGGGCAGTACACAAGAGCGGTGTGTCTTCTTGGGCAAGGAGAACGTTGTTGGAACGTGAATGGTAGTTCTAATTTCAAACGATACTACAGCGAACCTGGCGGTTATTATGACGTTCCCAGAACGTAGAAATGACAGTAGAGTTTAACGTTGATGTCGACAGTCATTCGAACGTTGCGATAACGATTAAAAGTTTCTATCTGTATGGTCAAGCCGTTCCAGAACGGCGTTTTACGTTCATGACAAAAATCTGACGTCATTGCGACCAAGCTCTTCTACTAGGGATAAGTCCTTACAACTTGCACGTAAATAATGAGTAGAGCATATACAATGTGAATGGGTGTATATAATTTTACACTTACACATTATAATTATTTGTAGTTTATTATAGAGTTATATCCATGCATAAACATATAAGTTAAATAATAAATTCCATATGAAGATTACAATCTAACAGACATTTTATCCAGCTCTTTTAAACAAGGACTCCATAGATTGATTGATTGCTTCAACTGAGTGATTAATATTTGACTTATCTGTACTTACAGATCAGCTACAGGATCAACAAGTGAGGGTTGAGGTGACAAATAATTTTTATCAGGACACTTGAGTTGACTACCGTACTTGTGCTTGCGGATCTCAAACACATGTGTGGACAGTTATCAATTGACAGTAGTTAAATTGACCGCAGGAGTAGGGCTAGCGTCTGAACTCCGAATATTATGCCCATTAATTCTCATGTTTTTTAGTAGGAAATTATTAGAAATTATTGGAACTTGTATACTAAATATTAGTTTAATGTAGGTAATTATACTAAAAGTTAATTACGCTTCAAATGAGAAAAACAGGTAAATATTTTTCGTATCGGTAATATTTTTTATTGACGTAAATATTTCAACGCTACAGGTAAAAACAGAGCCCAAATGGAACGTGCTTGCTACAATAACGTGAACACAATAAGAGGTTCTAAAGGAGTAAACTATAATAACAATTATTGTGAAGGCTCAGGCTGAAAAAAATAGCACTTTCGAAGCTGACGGTGAAGAGAGTCATTGTCTGGAACGTAAGTGTTTCATTCATCCTCCTTCCATTTATGTAATTATACGAAGCTTGAACGGGGGGCAAATTTCTAGGAAATGTACTTATTTAAGGAGTCAATAAAAATCTCCTGGTTTAGTATAACTACTGCAGATGTATAAGCTTATAGCCAGGACATTGATGTGGTATTTTTAGTGAGCAATAATTTGGGTAAGTGTTGGGTATGAACAAGCACTTATTTCTAAGTACTATGACTATACACGTCATACTCCTTATTTATGTATGATCATAAGATCGGCTTCACGTTCTGCTGCAAATTCAGGAAATACATCCGGGGTTGAAATAAAAGGGAAATTTTATTCTGACCTTGCCTGTCCGTCAGCACGCTTTAGATAAATACATTTAGCGAGGATACGAAAACATGTATTTGTCCATGTACAATTTGAAGATCAAGTATCTACAAATGGGATTAAGTTCATTTTTTTAGCCCTTTTCGTACTCTGTTGAGCTCAATAGGTTTGATTCTACTGACAATATGTTTTGGAATCAAGGGGCTTTAAAAACTCATGACTGCTATGAATTGTTAGGGGGGAATACGTCATGAAAAAGTTACAAAACTGTGGCTCATCAGTGTAAAACTTTATTTTCTGTTACAGTAAATTCTTGCTGTAGTCGACCCCACGTAAGAGTAATTATTTTAACTGTACAGATAAGTATGAAATTATTCCTACAAGTTCCAAAGAACGCGGGGTTATAATATGCAAATTTTGTTAGACTTTCCTAGGTGTTCCTAGGATTAGGATAACGCGTACTAGATATTTCTTGTGGTTAAAGTTGTTTTTAATTTTCCTGGAACAGAGGGCAGAGAAAGTGTAACCAGGAAGTCCCAATTACTAATAGGCACAATTATACAGGCGTGTGTCATCCATAAATATTTACAAAATGCAATGTCCACACGTTCATACAAGAATATACTGGCAGTAGAAAAATTATTCCTTCGAACACATCAATGCAAATTATGGGTAGTTAGCACACAAAGTTATATTACATAGTAAATATAGTGGACTGACCCATTTATTACTGCGTCAATTGTAGGATTCAATAACGGCAGGAAATCTTAAAATTAAATATTCAAAGTTTTACTTGCTGACATTGAGAGAGCAAAATTCTTGGAAACTTCATCAGAAACTTATTACGAAGAGTTATGTTACTCATTGAATAAGTCTTACTACTAAGTAAGACTTGTAAGACTAAACTCTCCATTTAGTGATACAGTGTCTCAAAGGAATTAAAATGGAGATTACAAATGACAACCATAAAGAAAATTCGGAGTTCCAAACGGCTCAAAATTGTGTGCCGATGTCCACAACGAAATTAATCCTGACACTTATCCCAGCATCTGTGATCCTTGTAGCAGTCGTTTTGGGGAACCTCCTGGTAATAGCGGGTTTTTTGAAAAAACGTTCCCTCAGGACACCACCCCATGTGTACTTAGTGTCCCTAGCAATTGTGGACCTCCTAGTGGGTTTGGTAGTTCTCCCGCTCAATATTCAAAATCTTATCAGGGGATGTTGGATGCTTGGGAGGACTGCCTGCAAATTGTACACCACATCGGACATCACGCTCTGTGTCATGTCGATCCTTCATTTATGCGCCATTGCCACGGATCGCTATCGAGCGATTAAAGATGGAGCCAGTTACATTCAAGGGAGGAGCTTGAAAACAGTTATACTTACCATCCTTGGGATTTTCATCGCGTCCCTTTGGATCAGTTCGCCCCCAATACTCGGCTGGGACAAGACATGGCTCAAAGATATTGACAAAGACTACAATTGCCATCTGGTGAATCACGTCGGGTACAGATTTTATTCGGCATTTGGGGCCCTCTTCCTCCCTTTTCTACTCATGGGCCTTCTGTATAAAAAGATTTACTACGCTGTCCAAGCCAGAATCCAGAGCAAGTTCCCTATCAAACCTGAAGATGTCTCTGAGGAGAACGAGATAAGTGGGGCCGAGGAGAAGAAAAAGGTTAGGATAAGTGTCATTGATCCGTTCAAGAGGAAAGAAACGACTTTATCAAGACTACGGCGGGACTCAAAATTATCTGATTATTTGAAAGAATTTATGGCGAAGAAGCAGAAATTTTCTTTGGCGAGAGAACGGAGGGCTGCGAGGACTTTGGGGGCCATCATGGGCTGTTTCTTCATTTGCTGGGTACCCTTTGGGATTTTGTACGTTCTTGCCCCGGCGTTGCCACGTTATTGGAACGTGGATCCACCCCCAGAGTGGGTCTTTGAAGTGTTCACTTGGCTCGGATATTTGAACTCCGCCCTCAATCCTGTCATTTACGGGGTTTGGAATTCCGAGTTTAGGGATGCTTTCAAAAGTGTCCTTGGGATTCGTAATTTAGCATGATTAGTTTTTATATTAATTTTTCCACATATTTATCAAATTTCCCCACCGATTCTATTATGTATAGCAAAGTACCCTTGAGTGAGTCAAATTTAAATGCGGCTAATAATGAATTGGTCTTAGGGACGCCTCTTCTTACAATAAAACATTAATGTAACTCTTAAACAAAAACTTTAATAAAAAATTAATGTTTTTGTGCAAGGACAGGTCACATTACAGAGGGATATTTTCCCATGCAGTCATAATTACTACAATCCTTGGAGAATCCCTGTGAATTTACTATATAGATGTTGCACTATGATACGATGAGTCCTGAGGGAGAATATACTGTGTGGAGATAAAAGTTTTGTAATAATAATTAAATACGAATGTAATATCAACACCCTTTAAGGCATAATTCCCACGTGTACACACGCCAGCAATATATGAATAATTTGTCCGATAATATAATAATTTATAGAGGCAATGCTGCAATAAGGGTTTTTTCTATAGTATAGAACATAATAATAAACATTTTGTACCCTGTGTATTGTGTACACACATGCATACCCAGAATGTTTTTGTCTCTGAATCATGTTTATATAACAACCGGGCTCCTTCATTAGTTCCCTGGTACAGTGTCACAAAGTGAGTACAAACTTATTGAAACGTAGAATATTATGCAATAGGATATAAGATATGTATCAAAACTCTTAACGTGCAAATGTTGTTCTCAGTGTTTTTTTTTCATACGAGACCCTGACTCTCGAACTTACCTGGAATAAAAGATACACCGAACCCTGAATATGTGTTTTTTTTATTGTAATCTTAAATTCAACAAAATAACTATAGCTATTACTATTAGCATTGTCTTTTAACAGTTAAGAACTGTACAAGAAATAAGTTCAGGATGATTGCCGTGACAATTTTATATAATCACATTCTGACATGAAGATAATGGAACATTTCTAGACCTTTATTTTGGCATTTATTCAAAAAAATCCCTTAAATTATAAAAGAGATAAAAATTGTAATTCTGAAAAAATATATACAGTTTTGTCAGAAAAGAAAACTACTTGTGCTGATTTAAGAAATTAACAGTGTTACTTTTATACGATAGCAGTATGGAGTGCGTCAGTGTTTTTATGAAAAATATATTTTTACTGCCCCTTTTCTTGCTCCTAGCATACACGCCATTGTACTTTTATGAAGTAAGCATTCAAGTTCGGATGCGCAATGGGTGTGATCCTACTTCACCAGAAAGGTAAACTTTTGGTATTTTTTGTAATAATTACAAATAAAATACTGATTTCCTCCGTATATTTAATCATCGGAAATAAAATGAGTTTCGAATTCCGTACACTAATGTGTAATTAATTTTGAAGGCAGAGCAATTTGACAGGTACTCCACCTGCCGGCTACGTGGTGTACACAGACTCTTGCAAAATCTTTGACCTACCAGCGTTTAGTTGGGAAGCTTTCAGAATCCTCAAGCCTGAGCCCATCTCCTGCCCCGAATCGCTAATATCTAAAATTGGGAATGTATGTACATTTTACATATCAATTATTTTTGTGGAGTTTCCCCCAAATTTATAGTAAGTAGTTACTAACGGATAATTTACCCTGAAGCTTAATTTTACTACGTACAGTTTAAAATCTTTAGAGGCTCTCACTAAGCAAAGAAATGCTGCAGAAGCCCGAAAACCAGCGACCAAATTGCTGTTACAGAACTTTTCGGAGACCAAAGGTTCAACCAAACAATTTATGGACAGCTGATAAAATAATTGTGTGAGTAAAAACACATAACTATATACTAAATTGCAGCACGGATTACTGGATGTACTCCTACTGCGGTTAAAAGGCTTTTTCAAAGTTTTTGCTAAGCATGGACTATTTTAAAACAATTTCAGAAAGTCCAACAGCTGTCTGCCCATTCCCAAATCCAATCAAATTTTAATACCAGCAGAGTTCCTGGAAATATTTTGTGAGTTCCCGCAAGAACGGAAACTAATATTCTTGGCCAAATCAAACAACTCCCACAAAATGGTTACTAAAAAAATCTCTTCAAAATGGAATGGAACTTTTGCCACAGCATTCCCCCTTCGGACTCATTCCAAAGAAACCCAACGTAAAAGGAAGTTCTGGAAGGCCCGGAAGTCCAAAAAAACACCCCCAAGTGTTCTCATCCTTGCCATCGAATCCGTCTCCAGACTTCATTCCCAAAGAGTACTCGTCCAAACGAGGGACTTGCTTCTGAAAAATGATTTCGTAGAACTGAAAGGTTACACAAGGGTCGGAGAGAACACATTTCCCAATATAGGAGCCATGCTATCAAATTTACCTGCGCAAAGTCCAAGTTGCAAGAACTCTCACTCGACCTTCGACAACTGCCCTTACATCTGGAAGGGATTTAATCATTCAAATTACATCACAGGATTTTTGGAGGATCTCGATCATTACTCAATGTTTCATTATAACAAGAAGGGCTTCGCATACCAGCCCACGGATTACTACAACAGACCCTTTCTGAAAGATTACTTTTCCCTCCAGAAGATCAAGGAGGATGGGTATTACGATCATTTGTACTGCGTCAATGGAAAAGCTTTGCCCCTTTCAGTTTTGGATTATTTAGAAGAAATTCTGAACGCAACATCTATCAACGGTGGGGTTCCTTACTTCCTTTTTTATTTGATGGCAAGTCTGTCGCATTATGGATTTAATTATTTGAGGGTGAGTTTCTGCAATTCTTTAAGTATTTTTTTAAAATTACAATTATTCAAAAATAAATTCTATATAGGCCTTAATTTTTTTCTAGGGTGTAGATCCTTATTATTACGCCCTTTTGGAGAAGCTGGTGGTTCAGCGGAAGTACAATGCCAACAACACAATTATCTTCGTCATGGGGGATCACGGAAATCGTTTGCATCCATTTGTCGATACTTTCCAGGGCTATCAAGAAATGAGCCTCCCAATGCTTTATATATGGCTACCTCCAACAATCCGAGAAAGTAAGCCGGAGTGGCTAATCAATTTGAAAGCAAACGCTCACAGATTAGTGTCTCCCTTAGATCTGCACGCCACGCTTCAGGATATCCTAGCAATGTCAGCGGACTCCTTGGAAAATAAAAATCAAGCCAGCCGAAACCTATCCGAACAAAAAGGCTTGTCTGTTTTCGGAATTATTCCAACAAATCGGACCTGTGAGTCAGCTCACATCCCAGATCAGTACTGTCAATGCGGAGTGACCAGATCTGCACATAAGGATAGTGCCCTAGCTAAAAAACTGGGATCTCTAATTGTATCAAGAGTGAATGAGATTATTGAACCTGTCAAAAATAACTGCATTGGATTTAAGTTCAAAAAAGTTGAATACAGTCGAGAGCTACTTGCATCGAAGAATTTCGTCGAGTATATTATTCAAGTAGTAGTGGAACCTCCGGCGTCCTTCCGATGTAGGGTTCGGTATTTTCCTAGTTTATTCGATACGACGGATACTGCAGAAATTATTGGGGGTGTGGAGAGAAGTTCTGAGTACAGAAAGACTAGTAAATGTGTCCACAATTTGAATCTCTACCAGTATTGTTACTGTAAGGATTACTTCGAGGAGGAGTTAAGGCGGAAGGAAAGCGAAAAGAGGAAACCGTTGGACAGGAGGAAAGCCATGACAAAAAAGAATAAGACAATTTGATAATAAAATATATACACAGTAAATATACAGTCACGCTTGAGCAACCTGAAACACAACAAGAATAAGACAACCATGTCTCAAAAGATCACTGTTCTATTTACAGCCACGGCGCTACAAGCCATGGCGTTTACTCAAGCACTGTTTCGGATCTCGAAAGATTTTCGTTTATTACCAGACATGAATTGTAACACATTTTTAAAAATAAATGAGCATAGAGACAGAATTTATAATTATAATGCTAGCGATAGATATCCCAGTAGTTTGTGTCACTCCAAAATAGGAACCTAGCATTACCTGTAAGGGTTTGCATGACCTCAGAAGCATCCGGAGCTCTTGTCTCTTCAGTCCTCGGAGTTCTGAACTGTTAAAAAGACTCTGGCGGAGTTCCTCATTGGACATTTCCAACTGAGTGGCTAGCAGGGGCAAAATACGGAAACTGTAAAACATCGACGTTATCCCGGGTCCAGCGTAGCTCAGATAATCACGAAATGGGATTTTACCCACGAAGCGTACCGACCCATACCAGCAGACAATCCCGGCAATCATGAACGCCAGTGTGATAATTGGATATACGATTGTTGAGAATACGAAGTTATGCAGCTGGTTGAGTATCTGAAGCTGTCTGAACTCTTGAAAGGATTTGATTACATCGTGCGACGGTTTCTTAATCCTAGGGAATAAATAAATCCATAAAAGGATAATAATGACACTCGAATAAATATCCATAAATTCAGCGGAATTTTGCTTTTGTCAAGGAGCTCCTACCTATGATTCAGCACAATATTTACAGTCTCAATGTAGACAAATACGAGAATCCCTACAAGGTTGACTGTAAAGATAAGGTTTAACGCCCATTGAAAAGTAAACCAAGTGAAGAGAAATTTGAGCAATGGTGTTTGCTTCTCTGGGAGCACTAATGAAAACCAGTGCTTTTGGGAGCTCGATTGAGACACTGCTACGAAGGCTTTGATCATATATCTTCCAAACACATAAGGAAATATGAACTTAATGAATTTGTAGTCCTTTTGGTTCAGAATATTTCTCGCTAAAATCAAAACAGTTTAAAATATAAAAATTTTATTGCTTTCCAACATCATGAAATTTATTTTTAACAAAAATAAACCCCAAGGTTTCTTCGACCGTTTGCAAGAATACAATAATTGTGGGTTAATAGGGAAAAAATAATTTAAATACCTGCAAGTTTTGAGCGAAGCGATGCCAAAAGGTTGAACATGAAAACATACTCTTCATGGTAAAACATAGCATTCATAGTGAAGAAAAACATCAAGATTGCGGGAATAATTTGATTAAAAATCATCGAAAAATATCTGATATTTCCAGCCGAGTCCCCCTCAATAATCCCATGACTGATGAAAGTTATCAACCGAAATAAAAGATACAGGACCTCAACCACTACAACACTGCCGCTTGAAAAGTACCAATAATATTTATTAAGATTGTTCCCACTGTAAAGAATGTCTCCTTTGAAGAAACAAGGATAAATTTTTAGCTTGGATGCGAGAACTATGATTTTCCTTGAATTCGGCAACGTCTCAGTGGACATCCTGTGGAGTCAATATGAACAAATCGATTTTTGACGATATAAGTTTTAACGTATAAGAAACCTGGGTGAGAGCAAGTTTCATCAAGGAATGAATTTCTGCATTGCCAGAATGTTGCTAGATACAAATCGGCTTACAAGCCCTGTACAATTTTTAGATAATTCTTCTCAAACAATAATTAATCAATTATTTGCCAATGGTTCATTCGATTTTAAGCACCCATCACGGGAATTATTTTAAAACTATCGTACCAGTACGTATTTCTGAAAGTTCAAATGAACAGGGTTCTTGAAGGGCAGGGCAGTTAAAATAATTATGACGGTGATTACCCATTGCTCGGAGATGTATGTATCTACGTATTCCTTTGAATAGCCTTAAGGTTAATTATGACGTTATTGGTACAACTTGATTGGATTAAATCTTTTATAAAATATATAGAAAATACGAGCAAAAACATGAGTTACGTTAATGGTGCATGTATATAACGTACTACGTACATATATTTTAAATAACCCAATTAAACAATTTAATTTTCTGAATTTTTCCTGGCTTTCTTTCAAGCAACGGCAGTATACAAGACCTATCTAATTTTGTGGAGGGAGGTGCAAATGAAATTTGAAATTAACGTTCTCACTCTAATGCTCATGACTCAATTGCTTGTTTTGATCATTTATAGTATAATTTTTAATAAATCTTTATTGCATGCTGTTGTGAGCGTACAGAAGATGTTTAATATGATTACTGGAATTGAAATTAATGACAAGTATTTGCGCCTCGACCGTATCTATCTGTCACAAATAAATGGTAAGCCAGAAAATCAATGTTCCTCACCTTGGCTTCTGAAACTGAACTCCGAATCCAGAGACCTATCAAGGGATTCCCTGGAAAGACCATCAAATTTCTCACAGACAGGCATAGAAAGATATTCTTAATAAAAAATGCGGTTTTAAAAAAACCAAAACGAAGATGCTTTTACGGCTCTAAAACGTGAAAAACTAGCATTTGATATGGGAGGAATTAGCGCAATAATGAAAGACACAAAGCATCTCGGATGCAAACACATACGTATAGATCCTTTATACTAATTTGAAAGTGATTGTCTTGATGATGATGATGATGATGGAGCCAGTCGTCACTTATGTACATGACATGTTGAAGCAAAGCGGTTCATTTTTTTTCTATCATTCATGAAAAAAAATGCCTTAATTTTTATTTTAAAACATTTTATTTGCACGATGGAAAAAATTATCCTCAATTCTTTTTTAACATTTCTTTTTTGTTTACTTCGACAGGGTTAAGTTATAGTAACCAAGTGTTACTACTTAATCCTGTTCAAGTCAACAAAATATAATGCCATTTTAGATTACAAACCAGAAAAAATTAAAAAAGAGAAAAGAAATTCCGCAATGCTAAACAAGTTACCAACAAGTTACTATCTTGCATCTTGGAATTTGTATGGCTAATTCGAATCAACTACTACTTGCTTATTGTGTACGCCTTTGAATATTTAGTACAGTTTGGCTAATATTGATTGGCCAGCATCTTTGTACTACCACGATTAAATTCTAACTTTGGATATGAGAGTAAGTAGAGTATAAGAATAACTTTGGGGTCCACCAACACATGTCAAACATAAAATTAATTAAAACGATGTAGCTATCATGCATTGACAGCGTTCTGGGCTACTAAAAAAAATTTACACTTTCGTGGAAAAAAATTAGGGTCTTTGATAGCTAATACTTTGTGGTCAAATCTTATAACTTTAATAATGGGTTCCAGCAAAATGAATATAAACAAGGACAATTTCAAATTGCAAACAGTTGCCCAGTTTTAGTAATTTAATTACCATTTTATTAGTACCCTGTACAGCACCTATTTATTAAACAGCATTTAAATATTTTCAAAAAATATTTATGCCACGGAAAAGTATGAGAACAATTCTAAAAATATTCTTTGAGGACTTCACGTAAAAGGAGAGGCTTCAGTTTTTAAAAATCAGCTAATCCTATTTTGATCAAAGTCTGGCAATGTTACTAACATAAATAAGAAGCTTTTAGTTTTCCAATGAGTAGGCTTTATATCTAGCTATTGTGTCAGTTCCATTCGATGTTTAATTCTCACTACAAATGAAGTCAATACAACAGTGAAATTACTTCGAAAACCTATGTATGAAATGTAGGTTTTAAGACAGTGAAAATAGAGCCATTGCTTATGTATGCAGGTCAGTGACGGGGGAATTCGAATAACATAAATAGTCAAATAAATAGAAAGGCCTTTCTGCATGGAATCTGAGGGTCTTTATTATTTATTTTGGACCAGAGTTGAACCCCTAAAATTCACATTGGTTTAAAAAATTTAACTTACCTTTGCCAGGAAAGTAAGGAAAACAATTTATGTATAAAGCCATTAATAAGCCACGAACTTGGTTTCTGTCACGGATTTTCCCCAATCGAAGCTGATTAGAGGTTTAAAGGATCCGTTGCATATATTTAAACGAAGAACATATGCTGTCCCAGTTTTCCCATCCAACTTGGTGGATGGATTGAATGCTAGTAATATATTATTCGGTAGCACCAGAGATGCTTTGTGTGTCGTTCATTATTGCGTTAATTCTTTGCATATCAAATGCTAGTTTTTCACGTTTTAGAGCCGTAAAAGCATCTTCGTTTTTGGCTTTTTTTAAAACCGCATTTTTTATGCAAATTGTTTTCAAAATTTTCTTGATTTATTGTATAATAATAAAAAACGATAATTTAGTAATACATTATTAAAATTTTCATGAAGTTCAAATAATTTAATTAGTTGTTAATATTGGAAACACTTCAAGTTATGTGTCGAATATTGAAGGTTTTGAGTATGACAATAATAATTTGCAATTATAAACAGTTAATTTTTAAGGGCCCAAGCCCTTTTTTGCCCATCATAAGATTTTGCACACTAGCCTACAATAATTAGGCAGACATTTGTGCAAATTTTTATCAAAGTTGTTTTGGGGGAAGACCTTTAAAAAAACTGCAGTTTATTAGGATAGGCAATTCCGTAGACTCAAGGGAAAACTTGAGTATAAATTCATTCAGATCTCGTAAACTATACATGCTGAAGAGGTGAGTTAAACAATGGACGTTGTACAAATCCTGTCATTGACTTTAAGCCCTTAATATTCGGAATTGGTCAAAGGGTGTAGAAGTTATTCTCAAATCTTTTTTTTTCAGGGGGGTGGGTAAGTGCATATCTACGCTTTGCGTTTTTTTCCGCAACGAATTTTTCAAAAGTTGAAAATTCTAATTTTTGCAAATCAGTAAAAAAGCATCTTCGTAAAAATAGTTTTCTTTTGAAAAAAAAATTTTGACTTCAAAGTCTTCAAAAAATAACTCAACCACATCACTCGGGTTCATACCCTTGTGATCATCAAATTTGGCGCAGGTCAATAAAACAAATGTAAAAAATTTAGAGCTATATTTGATACAAATTAGGATGAGTGACGTATTTCGGCTAGAAGCAAGAATTTTGTGTGAGAACCTTTTACATAATTATACTAATTCAGGAACTTTTATCCTCCTTATTTTTAGCCCCTGGTTAGCTTTCATTTTGCGATAAAAAAAAATATACATATAAATACCTCTGTTAAGAAGCCGCCTATTTAGATACTTTAGAATTTTTGACTTAAAGATCAAATATGTTGCTCTTGAGCGGTAATTAACAGATTTACGGATGTACAGGATTGTACTCATTCTCTTTACATTTGAAACATTGTACAATACAAGCGTCCGTCTACCGGTAACTCTTTTCTTGAATTCAATTGTAATTATCTTTATAGGTAACGGGAAAACTGAGGACTTCGGATAGGGGGAGCTCTATATATGTAGGTTACGGATAGTAGTCGGACTTTAACATACATTAATTGGTACATCGCTCCAACTTAAATATCAGATTGACGAGATATTAATAAGAAGAAGGAAAGAATCATACCGACAGTACCCGCCGTAAGACATTAGGACATGTAAATATATAGCCGGAAGAGTGTGACTATATACAAAGGGAGCACCTACAATTAAATCTAAAGTTTGGGAGCAGTGAGTTCCTTGAGTTCCTGGATTTATTTGTATGAGTCGAACCAAAATTTGATTCTCATCAAGATTATTAGTACTTCACATGTAATTATTACAAACTCGTCGACTTTTCGTGTTCATTACAGTTCCACTTTGATTGTAAACTGTGTGAGTAACCTTACATAATATCTTGACATAATCTCTTGACATTCACATCCCATCACTATGTAATCTGAACCATCGTTATTGGACTAATTCCAGCATTTATTTCAATGTAATAATAATTGTGACGAATCTTCAACCTGTTTACCGTAAACGTGTACTCAAAACTTAATTTTACTGAACTCATGTGTGTATGTATCTGTTGAGTTCAGTATATCTTGGTTGCATGCATGTATAGATATTCATGAGCTGATTATATTGACCAGCAATGACATAATGTTATGTAACAGCTTGCGCGCTTCTGCAGATGAGTCTGCTCATGGATGGGAGGTTCGGGCTCATGGAAGATGAGTCAGTGTGAAGGAAATATTGTGAGCGCGAGCATCATTGTTGCTAACAATAGCACTCTCATATTTGCGTATAATCAAGTGCAAATATAGAATCATTTGTCAGGAGTTGCAAATTAAATAAATACACTTTATAAATCATCTCTGTGTGTGTGTGTGCCTGTAGTCTATAATTATTGTTAGGACTAACACAAGTAACTACAATTATATAGCTCCATGAGCCAAAGCCGAAACACACTATATATGTACATGCACATTATCCTCCTTCCCACCAGCACCTCCAACAATCCTCATTTATACTCATCTCTGATCCGATTCACAGCATGAAATAACATTTTTTGGTCCTTCGAGTACCGGATGCATACCATCGCAATCCGAAGTATTTGTTAATTTGTGTTGTTCTTTCGGTGACAAGTTAATGGAACAGTAGCAGCCACGCTGTCAAACCGACGCTATCTTGTAACGGTCTGTACTTGTATGTTATGCATGGGGTTACATATGTGCCACGTCGAACTCTAGGTATTAGTGTGAGCAGTAGCGCCACCACTTGCACAAGCCAAGCTTGTACCGCCATTTTGATCTAAAACATTTGCTGGTTAGCCACGCTAACCGAAACCGCCATTTTGTCAACTGATTCTTAGCCACGCTAACTGCAATCATTGTTTACTTATTGTTAGCCAGACTAACCAACAGTGAGATAATCTGTGAACTTTATGATTTCTCTATTAATTTGAATGAACAATGCTCTCTCTAAAGAACAGCCGGTCTGGTTACAAGGCAGTTGCTACAAAACTGAAACAGTCCTTGGATACTCAAGATCCGAACGTACTCACACGGAGTACGTACAACCTGTTCATTTTGAAACTCCAGGACATAATGACCAAGTTGGAAGACAACCACTCCCAGATTTTGGATGCATGTGCTGACGAAGCCGAAGAAAACCTGCACATTGCTGAATATGAGTCTTCACACGACACTCTTATGGAAATGTCATTAAAACTTTCGTCATGGGACGACACTCTAACCAGGAAGGAATCCGCAGAGTATCACCAGCGGCAGTCGCAACCGGCACATGTCTATGATCAAGTTAAGGTGAATTTACCCAAGATTGAGTTGCCCAAGTTTACCGGAAGGCTGGAAGACTGGATAACTTTCTCCGATCTGTTTACGCACGTGGTTCATGCAAATAATGAGCTTTCTGGGGCACAAAAATTGCAATACTTGAAGTCAGCTCTTCAAGGTGATGCGGCCCGGCTTCTCGATGCTATTACCATTGCAGATGGTAATTACGAAAGAGCATGGAAGATAGTGACCGATCGCTATCAGCATACTCGGGAAATACTTCACACCCACGTCAACAAGTTTCTCCACCAGCCCCAGGTGCAACCAGAATCCGCGACGTCTCTTCTCAATATGATTGACGTTACAAATCAATCTTTGAATGCACTCCGGGTACTCAACTGTAAACCGGAAGAATGGAATGTCATCCTCGTAACTGTAATGATGAACAAGTTGGATCTGGAGACTCGTCGGGTTTATGAACGCTCCTTGGATCACAATGAAATGCCAACCTTTGAAGAGCTCATGCGTTTTTTGGAAAAGCAGGCAAGGGCATTGAATGCTGGAGGTAGTTCCAGACCTAAGCCAAACAGTGGCAATCAACGGAAATTTGACGGGCGACCGGGACCAGGACCTTCTTCGGCGGTTGTCAATGGTAGAGGTAAATGCTCTTTTTGCAAAGATGACCATTTCTCGTTCCAATGTAAGGTACTTTTAGACAAGACCGGTATGGAGCGCTTCAATTTTGCCCAGTCAGCGGGTGTTTGCCTCAACTGTCTCAGAAAGGGTCACTTTGCCTCTCAATGTGACAGCTCTAATTGTAAGCGATGTAATAAGAAACATCACACTCTTCTGCACCTTGAAGATGCTAAAGTGGAAGCGAAGCGGGAGGCAGTACCAGGTCTTACGATCAAGTCATCAAATTCTGAGAGTGTGTTGCTTTTCACCGCCCTAATTAGAGTCATGGACCATGTGGGTCACCAACACGATTGCCGAGCCTTACTGGATACAGGCTCACAAGCCAGCTTCATTTCTATTGCATGTGCCAATAAGCTGAACCTACCACGAATGGAATCATCCACTGAGGTTACGGGCCTGGCTGGTGTTGGAGTTGCTCATGCAGGTTACACAATTAAGTTACAAATGGTATCATGGTTGGAGTCACATTCAAGGACTAAAGTTGGCTGATCCTGGGTACCATCATTCTCGCTCCGTTGACATTTTACTCGGAGCCAACATTTTGAACAAAATTATGAAGCCCGCAAAAATTGATGGGGAAGATGGAACTCCGTCCGCTCAAGACACTATTTTTGGTTGGGCACTATATGGTCCTGGCTCAGCTCCAGCAGCTCTAAAGGTAGTGTCTCATATCAACGTGGTTCCTCTCGAAGAAATTGATTCTACTCTACGGAAGTTCTGGGAAATAGAGACACTACCTACGAAACGAATATACACTTCAGAGGAGGAGCAATTTGTTCTCCACTTTAACAGTACAACCACCAGGTTGAACGATGGCTCCTACCAAGTGTCTCTACCATTTAAAAAGGAGGCACAGGGACTGGGTGACTCTAAGCAACATGCTCTTCGAAGATCTAACTAGGTTGAAAATCGGCTGAACCGGAACTCACAACTTAAGAGTCAATATGTAAGCTTCATGAATGAATACATTGCATTAGGTCACATGTCTCCAATCCCCCATTCGAAGCTTAATTCTAACGCAGCTTGCTCATTCTATCTGCCTCACCATCCGGTTCTGAAAGAGTCAAGCTCCACTAAAAAACTACGCGTAGTTTTTGATGCGAGTGCCAGCACAACGTCCAGGGTTTCTCTCAACGACCAACTCATGGTTGGTCCTATTGTTCAAGACGACTTGTTCTCCATTATGGTTCGCTGGAGGTATTACCTAGTACCTATCTGCGCTGACATTAAAATGATGTATAGGCATATATGGATGGGAGAACCGGACTGGACATACCTACGTATACTTTGGAGAGAGGAAGTTACACAGCCCATTCAGGAGTACTGGCTCAAAACGGTGACATATGGTACGGCCTCAGCTCCATCACAAGCAGTGCTCGTCTTGAAAGATATTGCTGACCGGTGTAAAGACTCTCATCCTCCAGCTTCCCAGTCACTGAAACGTGATTTTTATATGGACGACTGCATGACCGGAGCCAATACAGTCTCCGAAGCTCTCGAATTGCAACAACAATTGCTGTTGGTACTGAAGTCGTCGAACTTTATTTTAAGGAAATGGTCATCATCAGAGACAGCAGTCCTTGAAGCAGTGCCACCAGAGTTCCGAGAGACTCAGCTCCCTCTCACACTCGATCCCGACAGAACAGTTAAAACTTTGGGAATGCATTGGAGTCCACATGCAGATGATTTCCGGTTTACCCTTGATGCGAGAAACCACAAGAAAATAACGAAGCGAAATGTTCTCTCTGATCTAGCCCGTATGTTTGATCCCTTGGGTTTGTTGTCGCCCATTACAATTAAGTGGAAACTAATTATGCAACAATTTTGGAAGCTGAAAATTGACTGGGATCACCAATTACCACACGACATTTCTTAACGCTGGGCTACATTCTGTGACGACCTCCTCAAACTAAGAAACCCCCGAATTCCACGATGTATTGCAGTCGACTTATGAACTCCATGGATTCAGCGATGCTTCGGAGCTAGCATATGCAGGATTCCAATTCTGATTCCGATTCGAATGACCAGCCCTGTTTCTGTGACAACGTTATTTCCAAGAGGGAATTACTGACGAGTCCCAAAGCTTGAGGTTACCCAAATTTTTAAAACAGTTGAACACCTTTTCCAATTATACCGTTAAAAAGGGCTCCTGCTCCAGGAGAAAAAACAGGATGGGGGAGAAAATTTAATGAAATTTACAAGGGAATTTAGAATGTCAAGCATACTAAGTGATAATTTAGAGTTTGAAATATTTCGTAATTTAATATTTGATACACGTTTAAAAGCGAAATGACTGCAAGTGACTACTTAAAACTATGCTCTTTTTGGTGCTACGTAGCTAAATTACGAGAACTATACTTTAATTTAACTGATTAATTTATATAAGGAAAACAACAAAAACAAAAGAATGTAAAATGACCAATTATCGACCTGAATAAAGGACACCGCACCTCTATCATTACACCGTTTAGATTATGAAACCGGTATCGACGCTCTTTGACCTCTTGAGGTCAGTATCTTGGAGTTTTGAAGTCATATCTCGCTGAAATATTTTTGGACGTTATTCAATTTTTATTCTTGCCATTTTTGAAGTTATATTGCTAATTTTTACTGTTTTTATTTTTTGGTACCCCATGAGCCCCCCCCTCATTTTTTGCTAACTTTGACCCGAGATATCTCCGAATCCCGTCGTCAGATATTTTCGGGGCAATTATCAAAAATGATCTACGCATCAATGCGCACCCTGCAGTCATTGTTTCGTTGAAATCGAACAGAGGACATTTTATCGTAAGGATTGTGCGGTGTCCTTTATCCTTTAATAATTTTATTTTGAGAGTCTCTTCTTTAAATGCTTCGCGAACTCAGAAAGATTCAGATTTACAAAGTAATGATTATGGTTAGAATTTTTAGATTTGTTTTGTAGTGTATCTGTTTATCATTGTATTGATTACTTATGTCATGCAGTGCTGGCTTCAAACGGAAAGTTGAATCCACTCTTTTTTAGTTGCTTTTTCGCACCACGAGATTTCCATCGATGCCTTTAGGCACACGCGGAGATGACTGATTTAGGCTTAGCAGGATCTGAGAATAGAGCCCTAATCAAGGGGAAGTATTTCGTTCTCTCCCCAATCAACCTCTACCTAAAACCAACTTTATGATCAGAGCTTGGATACTTTGAAAGTCGACAATCTCAAGTTACAATGTGCTCTATAAACGAGTGGATCCCTTAGGCATACAATTTTGATTTCATAAAGGGATAGTAGTAGTAAATAGGGTTTTATTGATTTGGGTATGAGCCCCTTCAATATTGTGAAAGTCGAGATGCGTGAGGGAATAATGCGGCGAGGTCCGGAGATAGTGTTTCTGAACGGTCCAAAAACATGGACTCGAATCGACTCGTTTTCCCGAACCGAAAAAAATCCCTTTTCTGTTCCCGAAACCGGAACCGATATGTTCGAGTCCGGGACATTTTTGCCTTCCCGGAACCGATCCGGAAAACAAAATCGGTTCCCGGACCGGTTCCGGTTCCTTCCCGAACCGGTAGAAAATGCATAGGATTCATTTTCATGGAAGTCAAAATTGTGTCGCGGTTTCAAATGATAGCTGACAAATGCTTAACAAATGAATGTTTCACGTTTTCATCCAAAAAGGTAGCTTTAACAAACCCTTCCCGAAAACTTTCGGTTTTGATTATTGTTCCCGAAACCGGACCGAATGTAACGGTTCTTTAAACCGTTGACCCGAAACCGGACCGAAATTGAACGGTTCTTTAAATCATTGACCCGAAACCGAACCGAAACCGAACCGGAACCTCGGGAATTCCCGATACCGAACAGAAACACTATCCGGAGATGAGTAGGGGGTATAATTAATAACTTTTATTAAAAGAAATGTTGGACGTAGGTAGAAGTTAACACAAGTAATATAATAGGATAATAATTAGGAGTTGATCTCCAACAATAATAACGCGTAATTAGTAAATGTAACGAGTGATATGTCCTCCATGGGGCTCCAATGTAGAGAGCGTTGTTAAGTAAATTAAAAGGTGTAGATGATTTCAAGATGTTTTTGCATCGTTTCCGACAAATATATATCGGAAAAACAAACATGGTGAAATAAAATCAATGGTCTTATTAAATACACATACATACGCAATCCAAAAATTAACCATATATTGTTACAATTGGAAGGGGTTACGTAGCTCAGCGTTTATAAAATAACAGTTTCGTAAAGGGGATAACTTTAGTAATAGAAGTAGTAATAGTAGTAGTTGTTGTAACAGTAGTATTGCAAGTCAATGTGAGAGTAAATCGGGAACGTCTTCTCAAGGGTAAATACAAGATCATAATGATACTATTTATTATGAGAAGTAATCTTGAGTAAGGGTTCATTCTTTAATTACGTCATCAAACCCGAATTTCTGACTCCCCCCGCCCCCATGGTAAAAAGTCATCATTGAACGTCATTTGGTCCTTCCCCCGCCCCCCCCTCTGTATTACGTAAGCATTTGACATACGTACATATTGTATGCATGAGTACGTACACCCTCACTTGAAAATAATACATACATACCAAGCACTTTCAGGGTTCCTAAAGTAATCCTTGGTCGCTGCTTGAGCAGCCAGAATCCAAACCTACAATTTAAGTCGGATTTCAGTAGGAATGAGTCTGCTGCGCTTTGAGGACCAGGACTGAGAGCGTATTTTGAACACGCCATTTCAAAATCAAAACTTTTCTTTGAAGGGAGCATTGAGTACCGGAAAGTTCCACGAAACAATGGATAAATTAAAGGTGAGGAAATATGTTTCAGTAAATATTTGCACAATTAATAATCATTAAAAAATGTTGAGTTTCCACACAAATTGCAGAAATCAATCAATAGTGCTCTGACTCAAGGTTCTGGCTCCTATTGATTGTTTCTCACATTTTTTTGCAGCAAAGCATGTTGGACTGGGCTTCTGGAACAGATCCTAAGGAACGGATTCGGTTCATAGCTCAGCTAATGACAACAGTGGAAACGGAAAGAGAAGCCAAGGCAGTGATGAATGCGGCTGCACGCATAAAACGAAGACAAAGGAAACGGAAATATCAAGAGGAAGAAGAGAAGGAAGCTAAGAAGAAGAAGTTGACCCTCACGGAGCCAGCGCCATGTGAGCCAGAGCACGTGAGGATTCAGCCTTGGTGGAAGCGATTTGATCGCTCAGATGTTGTAGCCATTGACACTGAGTACGTGGAAAGGAAGAAATTCGACCCCAATACAAATAAATATTTGAATCAACGAACTGGGGAGTTCGTTGCTGGAAGTGTCGCAGTCGTGGATTCAAACGGGAGATGCTTGTTGAACAAATGTGTTAAACACCCAAAGTGGAGTTTTTTTGTCGACAAGCATACAAAACGAGCAAACGGGTTTGAACCACATTCGCTGATGAATGGTGAAGATTTCATGAAAATTGAGGAGGAAGTTGCTGCTTTACTCGAAGACAAACTAGTTATTGTATGCGGCGGGAACTTCATTGACTTCACTTGCTTGGGATTGGAGCCAGGAAACTACGAGAAGTTTAATCTCCATCAATTTTTTTACCGCACGTTCTACAGTTCAAGGGGCAAAGTGGACCTCAAAGACATAGGATTGCGAAGCTTAGTATTCCAGTTCTATAAAATTGATATTCAAGATTCTGCTCATTCAGCATTAACTGACGCAACTTATACGATGAAGATTTTTATGGACCATTACGTGAAGTTGAAGACAGAGAATGTGGAAGACCCTTTCGATCGGAAAAGATGTCATACAATTTTTAATGATTTCGAACAATTGAATGACAAAACCAAGGAAACCTTGAAAAGTAAGTATAAGGTCTGAAGGTCTATGAATTTGTAATTCAGTTTGTAACGTAGTTTGAATGTTTTTTATGTTAACTATTTTGGATACATTTGTTAATAATAGTAATAAAAGCAAAAAATGAGTCACTTTTTGATTCAAATGTATTGAACAATCAAAATTTACCTTCTCCATTGGCATCCAATATTTATTAATAACAATCTTGTAATAAAATATACCGTAGTGCACTGACTCAAAGGTACTGGCTCCTACACTTAGATTTTACAAATAAACATTGAAAATACACGTTCAAATATGATAGATTTAAATGTAATTATCGGCCAAGCATTACCATATAAACCAGGGATGAAATATCGGAAAAATAAAAATTTCGATTCCAATTGCAATACCTGCTTAAATTTAATTTCAATTTAGATTTTGATTCTGATGTATCCAAATTATTAATGTTGAATTACGATTCCAATTAACTTAAATACTTTTAACTAATTCCGATTCCTATTCCGATTCTATGCATGTAACCTATAATTTATTATTATTTTTGTCATTATTAAGTCATTGGACCACATCATTTAAACTTTGTTTACTCTAACAAACAACACATTTTGCAGGGATTCCTCCGGTAGTCGACCTGGGTTATAGTTTTAAATTAAACGTAATACAGAGAAACGTTTCCACAGTAACTTCAAGTTACTGGAATACTCAAGATTATAGATATTATACTTGCTGGAGAATTTCAGAAAATTTTGAATCATTCCACCACTTGAACAAATTAATTTATTTGTCCCTTGTGCGATCCATAGTTGTTCCACAAACTACGTTGGAACATGTCTATCATTTTTTGTATTTCTAAATTTCTATTATAGTCGTACTAATCATAACCAAATGATTCTGCCGTTCTTTCCGTTTTTATTACTACGATAAAGAACTATTTGTGAAAAAACTATGTAGAAGTGTAAAAGGCAAAGTTACTGTATAAAAGGTAAAGGGCTCTTTATGGCTGTATAAAATTGGAATCGAAATTCTTTGGAATAGCATTACATTCTAATACCAATACCGATACTTAAAGTTTCATATTCTTTTTCGATTCCAATTCCAATTCTGATTCCAATTTTCAACCCTGATATAAATGAATACACAAGCACTGGTGCTTATCATACATGTAAAGGAAGCAAAAAGTAAAACCAAACAAACGTAACACTTGCAAAGGCTAGATCCAGCTTTTCTGATTTTGGAGATAAAATAGTGCGCTGACTCATTGGTACTGGCTCCTATTTCCAGGAATTTCTTCTGTAACAGCGGCTGTGTCAACCACAAAAGCTGGTGCAACCCAGTTTCGAAGATTGCTTATAATATGGCAGCTCTGCTCTTCATTTTCCTTCGGTGAATCCCGATTCGCTGATAAAACGACGATGCATTTTCCAGGTCTATGGACACGCTTATGAAAGTTTGCTGCTGCTGCTGAAGGGAAGAAGATCTCACAGCTTTTACAATACTTCGCAGCCAGGTTTGACTGCTCCGATGGGCAGTAAACATCGTAGGGAAGCTTCGGAAACAATTCGGACTTGGGAGCCAAGTGCTTTAAAGAGAGCTGAGACAAAAGGTCACCAAAAAAGTGCAATTTATTTGTGTCGTTAGGATCGGCTGCCTCTAATCCCTTGTCTGATCGCTTGAAGAGTATTGGAGTGGGAAAGAACCTCCCGCCTAGTACTTCATCAATGTTGCTTCTCTTAGGACTACAACAGTGCTTGTTGTCACATTTAGAAATCTGAAGAAAATATTTTGACTGGCGTACATGAGAAGATTTCCATTCCTCATCCCGCGAGTCAGAACCATTTGAGTCAGTACCCGGAATGTGAGGGGGAATATATTCAGAAGTTACGGAATACCCGTCAATTACTGATTCACTCCAAACTTCAGCCAAGGCTTCACCAGCCTTCTGAAAGTTACGGATCTCTAAATCCTTATCAATAGTCTTTCCGTTGCTGTCTAAATGCTTACCACATGTTTCATAATCCAAAATAATTCCAGCCAAATCTCTAGATAATGGCGCCATTCGACGTTCAACTGGGTTTGATGCTGCAGAGAAAAATGGTAAGAGTTAACGCATTGTTTGAGCTTGATGGCGTATAGTTATATTGTAGTATTGAAACGGCGTAAGATACATACCTGAATGATGTGGAGCATACGTTACGCAAAAAATTGCATCGAAGTTGTATTTTTGGAACTTCGCTTTCGTAGCGGCCAGAGTCTTTGGAAATCGGGGATTTTCATCTGGTCCGCCATCAACAAGTAGAATTAAAATGGGTTTCATTGCGCTGTCTTCGTTGAACAAAATGTCTGTGAAACTTTCTAGCTCCGTTAATCTGCTAAAGTCAATACTATGTGATTCAGCGGTAGATTTGTCGTGCTTCCCGCTTCGCACAGCGATGTATGTTGGACCGCTATAAGATATCATGCATTGACTCAAGGTACTGGCTCTGATTTTTTTTTGTATGACATCAAAACAAAATGAAAGAGAAATCACCTGTAGCTTAGCTCCCCAGCATCCGTAAAGTCCATCGCAGCATATACAGATGGGATGAGCCGATGCCTACTCCCTACAACCCAATCGTGATCCGGAAGCTTGACCTTGTATTCTAAATGCATTAGGATTGGAGACTGCAGCTTTGTTGCAGCAAGTCCTAAAGGAACACGACTTTTGTCATCTTGGCTAATCACTGCAACAGCCTTGCTCCCCATCAGTGCTGCTAAATTCTTTACGTGTTTTACAGTTGTTGCTGCAAAGTGGGCGTCTTCATGTGTCTTCCTCATGTCGTTTTGAGCCCGAGCCAGTTTGACAGGAACGGTTTTCACATGTTTCTTCCCGTCCAGATTGTGAATATTTGCAGGCAACAGCCGATAATATACAGCCGAGCGAGACAAGCTAAATCCTACAAATATTAAACAACTTTAGCTAACTTAGCAGAGCCAGAACCTTTGAGTCAGTGCATGCAGACCTGGGGTTCTTCCAAAATTATCAACAATTTAAGAGTTACCTCGAAGTATCAATTGCTGACGGAGATCATCTAGCGTTCGGCACATTCGGATACTTTCGGTACTCCTCCGTTCATCAGCTAATCCGTTCTGTATAGCTATCTCTGAAATAGTCTTTAGTAGCAAAGGCTGATCTTCCTCAAGCCGTGGTCTTCCTGCACTCATTTTTACTTTGACTTGAAGCTTGCTGGATATAGTTGGATCGGAATGAATTAGTAACTTTACCTTTCTTTCATGTATTCGGAACTTGGATGCTGCTGCTTCGTTCGCCCGTAACCTTTTTAGTTTCTTCTCGTGTTCCAATTTTAGTCTCTGGAGGGTTTTCAGATTCGAATCATTTGAGTGCAATAGATGATTTTCCTGTATCTCAAGTATTTCAGCATTCAGCTTGCTTATTTCGGACTCACATTTCTCCTGAGCAGGCTTCTTTCGCTTTCGCCGAGATATGTAGGAATTATCTTGATGATATTCATCTGAAGCGTCTTCATCACTTGACGCACTGGCGAATTCAGCATCGACATGCACTGACTCTGTTGGTACTGGCTCCGTCGATGCTGAAGTTTCCGCATTAGATCCCATCTTTTCCAGCTGTTTTGCAAACGCATTTGCAAGAGGTGTTTCAACCCGCTTGTTTGCCCAGATCAGTTGTGTAATTTTTGCTCTAATTGCAGGAGGATCCTTTTTATTTGCTTTAAAAAATGCAGCTGCATTTTTCTGCAGATCTAATGCGTCAAAAGAAAATTCGAATCTTTCAGTTTGTAATGTCGACAGTAAATAACAAATGTTGGTCATTAATGTAATGAATTATTCGTTAGACGGTACCTTTCTTAGTTTTCCCTGTGCGTTTTTGGCTATTTAACCAGTGTTTTTGCAACTGAATCCACAAGTCTTCATTTGTACTCATGTTGAATGAATGAATATGAAGAATGCCAATAGAGTAAAAAAGAAAAGGTAGAGATAGAACGTTGCAGTCAAAGCATGCCAGTCGCTACCTTCCGCTATGCCAATTTTGGGGATAATGACATGAATGTTGAGATTTTAGCGTTAGATGACAGGAAAAGATGATCACGGAGACCGGCAAGTTTTGATGATGTGCATGATTTAGTTTTATCATATTTCATGAAAACCGGGCCCCCACATATTTATGTCATCATCATTTCTGCAAAAAACCCGCCCCCCCTGTTTTTGATGACGTAATTAAAGAATGAACCCTAATGATATTCACAGTTACGCATCATGGCAAATCGTCTATTAATAATATTCTAAAATTATTATAAAATAATAAGTTGTAGTTGATTCTTAATCTAAACATGAAGCGTTGTTGCTGTTCACAACAATATACTTCCATCATGCTCATGAATACACATGCTTTGTATTCAAAAACATGCACATATAACATGGAAAATACGTTACAAATAAATGACCAATTATATTGCTTAAATATTGACGCTTTCGTTTTGGTTCATGAATGAAGGGGTGAGATTATTAAAATCTCACGCAATTGAAAAGACGAGCCATCTTTTCCAAGCCTTCCAGCGAAACATTATTCGGTAAATTCGGTGGTTTCACAACCTGAAAAGCGAACTACTGAGCCCTGTGTGTCCACGCTGTACAGGGGATATTTCTACGGATGATATCCTAGATATTGCATGGTCGTGCCACCCGTCTATCAATCAATGTATTATTTGAATATTGGTTTCCTCTTCGTTTGCCCACGACTCGGTAAAGGGGAGGAGAGGTAACGGGCAAGAACCTTCATACGGGGAGGAAGGTGAAGCCAATCGCTATTATCGAGCAAAGCATGAAGTAGAATTAGTTAGTATTCTGGATTCGTAATGTTGCAAAAATTAAAAATGGGTACAAATAAACCAGATCCTTTCAATGTAATATTAAAACACGTTTGAGTATCATTGTATATATTTTTAAGGCGATCATACACATCAAATCACCTGATTTTCTTTAAATCAGATAATACAAATACGATTTCTACATTTTTTTCTACTATATTTTTTTAGAAAAGTACGAAAAAATCCTACAAATTGAAATAATGTTTTTAAAAATCAGTCGTATTAATACCAAGAACATCTAAAATAAAATACTATTTATTTGAATTTCTATGTAATTAATGTTATTCTGCAAAATAATTGTTGGAATTCAAAAACAGTAGGTAGTGTAGGGAATAAAACAGCAATTTATGTATCAAAAAATTAATAGTCGTATCGGAACAGTCTGATGACATGGTACAGATGAACTTGCATTGAAAAATGTGTCTGCAGCACCAGGCGGCGGGTAATCGAAACCGCTGGGAGATTAATATCGCTGTATATACGATTTATCGGTTTTAATTGGGTAATTAATTTTGAAGGCAGGAAAATTTTGCAGGTATTACACCTGCCGGCCACGTCGTGTAGACAAACTCATGCAAAATTCACCCACAGTTTGAGGACGGCTGATGAAATAAATGCGAGCGCAAAAATACCTACACTAAATTATAGCGCGGATTACTGAATATACTCCTGCTGCGATTAATAAAAGGCTTTCTGAAAGTTTTTGCTAGCCCTGGACGATTTGAAAACGATTTCAGAAAGTCCAACAGCTGGCTTTAATTTGTTCCTAGGGTGTAGATCCTTATTACTACTCCCTGTTGGAGAGGGTGGTTGTTCTTTGGAAGTACAGTACCAACAACACAATTATCTTCGTAATGGGGAGTCACGTAAATCGTTGTCGATACTTTCCAGGGCTACCAGGAAATGAGCCTCCCAATGTTTGATATATGGCTACCTCCAAAAATCCGAGAAAGTAAGCCGGAGTAGCTAATCAATTTCGAAACAAACGCTCACAGATTAGTGTCTCCCTTAGATCTGCACTGGGGGTGAGTATCTCGTTGGTTTTAAAATTCTCGTTCTCGTTTCTGAAAAAAATACGAGAACGAGATATTTTAAGAACGAGAGTAGCGAGAGTAAACAACGCATGAGACAAACGAGACAGGGCAAAAACATGGTTTTTCTGTTGAAATATATGCAATTTATTTGCAGCCTGCACAAATTCTGGTGAAAGAACATATAAATTTATTTAATTTCACAAATCGGAACAATCCCAAGGCGCAAAATATTTATTTTTGGGTTTGGACTAGGGCTCCTCACAATTTCAAGTAGTAATTGCAACTATCAATTTCAATTACAATTTCAATTCAATTTCAATTGATGATAATCTGCAAGTTGTAAATTGAAGCCAATTTCAATTAAAAATGGCTTTTTAGTTGTTGATTCAATTTCAATTACAAATCACCTATCAATTTATTCTATTATAATTGGAAACTTCTACAATTTCAATTTCAAATAGCTGCGTTGCCAAAAATTGATAGTTGAAGTTGATAATTGACAACTAGTAAATGTTAAGGCAAGCATGCGCGCAAAGGCAGTAATGTGTAATCAAAGCACGGAGATTACTCAACGTCCCAAAGCAAATGCCACCTTAATGTGCTGCTTATTTCTTCTAATACAAAAGCAACGAAACACTGAAAAAGTAACTCCAATCCAAACCTAATGGGGAACCAACAATTACCGAATCTGAAAATCTGTTTGATATTTAAATGATTAGTTGTAAATACGATGCCAGGGGAAAATTCGAGCCATATCTTTCAGAGCATCATACAAAATCGGCAGACCTGAAAATGATGTTCTAAGTTTGCAGTTGGAAGGTGAATGAGTTTAGTTTAATTTCATAACAAACAAATTGATCAGATGTAGCCAACACTATTTTCGTCGAATTTATTTTCATAACCAGTTTGTCTTTTGGTACACACGGGTAAGAATGAAAAAAAAACAATTTCAATTCAATTTCAATTCAATTTAATCCCAATTACAAGTCAATTTCAACTTGCGCAAATTTTGAATGTTGTAATTGACAATTCAACTATTGACGCTGCTACTTGATTAATACAAATTAATTATTTTTCTAGTATTTGATTAACAAATAATCAATTACAAATTAGCACTATAAATTGAATTGAAAATTCAATTTCAATTACAAATTCAATTTCAACTAGCTCAATAAATTGAGTTGTGAGGGGCCCTAGTTTGGACCTTAAAATGTGAAAAATGGAAGCCTTGAAAAGAATTAATGAAGACCTACCGCAATAAAAGCTAGCACCAAGAACTGCAAAATGCCTTAATTGACAAAATGGTATAACAAAACACTCTATTTTTCAGTTTGATATGGGCTTCAGCAAGATTTAATTGCAAACAATATTCTCGTTAAATAATGCGAGATGTGTCGTACTGTCTCGTTGATGAATAAAGAGCGAGATAAACGAGATTCTCGTCTCGTTATACTCCCCCCTAATCTGCAAGCAACGCTTCAGGATATCCTAGCAATATGTCAGCGGACACCTGGGAAAATAGAAATCAAGCCAATTCAAACAAAAAGGCGGGTCTGTTTTCTGAATTATTCCAACAAATCGAACCTGTGAGTCAGCTCAGATCCCAGATCAGTACCAGAGCTGCGTTCAAGTTCAAGTATAACTTGGAAAGTTCAAGTGCGTATCAAGTTAAAGTCAAGTCAAGTGCAGACAATTTTGTAACTTGAAACGTGAACATCAAGTTCAAGTGAAATTTTAATTTTAACTTGAGTTTTCAAGTTCAAGTTCGATCAAATCCAAGTTAATAATTTATTACTTGATTGCACAATCAAGTCAAGTTCAAATACACTAATTGGAAGTATACTTGAATAAAACATGATTATAACTTGGGTTTTTGTCACTGAAAAGCAATGTAAGCATTGTGTAATTAGTGGCATCTTTGCATCCCACTAAAAATAATATTGAATGCGAATCATCATAATAATAACATCTTTCTGTTTGTTTTTATTCCATCGACAATAAAGTCGCCTCCACGTATCCCATTGGTCGAGATCGAGAATAATTCTTGTGTCCTGTTTCCATACTTTGAATAATTAAAAGTTCCGACTTATTGCTTTATAAGGATGTTCTTGATACTCGGGGTTCTTGTTCCATTATAAAAATGAAGTGATTGTTTAGTTCACATGTTCTGATTTGCAATTTTATTATTCCCTGTAAGAATGATTTTTGCTGATATTAAAGATGATGGAGCAGATGAACAACAAACAATCTTATAAATAAATAATTATTGGTTAAGCAAAATTAACGACAACAAATATTCATAATTACATTGACACTCATCAAAAGAATGCAACATAATGTGATTACGCCGATAATATGATTGCTAACCTGTTAATTATAGAAATTAGTAAATTAGACTACAATGCTGACAGTTATTCGATCATGTATCTTAAACTTTTTGGCAATTTTAAAGTAAAGAATTTCGTCCGCATGCCATTTAGTTTATCCTAATTACAGCCTAACCATTATCAGCAACGTTTCTAGTATTTTTTATTCATTTACGAAAAAAATACTTGAAAAATCAAGTTCAAGTATAAGTTCAAGTTCACGTTCAAGTCAAGTTATGTGTCCAACTTGAACGTCAAGTTCTAATCAAGTTCAAGTTCTACAAAATGAACTTGAAAAACGTGTACTTGAATACTCAAGTTGCTTGAGAAACTTGATTCATCAAGTACAATTGCGGATACCTCATTTAGACAATTTTTCAAGTTCAAGTCAAGTTCAAGTCAAGTTATCTACAATAACTTGACTTGAACGCAGCTCTGATCAGTACTGCCAATGCGGAGTGACACGATCTGCCTAGCTAAAAAACTATTCGATATATCGATTTTCGACTATCGATATATTCCTGGTTTATTCGATACGATATGGTTATTGCGGTAATTATTGGAGACGTGCAAAGAAGTTCTGAGTATAAACAGACTACTAAATGTGACCAAAATTTTAATTTTGACCCATATTGTTACTGTAAAGATTCCATCGAGGAGGAGTTAAAGC
Organism: Allacma fusca; assembly: GCA_947179485.1. Lineage (NCBI taxonomy): Eukaryota > Metazoa > Arthropoda > Collembola > Symphypleona > Sminthuridae > Allacma > Allacma fusca. Next base: position 24,840,368 of record OX359246.1, read on the forward strand.
CAAAGGAAAGAGCGAAGAGGAAACTGTTGGAGAGGAGGAAAACGATGACAAAAAAGAATAAGTCAATGTAATAATCCTTTATACTAATCTGAAAGTGATTGTCTTGATGATGATGATGATGATGATGATGGTGCCAGTCGTCACTTATGTACATGACATGTTGAAGCATATAGCGGTTCATTTTTTTTCTTTTATTCATGAAAAAAATGCTTTAATTTTTATATTAAAAACTTAATAACAATATTTTTATTTTTAAAAGATAAAATACTTTGATTTTTTATTTTTATTCACTTTTTTGTACGAATGAAAAAAATCAATTTCTTTTCTTTTTTGTTTGCTTGGACATACTTAAGTTATAGTAACTAAGTGTTGCTACAACTTAATCCTGTTCGAGTCAACAAAACATAATGCCATTTAAGATTGCAAACCAGAAAAAATTAAAAAATAGAAAAGAAATAATGCAATAATGCAATGCTAAAAAAGTTACCAACAAAGTTACTATCTTGCATCTTCGAATGTGTAAGGTTAATTCGAATCAACTACCAGTTGTTTATTGTGCACGCCTTAGAATATTTAGTACAGTTTGGCTAATACAATCATTCACCATCATAAAACCGACATAAAATTAATTAAAATGGTGTATCTATCATGCATTGACAGCGTTCTAGATTACTAAAAAAATGTCACTTTTGTGGTTAAAAATTAGGCTTTTTAATTGCTAATATTTTGTGTTAATTCTTATAATTTTAAAAATGGGTTCCAGAAAAAAGGAATATAAACAAGGGTAATTTCAAATTGCAAACATTCGTTCAGCTTAAATAATTTAACTACCATTTTATAAGTACCATATACAGCACCTATTTACTAAACAGCATTTTAATATTTTCAAAACACATGTATGGCCCTAAAAGTTGGACAACAATTCTAAAACTTAGTCTTTGAGTACCGACTTCACGTAGTAAAAGGTGAGGCTTCAGTTTTTAAAAATCAGTTCATCCTATTTTGACCTAAGTCTGTGGCAACATATTTATACATATTTATGTTGCTAACATAAATAGGATGCTTTTAGATTTCCTAATAGTAGGTTTTATATCTATCTACTATGCCAGTTCCATTCGATGTTTAATTGTGACTACAGATAAACTCAATACTTCAAAACAATTACTTCAAAAACCTATATACGAAATATAGGTAAAATAGCGAATATTAAGACATTGCTTATGTAGGTCAGTGTAGGGGAACTTTGAATAACATAAATAGTCAAATAAATAGAAAGACCTTTCCGCGTGGAATCTGAGGACCTTTTATTATTTTTGTGCGTTATTTTTTTGAACCCTGGCCTGACCCACCTTAAATTCATATAGGTTGAAAACATTTTTAAATTTAACTTAACTTTACAAGGAAAGTAACGAAACAAATTGATATATAAAGCCATTAATAAGCGATGAAGTTGGTTTCTGCCACCGATTTTACGCAATCGAAACGGATTAGAGGTTTAAAGGATCCATTGCATTTATTTAAACGAAGAACAGCCTTATTTGTAAAAACGGTCTAACTATATATTGTTAAGTTTATTGCTTTTTATGATTTACAAATCATTTCAATCACAGTTTTCCCATCCACCTTGGTGGATGGCTTGAATACTAGTAAAATATAAACACAGCAAATATACAGTCACGCTTGAGCAACCTGAAACACAACTAACAATAAGACAAGCATGTCTCAAAGGATCACTGTTCTATTTACAACCATGTATGTAAGCCGAGGCGCTTACTCAAGCGCAGTTTCGGATCGCAAAAGATTTGCATTTATTGCCAGACATGAAATGTAACGCATTTTTAAAAATAAATGAGCATAGAGACAGAATTTATAATTATAATGCTAGCGATAGATATCCCAGTTGTTTTTGTCACTCCAAAATATGAACCTAGCATTACCTGTAAGGGCTTACATGATCTCAGAAGCATCCGGAGCTGTTGCCTCTGCAGTCCTCGGAGCTCTGAACTGTTAAAAAGACGCTGGCGGAGCTCCTCATTGGACAGTTCCAGCTGAGTGGCTAGCAGGGGCAAAATACGGAAACTGTAAAACATCGACGCTAACCCGGGTCCAGCGTAGCTCAGATAATCACGAAATGGGATTTTACCCACGAAGCGTGCCGACCCATACCAGCAGACAATCCCGCCAATCATTAACGCCAAGGTGATCATTGGATATATGATTGCTGAGAAGACGAAATTATGCAGCTGGTTGAGTACCTGAAGCTGTCTGAACTCCTGAAAGGATTTGATTACATCGTGCGACGGTTTCTTAATCCTAGGGAATAAATAAATCCATAAAATGATAATAATGACACTCGAATAAATATCCATAAATTCAGCGGGATTTTCTGTTTTTATCAAGGAACCCCTACCTATGATTCAGCACAATATTTGCAGTCTCAATGTAGACAAATACGAGAATCACTATCAGGTTGATTGTAAAGATAAAGTTTAACGTCCATTGAAATGTAAACCAAGTGAAGAGAAATTTGAGCAGTGGTGTTTGCTTTTCTGGGAGCACTAGTGACAACCAGTGCTTTTTGGAGTTTGAGTGAGATACTGCTACGAAGGCTTTGATCATATACCTTCCAAACACATAAAGAAATATGAGCTTAATGAATTTGTAGTCCTTCTGGTTCAGAATATTTCTCGCTGAAATCAAAACAGTTTAAAGTATAAAGTATTGCTTTCAAACATCATGAAATTTCTTTTTGACAAAAATAGCCCCCAAAGTTTCTTCGACCGTTTGCAGGAATACAATATTTGTGGGTTAATAGAGAAAAAATAATTTAAACACCTGCAAGTTTTGAGCGAAGCGAGGCCAAAAGGTTGAACATGAAAACATACTCTTCATGGTAAAACATAGCATTCATAGTGAAGAAAAACATCAAGATTGCGGGAATAATTTGATTAAAAATCATCGAAAAATATCTAATATTTCCAGCCGAGTCCCCCTCAATAATCCCATGACTGAAGAAAGTTATCAACCGAAATAAAAGATACAGGGCCTCAACCACTACAACACTGCCGCTTGAAAAGTACCAATAATATTTATTAAGATTGTTTCCACTGTAAAGAATGTCTCCTTTGAAGAAACAAGGATAAATTTTTAGCTTGGATGCGAGAACTATGATTTTCCTTGAATTCGGCAACGTCTCAGTGGACATCCTGTGGAGTCAATATGAACAAATCGTTATTTGACGATATAAGTTTTAACGTATAAGAAACCTGGGTGAGAGCAAGTTTCATGAAGGAATGAATTTCTATATTGCCAGAATATTGCTCGAAACAAATCGGCTTACAAGCCCTGTACAATTTTTAGATAATTCTTCTCAAACAACAATTAATCAATTATTTGTCAATTGTTCATTCGACTTTAAGCACCCATCACGTGAATTAATTTAAAACTATCATACCGGTACATATTTCTGAAAGTTCAAATGAACAGGGTTCTTCAACGGCAGGGCGGTTAAAATAATTATGACGGTGATTACACATTGCTCGGAGATGTATGTATCTACGTATTCCTTTCAATAGCCTTAAGATTAATTATGACGTTATTCTTCTAATTTTGTGTAGGGAGGTGCAAATGAAATTTGAAATTAAAGTTCTCACTCTAATGCTCATAACTCAATTTGTTTGTACCAATAGTTTTGTACATCTATAGTATAATTTTTAGTAAATCTTTATTGGATGCTGTTGTGAGCGCACAGAAGGTGTTTAATATGATTACTGGAATGAAAACTAATGACCAGTATTTGCGCCCCGACCGTATCTATCTGTCACAAATAAATGGTAAGACAGAAAATCAATGTACCTCACCTTGGCTTCTGAAACTGAACTCCGAATCCAGAGACCTATCAAGGGATTCCCTGGAAATAAGCCCATCAAATTTCTCACAAACACGAATCGAAAGATATTCTTAAAAACAGTTTTCTTTTGAATAAAAAATTTTTGATTTCAAAGTCTTCAAAAAATTACTTAACCACATCACTCGGGTTCATACCCTTGTGATCATCAAATTTGGAGCAGGTCAATAAAACAAATGTAAAAAATTTAGAGCTATATTTGATACAAATTAGGATGAGTGACGTATTTCGGCTAGAGGTAATAATTTTGTGTGAGAACCTTTTACATAATTACACTAATTCAGGAACTTTTATCTTCCCTATTTTTAGCCCCTATATAGTTACCTTTCATTTTGCGATAAAAAATATGTATATATGTATATACCTCTGTTAAGAAGCCGCCTATTTAGATACTTTTAGAATTTTTGAAACTTACAATTAGAGAGTAAATATATGTGGAGCTCTTGAGCGGTAATTAACAGATTTACTGATGTACAGGATTGTACTCATTCTCTTTACATTTGAAACATTGTAAAATACAAGCGTCCGTCTACCGGTAACTCTTTTCTTGAATTCAATTGTAATTATCTTTACAGGTAACGGGAAAACGGAGGGCTTCGGATAGGGGGAGCTCTATATATGTAGATTACGGATAGTAGTCGGAATTTAACATACATTAATTATTGGTACATCAATCCAACATAAATATCAGATTGACGAGATATTAATAAGAAGAAGGAAAGAATCATACCGACAGTACCCGCCGTAAGACATTAGGACATGTAAATATATAGCCGGAAGAGTGTAACTGTATACAAAGGGAGCATCCACAATTCACGTCTAAAGTGTGGGAGCAGTGAGTTCCCTTGAGTTCCTGGATTTATTTGTATGAGTTGAACCAAAATTTGTTTCTCATCAAGATTATTAGTGCTTCACATACATGTAATTATTATAAACTCGTCGACTTTACGTGTTCATTACAGTTCCACTTTGATTGTAAACTGTGTGAGTAACCTTACATAATATCTTGACATAATCTCTTGACATTCACATCCCATCACTATGTAATCTGAACCATCGTTATTGGACTAATTCCAGCATTTATTTCAATGTAATAATAATTGTGACGAATCTTCAACCTGTTTACCTTACACATGTACTCAAAACTTAATTTTACTGAACGCATGTGTGTATGTGTCATTATTTTTTGTGAGACGCTGGAAGGCAACGTTCTTTTATATTACTCTATGACATATGTAATTACATATTTCCTATGTGAGGCAATATTATTTATACGTTTATGAGCAATTGACCATAATTATTATTCCAGTGTAATTCCCTAGTAATGCTCACTATTCGTACACAATCAGTTGCTAGGAATTTCCTCAACAATAGTTCAGGATGTTGTAACCCATTATGAAATAGTTTAGTTTACACGTACAGGGCTGATTACCTTAGATGCTTTCCTAGGTCCGTCTCTGGTTCCTGGACAATGATTTGGAAGTTTTATGACTCTTTGGTTGCAATTTTTGTAGGGACCCGTTAATTTATGTGACGACGTTATTTCCAAGAGGGAATTACTGACGAGTCCCAAAGTTTGAGGTTACCCAAATTTTCAAAAAAGTTGAACCCCTTTTCCGATTATACCGTAAAAAAGGGCTCCTGATCCAGGAGCCAAAACAGGTTGGAGGAGAAAATTTACTAAGTGATAATTTAGAGTGTGAAATATTTCTTAATTTAATATTAGATACACGTTTAAAAGTGAAATGACTGCAAGTGACTACTTAAAACTATAGTAAGAGCATATATGCTCTCTTCGGTACTTCGTAGCTAAAGTACGAGAACTATACTTTAATTTAACTGACTAATTTATATAAGGAAAACAACAACAAAAGAATGTAATCAATTATCGACCTGAATAAATTTATTATTGAATATTTTTATTTCGAGAGTAACTTCTTTAAATGCTTCGCGAAGTCAGGAAGATTCGGATTTACAAATTAATGATTATGGTTAGATTTTTTAGATTTGTTTTTCAGTGTATTGATTACTTATTTCATGCAGTGCTGGCCTCAAACGGAAAGTTGACTCCACTCTTTTTTAGAGTTGCTTTTTCGCACCACGAGATTTCCATCGATGCATTCAGGTACACGCGGAGATGACTGATTTAGACTTACAAGTAACCCTCGCCCCATGCGATCCGCGGATATCCGAAGATCGGATATCCGAAATTTCTGATCGGATACACTACTTATCCGATCCGAACACAATCCAATCGGATCGGATACGTACCCCTTATCCGGTCATCGGATTCGGATCGGATCGGATTTGGAAACGAATTTATCCGATCGGTTCGGATCACAAATAATAAATATCGGATAATCCGACGGATATCCGAAAATCAAATTGTTAGCGCGTTCGAGCGACCAATAAGAACGAAGTGTGCAACAACAATTTGTCCAAGGAGTAACTGCGCCGCTTTTTGCGTGTTTTCTTATTAATTCTGTGCTTCAAATTTACAGCGGTGTTTGTAAAGTATTTCTTCAGTTTGTAATGTATGCAAAAATGATTAATATTGTGATGTAGTAAAAAGCTACTGCATTTTTGCAGTGAAAATTCCTAATACTTTTTCCATTATCATTTTAATGGTAATCATTTAATAATCATTTTAATAAAAATTTTATTCATCCGTATCCGATCCGAAAATTTCAGATTGGATACGGATGAATAAAATTTTTATCCGAATCCGTAACGGTCGGATCGGATATTAAGAAAATTTATCCGAATCCGTAACGGTCGGATCGGATATTAAGAAAATTTATCCGAAAATTTCGGATCGGATTCGGATAGGATATTCGATTTATCCGGTCGGATGGAAGCCTTACCCACTCGGGATCGGAATGAAATTTTGAGTGAGCTTAGGTACCTGGCCCAATGTTCCAGCTAGACCAAAAGTTTGGGCCATCTTGCCGTGGTTTGCGCGGGAAATCGCGCAGAAGTTTTAAATTCTAATTCGTGAACAAACCTGAATTTTTCAATGTTAAATCCCATCAGGAAACTTCATTTTCAAATTTCACGAAAAAAATTAAACTGCGTAAAAACTCATTAATATTCCTTATAACACAGTATTAGCATGTTTGCAAGCTTGGTTTGGGCCATCTCGCCCTCGTTTCCGATGGAAACTGGATTTACGTTCGATTATTTTAAAGATAAGGGTGTGATTTAAAATTTTGAGGTTGATAATCGAGGATGCTGAGCTTTGTCAATTTTTTCTTTGGGACTACTCACTTGAGTGATATGTCCTCCGTGGGCTCCAATTTAGAAAGCATTGTTGGTAAATTCAAAGATGTAGATGGTTTGAGGTTGTTTTTTTTGCATCTTTTCGGTCAAATATATATCGGAAACCCAAACATATGGTGAAATAAAAATGGCGCTTTACAGGGGATATTACTAAGGAAGATATTGCGCCTGCGATCTATCAATCAATGTATTATTTGAATATTGGTTTCCTCTTAGTTTGCCCACGACTCGATAAAAAGGGAAGGAGAGGTAACGGGTAAGAACCTTCATACGTGGAGGAAGGTGAAGCCAATAGCTATTATCGAGCAAGGCATGAAGTAAAATTGGCCGCCTCACCGATGTGGAGGGAATCCTTGATAGACGTCTCAACGAGGAGTTTGCTCAATGTATCCTTTGCACGAAATCTGGAAAGTTTGTTAAAACGAGAGTGGGGCAAACCCAAATGGGAAAACCGCATGAATTCGCAAAAGCGTGTCTCGAACACGAGATAATCACAAAATATCAACAAGACTGAAGAATATCAATTTGTCAACAAGAATGCTAACGTACATATTGATAACAAGATTCAAGAAATGTAGATTGTTAGCAGATATCAAGAATCACAGTGCAAAGAACGTCGTTGGCGAATGTTAAAATTTTTTAAATAAATTGGGAATGTCCACTGGCCACAAAACTCTTTCAAGCCCATTCGTATGACTATCAGTCATGAAAGCTTCAAATGACTCTGGATATGCTACTACCAAAATACGTGTGCGGGGTATTACGCCTGTAGTAAGATTTTCCCCTACATCATATTTCTCTTTATTAAATTAAATTATTCATTTTAATGATTCCAACGTATGTATTTTTTACATTTTGGATCATTTAGTTTTGATGAGCTTATTGTATATTAAAGACATGTTGAGTGTTAATGTTCATTTTGTGTCAGTACCGTCTTTCTGCTTTTCCCTTTTCTCGGCAATTTAAATAAGATTATTTTCATGGAGTGGAAGTAAATCTCATATTTAATATATATATTTATAGTTTCGAATGTTAAGAATTTGTTTAAAACTATTTGTAGTTTTTGCTGTTACAACACATTTGGTAAGACATTCAAAATAGTAATTAACCTTCACTCGATTTTTTATTGGTATTTTCTTACATTTTAGAATGTATTATCTCTTAGTATTCTGGATTCTTAATGTTGCAAAAATTAAAAAATGGGTACAAATAAACCAGATCCTTTCAATTTAATGTTATAACACGTTTGCGTATCGTACGTTGTATTACCTGATTTTTAATGACATTAATGACATTCGTAATCCTTTAGGAATCACAGTTAAATATTTGTTACTGATTTCTCATACATGAATATAAAAAATATTGGCCTGAATTATATTAAAGTTGCACTGAGAGAATCCTTGTATCATATTTTCGACTTTAACAGAATCGAATGTACGGTAAGCATAACAACGATGTACGTTTTTTACGAAAGCTATTTTTTTCAAAAGTTTAAAATTCGGGGAAATATTTTAATTTTTTTTTGGAAATCAGTAAAAAAGCATCTTCGTAAAAGGCAACGTAATAATAATTATTGCGGATAAGCAGTGCTCGCAAAAATATTGAAAATATTAATGAAATGCTTCAGAACAGTTACTTCAGATAAACTAATGAAATAGTTGAACGTATTTTTAAGACTACAATGATAGGGGTGAATCTCAGCTAAAAATGCAGGGGAATTTATTTCACCACACATAGCTAAATAATTCCTTATTATCAAATCATTAATTCAATTTGGGAAATCTTCCCGCGTCCAGGATGAAATTTATTAATTACACAATTAGTACATGAATTCAACTCAACATATTATACCAATGGATTTTCTAAATCAAACTCTATTAATTATTATTAATTATAATTACAAAATGGTTTAAAGTTTAATTACCTTGACTTCAATAGGCACAACTTATTACTAGACTATAACTAGACAATTCTTTATTAATTCCTTAAGTCTATGATCTATACAAAATCTACAAGTGATATTTTACTTCTATCTCAGTGTCCTATTATTCCCAAACTATAAATTACTACCTGTAGATGGACAAACTCCATGCTACCAAGGCTGACTAATTCCTTAGGTCTCTTTACTAGACTACGTCCTTAAATTCTCAAATACTAACTTAAATCTTCCAAGTACAAATACAGAATTCTCTAAGAAAGATAAGAAAGATACAAGTAGGTGAGACAACTTTCTCACACTACAGGGACTAAAGTATCTAAGATGTTTAGGAGAGGTCCAGCAGAGCTGAAGCCCGCTTCAGGACCAAATACTCAGTGAATCGTCAACTTTTTCTACCTTCCTATTTATACTTTTAACTTCCCTTATGTATTTGCGGCTTGAGATTCTCATCCGCAGCCGGTATTTTTATTACTAGATTTAATCTCCGTGGACAAAATCTCAATCAGACTTTTTACGAGAGGCTCACCGACATTCTGGCGCCGAAAGTAACATAAATACCTATTTTGGACAGTTAGTTCTTTTTCCAAAATCTCTACCACATGATAATACATATGTGTCCAGGTATTGATTTTTACTGTCGCCTCTTTTATTGCGAAGGAGTTAATTTTTGTCCACTCCATCGTAACTTTACGACTTCCTTATTTCCTCCTCTTGATCTCGGTAAGTTGCCTTAAGATCCCAGCCTCGGAGGACAAAACAATAACACGTGTCACCGATTTTGTCCTCTCCTCTGGACCTTCTAGAACATTCCATTCCTATTCCCTAACTAAGAATATCCTCCACAAATATTTATTTAACTCAAGGAATAAGATTTTCCAGAATCTTCTGTGGCTAAGTTTCTGATTTTCCTGTTCATCGTATTGATTAATTTTAGTCCACGCCCCTTTTTAACCATAGGGCTCCTATTTTTATTTAAAAAGTACGTAACAAATACGTCCCCCCCAGCGATTCGCGACCCGCGAATAATTTGGGCTTGCTAACATATTATTAAACCTTTACGTATCAATATAAATTTAATCGTATCAATTAACTCATTTATTCCTATTATCCTCGTCCTTCATAAACTTTCATTATACCTTAATGATACTTTAAGCAATTAACTCCTGAGGCTCTTGGTCCCCCACACATATAAAATTTGTGCCTTCATCTTGCCAGAATTGAAGCCAAAAATTTTAATTCTTCAGTCTTTTTTTTGGAACTTATACTCATGTAAGTCTTTGTAGGAACACGATTTCGTCTGTCTGTTCAAGCTCAGTCATTTTTTTAAGGTTAAAATTAAGAACTCATACATAAATTTAGATAGATTTATAAGAGGCCAATCCTCTAGAGCTCCCTAAATTTAAGTAGCCTCTAGTCCGTCCAGGATTTTCCTCTCATTTCCTCTTCATGATGAGAACCCAACAGACTGCTTCAACTCAACAGATAAAACTGATTCCACATTGGAAATACTGAAGGAACAATACCAGTTCGGTTTCCTCCTTATATTCCAATATATTAATCCAAGATCTCACTTACATTTAAACATATATTCCTAATTACTGACGAAATGATTTTAATGAGTTCAATATTTAATCCTTGACTGTAAAAGCGTTTGTTCGTCATTCATACAACAAGATTAATCCTGTCTCTCTGACAAATCCGGATTTTATTTGAAGGCTCAATAATTAAATAATCAATGTAAAAGAGTTTATTCATCTTTGATACATATTTTCAACTATTTTCTTCTGGATTTCGCAACTATAAATTCTATCTCTCTTGTAACTGTCCGTAGTGAAGTTATCTATTCCTGAAATTCATTATCTTTGAACTTTTAAAGTTCCTTTAATTCTTATCATTTATTCTATTTATCTCATTCAACTATTATTTCCTAAACCATGGTAATCCTTTTGCTCCTGCTAGCCTTTTAAAACTCTACCTAACAATTCAATATTAAAATCCTTTAGTAGTGATCAGTTACCTAGACTTTCAATACAACTGCTAGTTCAATTTTCTACTGTTCTTATGCTATGGGTGTACTCCATACATTTTTTTTGAACCCTAAAATTTTGGTTCTCTGAACATCTGTGCGGGCTATAGATATCCTGTCTATACCAACATTCTCTCGGTACTTCCCTATATTCCGATACCTTTCATTGTTACTTTTTCTCACACATTTACCTTCCCTGCGTTAAGGCCCTGAAATCAATACGTCTATTGACTCCCTTTTATTTAATTATGATTCTAAGGCGCTACTGTCTATGAATCCCTAGCTTAATACGTCCTTCGTTATGCACGGAAAGATTTTTATTTCTAGGAGCTCCTATCTAACTTGAGTCTTATTTACCTCCAAGTTCTAAAATGCTCAACATACATTTCCTAATGCACGCCGATTTTTCCTATACATCCATAATGTATCTACAATTACCCAAAATGCATTCCTCAATGCACTTCAGTTCCATTACTTAAGGTTTCCTTCACATAACCTCAAAATTCTTGAGTTGACACTGATACTGAATTCAAATTCCCATTTCTAAATTCCTTTAAATTCTGAATTCATAATTCCTTTAGATTCTCAAAACTTAATTTCCTAAGATCTGCACTAACAATTCTATCGAAGCTCATCCTAACCAGAATACTGCCTCTCAAAATGTCATTTGTGATCCTAGAAAAATCAAAACCAGTTTCTAAAAGTTCACTTTCTGTTGAAGTCAGTGATCTTTCCTATTACTGATCAAATACTATCAATATCTCTAGAATAAGCTTTCATTGCTCTTCCTATTCTGAACATTGTTTCATCATACTACGAGAATCTTTAATTCCCATTACCATTGATTAATAACTAAGGCCATCCTTGTTATTGATTTTCGAATAATAATTTCTCAAATTATTCCATCATATTCAAATTATTTCAGTATTCATTCAACCCAGTACTCTATCTACCTACGGGCTTTTAATTTCATTCTTAATTCCCAAATTAGAATTCCTTTTTTTTTCTTTTGCTATAATTAAATTCAGATTTAAACTCTCAGGGTTAATTCCAAACCGCAATAAAACTTCCATACTCAAATCTAAAACCTCTCAACTATTCACATCTAAAAGTTCTCAGTATTTAAAATCTTAGAGTTCCTCAAGTAATCAATTTTAAACTATCCATATTCAAAGTTAAAAACCCCAAATGTTCAAGTTAAAATTCCCAAGTTCAAATTCAAAGTCCCTTCTGACATTAAAATTCAAAAATCTCCTAATGGTCAAATTAAAAAATGCAGGAGTTCAAATTCAAAAATGTCCAATATTCAAATCCTAACTTCAAAAGTTCCTCCATATTCAAATCCCTAAAAAGTTCCCTCACATTTTAAAATTTCAAACCTTCTCATTTAAAATTTATTACTCTATTCAAGACCTAACTACCTCCGAACTATTCAATCTGAAATTATCTAATTTCTCACCTTTGAATATTTCCGAATATTTATATTTAAGTCTAAAATTCCCTATTATCTGAGTCCAAACTCAAATCTCAATCCAAATCCAAAATTCAAATTTTGAATTCAAATCTCAATTGCAATCCTAAATGCCATTCCCAAAGTTAAATTCAAATTCCAAAATTCAAACTCTTAAGTCCAATTTCAAAATTTTAAACTCATCTGTATTGTCAAACCTCAAGACTAATTCAAATTCTAAATTTAAAATTTAAAATCTAAATTCCAAAGTCAAATTTCAAAATTTCAAAATTTCAAAATTCAAATCCAAATGTAAAAGTCCCAGTAACCGATCCCAAATAATACCACTACAAGTTCCATTGAGGTAAGAGGGTTGGCTATGTCCTCTTCCTGTAATGATATAAAACAGAGATCTGCCAATAGAACTTTTAATTCCCCGCTTCAATCCATAATTTAAGAAAATTTCTTCCTTAAATTCTCAATAAAATTCAAATTTCTAGAGAAATCCCGTTTAGATTTCCTTTAAAATGAACTTAATACTGTTCCACGATAAATACCTGAAATTCTAATCCTCTAGAAAATTTACACTGTTCCTCAAGGGCTAATTCCAAAATTCCAATAATTAAAATCTTAATTACTGTTAATTTATTCATAAGTCCAAGCTATGTTAATTACAAGAACTAATTTCGAGACCACAATACATTGGACTTACATACAAGGATTCTTTAGGCCGAGATTTTTACAAAAGGGGGAAAAACTTTTGGTATTCCCTACGTATGTACGTAAATTCCAAAGCTAAAAGCGTAGACCTGACTGACTAAAGACCTGCTGTAAAGAGATATATTTTTTTTCTATACTTTCCCTCTCCCTTTTTTTATACATATGTACATCTAACATCCTACTATAACTACTAGACCAATCATAAAATAATTTGTCTGTGTTATGCTTTCAAAAGTATATATGTACTTAAAAATACATTATTTTTTTTAAAGTAAACTTAATTAACATTTCTTAATTAATGCCAATTCTAAACATAAATCCATTCAAATCTTACATCATTCTCATAGTTTAAAATTTTCGCGAAAAATTTCATCCTATTTCTTTTAAACAATTTCTCAATATATAAAAATACAAAATTAGTAGGAACTGTCCTGTATGATGTCTCCACATCCAGTCCTCTCGGTAGAAAAAACAGTCTGCTCCCCTTGTATGTGCAGTCTTCATATTCCTACATCAGTCTTCCTCCGCTCCAGTCCTTTTCCCTCGGAAAGTCTGTATATGGGCTCCCAATCTTCTCCCTCTTTTCGGTCCTCTTGCATTCCCTTTCCTCTGTCGTCCGTGTCCCCGTGCTGGAACTGGCTCCTCTATTTGGCTCCCTTTTCTTTCTTCTTCCTCTCCAGGTAGAATTTGCCTTTTTTTTCATTCACTGGTATTCTATTTTCTCTGTATCTTTTTCTCCGGCTCTTCTGTTGCCTTCATTTTTCTCTCTTCCTCCCTTCCCATCACTATGTAGCATTCTCACTAAGGCTAAATAGTCTAAATTAGGGACATCTCAATTCCCCCACAGTTACACCATTTGAGATAAGGTTAGCATTTTTAAATTCCTTATCCTTAAACTGATCTTCCTTGATGGGCTGCACCTCAAACTCAATTATGGGCCTACTAATACCTATCGCTTCAAGTTTATTTTGAGGGAATTCAACCTCAATGTTTAGTTGTCCATATAAATTCTCGAACTTTATCGGAAGAGGGGTCGTAATAGTAACTACATTATTCACGGGTAATGGTATTGAGTACTCTTGTTGAGTCACGATACTTACTCCTGTCCTCACACACACTGATAAATTTAAAGAGTCTGTATAAATAGTCATTTTGACTATTTTCTATTCTTGTTGTAACTCTGGAGGGTGTGTAAAGGAGGGCGTAACTCCATACGGGTATCGGAATGTGTACAGCGCCTTATCCGGAAATTTAATATGAACATTGTGATACATGGGGTTATGGATGAGGTCCCTATGGATCTGCTCGTAAGGTAATGACACTGTTTCAACTTCTGGGATTCTCATCATATCATGTACACGATAAGGGTACTTACAATAGACAGTTAGTTCGTCCTTTACAAGGTCAATAGTATATGGGTAGTGATCTCTCAAGTTAATTGTAATCCTCTTATTGACAATATCAGGAATAACAACGGTGGCACCATAATCCCACTCACTGTAAGGGCCCACGAATTCAATTTTTAAGGGGTTTTCGGCCATTTTCGAATAGTTAAAAGGGACAACTGTTCTTTCCATCAAACCTTCCCCCCAATCAGCCATGGTAGAAATTTTTTTTTTAAATGTCAACTGAATATTTTAACTTAATCACTTAACAACTGAACTAAGTTTTCAATAAAATAGTTGATACACAAGAACTCAAAATTTTCTGGGCAACCAGTTGTAGTGCTGTGGTTACTGACCAAAACTTGACTAACGCTGGATTTTTTTTTGTTTTTTTTTCTTGTTGTCATCCCTTATTTTGTTACCATTCACTTAACTCTAATTTTCTGTTTTGCCCTTATTAGCCCATTTATTTTTAGTACCCTTCATACTGAAGTCCCTACTCCATTTCATCGGATCTCAAATAGTCATGTATGTACTGACCGTTTCTGTTACCCGTTGAAAGGTTTCCCATATGCTCTTATCTCTTCCGTGATTTTACTCCCTATTTGTTTATTTGCTGACTCTTCCAAATTATCCCTCATTCGAGATGCTTTGATATTATGACATTCAAGTTGTACTGTACTACGCGTACATACTTCAATTGTCCGTATATACACGGACTTTCTATTCATCTCCCTCGCACCAGTGATATTTACTCGACTTTAATACATTTGGTCGACAGTAATAATTCCTCCGCTAATACTACATGTGACTGAGCGTCTCATTCTGACGTCTCCCATCTTTGTGTCTCCCATACAATTATATTAACTTAGCCCTAGCAAAAAAAAATCTCTTTCGGGAGTTACTATGTCCACGCTAAGCTAAGTCCTCACAACATTTTCACATATATATGTACAATATCTTAACTCAAGTTAAATTTAGTTTAAAAATTTTCTGCAAGAGTGATATAACATCAATATTCAGATTCTCCATAATCGGTTTTCTAATAGGGGTTCCATCACATTTTCATTATGACGCTAACCTGAGTTAATATGGTGATTTGAAAATTTTTAGTTTTCAGAACTGACATTTCTAGTGTGTATGGGGCTTAGCTGTTAGACTCTGACAATTTTTTTTCATTCTGGTCTAGGTACACTAAGTCAACTTCTTAGGGCCATATACTTACCACGTAAATACATATATGACCAAATTAAAAGTGGTTGAAATAGTTTCGCCACAGATAGGAGGAACCAATATTTAGATTATTTACTATTAAGTTTTGTTTAAAAAGTTGATTACATTTTCTGCCAGACCCCGTTTTCTTATTAAAATTTTGATTTGAAAAAAATTTTATCTGGGTCAACTACTCTAGATCAGCACAACCCTCCCAACTACATGCTCAACTTCGTATGCATTATAATAGGA
Organism: Allacma fusca; assembly: GCA_947179485.1. Classification (NCBI taxonomy): domain Eukaryota; kingdom Metazoa; phylum Arthropoda; class Collembola; order Symphypleona; family Sminthuridae; genus Allacma; species Allacma fusca. The sequence goes on from OX359246.1 coordinate 24,856,538, forward strand.
TATGCCTTCAAGTGATATACTTTTAGGGGCGCTCAGCTCTAAACTATGTTTCACATTGCCCCAAACGTCAAAAAGGGAAGTGAAATCTTTCAAAATTTCCTATTTCTGAACGTAATTAGTTAAGGGCTCTCATCTAATTTTACATATCAAGGGCTAGACTCTTAAATACATACATCGCTCTTATATATATTTACAGTTATTACATAATTAAACGTTACTTATCAGTTTTACGGCAGTTACGACTCGCAAGGCAGTTTGATTTTGGCACGGTACTCAAGGATACGGCTTTAAGTCCAAGTTTAAAGTCTTATTTCCTTACTCAATTAAACAAGAAATTCAATTAGATACATATATACAAAGGCCAAATACATACATACTCAATTAATACTCATTCAATGGAATACCCTATACCTTGCCGGGCCGCTTAAATACGTGTTCAACATTATACCATATAACTTCCATAACATATTAAATACTTATTTAATAGAATACCCTTGTTTTAATTGAATACCCCGCACCTCCACCAAATTGATAGGGGTGAATCTCAGCTAAAAATGCAGGGGAATTTATTTCACCACACATAGCTAAATAATTCCTTATTATCAAATCATTAATTCAATTTGGGAAATCTTCCCGCGTCCAGGATGAAATTTATTAATTACACAATTAGTACATGAATTCAACTCAACATATTATACCAATGGATTTTCTAAATCAAACTCTATTAATTATTATTAATTATAATTACAAAATGGTTTAAAGTTTAATTACCTTGACTTCAATAGGCACAACTTATTACTAGACTATAACTAGACAATTCTTTATTAATTCCTTAAGTCTATGATCTATACAAAATCTACAAGTGATATTTTACTTCTATCTCAGTGTCCTATTATTCCCAAACTATAAATTACTACCTGTAGATGGACAAACTCCATGCTACCAAGGCTGACTAATTCCTTAGGTCTCTTTACTAGACTACGTCCTTAAATTCTCAAATACTAACTTAAATCTTCCAAGTACAAATACAGAATTCTCTAAGAAAGATAAGAAAGATACAAGTAGGTGAGACAACTTTCTCACACTACAGGGACTAAAGTATCTAAGATGTTTAGGAGAGGTCCAGCAGAGCTGAAGCCCGCTTCAGGACCAAATACTCAGTGAATCGTCAACTTTTTCTACCTTCCTATTTATACTTTTAACTTCCCTTATGTATTTGCGGCTTGAGATTCTCATCCGCAGCCGGTATTTTTATTACTAGATTTAATCTCCGTGGACAAAATCTCAATCAGACTTTTTACGAGAGGCTCACCGACATTCTGGCGCCGAAAGTAACATAAATACCTATTTTGGACAGTTAGTTCTTTTTCCAAAATCTCTACCACATGATAATACATATGTGTCCAGGTATTGATTTTTACTGTCGCCTCTTTTATTGCGAAGGAGTTAATTTTTGTCTACTCCATCGTAACTTTACGACTTCCTTATTTCCTCCTCTTGATCTCGGTAAGTTGCCTTAAGATCCCAGCCTCGGAGGACAAAACAATAACACGTGTCACCAATTTTGTCCTCTCCTCTGGACCTTCTAGAACATTCCATTCCTATTCCCTAACTAAGAATATCCTCCACAAATATTTATTTAACTCAAGGAATAAGATTTTCCAGAATCTTCTGTGGCTAAGTTTCTGATTTTCCTGTTCATCGTATTGATTAATTTTAGTCCACGCCCCTTTTTAACCATAGGGCTCCTATTTTTATTTAAAAAGTACGTAACAACAACAACCTGCATGCACATTAAATAATAAACGTAGAATATTTTAGAAAGTGAAATTATTGTTATATATTTTTAAGGCGATCATACACATCAAATCACCTGTTTTTCTTTAAATCAGGTAATACAAATACGATTTCTATTTTCTACTATATTTTTTTAAAAAAGTACGAAAAATCCCACAAATTGAAATGTTTTTAAAAAATCAGTCGTATTAATACCAAGAACATCTAAAGTAAAATACTATTTATTTGAATTTCTATGTAATTAATGTTATTCTGCAAAACAATTGTTGGATTTCAAAAACTGCAGGTAGTGTAGGGAATAAAACAGCAATTTATGAATCAAAAAATTAAAAGTCGTATCGGAACAGTCTGAGGACAAGGGACAGAGGAACTTTCATTGCAAAAATGTGTCTGGAGCACCATGCGGCGGGTATTCGAATCTGCTGGGAGATTAATATCCGTCTATAAACGAGTTTTCGGTCTTAATTGGGTAATTAATTTTGAAGGCAGGAAAATTTTGCAGGTATTCCACCTGCCGGCCACGCCGTGTAGACCAACTCATGCAAAATTCACCCAAACAGTTTAAGGACGGCTGATGAAATAAACGCGAGCGTAAAAATACCTACACTAAATTATAGTGCGGATTACTGAGTTTACTCCTGCTGAGAATAATAAATGGCTTTCTGAAAGATTTAACCCTGGACGATTTGAAATCGATTTCAGAAAGTCCAAGAGCCGGCTCTAATTTTTTCCTAGGGTGTAGATCCTTATTACTACTCTCTTTTGGAGAAGATAGTTGTTCTTTGGAAGTACAGTACCAATAACACAATTATCTTCGTCATGGGGACTCACGGAAATCGTTGTCGATACTTTGCAGCGCTACCAGGCGCTACCGTTTGCATCCATTTGTCGATACTTTCCAGGAATATCCAGAAATGAGCCTCCCAATGCTTGATATATGGCTACCTCTAGCAATCCAAGAAAGTAAGCCGGAGTGGCTAATTAATTTCAAAACAAACGCTCACAGATTAGTGTCTCCATTAGATCTGCACGCAACGCTTCAGGATACCCTAGCAATGTCAGCAGACACCTTGGAAAATAGAAATCAAGCCAGCCGAAACCTATCCGAACAAAAAGGCTTGTCTGTTTTCGGAATCATTCCAACAAATCTGACCTGTGAGTCAGCTTACATCCCAGATCAGTATTATCAATGCGGCGTGACCAGATGTGCACATAAGGATAGTACCCTAGCTAAAAAACTGGGATCTCTAACTGTATCAAAAGCGAATGAGATTATTGAACCTGTGAAAAATAACTGCATTGGATTTAAGTTATGATTTAGGTCGCAATGACGCATTTCGTGGAGTATATTATTCAAGTAGTGGTGGAACCTCCGGCGTCCTTGCGATGTAGGGTTCGGTATATTCCTGGTTTATTCTATACCATATGGTTTTTGTGGAAATTATTAGAGACGTGCAAAGAAGTTCTGAGTATAAATAGACTACTCAATGTGACCAAAATTTTAGTCCTGACCCATATTGTTACTGTAAGGATTACTTCAAGGAGGAGTTAAATCCGAATGAAAGAGCGAAGAGGAAACTGTTGGAGAGGAGGAAAACGATGACAAAAAAGAATAAGTCAATGTAATAATAAAATATAAACACAGCAAATATACAGTCACGCTTGAGCAACCTGAAACACAACTAACAATAAGACAAGCATGTCTCAAAGGATCACTGTTCTATTTACAACCATGTATGTAAGCCGAGGCGCTTACTCAAGCGCAGTTTCGGATCGCAAAAGATTTGCATTTATTGCCAGACATGAAATGTAACGCATTTTTAAAAATAAATGAGCATAGAGACAGAATTTATAATTATAATGCTAGCGATAGATATCCCAGTTGTTTTTGTCACTCCAAAATATGAACCTAGCATTACCTGTAAGGGCTTACATGATCTCAGAAGCATCCGCAGCTCTTGCCTCTTCAGTCCTCGGAGCTCTGAACTGTTAAAAAGACGCTGGCGGAGCTCCTCATTGGACAGTTCCAGCTGAGTGGCTAGCAGGGGCAAAATACGGAAACTGTAGAACATCGACGCTAACCCGGGTCCAGCGTAGCTCAGATAATCACGAAATGGGATTTTACCCACAAAGCGTGCCGACCCATACCAGCAGACAATCCCGCCAATCATTAACGCCAAGGTGATCATTGGATATATGATTGCTGAGAAGACGAAATTATGCAGCTGGTTGAGTACCTGAAGCTGTCTGAACTCCTGAAAGGATTTGATTACATCGTGCGACGGTTTCTTAATCCTAGGGAATAAATAAATCCATAAAATGATAACAATGACACTCGAATAAATATCCATAAATTCAGCGGGATTTTCTGTTTTTATCAAGGAACCCCTACCTATGAGTCAGCATAATATTTGCAGTCTCAATGTAGACAAATACGAGAATCACTATCAGGTTGATTGTAAAGATAAAGTTTAACGTCCATTGAAATGTAAACCAAGTGAAGAGAAATTTGAGCAGTGGTGTTTGCTTTTCTAGGAGCACTAGTGACAACCAGTGCTTTTTGGAGTTTGAGTGAGATACTGCTACGAAGGCTTTGATCATATACCTTCCAAACACATAAAGAAATATGAGCTTAATGAATTTGTAGTCCTTCTGGTTCAGAATATTTCTCGCTGAAATCAAAACAGTTTAAAGTATAAAGTATTGCTTTCAAACATCATGAAATTTCTTTTTGACAAAAATAGCCCCCAAAGTTTCTTCGACCGTTTGCAGGAATACAATATTTGTGGGTTAATAGAGAAAAAATAATTTAAACACCTGCAAGTTTTGAGCGAAGCGAGGCCAAAAGGTTGAACATGAAAACATACTCTTCATGGTAAAACATAGCATTCATAGTGAAGAAAAACATCAAGATTGCGGGAATAATTTGATTAAAAATCATCGAAAAATATCTAATATTTCCAGCCGAGTCCCCCTCAATAATCCCATGACTGAAGAAAGTTATCAACCGAAATAGAAGATACAGGGCCTCAACCACTACAACACTGCCGCTTGAAAAGTACCAATAATATTTATTAAGATTGTTTCCACTGTAAAGAATGTCTCCTTTGAAGAAACAAGGATAAATTTTTAGCTTGGATGCGAGCACAATGATTTTCCTTGAATTCGGCAACGTCTCAATGGACATCATGTGGAGTTAATATAAACAAATCGATTTTTGACGATATAAGTTTTAACGTATAAGAAACCTGGGAGAGAGCAAGTTTCATGAAGGAATGAATTTCCACATTTCCCGAATATTGCTAGAAACAATCAGAAATTCTTAATAATTTTTAGCTTGTAAGTAACCTGGGTGAGACCAAGTTTCATGAAGGAATGAAGTTGAACATTGCCTGAAGCCGGAATATGACTCCAAACAAATCGGCTTACAAGCCATGTACAATTTTTAGATAATTCTTCTCAAACATTAATTAATCAATTATTTGTCAATTGTTCATTCGACTTTAAGCACCCATCACGGGAATTATTTTAAAACTATCATACCGGTACATATTTCTGAAAGTTCAAATGAACAGGGTTCTTCAACGGCAGGACAGTTTAAATAATTATGACGGTGATTACACATTGCTCGGAGATGTATGTATCTACGTATTCCTTTTAATATCCTTAAGATTAAGTATGACGTTATTGGGAGAACTTGATTGGATTAAATCTTTCATAAAATATATAGAAATTACGAGCAAAAACATGAGTTACATACGTTGATGGTGAGAGCTACGTACATTGTCGTGGAGGAAAAATGGAGTCATAGTTGGAGAGGAGCTAAATAAGGTTCCCGGCAACGAATAAATTTCCAGCAACGATGAAAATAGTATTATGGCCGGAGGTTACAAGCCAGGTGCAATGGATGTCAGAAGTTTTTCCTGAATTATCACATTTACCAAAAGTGACTCAGGAATTTGGAGTCAGGACGATCGAGGCAGCTGGGAAATGCCAGCACGATCGAAACGTTAGGGTGAAGATGGCTGACGACATGGAGCAAGAACATCAAGCAGAGGAGCAGCCAATCCCAGAGCAGGTAGCCGAAAGGGAAGAAAATGACCGACCAATGGGAGACGAGGAGTCTGAAGTGGACTCAAGGAGACGCGAACGATTTGGAAAAGGAGACAAATAGTTGGATCGAGACCTGAAGGAGAGCAGACAGGTTTTAATTGGACTAACAGTGGGCGATGGTGTTCGTGGACGAGTGGGATTGATGGAACAAATTGAACTACAAGGATGATTAGCCATAACCTCCCGAAAAAATGATTTAAGATTCCTTCTATAGAAATGGCCAATGATATGTTATTACGTTTATTTAATCATCCGAAATAGAATGAGATTGGAATTCCGTTCATTAATCCGTAATTAATTTTGAAGGCAGAAAATTCTTTCGGGTACTCCACTGGCTAGGTCGTGTACACAAGACTCATGCAAAATCCTTGATTTACCAGCATCTTTAGAAACCTCATGTCTGAACCCATCTCCTGGCTCGAACCGCTAATATAGCTAAAATTGGGAATGTACGTACATTTTGTATATTTTAATTATTTTTGTGGAGTTTACCCGACAACGGATAAGTAACCACGAAGCTTAATTTTGCTACTTGTAATGTAAATCTAGAGGCTCTGACTAACCAAAGAAATGCTGCAGAAACCCGAAAGCCAGCGCCCAGATTGCTGTTACAGAACTCTCTGGACGCCAAAATTTCACCCAAACAATTTAAGGACGGCTGATGATATAATTGTGTGTGTAAAAATACCTATACTAAATTATAGCGCGGATTACTGAATATACTCCTGCTGAGATTAATAAATGGCTTTCTGAAATATTTAACCCTGGACGATTTGAAATCGATTTCAGAAAGTAAAACTGCAGGCTTTAAATTTTTCCTAGGGTGTAGATCCTTATTACACTCTCTGGTGGAGAAGGTAGTTGTTCTTTGGAAGTACAGTACCAACAACACAATTATCTTCGTCATGGGGGATTACGGCAATCGTTTGCATCCATTTGTCGATACTTTCCAGGAATATCAAGAAATGAGCCTCCCAAATTATAGGGAAAATTTGGGAGTCCCAATGACTGATATATGGCTACATCCAACAATCAGAGAAAGTAAGCCGGAGTGGCCAATCAATTTGAAAACAAACGCTCACAGATTAGTGTCTCCCTTAGATCTGCTCGCAACGCTTCAGGATATCCTAGCAATGTCAGGAGACGCCTTGGAAAATATAGTAAATCACGCCAGTTCAAACCTAACCGAGCTTGTCTGTTTTCGGAATTGTTCTAACAAATCTGACCTGTGAGTCAGTTTACATCCAAGATCAGTATTGTCATTGCGGCGTGACTGCCGATCTGTACATAAGGATAGTGCCTTAAACGGGTGAACTCCTCTGAGTAGTAGTGGAACCTCCGGCGTCCTTCCGACATATCGTTCGGTATTTTCGTGGTTTATTCGATTAGACGGATACTGCGGAAATTATTGGGGGAGTGGAGAGAAGTTCTGAGTATCAAAAGGCTAGTAAATGTGTCCACAATTTGAATCTCGACCAGTATTTTGGTACTGTAATAAGGATTACTTCCAGGAGGAGTTAAGACAGAAGGAAAGCGAAAAGAGGAAACTGTTGGACAGGAGGAAAGCGATCACAAAATAGAGTAAGACAATTTGACAATAAAATATAAACAGCAAATATACTATCACGCTTGAGCAACCTGAAACACAACTAACAATAAGACAAGCATGTTTGAAAGGGTCGCTGTTCGATTTACAACTTTGGAGCTATAAGCTATGGAGCTTACTGGGGCGCAGTTTCGGATCTCGAAAGATTTTCGTTTATTACCAGACGTGAATTGTAACACATTTTTAAAAATAAATGAGCATAGAGACAGAATTTATAATTATGATGCTAGCGATAGATATCCCAGTTGTTTGTGCCATTCCGAAATAGGAACCTAACATTACTTGTAAGGGTTTGCATGACCTCAGGAGCATCCCTAGCTCTTGCCTCTGCAGTCCTCGGAGCTCTGAACTGTTATAAAGACGCTGGCGGAGTTCCTCATTGGACAGTTCCAGCTGAGTGGCTAGCAGGGGAAAAACTCGGAGACTCATGAACATAGACGATAACGCAGGTCCGGCATAGCTCAGATAATCCCGAAATGGGATTTTACCCAGGAAGCGTACCGACCCATACCAGCTGACAATCCCGGTGATCATGAACGCCAGTGTGATCATTGGATATACGATTGTTGAGAAGACGAAGTTATGCAGCTGGTTGAGTATCTGAAGCTGTCTAAACTCCTGAAAGGATTTGATTACATCGTGCGACGGTTTCTTAATCCTAGGGAATATTAATTATTAAATCCATAAAATGATAATAATAACTCAAATAAATGTCAATAAATTCAGCGGGATTTTGCTTTCCCAAAAACAATTACCTATGAGTCAGCACAATATTTACAGTCTCAATGTATACAAATACGAGAATCCCTATCAGATTGATTGTAACGATGAAGTTTAAAGCCCATTGAAATGTAAACCAAGTGAAGAAAAATTTGAGCAGTGGTGTTTGCTTTTCTGGGAGCACTAATGACAACCAATGTTTATGGGAGTTCGAGTGAGACACTGCTGTGAAGGCGTTGATCAAATATCTTCCAAACATATACGGAATCACGATCTTAATTAATTTATAATCCTTTTGATTCAGGAGTTTTCTCTCTAAAACCACATCGTTTCAAGTATAAAATTAATTTTGTATTAATTACTTTCAAACACCATGAAATTTCGTTTTAACAAATATACCTTCCAAGGTTTCTTTGACTGTTTGGAAGAATACAATATTTGTGGGCTAATAGAGAAAAAATAATATAAATACCTGCAAGTTTTGAGCGAAGCGATGCCAAAAGGTTGAACATCAAAACATACTCTTCGTGGTAAAACATAGCATTCATAGTTAAGAAAAAAATCAAGACTGCGGGAAGAATTTGTGTAAAAATCAACGAAAAATATCTAATATTTTCAGGTGACAATGAGCCCCCCTCAATCCCATGACTGAAGAAAGTTATCAACCGAAATAAAAGATACATGGCTTGAATCACTACTACGCTGCCGTTTGAAAAGTACCAATAACATTTATTAAAAATGTTCCCACTGTAAAGAATGTCTCCTTTGAAGAAACAAGGAATCATTTTTAGCTTGTATGCAAGCAATATGATTTTCCTTGAATTCGGCAACGTTTCAAAGGACATCCCGTGGAGTCAGTTTAAACAAATTGATTTGTAACGGAATAATTTTTGGCTTGTAAGTAACCTGGGTGAGACCAAGTTTCATGAAGGAATGAATTTATACATTGCTGAAGCCATAATATTACTCCAAACAAATCGGCCTACCAGCCCTGTACACGTTTTAGATAATTCTTCTCAAACAACAATCAATCAATTATTTGTCAATAGTTCATGTGATTGTAAGCACCCATAACGGGAATTAATTTAAAACTATCGTGCCAGTATTTCTGAAAGTTCAAATGAACAGGGTTCCTCTTCAACAACAGGGCAGTTAAAATAATTATGACGGTGATTACACATTGCTCAGAGATGTATATATGTATCTATGTATTCCTTTCAATTGCCTAAAGATTAATTACGACGTTATCAACAGAACTTGATTGGATTAAATATTTCGTAAAATGTAGAGAAAATACGAGCAAAAACATGAGTCACGATGATGGTGAGAGGTATATTTTAAATAGTCCAATTAAAAAATGTAATTTTCTGAATTTACCTGGCTTGCATCCAAGCAACGGGGGTATACAAGAACTATATCTAATTTTGTGGAGGCAGGTGCAAATTAAATTAATGCTCTCACTCTGCTGCTCTTAACTGAATTGTTTATACATGTATAGTACAATTTGTAGTACATCTTTATTGCATGATGTTGTGAACTTACGGAAGATGTTATCCTATTTGCCCAGAGATGCGCAAAGGAAATAGCCTTCCTTCAAGCCTTTGAAGGCGAAAATTCAGTAAAAATTTCCCCTTCAACATGTCGTGGAATGAAGCCCTCTAAAAAATCTGCCTTCCTTCACCCTTCCTTTCAAAATACATACACTCATTTTTGCCATCAGCCTTCATCTAAAAATAGCTTTCCTTCAATTTTAAACTGCAACCCGCTTAGAAACGTTTTGCACCACCCTGATTCGGTGCAGTGAAGATAGCGGCACACAATGTCAGTTGTGAGTTCACGAATTGGCTGTATTCTTGCGCTAGCAGCAAAACGTCGTTGCATATGCAGTGCTTTCATGTTATAGATATTTCGTGTAGCTGGAAGCCTTTACGGCCTTAAGCCGGGTTTATAGTTTCACTTTTGCCTTCCCTTTCCGTTACTTCTGCTGCGGGTCAAAAATGAGATTCCTTCGATATATTTATACTTTCATCTGATCAAGAAGTGATTTTTGCGTTTCGTTTCCCTTATTCGTTGCCGCGTTAATAAATGAATGAAAGTATAAACTGATTACCTGTTGTATTCTAGCCAACATGAATTTTGATCAAGATTTTTTTAAAAAGGTTCTCGGATATTACTTTTATAAATTCAAAAATAGTGGATTACGGTTTATGTACGTTAGACCAATATTTCGTACACGAAACAGTGGTGAATCGATTTTAACGAACGATTGAGGTCTTGAGAATTCCGAGTATCATCATAAATATTTAGGCAAGTACACAGTATGATGTAAAAATACATGTAAAGATAATTAAAATATATCGCAGAATGAACAAGTAACACTTTGACTAATTACATCTAAAAAAACTTGAAAACAAGATATTCCATTAAATTGCTCACACTCATTTAATAACTCCTCGTGACCGTTTGGCCATAATATTGAGGTAGGAAAAATTCCGGGATAATTAATTTGCAATTAATTTGATGTATATATAAAAATTAGACACTGCAATTATTCCTAAAATTTTATATTTTTATATGTATTTAGCTACAGGATGCAAACAGGAATATTTAGCGCAGAACTACAAAATTTAATTTGTTTTATAAGTACTTATAACTGTGTATTCACTAGTTACTTATTTTTTCCTTTGCCATGAAGTTGAACTGGTTCAACTTGTAGGAAAAGGAAGAAAAAAGGACACTTTCGCGCCCGAACTGAAAGTATAAATGGCTTCGCGCATGAAATGAAAAGCACGTGAGCATCAAATTATTTGTGAGGGATTACTCGCAGCAAACGCAAAGTATAAATGCTCGAAAAAGGAAAATTTCATGAAAAGTAAAGGAAAATGAAGGGAAAGTGAAACTATAAACCCAGCTTTAGAAGGCTAATATTTAGGAACCCTTCCTTCAGAACCCTTCACTGCGAGTTTTTGTGAAGGCTTCCTTCAGCCTTCAGAAAAAAGTATCCCCATCCTTCCATTCCTTATGCAACGTTAAGAAAGTTACCTTTCCGCCTTCAAGGAAGCCTTCTTGGAAGGCTAGCCTTCGAAGACTGCGCATCTCTGTATTTGCCACAAATAAATGGTAGCCAAAAATCTTATGTTACTCACCTTGGCGTCTAAAACTGGCATTAAACTCCCAACCTTTCCCCATATACACATGATTCTAACGCTCACATTTATCCAGAGACCTTTCAAAGAACTCCCTGGAAAGCCCATCAAATTTCTAACAGATACGTATCGAAAGATATTTCTTAAAAATATTTTTCTTGTGAATAAAAATGATCAATTTCAAATTCTTTAAAAATACCGTCTTCACCACAACAACTCTCGGCTCATACCCTTGTGACCAACAAATTTGGCGTAGGTCAATGAAGAAAATGTAAAAAAAATACGGTGGGTGACTTAATGTCGATTAGAAGTAAGAATTTTGTAGGAGAACCTTTGTACGTAATTATATTAATTGAACTTTATCCACCGTTTTTGCGGACATTTTGCAGCCCCGGGTTAGTATTCATTTTGCGATAATAAATAAATACATACCTCTGTTAAGAAGCCGCCTATTTAGATTCTTTAGATGTTTTGAAACTTAGAGAGCAAATATGTGGATCTTGAGCGGTAATTAACAGATTTTCCTTAACAGGATTGTACTCATTCTTTTTATATTTGAATCATTGTACAATACAAGCGTTCGACCACCCAGAACTCCATATAAGCTGGAAGAGTGTGACTGTACACAAAGGCAGCATCCACAATTAAAGTCTAAAGTGTGGGAACCGTGAGTTCCCAGGAGTTCCTGAGTTTATTTACATGAGTCTAACCAACATTTGATTCTCATAAAGATTATGATTACTTCACATTCAATTACTATAAATCCTTTGACTTTGCATATTTATTACAGTTCCATGTTAATTGTGAGACTAAACTGTGTAACCTTATATAATATTTTGACATAATCTCTTGACATTCACATTTCACATCTCAGCACGGTGTAATCTGAACCATCCTTTTCGGACCAATTCCAACATTTCTTTCGATGTAATAATAATTGTGAGGTTTCTTTAATTATGTTTACCTTACACATGTACTCAAAACTTATTTTTCCTGAGGCCATGTATGTACATGTGTATGTATTGTTATTTTTTGTGTGGGATACTGGAAGACGAGGTTCTTAAGTAATTGCTATATGGCTTACATATAGCTCCTATGTGATGTAATATTTTTTATACGTTTATGAGCAAGTGTCCCTAATTATTATTCTAGTGGAATTTCCTAGTAATGTTCTCAATATCTCATTCATGCTATTGTAGGAAATTTACTCTAAAAAATTCTATTTTGAAGTTCCTTCCTGGAATTTGCACTATTAATGCACCGTCAGTTGTTAGTAATTCCCTCAACAATGAAATTCAGGATGTTGCCGTTCATTGTGAAATAGTTTACACGTACAGGGAACTGTAAAGAACTGAAATCATTTCCAATTAAAATCAAATTTTTAGTATCTAGGTATTTAAGCGTGGCATTTTTTCCCTGAACGCAAATGAATTATAGTGGGAATTAAAATATTGTACGTAAATCACTCTGTGTTGAATCCAGAATTCTAGTTCGGTGTTCCTCCTTCCCGAAGATACCCTGAGTTTCAGTCCTTAATAATTCCAACTTTAGTAAGTCCTTTTGACAACCCACAATATCAGAATACAATTTCTTCCTCATCCCAATAGGGTCAAAGGGTCAACATGGAAAAGCCCCGGTTGACAGGTTAGCTATTTTCCCAAGCTTTTAGGGCATTCAAAAACCTAGGTCCAATGAGTTTAGTTATGATTTTCGGACAGAATCTTATTTTTACTTCCAGGACTTTTGAACGGACTGCTGATTCTTTATATTACATTCCAACAAGTGCAATCACAAGGCTCATTTGATTTAAATACCCAAATTTTCAAAAACGTTGAACACCATTTCCAATTTTTCCGTGAAAAATGGCTGATGCTCCATGAGAAAAAAGAGGATGGAGGAGAAAAAATCAGAGAGTTTACAAGGGAATTTAAAATGTCAAACATACTAAGGGATAATTTAGAGTCTGAAATATTTCTTAACTTAATATTGGATATTGTGACCAAGTCATGTTCAGATCATGTAAGATGGATTATTTCGAGAGTAACTTCTGGAAATCACGAGCTCGGGAAGGATGGATCTGTTTATCGGTGTACACATTTTATTTGGTTATTTAATTTCTGCAGTGCCCGATTCAAACGGAAAGTTGACTCCAATCTTTTTTAGTGTTCACTTTTCAGCACCAGGAGATTACTCTATGAGTTCGAGGCTTACAGATCTTGTACATGTTCATGTTAAACTGAGTGCGAGTTCAATTTCTAAATTTTACCGGGGTGTGCCCTTGTGACATATTTTGTGCTGAAAGAGTTAGATAAAAGTGGGGGTAAACTCAGCTACCCATTATTTGTATTAGACCGATTGTTAAGGTAAGCTTTGCATAGTAGATGAGTTTCAAAATCATGTCTTCAAATTATAATATATATAAAGACTTTATTGACACTGCTTCTTAACAGAAGTAGCCATACATTGACTCAGTTTACTATTTCCTAGTGTATTATATCATACATGGTAGTATAATGTGTTATGAATTTCTATATAAATGATTATTACATATTAAAGCGCATATTAAACTGATCACAGAATTTTGAAGGATTTTATTGTTCACACCAATGATTTAGAAAAATTACAGCAGATGGTTTTTCATGTTCCTACAAGTTCACAGCAGGATTTGCCGCCACATTGCTCCCGTACTTGGGCAGTGGCCCATTTTGGTACGTGGTCGAAGGTGAAAGTGAAGCTTGTGGACGACATTGGGGGCACAAAATTCTTTTTATCAATAACTTTATGAGCTATGAGGATACTCAAATGGTAAGACAATTCCCCGATATTGTAGTGGTGTTGATCAATTGATAATGAAACGATTGGGTTTGTAGTGCAATCCAGCGTCCTGCTACCTGGCCAACGACACCCAGATTTACCTCCTAGCTCCCTTGGTGATCTTACCATTATGGAGAAAAAAAGGTTGAGGCTAGCTTTAACTGGTATCCTCGGTTTGCTTTCCGTGATTATACCCGGAATCATCAAAGCTAACAAGAACTTACCAGCGGTCTTCACCTATAGCCAGGCCTGGCATTCAAGTTCAAGTAAAACTTGACAAGTTCATGTCAAGTTCAAGTTCAAGTCAAATTCGGGTCACAAGTTAATTTGAACTTGATACTGAAACCTCAAGTTCGGGTCAACATGAAATTTGAACTTGATTTTAAGGCTCGAATCAAGTTCGTGGTCAGGTCTTCATTATAGACTTGACATCAATACCATGATCAAGTTCGGATCCCATAACCCCAAAACCATGAACATGAACTTGACTTTTCATGGTCAAGTGTCAAGTTCTTATACTCATATAATACGCTGTAGATAATCGTTCTTATGCAGATGTCCTTGCTGAAGCTGTAAACGCTAATTTAAATCACAGCGTTTTCGCGTGCAAATGCTAGACCGGTATTTCTGTGTTTTCAACGAGCAACGTGTTCCGGGCTCAAATATTAGAAGCAATATCTTTCCTGTTGTATTTTCTTCTTCACAACATCTTTTTAATTTTAACTTGATTTAAATTTTTGAATAATCATATTATTTTAAAAACAACTGGAAAATGAGCACATCTGAAAAATCTCAACAGTGCGAAGAAGATGCTGATCCTGGAAGTCTAACTCCATCAAGTAGTCAGAAAAAATGGCCTAAGGTCCACAAGCATTTCAGATTTTGCGATTCTACAAAAAAATACAGCTGCAAACACTGCTCGTAAGTGTATTCATATATATTTCAGTTGTCCTGGCACAGACTTACTAACTCCTAAAAGAATGTCAGACATCATTTGTGTTTGTCTGTGCTTGAAGGGATGGTTAAAATTCAAATCTCAAACCAATTTTGATGAAATCCGTGCCAATGCGGTCATTCAAAAAATCATACGGGAAATCTAGTTATTTTTATATTCTCTTATTATAAGTTTTATCAATCATTACTTCTAAATTTTGATATTCAATTTTAAAAAATAAATGGAAATTAAATCTCAGGTAATTTGTTAGCCTTTCTAATTATAAGTATACATACAACACTATAACTAGAAATTCAAGTTCATGGTCAAGTTCATGGTCAAGTTCACGGTCAAGGTTTTTCTGAACTTCATGGTCAAGTTCCATTCATGGTCAAGTTCGCCGAAATTAACTTGATTATGTGAACTTGATTACTCCGGTTCGTACCTACTTTTAAAAAATCAAGTTCAAGTTCGGATCTTAATTTTGGTGATATAATCAAGTTCGGGTCAAGTTCAAGTGCGAATCATTAGTTGAACCGAACTTGAGGCCAGCCCTGCCTATAGCTTAGAGTAAGCCATGTTAAAAATTTTGCTCCTTGTGAGCTAACCTGGAGGGACAAATCTCGATCAAGTTTTTTTGAATTTGGTAAATCTGGCATTGAATGGACTGTGTTGAAATATGGACGTTTGATATTGCAGCATGAAAAGCTACATGGAGGACATTTATTATAAGCCTTGGACCAGATTTGGTACGTATATCGTTGGAATTGTTTTGGGGTACTTGTTACATTCCAATTTAAAAAAACCAACGCTTTTTAGCAATCTTCCTAACAGGGATGTGAGAATAGGCTGGTTAACTAGCAATGTTGTGGCTGTTGGAATTATGTTTGGAGGAGTGTACTATTCGAATCCCGACAATGAAGACGCTATCTATAATTCCTTCCCTTCATTCTGCTGTATACTGTGCTCTTCATCGTGTGATCTGGAGCATCTGCATTGCATGGGGCATCTTTGCTTGTGCAACAGGGAATGGGGGTCTGTTAGACACGATCCTGTCGCATAAGATTTTCGTACCCCTAGCACGTCTTACATTCGGTATTACATCCAACCTTCTGTGAAGGGTACCCGTCCAGAGGTGTGGAAAATACATGAAATTTATTATTGAAATACAAAATACAAATACAATTTTGGAATAGTTAAAATATAAATATAAACTACAAATACCAGGTGTAACTTAGTGAAGATACAATATAAAATACAAATATCCAGAGTCATTTGGGCAAGATACAAAATAAAATACTTTCCTTCCAACAAAAAGAGAAAATATGAAATAAAAATACCGTATTTGAGATACGAAATACATATTAAAAATACTCTCATATTTATCTCAAAGTACATGTCTGAAATGTATGTAAAGTTTATTCTCCCAAAATATTTTGTATAATTAGGCCAAATAATACGGTATTTAAAAATAAATCAACTTAATAAAGGTAACTGCATGTTATTAGACTTTAGAGTTGTTCATTTGTGTGTATCAAAGTAAATTAACATGGCCCTAGGTACAGAATATTTTTCTTTTAAACAAATAATCTTATAACTCCTGGGTAATATATTTATATTCGCGTCACTAATTTAGCTAGCTTAATAGTTCTCAGATACATTGAATTTTATGTAATTATTTATACAGTAATTTCTTCAAACCCGTCCAACAGGTTTCAAAAACTCGTTTAAAAATGTTTTAAATTAGTGCTTTTACATTTAAAATATTTATTTGAGCATGTTTTAGAGACGGCCTTAACAATTTCCAGAGTCATGTATTTTAAAACTATATTTTGTATTTGAAATACTGACTGGGTAAATTTTAGAAGATAAATAAATACAAAATTCTATCACGTTCGTAATCTTCAAAATACGAAATATAAAATACAGTAGACGTGTTGGTGCTGACAAAATACGAAATACAAAATACTTTAAACAATTTACGGCTAGAAAAATACCAAATACGAAATACTAAATGTATTTCAAATACTATTTCAAATACAATATTTCAAAATATTCCACACCTCTGTACCCGTCGACGTGTGAACATCTCTGCATTATGTGCGAGTAGTAATGGAACATCCGACCTCCTTCAGATGTAGGGTTCGGTATTCTCCTCTTTTTTCGATGCGCCGAATACAGGGGAAATTATTGGGGATGTGGAGAGAAGTTCTGAGTATCAAAAGACTAGTAAATGTGTCCACAATTTGAATCTTGACCAGTATGGTTACTGTAAGGATTACTTCAAGGAGGAGTTAACCCAGTCGCTCAAAACTGTATGGGATTTCTATAGGGAGCAAGTTCTGTGAGAAAATGTACCAGAAATTCCATCAGCGATATAGGATCTTATAGAAATCATTCAGCTCGTCATAAAATTGCACGCGATTCTTATAAGTTAGGGTATCATAGGAAGTTTTTAGAAAAATCCTATAGTTGGGTAGCACAAATCTTGCAAGTGCGAGTACCATAGGACATTTTCAGAAAAATCCTATAAGTTTGTGGTACCATAGGAAGTTTTTAAAAAAATTCTATAAATTGGGTGCCACATACCCTGCAAGCTGGAGTACCATAGGACATTTTCAGAAAAATCCTATAGTTTGGGGGTATCATAGGACATTTTTAGAAAAATCCTGTACTTGCTTTGACACGGATTCTGCGCTCCTCGGCATTTGTACAAGACGTAGATTATAACTGCCAAATTCTCCATACTTCATCAACAGCAGTTAACGTTCACATCGTCGCTGAAGAGGCAAAATGGACCACATGCATTTTCAATTAAAATCAAAATGGTCTACATGCAGTTTTACTAAATGCAAAATGGTCTACATGCAGTTTTACTAAATGCAAAATGGAATTGATGCACCAAGTTTTATGGAAAAAGGCATGTAGACCATTTTGCTCCTAGTCAAAATTGCACTTAGACCATTTTGCCTCTTCCGCGACGACATGTTCTTTGGTTGTGATGGACGCCAAATCAAATGACCTGTTCTTTATTTTGTTTCAATTTTAACTCACAACTAGTGACAGTATAAGACAAGTGGAAAATATAACCAGTGTGTGATTGTTGTTGTTTTTTTTTAATTCCTACGTGAATTTATTTACTTGTGGATGCAATTTTATTTTGCAAAGTGTTGATTTATTTCCACATAGAACTACGGTGTAGGGTATATGACAAATTGAGGAGTTGTATATTGTCAGTGTCATTGCTTGTGGCATGGTAACTGGTATCGCGCTCCGCGCTGAATCAGTTACCATACCACAAGCCACCCCAACACCCAATCCTATCCTCTCCCTCTCAACTCCCAGAAACCTTCTCCAATCCTCTCACTTCCCTCCTATTTCCCATCTTCTTTTCCTCTTCCCTATCCTAATGACTAGACTAATGACTAGATGTGAACTTACATACTATGACTAGGAACAATTGATTCTATAAAAATAAGGCTTATACTATGTACTTACTCTGACCTAACCTAATTTTTGGCATTCATTCTTTGGCTTTGGTTAGCGCTGGTTTTGCTCACGATTGGGATCTTAACCTATTTTCTTTGGTGATTTGCTCTGAAATTAATCTTAACTAAACTTGATTTATTCTTAAATTATTCTTTGGAATTTCTTTGGTGTATTTTGGCCGAATCGTTTAATTTTGTTGTTGCTTAAAATAAACTTAACCTAATTGTACAAAAGTACCAGTTTTCCCGTCATTTTCTCCCTTCCTTTCCTCAACTATCGCAAGGTGCGGGGTAACGTCCTTCTTATCGTCATATTTATCGTCTCCACCTTCTCATCATTTTCTTCATCATTCGACTACTACCGGTACAATTGTATGACTAATTATCAGGTACTCAGAATAATATAAAAATATAATAATATTATTAAATAAAGGCAAATAATTCATTTTCCATTGGTTTTCCCTGTCCTAGTCCTCATCATACTGGTATTTATACCATTAATATAATATTAATTTTCCTTTGAATTTACTATAGTAACCATTGTTTTCCTTTATTAACCTAGCTAATCTCTGACGTCATTCATCATAGACCAACATCCTGAACTTCACCATTTCTTGGCACTTTGGAGATACTTATCCTGACTATAGAAAATCACCGTTTTCCTTCCATCTATCTACCTCAGATGCTATTCTGACCCATCGTTCGCCTTTCACCACATTTTCAACTCGTAATTACTATTTTTGTATGATATCCATGACTGGATTATTTATAACTGGGATAATGTTTTGGTCTGATGATTGAACTGAATTGGAAATTTGGATACTGCTTATGAATATCGATTTTAATTTTGAATTATATTATTGATTTTGAATCATCGTGGTAAAATTGTATTTGATTACGTGGAGGAATTTAGATTTTGTTTCCTAATTTTGGATTTGATTTTACTGTGGTTATTGTGATTTGCGTGTAAGAATTTAAATATTGATTGATATTACCGATTTATACCATTGATTGTGATTGGAATATTCAGTCGGAATAATTACTGAGGGATTTGTTTAGGAATCTAATCTGTGTCTTTCCGAATTAATTAGGATTTAATTGTTGAAGTTGAAACCTAATTTTGGATCGAAGTTGAATTGAACTGTAATCTCAGCGTATGGTGTTTGATTATTAGTGCATAATTAGATTACCGAAGTGGAATCTCATTTATGGTCTCTGGATTTTTTTTTGTTATTAGTAATTGAGATTTGGTTTTGGATTTGGTTTGGGAATTTAAAATTTATTAACTTGGACTAGAATTCAGATTGGAATTTAGAATCTGGATTGTGATAATTTTTGGGAACTCTGATTTGTGTTTGTGATTTGAGTGAGATGTTGTAATTTAGAATTGAGTCGTAACTTGGTCTGATTATTGAATGACAAATAGATTTTGGATTTGATTTATGATTTGATTTTGTCTTAGGGTTTCATTTTGGGTATTTACTTGTGTTAAAGTTTGAACGAGGAATTGTATTTGACAGGGTATTGTAGACTGTAATTTGATTTATAAATTAGATTGGTGAAGGAAATTTGAGCTTGATTATAGATTTTGAGTTTGATTTGTGATCGGATATTACTATTTCTGTATTTGAGTTTGGTAATTGAAAATTGAATGCTAAGTGTTTCTAGATTTTATGTTGAATGAGATAAACGATTATGTGAATAATTTTGGATTTGAATGTGATCTGAAAATTTAGATTTGATTTTTCTGTGTATTCAACTGTGTATATAATCGAATTAATTTCAGAAAGAGTGACCTTTGATCTTAATAGCACTAATGAATAATCCTGATTTAAATAATTCTGATACTATTGAATGGGAATTTCATCTTGAAACTGAATTGACCTCTAACTGTGTATATATTTATTTTAGAATTATCATAACCACAATTAATCATCAGTCTCGTACGGTAACCGTTGACAGCCGTAGATTTCCTAGACGCATTCCAATTCTAATTTCTGAAGATTTGTCGAGGTTTCTGAAGACCAACCCGGAGTTTAAAATCATTGTAAGATTTTATTGATTTAATGTGAATTACTTGTGTGTTCCTATCCTTGATCCTATCCGTTCCTTACCTTCTGGTGGTAGTTGTGTGTTGTCTGTACCTACTCCAAGCCAAGCGAGTGGTTAACTGGTTTGTCTACTTTACTTTATTACTTTGATTAGAATTATATTGAAGTAGCCTTGTACACATTTACATAGTGGTCAGCTAAAGTTAGCATCAACACTCGCAATTACATTAGTTACTATACATTGCAATTATTTAAATTTGAATATCTGACTCAATTATAATTATTATGGCTTACAATATTTCGGTATCCCAGATCTTTAATGATCTTCCTACATTTGATGGTAAATCATCGGTCCAGCAGTGGCTTTCTTCCTTTGAGGAAATATCCCTGCATTACCGATTGGACGAATTTTGGCGTTTACGCAACGTCGGTAAAGTATTGGTGGGTACTGCCAGTAGTTGGTGGACCTGCTATTCACATTTGTATACTGCAGCCCTTTGTGCTCAGTCCTCCAAGGCTCTTTATAGTAAATTTAAGAAAGACCTTTTCAATTATTTCCCTGAAGATGACGATTCTCGGGTAGCTAAGAATCTTAATAAGTCCCGTAATTTCAGGTTCGGTAGTGAGGACCCTATTGATTATGTCACGGACAAGCTGAGTCTCTTTCGGAGAATGAACCCTGGTATGAGTGATGATGACCAGTTGCGTTATCTGCTCAAGGGCCTCCCAACTCAGCTATCCCATACCATTCGTAGAACTATAGGTTCTAATGGTACAGTACCTGATTTCCTTAGGGAATTAAAATACAATAGTGAGGACCCTAATTTTGTCCTATTCTCCAAACCTATAGTCCCTTCTCCAGTATCTAACTCTCTTACTCACTCTGAATTGTATAACCCTCATATTCCTCCTCCATCATTTCCAACTCCACAGGTTCCCAAGATGCTCTGTGGATACTGTAATCGTGAGGGTCATATCATGAGGAATTGTCATGCTATGAAAAATGATTATATGCCTAGCTTCCAAGCTCAGAATTTTGTGCAGCGCCATGAGCTACCGGGTTTTGTCAACAATAACCAAAGCAGTTCTCAGAACTGGCGAAATCAGACAGATAGGCCCCAGACAAATAGAGTTCAGAATAGTCAAGCTATTCCTTCTCTCATGTCCCAAAACAATAATTCCCGTCATCAGCAGTTAAACCAATAAGCCTGGAATTACGGGTTAACCAGGCTGATGTTACTGTTCCTCTTATTGAAACCCCGCTTTATTTTAATTCGGTTGACTCCTTTATTTATGACAGTTCCCATTATTCTGAATTAGGTGAAATTTATGATTTAGCTGCTACTCTTATTAATCCTAGGTTACTGTGTTTGCCTATTACTATAGCCTTTCTAGATAGGGAAGCGATGATAGATTCTGGAGCTGCAGTGTGTGTTATTAGTCAAGACTTCTTTAAAACTCTTCCTCTGACTGCCCAAAGTACTGCTACCTCTTTAGATATTCCTATTCATCTCTGTCTTGCAGTTAAGTCCGACCAGAAATTAGTAATTACACATAGAATTGAGCTCCCGGTACTAATAAATAATTATTTTACCCTTTGGAAATTCTTAATTGTTCCCAACTCTTCCTATCCTGTAATTATAGGATATGACTTCTTACATTTAAATAAAGCTACTATTAATTTCGGTACCAATTTATTGACTTTTCCTTCCTCCGTAGATATTTCAAATACTCCTTGTACTTGTTCTTCAAATGTAGATACTGGGATTATTAAGGTTCCTATTAATAACAATACCCTTGACTCTTTTACCCAGACAGAATCTAATATTTTATCTTCCCAACCACAGACTCCTTTACCTAAAGCTTATCTTCAAACAATTTACCCTATAGAGATCTCTCCCTCATCCACAGTTAAAATTCCAGCTTCTTCAACTTATTCCAGTTGTGATAATGCTGTATTTCTCCCTTTTCGTCAAGTTCAATTTAAAAATAATATTTTAATTCCTTATTGCTTGTTATCTGTTGAAAATAATTTAACATATTTAACTATTTCTAATCCCTCTAATAATTATGTAAAGCTCCCTGCAAAAACTTATCTTGGTAAACTAGATCTTAATTCGGAAATAGTAGGTCCCCTTAATGATAATCTTAATAATATTCCAATTAACAGTTTAAGTATCCAAGAAGCCTCCAACCCCGTTATCCCTGAAGTACCTTGGAACTTTCCTATTGATCCTCAAATAGATTCCCTGCCCCTAGCCGATCATCTAAATTTAGATGAAGTTAGTTCTCTCAAACGTCTTCTTTCCTTTTATCGGAAGGCATTTGCCTTTTCTGATGATGAGTTCGGATGTACTCATTTACTTGAGCATGATTTCGAACTCGAGGATGAAACTCCTTTTCAATCCCGTCCTTACCATGTCTCTCCCTTAGAACGTAAGGAATTTGATAAGGAAGTTAAGAAGTTAATTGAGCAAGGGGTAGTTGAACCTAGCACCTCTCCTTTTACTAGTCCCTCCCTATTAGTTAAGAAAAGTGATGGCACCTTTCGTATGGTAATAGATTTCCGTAAACTGAATTCCCGCTGTAAAAAGTCTTGCTTTGTTTTAGATCGTCAAGACACTATCTTTGATGCCCTTTCAGGATTCCAATTTATTTCCAAACTAGATTTCGTCTCAGCTTTCCACCAAATTAAAAATTCCGATAGGGTTAAGGAATATTCCGGATTTGTAACCCCCAGCGGTACATTTACTTTTAACCGTATGCCCTTTGGTCAAGCCTCAGCTCCTCAAACATTCCAAAACTTAATGAACAAAATGCTCGGATCTCTTAAGTGGTCCATAGCAATTTGCTTCCTAGATGATATTTGTGTTTATTCCAAATCCTTTAAAGATCATTTGTCCCATATTGCCCAAGTCCTCCAGCGTATTGTAGAATCCGGATTAACTCTCAAACCTTCCAAGTGTGAATTTGCTATGACTAAAGTGAAATACTTAGGTCATGTGATTTCACGCGAAGGGGTTGAAACTGATCCGGATAAAATTAAAGTGATGTCGGAATACCCTGTTCCCAAAGATGTCCATTCAGTTCGTAGATTCCATTGCCTTTGCTCCTATTACCGTAAATTTGTCTTCCAATTTAGTAAGATTACTGCTCCCATACGTGCCCTTACCCATAAAAACGTGAGGTTTGTCTGGAATGATAAATGTCAGGAGTCCTTCGAAGAATTAAAGTCTAGATTAGTATCCGCCCCAATCCTTGCTCATTTTGATGAAAACTGTCCAGTAATTTTAACTTGTGATGCTAGCTATGAAGGTGTAGCTAGCTGTCTTTCTCAAATTCAAAATAATTCTGAACACCCAGTAGCTTATTATTCCCGTTCTTTAAATAAACATGAAGTTAATTATCACGTCACTGAATTAGAAGCCCTTGCTGTAGTTGAATCGGTAAAACATTTTCATCCCTATCTTTATGGTCGTGAGTTTACTGTAGTCACTGATCATAATTCCCTAACTTTTCTGATGACCTCTAAACAATTAAAAGGTAGATTATGTCGATGGAGTCTTACCCTTCAACCCTATAATTTTACCATCCGTTATAAGAAAGGAATCTTAAACTCTAACGTAGATGCCTTATCCCGAGCTCCAGTATATCCCGCCCCAGATTTAGAAACTGATTACCCAGAGTTATCTACCTCCCTCTGTAATATTAATTTGGAAGATAAATACCTTTCTCCTCTTAGTGACCTATTATATAAGCAGCGAGAAGACCCTTTTATTCTTCCTATTCTAATTCACAAAAATAGAAATCCTTCCCCTTTAGATGATAAGTACCCAGATTTTAATATTATGGACGGTCTAGTTTATAAAGCTAATAATAAGGTAGGTGATAGGCTATGGAAGTTATGTATCCCTAAAGTTTCTCGTAATGATTTAATAAAATGTGTTCACGATTCCCCTTCAGGTGGTCACTTTGGAGTAAATAAAACCCTTAATACAATTAGGTCCCGTTATTTTTGGCCCCAAATGACCAAAGATGTTCACAAATACGTAGATTCTTGTTATACCTGCCAGCTTTATAATCACAGAAACTTCCCCACTCATGGCCCTTTAATACCGTTTCCATCTCCAAAAATTCCGTTTGATACTTGTGGAATTGATTTCGTAGGTCCTTTTCCTGAAAGCCCCAATGGAAATATTTATTTCCTTATTTGTGTGGATCATCTTACAAGGTTTGTAGATGTAAAACCCATTCCCAAACAAAATAGTTATGAAGCAGTTAAAGCTCTCTTGGAAATTTTGATTTATCGCCACGGAATTCCCAATTTATTAATTTCTGACCCCTCAACTATCTTTACTTCCATTGCTTTTCAAAAATTCTGTTCTGATTTCCACATTAATTTACATGTTACCCCTCCCCAGGATCATAATGTTAATGGTTTGACCGAGCGTCATATTGGTACGATAAAAAGGGTCATTTCCAAGTTTCTTTCTGATAAACACGATCAGTGGGAAACTTGGTTACCGTCTGCAGTCTTTGCACACAATACCACCCAACATTCTGTTTCAAAATTCTCCCCTTATTTCTTAATGCATGGCCGTGATCCCATTTTACCCTGTGATAAGATGTTTCCCTCCTTAGTATGGCGTCAAGATGATATTGACGAGATCCCAATTTGTAAAAGAGTTAAGTTTGCTTCCCAAATAGCTTGTAAGAACACTGACGAGTCGCGACAAAAATCTAAAATAGTTTATGACATTTCCCATCCCCCAATAGAATTTTCATTAGGAGAATTAGTCTTAGTTGCAGAATTCCAGAGAAAGTCAGGCTTCGTAGATAAGTTTTTACCCGCTGGGAAAGGTCCCTATGTTGTCTTAGAAAAATTAAATCAAGTAACTTATTTAGTTCAAGATAACCGTCCCTTTTCTTTACATAAAATTCGTAAAGCCCATGTCCAGCATTTAAAACAGTTTATTCAACGAGATTTATCTCCACCGCCCAGTCCATCTAAAATTACTTCCTTTAAGAAGCTAGAATCGAAATCTCCATCACTAGAAACTGTACCACCAGATCCTCCAGAATTTACTCCAGATTTCTCTGAATCATTTTCTAGAATCTTTAAGACCCCTGAAATACCAAAATCCTATCCTAGTCCTGTAAATACTCCAAAATCTCACTTTCCTGATTATTCCTTTACTCCCAGACGTAGTAGCCGTAAAATTATTCCAAAAATTAATTTATTTTGTTTCTCTGACTTACAGATGGAATCTTTTGACGATCTCCGATCTATGGACCCGGACTACAATCGACCTTCTACCTTGTCTCCCGACCTAATCCATCCTATGATTCCTGATGAAGACTCTGAACCTTCAAATCCTGATGGAAATCCGTTATCACCAGCTCCTACTGAAATTATTTTAGATTTCAACCACCGACGTGACTATTTGACTGACTCTGACGATTCTCCTCCTAACTCGCCTACTCCTGTTGACTTTCTTGACGTTTTACCTCCAATTCCTTCCTTTACTCCGAATATTTCTTCTTCTAATAACTCCACTCAAGCTACCCTTCCTCTTGTTACCCTTCAGATGTCTCAACTTAAACTTCCTCCAACTCCTCTTCCCCTCACTAATGTCTCCATTCAAAATCCTTCCCGTAAAAAAAAATCTGTCTCGTTTAAATTCACTCCTCCTCAACTCTATCACCCCAATCCTGTTCCCAATCCTGTTCCGAACCCTGCTCCCAACCCGGTAATGAAACCAGTCCCTCTTATGTCCTTGAAAATACCTCCCCCTCCTCTGTTCCGAAAACGTCCTTTACCGTACGAACGCCCTCCTGCTCCTTATCCCTCCTCATCCCGTTCCTTTCCTGAACCTATTATAAAAATTCCCAGACGTAGAGATCCCTTTTGTTACGGGCAGCAGTTCGTTGCCGGGACGGCAACACCCCCGGGGGGGGCATGTCAGTGTCATTGCTTGTGGCATGGTAACTGGTATCGCGCTCCGCGCTGAATCAGTTACCATACCACAAGCCACCCCAACACCCAATCCTATCCTCTCCCTCTCAACTCCCAGAAACCTTCTCCAATCCTCTCACTTCCCTCCTATTTCCCATCTTCTTTTCCTCTTCCCTATCCTAATGACTAGACTAATGACTAGATGTGAACTTACATACTATGACTAGGAACAATTGATTCTATAAAAATAAGGCTTATACTATGTACTTACTCTGACCTAACCTAATTTTTGGCATTCATTCTTTGGCTTTGGTTAGCGCTGGTTTTGCTCACGATTGGGATCTTAACCTATTTTCTTTGGTGATTTGCTCTGAAATTAATCTTAACTAAACTTGATTTATTCTTAAATTATTCTTTGGAATTTCTATGGTGTATTTTGGCCGAATCGTTTAATTTTGTTGTTGCTTAAAATAAACTTAACCTAATTGTACAAAATTACCAGTTTTCCCGTCATTTTCTCCCTTCCTTTCCTCAACTATCGCAATATGTACGCAAATGTTAATGGCAGTTAGCTTAATTGTTTATACAATTGTACATATTGATACTATTTACAATTGTCTAAAAATTAAACAAACTGTAGTAAAGATAGTTATGTAGTTGTAATTTTGAAGGAAAATGGAGTAGGGGTAGAGAAGTCCATAAGATAATAAATAATAAATTTTTAATTATAGAACAAGCTGGAGAATATCCCATACGAGGTTGGGACTAGTAACTATGGGAAAGTATAGGATCCTATAGTAAAATCGTTTGAGATATCGTTCGCAAATCTGATACTTTTATCCTATAGATTTTACATGTAGGATCCTATACATTTCGAGTGACTGGGAAGGCAGAAGGAAAGAGAAAAGAGGAAACTGTTAGACAGGAGGAAAGCGATTACAAAAAAGTATAAGACAATTTTATTCGACACTAAAATGTAAACACTGCAAATATACAGTCACGCTTGAGCAACCTGAAACACAACCAAGGATAAGACAACCATGTCTCAAAGGATCACTGTTGTATTTACAACATTGGAGCTATAAGCCATGGAGCTTACTCGGACGCAGTTTCGGATCTCGAAAGATTTTCATTTATTACCAGTCGTGAATTGTAACACATTTTTAAAAATTAATGAGCATAGAGACAGAATTTGTAATTATAATGCTAGCGATAGATATCCCAGTTGTTTTTGTCATTCCAAAATAGGAACCTAGCATTACCTGTAAGGGTTTGCATGACCTCAGAAGCATCCGGAGCTCTTGCCTCCGCAGTCCTCGGAGCTCTGAACTGTTAAAAAGACGCTGGCGGAGCTCCTCATTGGACAGTTCCAACTGAGTGGCAAACAGGGGCAAAATACGGAAACTGTAGAACATCGACGATACCGCAGGTCCGGCATAGCTCAGATAGTCTCGAAATGGGATTTTACCCATGAAGCGTACCGACCCATACCAGCAGATAATCCCGATAATCATGAACGCCAGTGTGATCATTGGATATACGATTGTTGAGAAGACAAAGTTATGCAGCTGGTTGAGTACCTGAAGCTGTCTGAACTCCTGAAAGGATTTTGTTATATCGTGCGACGGTTTCTTAATCCTAGGGAATAAATAAATCCATAAAATAATAATAATAAGTCGAATAAATGTCAATTAATTCAGCGGGATTTTCATTTTGTCAAAAAACGATTAATTACCTATGAGTCAGCATAATATTTACAGTCTCAATGTATACAAATACGAGAATCCCGATCAGATTGACTGTAAAGATGAAGTTTAGCGTCCATTGAAATGTAAACCAAGTGAAGAAAAATTTGAGTAGTGGTGTTTGCTTTTCTGGAAGGACCAATGACAACCAATTCTTATGGGAGTTCAAGTGAGACACTGCTGTGAAGGCGTTGATCAAATATCTTCCAAATACATACAGAATTACGATCTTAATTAATTTGTAGTCCTTTTGGTTAAGGATTTTTCTCGCTAAAATCAAAAGCGTTTCAAATATGAAATTAATTTTGTATTACTTTCAAACAGCATGAGAATTCTTTTTAACAAATAAAACTTCCAAGGTTTCTTTGACTGTTGTCAAGAATAAAACTTTTATGAGTTAATAGAGGGATTTATTTAACCCCCCTAATAATAAGGGGAATTTAAATACCTGCAAGTTTTGAGCGGAGCGACACCAATAGGTTGAACATGAAAACATACTCTTCATGGTAAAACATAGCATTCATAGTTAAGAAAAAAATCAAGACTGCGAAAAAAGCTTGTTTAAAAATCAGCGAAAAATAATTAATATTTTCAGCTGACAATGAGCCCCCCTCAAATCCATGACTGAAGAAAGTTATCAACCGAAATAAAAGATACAAGGCCTGAATCACTGCTACACTGCCGCTTGAAAAGTACCAATAATATTTGTTAAAAATGTTCCCACTGTAAAGAAAGTCTCCTTTGAAGAAACAAGGGATCATTTTTAGCTTGTATGCAAGTACTATGATTTTCCTTGAATTCGGCAACGTTTCAATGAACATCCTTTGGAGTCAATTTAAACAATTTGATTTTTAACGGAATGATTTTTGGCTTGTAAGTAACCTGGGTGAGACCAAGCTTCATGAAGGAATGAATTTGTACATTGCCTGAAGCCAGAATATTACTCCAAACAAATCGGCCTACAAGCCCTGCACAATTTTTAGATAATTCTTGTCAAACAACAATCAATCAATAATTATTTGTTAGTTTATGTGATTGTAAGCAACCATCATGGGAATTAGTTTAAAATATCGTGCCAGTATTTCTGAAATTTCAAGTGAGCAGTGTTCACTTCAACGACAGGGCAATTAAAATAATTATGACGGTGATTGCACATGGAATTGCTCGTAGATGTACATATATATTTACATACATGTACATACTCCTTTCAATTGCCTAAAGATTAATTACAACGTTATTAATATAACGATATAATAATATTTAATAACTTGATTGGATTAAATCTCTTGTAAAATATAGAGAAAATACGAACAAAAATATGAGTCACTTTGATGGTGACAGGTATGATTTAAATTGCCCAATTAATAAATCTGATTTTCTGAATTTACCTTGCTTGCATCCAAGTAACGGAGGTATACAAGAACTATGTATATATAATTTTGTGTAGGCAGGTGCAAATTAAATTAATGCTCGCACTCTACTGTTCCTATATCAATCGCTTATGAATGTGTAGTATAATATAATCCTTTATACTAATCTGAAAGTGATTGTCTTGATGATGGTGCCAGTCGTCACTTATGTACATTACATGTTGAAGTATAGCGGTTCATTTTTTTCTTTCATTCATGAAAAAAATTCTTTGATTTTTATTTTAAAGCATTTATTATTTGTACGAATGAAAAAAATTAACCTCAATATTCTTTTTTAACATTCCTTTTTTGTTTACTTCAACAGGATTAAGTTAAAGTAACCAAGTGATACAACTTAATCCTGTTCAAGTCAACAAAAAATAATGCCATTTTAGATTACAAACCAGAAAACATTAAAAAAGAGAGAAAAGAAATTCCACAATGCTAAACAAGCTACCAACAAGTTACTATCTTGCATCTTGGAATTTTTTATGGTTAATTCAAATCAACTACCGCTTGCTTATTGTTAGGCTTGGGATTTTGCGAAAAATGCGAAATTCTAAAAACGATTAGTTACGGTACTCCCATGGGGGTGAAACGTAACCCCAGATGTCGGTAGAATCCAGAAATGAAAAAATAAATTGCGAAATTTGCGAAAAATGCGAAATTTGCGAAATGGGAAGTTTAAGTGCGATTAATATTAAATCGCATTACAAAATCCTGAATCTTGTAAAATATTTTACATAGACCAGTAATATTTTGAAATTTTTATTATTAAATTCGGTAGTATGTCTATTCAACGAACAACTGACACTCATGCTGTAGAAACGTGCCCCGTCCTTTCGAGTTTGCATTACTTCACATATTTAAATCCTATGATTTATCGCATTGCTTTTACTCAATAATTTTCGTGGAGCCAACTTTTAATGCAGTAAATTCTTTAAATAACGGTTTAAATTTAAGGGTGAAATTCTGCCAGCTTGCAGTAAATAGTTGAACAATAAAAGTAATTAAGAGAAATGAAAATACAAACAGATTAAAAAATACAATTTCACAGCTTTAAAAAGTTTACAGCAGTTTCCGGAAAGTGGACTGATAAATTGTCGCTTTATCTCAATAAAAAACACCCAACAAATAAACTCTGGGAAGACGCTCAAATTCTGGATCCTTGATTTTGCCCGGAAAATATTCGCAAGGGCATTTAATCGTCGCTTTCAAAAGTTTTGATCAGGCCAATTCCATTAGAAGATTTGGTTCAATACCATACACTGAGTAAAATGGAGAATGGCCTGACCAGAGTTGACCCCCTTAAATTCAAATAGATTTTAAAAAATTTTAAATTTAACTTACCTTTACCAGGAAAGTAAGGAAAAAAATTATGCATAAAGGTATTAATAAGCGACGAAGTTGGTTTCTGTCACAGATTTTACCCATTAGAGGTTTAAAGGATCCGTTGCATTTATTTAAACGGAGAACAGCCTTATATGTAAAAATGGCCTAATTATATATTAAGTTAAATATTTTAAATGATTTACAAACCTATGCTATATATATATATATATCTTTATTGCATGCTGTATAGTGAACGACCTTTGCGCCACAACCTTATTTGTCACAAATAAATGGTGAGGTATGAGCTCCCATCCTTTCTCCATATACATACATACATATATATCTAACGCTCAAATTCATTCAGATACCTTTCAAAAGATTCCCTGGAACTACCCTGGAATCAAATTTCTCACAAACAAGTATCGAAAGATATTCTTAAAAATACGTTTTATAAAATATTAAAGATCGATTTCAAATTCTTCAAAAAATCCGTCTTCAGCACATTACTCGGCCTTGTGACCAACAAATTTGAAGTAGATCAATGAAACAAATGTGAAAAGAAAATTAGGATGAGTAACATGTCGACTGGAAGTAAGAATTTTGTAGAAGAACCTTTGTATGTAATTATATTAATTCACGAACTTTATCCACCACTTTTGCCGATATTTTTCAACCCCTGGTTAGTTTTCATTTTGCGAACTCAAAGAGTAAATAGCTATGTGGATATTGAGCGGTAATTAACAGATTTTCCTTAACAGGATTGTACTCATTCTTTTTATATTTGAATCATTGTACAATACAAGCGTTCGACCGCCCAGAACTCCATATCGCTGGAAGTGTGTGAATGAACACAAAGGCAGCATCCACAATTAAAGTCTACAGTGTGGGAACCGTGAGTTCCCAGGAGTTCCTGGGTTTATTTACATGAGTCTAACCAAAATTTGATTCTCATAAAGATTATGATTACTTCACATTTAATTACTATAAACCCTTTGACCTTGCATGTTTATTACAGTTCCACGTTAATTGTGAGACTAAACTGTGTAACCTAATATAACATTTTGACATAATCTCTTGACATTCACATCCCAGGACTGTGTATTCTGAACCATTCTCTTTGGACCAATTCCAGCATTTATTTTAATGTAATAATAATTGTGAGATTTATTCAATCCTGTTTACCTTACACATGTACTCAAAGCTTAATTTTACTGAAGCCTTGTATGTACATATGTATAATTATGTATTGTAATTTTTGATGTGGGACACTGGAAGACGAGGTTCTTAGGTAATTGCTCTATGACTCACATATGTATACGTAGCTCCTATATGATGTAATATTATTTATAAGTTTATGAGCAAGAGTCTCTAATAAAATTATTATTCTAGTGGAATTTCCTAGTAATGCTGTCAATATCTCATTCATGCTATTGTAGGAAATTTACTCTAAAAAATTCTATTTTGAATTTCCTTCCTGGAATGTTCACTATTCTAGCACAGTCAGTTGTTAGTAATTCCCTCAACAATGAAATTCAGGATGTTGCAGTTCATTGTGAAGTAGTTTACACTTACAGGGCTGATTATTGTAGATGCTTTCCTAGGTCCATCCCTGGTCGCTGAACAATGATTTGGAACTTTTGTGACTTTGAGTATAATTTTTGTAGAGACCCGTTATGTATTTTCTCTGACGACGTTATTTCCAAGAGTGAATTACTGATGAGTCCCAAATCTTTATATTATATATATTATATTCTATATATATATATGTATATATACATATATACAGAGGTATGGAAAATACATGAAATTTATTATTAAAATACAAAATAGAAATACATTTCCAAAAACATGAAAATACAAATCTAAAATACAAATACCAGGAGTAACTTTGCTAAGATACAAAATAAAATACTTTGCTTCCAGTTAAAACTGAAAATACGAAATGAAAATACAGTATTTGAAATACAAAATACATTATTGAAAATAGCCTCAAACTTATCTCGAAGTATGTCTGAGATTTATCAGTATCTCAAGTTTATTCTCTCAAAGAAACTTGGGGAATTTGGCCAAATAATTGGATATTAAAAAATTATTCAGCAAACGTAAGGTAATAAGTACGTGATTAGTGTTGTGCATTTATGTAGATCAAAGTAGATTAACGTGATCCTAGATACACAATATGTTTTCTTAAAACGACTTAACTTATATCTCCTGGGTAATTTATTTATGGATTTTCAGTTTACGTAACTAATTTAACTAACTGCAACACATATGTGCATTGAACTTTTTATATATTTTTATACCAAGTTAGTACTTCAAACCAGGCAAAAAAGAATTGGCTTCGAATTGTTTCAAATTAGTTCTTTCACATTTAAATAGTAATTTGGAAATGTTTTACAGACAACCTTGACAGTTACCAGAGCTATGTATTTTGAAATTATATTTTGTATTTGAAATACCGGATGGGCAAACGTTACAAGATAAATAAATACAAAATACCATGACGTCCATAGATCTTCAAAATACGAAATACAAAATACAATCGAAATTTTAGTGCCAATAAAATACCAAATACAAAATATTAATTGTATTTCAAATACTATTTGAAATACGATATTTCAAAATATTCCACACCTCTGCATATATATATATATGTATATTGTATATATATACATATTATATAGGTTATTGGTTTCGTTTGTAATTGTGGCGATCATGTCTGAAGTGAGAGATTATTCCAATGGTGTCTCTTAACTTACTTGAGGATGCTATAAACGAGTGGTTCATAATTGCAAAATAAATAGCTATTATATATTGAAAGGGGAGAACCTCCCCTCGTAATGATTATGATATGTACATATAGGGATGAGAGAATTTGGAAATTATTTGTGAGATGCTGATATTTCTATAATATTTTTTTATGAAAGGTGGAACTAGCGTCAATGATCCCGTAATCTATTACTTCACTATCAGATAAAAATATCTGTGAAATAACATAATTAAAAGCCTGAATTTTGACTGTGAAAACTTGGATATGAAATTTTCACATAAATCATTCTCATTCCCACTAACCTTGTAGTAACAGGAACTATGTACATACATTTACTCCTACTGGTTTTTACTAATTAAATCAGATATATAGATTATAATGCCACCTAAACCCATCACTCATTTAGTATCCAGCACTTCTCACTCCCAAGCATCAGTTGAACTTATATATTGTCTGTGTAAGGAACTAAAATCATTTCCAATTAAAATCAAATGTTTAGTATCTAGGTAATTAAGCGTGGCAGTTTTTTCCTGAAAGCAAATGAATTATAGTGGGAATTAAAATACTGTACGTAAGTCACTGTGTGTTGAAGAATCCAGAATTTATTCTAGTTCGGTGTTCCTCCTTCCCGACGATACCCTGAGTTTCAGTCCTTAATTATTATTCCTACTTTAGTAAATCCTTCTTTTGACAAGTCACCATATCAGAATACAATTTCTTCCTCATCCCATTAGGGTCAAGGGGTCAACATGGAAAAGCCCCGGTTGACAGGTTAGCTATTTTCCCAAGCTTCTGGGGTATTTCAAATCGAACGTCAATTAATTGTAGTTATGATTTTCTGACAGAATCTTATTTTTACTTCCAGGACTTTTGAACGGACTGCTGATTCTTTATATTACATTACAACAAGTGCAATCACAAGGCTCATTTGATTTAACTACCCAAATTTTCAAGAAAGTTGAACCCCATTTCCAATTTTTCCGTGAAAAATGGCTGACGCTCCAGGAGAAAAAAGAGGATGGAGGAGAAAATTCAATGGAGAAGTTTACAAGGGAATTTAAAATGTCAAACATACTAAGCGATAATTTAGAGTCTGAAATATTTCTTAACTTAATATTGGATAATGTGACCAAATCATGTTCAGATCATGTAAGGTGGATTATTTCGAGAGTAACTTCTGGAAATGCTTCGCGATCTCAGGAACAGTCGGCATTACAAAGTAAGGATTATTGTTGGATTTTTATAATTTTTTGTAACTGTTTTTCGGTGCCTCTGTTTATCAGTGTACACATTTAATTTGGTTATTTATTTTGTTCAGTGCTCGATTCAAACGGAAAGTTGACTCCACTCTTTTTTAGAGTTGATGTTTCCGCACCCGGAGATTTTCATCGATGCCTTCAGGTTCAGGCCGAGATGACTGATTTAGATGTAGCAGGTTCTCAGGTTGGAGCTACAATCAAGGGGAAATACTGCACTAGCTTTCTCTTCCCAAAACCAAGTTTGTGGGCAGAGCTTGGATACATTGAAAGTCAACAATCTCCGGAAAATTCATTCAGACCAAATGAGGAAAAGTCTTTTGAACTTGTCATTGTAATTGCTATTTTATATTAAATATGACAGTGTAATCTCTCTCTACGGGAGGATCCCCTTAGGCATACAATTTTGAGTTCTTGAAGGGATGGAGATTAACATTCTGGAAATTCCTCCAATTATTTAAGTAAACATACGTATAAAAGTCCCAACTGAGTTATTGAGGTCACTTAAGAGAGAGGGCGCTGTAGTCGGGAGTAATATTTTCACTGACGAAAAATAGCCTCATTGTTGACAATTATCCAGAATTTTTCCATCATTAGATTTCGTGAAGAAAGATGCTAACACAATTGACTGTATACATTTAGGAACGGATTCGTGATTCAAAATTTTCGGCAGTTTTGCCTTTGATTGGGAATTGTTTGCCTGCCTCATGCTCTGAGAATGATGTGGGGAAAATTGTAAATATGTTTCACGACAAAACGCAATCAAATTACTTGGGCCAAGTGGTAGTGGGATGTTACACTAACGAAAAACCTTTGGACACTAGTGCTACCATTTTTGTGTGAGTTGTCAAATTATTGTTATTTTTAACATTGAGTTAGTCACCTATTACCAATTCCGGGGATCCCTAATATAAGCGGAAAATAAATACATTTAGTTCATTCGAATTTTATGGATTTCAGAGGAATTTTAGCGGTGATTGGAACCTTGTGTACAGTTGGAACATTGTTGGACGTATATCTCTCGTCCTTGAACAGAACTTCCACCAATACAAGTATGTTAAAAAGCTTTGAGAAAATATTTCGAAATATAAAAAAGTAAATTACACGTTAATGTTTTGATTTAAACCATTATAACAACTGTTACTCTCTCAACAGGGGTTGATGTACGGATTATTTTGGCATTCTCCTTCTACACCAATACAAAGAAACTTTTAAGCATTCCCAATGAACCGGGCCAATTAAGCTGCCTCAACGGGATAAGATTCCTTATAACGGCCTGGACCCTGCTTGGCCACACATTTATTTTTATTTGGTCCCCGAACACGTCAAATTTCATGGACTTAAGCCAGGTTTTCCTTTAACCTAAATAATTATTCATTAATCCCCATTACATTCACAGGGAAAATGTAACTGGATTTTGGATCAATATTAAAATGCATTGAATTGAAGCCTTCAACCAGAACTTATAACAAACAATAATTTTCTTGTTTCTGGAAATGCTTTCATTCGGAGTTCGTTGTGTTTGTTGGATTTGTTTGTGTTTTGGTTATCATTAAATAATTATTGTAAAATATTGTATTCCAGCTACCCAAGGACTGGGCAGTTATGCCAGTTTTAAATACTTCGGTTGCTGTGGACACATTTTTTACAATTAGTGGCGCTCTCGTGACATATTTTGTACTGAAAGAGTTAGATAAAAGTGGGGGTAAACTCAGCTACCCATTATTTGTATTAGACCGTATGTTTAGGTAAGCTCTGCGTAGTAGATGAGTTTCAAAAACATGTCTTCAGATTATTAACTGCTTACAGAATTTGAAAGGATTTTATTGTTCACACCAATGATTAAGAAAAATGACAGAGATGGCTTTTAATATTCCAACAGATTACTGCCCACGTACTTATTCACAGCAGGATTTGCCGCCACTTTGCTCCCGTATTTGGGCAGTGGCCCATTTTGGTACGTGGTGGAAGGTGAAAGTGAAGCTTGTGGACGACATTGGTGGCATAATATTCTCTTTATCAATAACTTCATGACCTATGATGATACTCAAATGGTAAGGCAATTTCCAGACAGTGTAGTGATATTGAGCAATTACAGATGAAACGACTGGATTTTTAGTGCAACCCAGCGTCCTGGTACCTGGCCAACGACACCCAGTTTTACCTCCTAGCGCCCTTGGTGATCTTGCCATTGTGGAGGGAAAAAAAGTTGGGGCTGGCTTTAACTGGTATCCTGGGTTTGGTTTCCGTGATTATACCCGGAATCATCAAAGCTAACAAGAACTTACCAGCGGTCTTTACATATAGCTTAGAGTAAGCCATGTTTTAAATTTTGCTCCTTGTGAGCTAACCTGGAGTGACAAATCTCGATCAAGTTTTTTTTTGAATTTGGTATACATTGAATGGAATGTGTTGAAATTTGAACGTTTGATATTGCAGCATGAAAAGTTACATGGAGGATATTTATTATAAACCTTGGACCAGATTTGGTACTTATATTGTTGGAATTGTTTTGGGGTACTTGTTACATTCCAATTCAAAAAACCCGACACTTTTTAGCAATCTTCCTAACAGGATAGTGAGATTAGGCTGGTTAACTTGCACTGTTGTGGCTGTTGGAATTATGTTTGGAGGAGTGTACTATTCGGATCCCGACAATGAAGACGCTATCTATAATTCCCTTCATTCTGCTGTATATTGTGCTCTTCACCGTGTGATCTGGAGCATCTGCACTGCATGGGTCATCTTTGCTTGTGCAACAGGGAATGGGGGTCTGTTAGACACGATCCTGTCACATAAGATTTTCGTACCCCTAGCACGTCTTACCTTCGGTATTTATTTCTCGTCGTGCCAAGTCCAGATGGTCTATCATTACAAGCAACCCCATCCATTTTATTATAGTAAATATAACACGGTGAGGAACGTCTATGTATATTTTTTGGGCAAATATTAATTATTACATTTATAATGACAAAATATCCATCTTCAAAAAAAACGTTTGTTTCCATAGATTTTCCTGTTCTTTGGGCATATGGGTATGTGCATATTGGCGTCATATGTGCTCACCATGCTAGTGACGACACCTTTTACTGAGCTGGAGAAGATAGCATTTCGCAAACGGGTGAAGAAACTTCCTCCAGGTGGCAGCACTGTCAAGAATGATTAAAAATCTTATTGTAAGTGTCAAGAGCGCCCAATTTTGTTAATTATCGCTGTAACGTACCGTTGTTTTTTGAATTTGAATTTAATTGTGGATTTGTTGACATAAAATAATAGTTAATATAATTGCTTTATCTGACGTATAGTTGTAGCAATAAATATACATACATCCTCCTCACAGGTCCCCGAAAGTACATTTTTTTACAGTTTTGTGTGACGAAACAATTACTGCATGTGTCCTAATTTCAACAGAAAAGATAGCTCGGGTCGCCCATTAGTAATATGCATAATTACATGTATTGCCTCATTTACATAATTATGTCCAGCATGGAGGATGTTCATTTTACGACGTTTTACTGTTTGGAAAAACAGTTTCTAGAATAATTTGATTCTCTAGCATTGCCATATCGTGCGCAGGTTTTTCACAAATTGTCCAATATGAGCAACAACAACGAAGCAAATTTCATCTAAAGGGTTGAAATTACTTGCGTTCGAAATAGTCAACTAAATTTATTATATAATTTGACAAAAAAAGTATTTCGTACACTGCAATTTATTCCATCTCGACTCTCGACCCACTAATTTTTAGGACCTCCAAGTGGATCAACGATGACTTTTAAATTTAATTAGTAAAAATTAACGCAGTATACACCAAAACCACTGCAATGAAAATGCTTTTCATGGCAATTTGGAACGCTTTTCGGGCAAAATTCTCAAGACATTTTCAACTCGATTTCCATTATATAAATTGTTTCTCTTTATTCCATAATTCTGCTC
The DNA here is from genome assembly GCA_947179485.1 of Allacma fusca. Taxonomy (NCBI): domain Eukaryota; kingdom Metazoa; phylum Arthropoda; class Collembola; order Symphypleona; family Sminthuridae; genus Allacma; species Allacma fusca. The sequence continues at coordinate 24,895,611 of OX359246.1, forward strand.
GAAATAGCGCGGGGATAGTCGAATTTTGAGATCATGTTTTGCTCCAGTTACGATCAACCATTATAACATCATTTTCCAGAGCTTCCGAAGCTGCAAAGATAATATGTCGAGACAAATAAGCCAGAATGATCTTTTGCTCCATCATAGCAAACTTTTGCCCTTCAAAGGAATACATAATAATAACTTTATTATAATATATATTTTTCTTGCAGCTGCAAACGTAGACTTCCAAAGAATGGATTTTGAAAACATGATATTAAATTGAAAGTACGATACATTAATTGCATTACAGTGCAATTTCCCCTAAATGAATCTGTAACTCTTCGAAATCTAAACACATACACAGTACATATATAAACATATGTAAAAAATACAAAATATATATTTATATATATCTTTTCCTGATGAATAAGAAACTGTTACTCCATTGAATCTGCAGATGAAACTGTAGAAATGGAGAGGGAAATCGGACTTCAAAAATAAATAAGTAGGGAAACAGAATGAATGATAATTATGCTGACAACAGCTATGGCTGTCGTTCTGTCCACCCCAAAAAAGTTTGAGATCATTATCTCCAAAGGTTTGCAGGATCTGAGCATCACCCGGAATTCTTCCCGTTTAGCTCCTCTCAACTCTCTACTGTTATACCAACGCCGACGACGTTCTTCATTGCATAGTTCCTGCTGAGTGGCTGCAATGGGGTAAACTTGCAAACAGAGAAAAATGCAAGCCATCCCAGGTAACAGAAAGCCTAGATAGTCTCGGAGTACGATTTTCCCAAAGAAACGAACCGATCCGTACCAGCTCACAACGCCCGCTACAATGAACGTTACTGTAAAGCCCGGGTATACGATAGTCGAGAAAACGTAATTGTAAAGCCCATTTAGTATTTGCAGCTGTCGGAATTCTAACATTGATTTTGATATATCCGCACCCCTGGTAACATCCTTTATCCTGGATTACAAAGTACAAACAAATTGAGCTTTTTACACAATTCTGAACGATTTATTGCAAAAAACGCTTTTTGGAATCCAGAAAAAATCCATATCGATTTCTCCAAGATTGACCTCAGAAAAATATAATCACAGATAAAACTACAAAATATTTACCTGTGTCCCATCAAAACATTTACAGTCTCAATGTACACGAACACAAGGATGGCAATAAAGTTAATGGTAGCAATAAAATTTAATCCCCATTGGAACGTAAACCATGCAAAAAATAGCTTCAGAAACACTGTACGATTCTCGGGTGGGAAAAGCGATAACCAGTATTGACTTGCATTTGAATTGGAAATGGCGGAGAGACTGCTCAGCAAATACCTAACTGTTATGTATGGGAAGACGAATTTTATTATTTTGTAGTCCATTCTTCGCAGAATATTTCTCCCTAAAAAAGTAAATGAGTCATTAGCGCTTAACAATATCTAGTAAATGTACAGCTAGAACTCATTTTAAACAGGGTTTAACCTACCTGCCAATCCAGACCGGAAGGAAGTCAAGAAGTTGAACAACTGAATATGCTCTTCAATAAAAATCATTGTATTAAATGTGTACGTACAAATGAACAATGAGATGACAGACTGACTAAATATCAACGAGAAATACTTAACGTTAGTGGCAGGGCTTGCGTCGTGGCCAGAAATAAAGAAACACGACATTCTATAAAGGAGGTACAGAACTTGAACAGTTACCACACCCCCACATGAGATGTACCAATAAAATTTACGAAAATAGCTACCACTGTAAAGGACATTCCCTTTAAAACGTATTGGTAAAAGTTTCAATTTTGATATAAGAGTAAGAATTTTTTTGGAATAGGGAAGTGTTTGTGTGAACATTGTCCCAATGTTCCCCAAAGGAAATTGCAAAAGTTTTAGTGTGTTTCAGAAATTTCCAAAGTTAGTTTGCTCTTCGTTTGTAGCAAGTTTGAATGTCTGTATACTAGAAATCGTGGAGAGCCTGTACCCAGAATAAGTGCGTTAATGGCTTAATTGATCTCCGAGCACTTTATTGTAATTGTGTACAAAAAGTGTCAATTTAATTAGGAAGTTGATTGATAAAAATTGTTGTTGACGTAATTGTAAGTATATGTATCATCGACTTGCTACAACTTTATTATTGCTAAAGGTAAATTAAGAAATATAAATACATACATATAGTGGCAGAGCATTATTTCTTTAATAGTCTCACCTCATGTTTGGAAAACGTGACCATGGGTTGGAATCGTTGCGAAAACATTTATACATAAGACATACCGTGTAATGAAATTGGAATGTAAAAAAACTAAATCAGTGAAATATTATAGAAATTATCCTGATTACGGTGAAGAAACCAAATATCCCCGAAATCTTCCGCCGCACAGCAAATATTCATCTCCAACTACCACCTATGTACATATGTATCTATGTATATCTTCAAGTCACTGTACATATACTCATACTACCAATTCGCTAACATACTATCTTACTAGCCTTTCATTCATGTATTTATGCTTAATACAAAGCCCTCCAAGTAATTGTAGGTGAATCATTATTGTTACTCCCACCCATTTCCATATATTCAAGAATCATACGTGGCAAGGGTTAGGACCACAGACGTGATTGTAACAGGATTAAGGTATGTCCACTAAGTAAGGTTACATTGCATTTTCCTCACGTTTACTTGATATGAGAGATCAATGGTTATAATTGTGTATTAAGAAACGATACTGTAAATTGACAACACGACTATAGTTTCGTACATTTACTACAGTCTGATTACTCGTTAAAAAGATAACGATACAAGCAAAATACATGCACTGGTGCATACAATTTTCAGTATGTTGTAATAATTGTAGAATGTAATTTAAACGATGTAAAAAAAACAAGCTCCTTTGGTAGAATCCATATCTTTGGTTCTTTAAGCTCCTTTGGGGCAATACTTTGTAAAGTATTGGTGAACATTTCGATTTTGATATAAGAGAAGATGAAATTGCAACAATTGTTTTGGAATTGGGCAGTGCTTGTGCAGACATTGTCCAAATTATCCCACAACGAAATTTGAGAAATTTTCGGTGTTTCAAAAATTTTGAAAGTTAAACTTCGCTTTGCTTGTAGCAAACCAAGTATTAAGTTTGAATGTCAGTGCATTAAATGCATTCATCAGTCACATACTTTCGTAAGTAGGAAGGTTATTATCATGTATTAGGGTAAGGCTTCCATCCGACCGGATAAATCGAATATCCGATCCGAATCCGATCCGAACCGAAATTTCCGGATACATTTTCTTATTATCCGATCCGACCGTTACGGATCGGATAAAAATTTTATTCATCCGTATCCGATCCGAAAATTTCGGATCGGATAAGTGTATTATCCGATCCGACCCGCGGATATCCGAAATTATCCGAATTGATACAATTAGATGATGAAAAAAGTATTAGGAATTTTCAGTGCAAAAATGCATTAGCTTTTTACTACATCACAATATTAATCATTTTTGCATATATTACGTACAAACTGAAGAAAAACTTCCAAAAACAAACACCGCTGTAAATTTGAAGCACAAAATTAAGAAAACAAGTAAAAAGCACTTGTTTTTGCACACTCCGGTCGCTCGAAAGCGCTAAAAATGTGATTTTCGGATATCCGTCGGATTATCCGATATTTGTTATTTGTGATCCGAACCGATCGGATAAAGTCGTTTCCAAATCCGATCCGATCCGAATCCGATGACCGGATAAGGGGTACGTATCCGATCCGATCGGATTGTGTTCGGATCGGATAAGTAGTGTATCCGATCCGAAATTTCGGATATCCGATCTCGGATATCCGCGGATCAACCGATCGGATGGAAGCCTTATATTAGGGTAATTAATTGTTTACAAATTACGTTGTATTATTTTAAGGAACTATTCCCAATGAATTGCCATTTATTTGTTGGGTGTTTGGCAAGCATACTTTTATATTCAACAGTGCAGTGTAAAAGGTTGCTTTTGCTGAAGTTCTTCATTATGAATAGGTGTGAAACTGAGAGGTTTAAAGGATTCCAAATAAATCGAATTATGCCTGCTAATCGCGTATGCTTGTGACATGTTGTGTGTTGGAGCACATTAAAATACCTTTTCATGACAAAATATTTTTACCGTTTGACATTTTCAGTTTTGTGGTTACATTCGGAGCTTGAAGCTAAAATCATCGTTCAAGCTATATAACTATGTATAATTACATGTGTACAATCATTTTTGGATTGCCTTTGTTTGGGTTTGTAGCACCTAAATATATTTGATTACAACGCAGGAACTAAATTTGAGAACACACTTGCAAGTCCTAGTAATTACTGTTTCGAATGGATTTGCTCAATATGTCACAAATATTATTATTCTAATTACGAAGATGATTGAAGAAAATTGTTATTACAATTATTGCAGTAAATTGTCAAATATGTATTACCGAGTTGCTACAACTTTATTGCATCTATGGATCAATTAAGAAATGTGGATAGATTCATAGTGTCGGAGCATTATTTCTTCAATAGTCACACAACAAGTTACGGAAGACGTGACCCTGGGTAGAAAACTCATGAAGAAAACTTTGATATATGGGACATGCCATCTAGGGAAAATTGCAAAATAAAGAACTAATGCCACGTATTACTCCTAACCAATTATTATCACCCTTATTAGGTAATTATACTATTTTTAATATTCACGTATTAGGGAGGACAAAACTGTAATTTACTCTACCATACTGTATACTCATTGGTTTCCCCTTTTTGTCAAATTATAATAAAACTGACCCGCCCTTTTAAGCTATTTCGTCAAAGTTTGGAAAAAAGACCTCCTTCACAGTGTACTGTATTCTTAAAATTTAATAAATACTTCTGACTGCCAATTATAAATACAAATAAATTAACAGTAAATATAATTATTTTTATTGTCAAACCAACATGTCTGCAGACATTCCTTCAGTCATATTTTTCACTGAAACTTACAGTATGTGTTCGATTACTGTAGCAAACCCTCTTATATCAATACCTGGTGCCCGTCTCAGGAAAAAATGTACACCAAAATTACATTCCAGGCATTGGGGCTATACTACAAAACTATGGAGAAATGTTGTGCTCTTCCCTATAAATGGGATAGCAAGCAACATAAATTTTATCCAGTAAAATTTTGGCGCTATTGCCTTTGGATTTGTCACATCCTAACCCTGTCCTTGTACACCACAAATGTGCTAATTTCGTTTGCAAATAGCTTTGAAACAGCAGAACCAACTAGAATTGCACTGGACGCCATGTTCTCCTTCACATTTCTTACAGCCTTATTACATGGGTTGACCCTCTTGACGAGAACACATGAGCTTCTACAGCTCTTCAACTCATTTCTGAAATTTAACCGAGAATTTGCAGGTAATTACATATGTACAGCAGAATCCTTACTTACGACTTATTATGGCAAATCCTTAGAAGGAAACAAAATAAGAATTCAGATTATTACCTTTTTTGGATAAAATGCATTTGCCAAATGACTCCCTTATAACGAGATTACAGGGTACTGTGTGTAATCCCACGCATTATTTAAAATTAAATTACCTTTTCAGAACGGGTCTTTGGGACGAGGTTCCCAGTGAAGGATGATGGTTGCCAGGTAATCATCGGATGTTTTGCCCCATCATTGTACACAATCCATCTGCCATTCTTGGGACTGTTCCTTATGAACCCAGAAGATCCACGCTACATGTACCATAGGATACCAAAAGACTTCAAATCAGTTTGGACCTTGCTGTTATGGACAGCCTTCGAGTATTACGTCTACGTCGGGATTGTGGGCTTGTTCTACTTTATATTCTTCCTCCTGGTAATATATGCCATGGGGACGAATTTTTGGCTCAAGCGTTTGATTTTCGGAAGGACAATGAAAGGCCAGAATATTTTCAATCTTACCCAGGACCGCCCATTGATATTTAAAATGTTTAATTGTCTTAGGATTTTATGTGGGATGTCCAACGACTGCTTGCAGACATTTTCCTGGCCATCAACGTTCATGATTTTGATAATGGGCCAAGCATTTGGTATCTATGGAATGGTAATGCTCTACAGTTACTTCCATATTCTTCTTTACCTTATGTTTCCTATATTGAATGTTGGGTGCATGCTGGGGGACCTGATAATGATCACTTTCGTGGGGAATATGTTTCACTACTCGGGTTGCTTTTTTAAGTCCTGGACAAGTGTTGCTCGGGAAAAGGTGGAAATTAAAGAGCTGAAAGCAATGAGACCGGTTTGTGTACTTGTGGGTGGATACGTTGTGGATCGGTTGAGTTTATTAATTACATTTGTAATCGTTTCAGATATGGCCATTAATGCTATTCTACTGCACACAAAGACCACATCATAGATTTGACTTTCATGTATTGGCAGGTTATTTATTGTTACAAAAAAAGTAAACATTACAAGCAATTTTTCAAAAGTGTGCAAAGCAGGTAAGCGAATTCCTGTTTGTCAGAATGTTTATTTATCTCTTTCTAAAATAAATTTGTCAAGCTATTTTTCTTGTAACTGTATACTGTGAGAATTCAGACAATTTTTTGTAAATTTTAATGGTGCTCTTATGATGAGAGTCTACTGTAATTATTATTGCTGCTCCTTAGTAAATAATCCTAAGCATTTAATATTAAATAAACTGTAAATGCAGTAACATTGTGTAATTGGGAACCCTCAAGGGATTAGACTTAAGTCTCCGTTATAAAAACTGTCCATCGTAAACTAGCATTTCTTAATAATGGCGTAAATATAGTAATTGAAATTGAGTAAATATGCCCCTTAACCCCTTATGTACCTTAATAGTGCTTAATTATCATATGTAATTACTATTTACTGCTCGCTTATCCTTAGATAAATGTAAACTATGTATGTGTATGTAAATGTACAAGAATATTATTAAAATAGGTCTTATAGATACAAACATTATGAAACATTCTTTGGGGTATAATAATTATTATTCCAATAAAATAAATGTTTTTCCACTTATACATAGATAAACAGGTTTACAGATATTAAGTATCGGCTGGCCTTAGCCCTTAGAACAATCTACCATCAGTGTCAATATTATTTAAAATGTTCCACGCCAAGTTTCGATGAAATTACAATGATCTGTATGTATAACTCCATCAGCTATCTCCGGCCAAAATCTATCACAGCTCAAAATGTCGTGAAATTTGCTCTAAGCAAAGTTAAAACCCTATAGAACCTCCCACCGAAATATTTTCGTCGTTACTCTAACGATTAACGTGCTAGGTCAACGGAAACTTTTACAAAGGGCACGATATATCTTCGGCATTAATGGATGGAATGACTTCAAATTTTGCACGAAGGTTTGTTGTTGTGATCCCCTGGGTGGTATTCAAAATCTTTTTGATCGGCCCACCCGTTTGACCTGCAGAGGTTACAGAACTTTGCGGGGTAATCGGCGAAACTCGTAGAAACTTTGTTGACCTCTACAGGTCAAACGGGTGGGCCGATCAAAAAGATTTTGAATACCACCCAGGGGATCACAATAACAAACCTTCGTGCAAAATTTGAAGTCATTCCATCCATTAATGCCGAAGATATATCGTGCCCTTTTAAAAGTTTCCGTTGACCTAGCACGTTAACCGTTAGAGTAACGACGAAAATATTTCGGTGGGAGGTTCTGTAGGGTTTTAACTTTGCTTAGAGGAAATTTCACGACATTTTGAGCTGTGATAGATTTTGGCCGGAGATAGCTGATGGAGTTATACGTATAGCTTCACCACAATTAAAACACTCCAGTAACTGTTTAATTTTAGTTACAATCAAAATAAGTATAAATAAAAATTTAGGAGGGTGAGCCAAGATTTGAAAATCTCATCAAACCGGGCTAGACCAAAAAATAATGTTCCACTATGAAAATCGCCCCGACCAGATCACTGGCATCCCTATTTGACACTTCGCAACTCCAACTTTAATAGCCCATTTTGCTCCAACACTCGACACTCTGCAAATGCAAAGCCACTATTATTTTGCATTTATTATTTATTATAAAGGCTTCGTTGGCTTTGCATTTAATGACAATAGTTTAAAGTAATTAAATTTACACATAGCCACAGGTCCACTACGCCTCCACATTGATGTTTACATTTACTTCTTGTGATTTGGCTGTCTAAATGTTTCATTACTGCTGAAGCTTTAATAATTACTCCCTATTTAGCAACTACTTGCGGACTGTTTCTATTCTACAACCAGTAATTTGCATCGAAGCTGGCTTTAATAACCAAGTATAGGTCTAATCTGAATTTCCCAACACGAGCATTGACTGTTCCTCTGTCTCAGCTGAAATTTTGCATATTAATTTCCATAAGAAATGAAAATTTTATGGAAAGTGCTCTGCAGACTAATACAAGTCGCTATATTGCATGGATGTATAGTGAGCCTGCTATTGAAATTTTTCTTATCAAATAGTACTCAGTACAACTAAAACTCAGTACTACTCAAAGTTACTACAAACTCAGATATTTAACTTTGATGTTTGTCCAGTAAAAGAGGTTAACAAAGCAAATTAAGCAAATACTGGACACTGTTTCTTACACACATACACGCTCAGTGCTAGAATTTAATTTTGCATGATTTTATTACCTAATTATTATCGTCACTAAAGTCATTTAACATGTATGTATATTACGCTATATTGTAATTCCAAATTACAATTTTTTTTACTGGGGATACTCTTCAATGGTGACGACTTATTTAAACACCGACTTTAATATTTTTTTTGCATTTAAATTAAATTTAAGTTCACTTGCAAATGTAAAGCTATGGCAATCACACAGTGAGACAATCTAACTTTTTGCATCACATTTTCTACAAAGTGCGCGAATGGCCTCCACAGTCTGGGGAGTCTATTTGACTGGATTCACCAACATCAACACCCTCAACCTCCGACGTTTTCCCACATGTATGCACATAAATACTACCGTTCCCGGCGGAGGTGTTTTTACGAGTCACAGACGAGACTGTGAAATTCTAAGAATGACAATAATCGACGGTAGATGACACTGGCTATACTTAATGCAGTTTTAGAATCCCTTGAAATATAAAAAAAGACGCCTGCAATTGCAGAAGGAAAGCTGCAAAAGTAAAGCAATTTACATTTTCTGCAAGAAAATACTTTTCCTAATAGCTAAGCTAAAGCGATTCCGAATGAACATTACACTATTATTTTTTATCTTTCAAAAGACCACTCTAGTAGGCTTTCCTCATTTAAGGGTTTTCTTATTAAAGGAATAAAATATACATTAATCTATATATTAAAAATAATAAAATAATAAAAAGATTTGAGCAACAAATTAACCTAGGCTGACCTTGTTATCCTTTTCGTGCTACAAATAATAGTTTCATTGATTCACATTGCACCTGACCTTTCAGCAGCATTTTTACACATGTCAAATGACAATATTTGAACTCAAGCTTCATAGATTCCTTGAACGATTGCAAAATGTAAACATTAAATATTATTACAATAATAATAATAATTATTATTATTATATTTAATGCAAATTTATTGTAAAACATGCATCTATTAAAATAAAAATAAGAATGTGAGCGTTGTGCACACCAGACTTGTTTCGATCTATTACAATACTTTACCCTTGAGATGATTGTAATCAACATAGTTCCACCGAGATGTCTCGCTTCAATTAACCCTATTAAAAAACCCTTTGAAATATCCAAGCATTACCCCACAAGAACAAACGGCGCTAAAAGAATTTTTGTCACATTAAATAAAGTAGGTACGTCTGCTTTCCAAAGCTCCATAAGGAACTTGCGGGTACGACCAAAACACCCCACTCCCCAGTAACCATCATTGAGATGAAAGACAAAAACAGCTCATAGACAGTCCCTGGAATAAAAGTCTGCAACCCATTACTTCCATCAAAACGGACGCCTACAGCAGTGGAATTCCCAACTCGGTAAATCAACATGTTTGTATTGTAAGTAAAATCTACATTTTCCTATAAAACAAATTGGGGCGTAAAACCTGAAATCCTACGATCAGCATACATTCCTGCAATATAAAAATACAATTCTTACCTGGAGTTCTGCACACGTAATAAAATCTATCTCAAAAAGCAATCTAAAAACATTATTCCAAAAACAGTACAAACCTGGAAGATAAAATAGAACATTTACGAAGGCATTGCATTGAGTCTCAATGGGTGTCCACACAGTTCTGGATACAGGCAAAACCCTATGAGTCATATGTAAAAATGCTCTTTCGTCCGTACTAAAATTCGGATTGCGCCTGCCAGCATTTTGTATTGGACGGAGGATACAAAGACACTCTCGTAAAGCCCCAAGCTAGAGTGTGGGTTATGAATGGAGTCCTTATGGGAAATCGTAAAAGTAAGCACTACTGTCTGTATACGGGTTGCAGGAGCTTTACTCAGAATAGGATCCAAGCTTACAACATCCCAGGGAGGATTCAGATCTCCGGGTTAAATCCATGCAATGGGAGATATCCTTTTACCATTCACATTTGTGATGTGTGGATGCGGGATAGGCATGAGTCTCTCCACGTTGTCACTTTTTGTTGCTACACCTACAGTATACACTCTTGCTATATAAGGGCTTGGTGCTTCACTTACAAGAGTATAGTCTCCAAAGAATTTTTTTTTATGAGAGCACAACTTTAGAAGTGTCAAATTTTGCTCCTTTCAAAGGCGTTCGTATTGAGAGAGCAACTCTACTTTAGGACCACTATTTTATCACGCTTTGAATCTTTTACAAAAATTTCTACAGTCGATAATTTTTACACAGATCCCTACGGGCCTGGAGGTTTCCAGTCCGGAGATAATTCTGATTGGTCCCCAATTTTTGCAAAGCGTTTACAAAAGCCTGACGAAGAATAAACGTCTCCAAAATGCATTTCTAAAGGGAACCTTCTCGGTGATAATTTCCCCTCCACTTTTGTGCTCCCACTGGGATTGAGATCTCCCCAAGATTATGTAAAGTAATTTGCTTCAAAGAAGGCTTGACCCTGTTACGAGGCAGTTGTGAACTCTACGCTCGGTTTCACTTCACCTCTGGGGATTTTGCAACGTATGTACTCAAATCCCCGAATGGGTACAGATTTAATCGGAAAATCCTCCTTTGCCTTCAAGGCTTTTTCCCTATGACTTGGCTTTTCAATTTTGTGAAAAGACTCTATAGGATCAGCGGAAGGGGAAGTTTTCGGATTAAACAATAGATACACTTTCAACTTGTAATATGAAACCTCATTCTGTCGCATGTCAATTCCATTTTTTCCAGAGACTTTTCGTAAATCCAAGTATTTAGTTTTCATGTTCGCAACAGCTATTCCTTCCTCAAACAAGTCCTGTTTTTTGTCCTTTGAGAGAGGAGAGCATTATTTACGGGGAAAATTCTTTGTAAAGGCATTTGCGAAAAAGAACAGAGGGATCAGAGAAAACGGGAAAGGGAGATGAAACTTGATTCCACATCTGACGCTCGCTTTATATTTATAACAACATCCGTTCTTCTCTCCGTGAGTACTTGTGCAACTTGTACAAAATGAAGATTCTTGACGGGAGTTCTTAGGACATGTACATAATTATACCTGCAGCTGGCGGGTTCTGAGAAGGGCAGCCAGCATTGCAGATTCTTTTTTATCTCAGGAAAAAAATTGCAGATTTTCATCCATTTAAGTTGTAAGCTTTGTTTTGACTGTTCTTCTAAGTATAACAATGTTTCATACAGAGTCAGTGGACAATTACATAAGGTATAGGTGCATATACATATGTATACAGTGTACTAGCTGCTCGTATAAGAGCACCACGAAAGCTTCAAAATGCTCCTTTTTTAGCCACAAGGCTCTTACAAAAATTTACATTCTGGTAAAGGGAAATTTTTCTAGATTGATGTGCTACTCTGGAGAAAGCGCAAATAAGGGAGACTCCTATAGCGAGAGTGCACTCTGAAGTTACGGACTTGAAAATGATAAATTTAAAATTGACATGGAATTTTTTGGGGTGTTCACTCAAATGTCAGATGAATTTCAGATATGAAAATTGATTTCGAAAATTGAATCCGAGTCTGTTTAACTGAGAGCTGTACAATATCACAACCGGGCTATTGATTCCTCTGTGAGCGTTTCATGAGAGGCAATCAAAATCTTAAACTGAAGACAAACTTTCGACATAGTTTTTTAGTCACTACGTTAATACTATAGTCAGGATTTCTGATGGGGAGATGTGAGACAAAGTCAAAAGGATTTCAAGAATCTGGCGAAAAAAGCGCTAATCTTCTGATCTCACATTTGTGACCACTGTGGCTACAAGTGCTGATTTAAAAAAAATGCTATTACATTTATTAGAGCATATTTTTCTCCTAAATGCACCCTGCGTTTATTTTTCTCCTCATAGAAGAATATCATTCGAAATGACAAATCTCCTTAAGTTTGAAGATACTGTCATTGAGTCAGCAGGTTTCTGTATTCAATTTTGTTTGCTAAATCTCCTTTAAATTCTCATAGAGTCTTCAATTAATTACGACTTAGTAATTCTATAATCTTCTAAATTTTGATCCCAAGCGGATTTTATGTATTAAATGTTTTTATTATTCTCAAGGATGTAATAATTAGATACATGTATTTAATTATTATTATTTTGTGAGAATTTATGAAATAACCACTAAATCATTGATAGCTATCATTTCTCAAGTCTGGATACCAATAATTACGGATTTGCAATTAATCCTCAAAAGGTAAAAAAATAGTAATTACATAAGCTATAAATTAACCACGTTCAAAACATTCCCTCAGTCTATCTTTGTGCTAAATATTAATAGCAATAGGTAATTCCCAGTAGGAATAACAATAGTAATTAATATGGTTTGCATAATCACAGCAGTGCATGTCTCTGCAAAACAACTATTTTCATTGAGAAAGATCAATTGTGTAACCCTTGTTTTTCTACCGATCTTGCAGACAATCATTTATAAAATCAAGTTTAATTGACAATCCCAAGGACAGCAATCCTTTTTGCACACTTTCAACTCTGAAATGTTGCAGAGCCAGTTTTTTGTCTATTTTAAAAGTCCAAGACTCACCCTGCCCTACCTCACATATAAATACATGAGGGAACCAAGTCAAGTTGAATGCTCAGTTTCCAAGAAAATCCCATTAACAATTAACTCGCAATCATTCCCATGCTACTGTCTTTATCATTATACTGTAGTAAAAACAACCCCATTATAAAAACACGTGAATTCAAAAGAGTCTCAACAACAACTATATCATTTCATATTTCAAATGTATGTGCTTTCCATTGAGCAGCCCACTGTCTCAGAGTTGGAATCTTCTCATAGCCTACTAAAATATACGAAATCCCTCAACCACTCATTGATCAAGACCCGTCAGTTATTTTTACTCCTTTACCAACAAGAGCTGACAGTTTCTAATGCTCCTTTCTCAGAAATCCTCCCTTTTCCTTTCCAACACATACATCATTTGTGTAAAGCTCAAGTTGGAAAGATTGAAGATATTTCTGAGGAACAGAAGCACTTATTTGTAATATAATGAAAGCATGTAACAGATGACAACATATTTGTAGATCGTGTCTTCATCTGGGTGGGCGAGAGAGAGAGAGAGAGAGAGGGAGAGAGAATACGCATGAGATTATAAATATACAATATCTCAGAAATCGTGGGTGCGGAACTCAATGACACTCATAATGGAAAACATCATTTCCTGTTCCATTTGGAAACTTACCATCTTCCTTCAATAGAGGTAATAAAATCCTCCCTTGTAATTTTACGTTTTAAATTGAGCTGACGCTTCAAAGAATAAACTCACAATCCGAGAATTTTTACTGTAAAAGCATATCCTGACAGTAGAGAAACGTGGCTATTTTGTAATTGAATGCTCTTAGAAAAAAATTAAAAGAATACTCTGCAAAAGAGGTCTATTATATAGTGATTGCAAACTGATTGTGAGTGCACATAACACTATATGTAACTTTTACGTAAAATCATGTTCTACCATATAAGTTCAAATGCCTGCAATAATATTTGTAACCGTTCCGAAAGTAGGATTTTAACAGACGCGTACATACATTTGTACATGGACAGGTGAATTATGTATGTATAAAACCAGGCTCAAAATCCGTCAATATAAGCTCCGTAAATCTCAATTAAGTCTGAGTATGCCCTTATCCGCGTTGTTCCATTGTGAACCTGAGCTGATGTTGAATTAAATAATAATGCCAATAGGGACGCTCTATAGTTGTAATTTTCTCGGTAATGCCCTTTTGAAGAAAAGGGTAAAGCCTACGTTGGCGTACTATTCTCCGGATCTTGATGATCTCCTTAAGTATCACACGAGGTGCTGGAAGATTTTGGGATTAGTCTTCATTTTTATAGATAGAACTTAAACAGTCGCTGGAAGGGACGCCCTTATAGGAGCATTAACTTTTATATATGGGCAAGCCCATTTTGACTCAATCCTATTTACTATCCCAATGTTGATTTTTCCCCTGAATAGACTCAATAGGGACAATATGGATTGAAATTTTTCGGAATTTTAAAAATATTGTACATACATATGTATATACGGAAAGAGCGCACTGTAGATTTTTATACATGTCTTCTCTACAATAATTCTATTTGAGCTGAAAATTTTTGAGATGATGGAAGGATGAATGTGAAGGGAAGGAAGGAGAATTCAATTGAATTTCATCTCGTTCCACCCGACTCGAATGTATCTACTATTCCCTGTCGAAACTATGACAAAATATATGCACTTTACTCAGAAAGAGATTGAAGAGGTCTTCCAATTTATTCTCCATTCAATTCCCTTCCATATCTCCAATTGGATTAGTCTCTCGAGCCCGGGAGCTGGAAAATCTTGTTATAATTACTGTGAGAGCAGTAGTGTGCATATGTATTTCCTGGAGAAGGATTTCCTCCTGTAGTATACATGGTTAAACTGTAGGACAGGAATCCCAGGTTTTGTGCTTATACAAGGAAGAGTGTATGTAGACTAAAGCGTATTACTTGAGTGAAGCTCGAGGGAGTAGGCAATCAATTAAATTTAAATATAATCTTAAGCAGAGTCGATCTTCCTCCAATCTCTCTGCGAACACTGGCTATAGCTTATTAAATATTCTTAGAATCAATTTGGTAATCAGGTCATCCTAGCGTGCTCTTATCTGTGATGGGAATTCGTGGAAAGTGGATATTCTGCTATATGTTGACATCCAAATGACATTTTTTATTTCTTTACACTCAAAACACTCCCCCTCGTCCCGTTCCAGAGGACATGCTCAAATTTTTATGAAGAGCATTTCCTTCAATTTTCAAAACAATTTTTTATATAGACAATGTTAAAATTTCCAGAAAGAATAATTCCTTCTCTCCTGTCTATTCTAAAGGATCAGGTGAGGCTGGAAAGACAGTTTCAGTATCACTTTGCGCCAATTTCTGAACAAATTTCTTCTAGATCTTCTGGAAGTCTTTTTACTGTTCTTGTTCTGTTTTGTATATACATACACTTACACTATGCGCACCCACATGCACGTACATATGTTTGTGTACATATCTATTTATGATTCCCAATGTTTTACGTAGGAAGACAAACCTTAGACAAATGGTTTTTCATAATTTCATGAATATCAGATCCTTCCTGCAAAATGGCAACATACGGAATATCTTCTTTCCCAATCCTTTTTCATTTTCACTATTAAATGTCGAGCCTAACAACATTAATATATTCTTACGCAACGTATCCACAATTTTAATGCATATGCATAAATGCATGTGTGATAGTTCATTGACAGTGGTAAGTTGAATCAACTATGTACAAATAAATTAGAATTAAAACATTTTTGCTCCAGTTTGTTTTTAAAATTACCCCAAAATCCTTAAAAAAAGCAATGTTTCACATTTTAATTCTTACTCGCTGAAATTATTCCCTTCGTAATTAAATTAAATTTTGTAAGAACTGAAAAAGAATTTGCTTATGATGAGACATCCGACATAGGAAAACGAATACTAAACTCTCTGCTCTTCTTTGTATGTATATGCACACGAATATAAAAAGCTATGATGTTAACAGTTCACTTTTCTGTTATTATTATTATATATTAGGTGTGATGTAACATTGAGGTGTAACTGCAAGAAGTAAACTAGCTTCTATATTGAAATTAATTAAGCTTACAGTACCCCGTGATCAAAACTTATACTTTTTAAAATGAAAATATTTAGTTATATGACCTTTCTGACGTGATCTATAGGGCGACAGTGGAAGTGCTGTGGCATGCTATGACGAGAAAGGCGCTTACGCTTATGGAGTTGCTTCCTGGTTTTTGCATGAAGGCGATATTTTTGGTGGAGTGGAAGCACATTTAGATTTTATTAAATGCAGAAACAGCACTGATAAAAACATCCCCAATTAACAATAAAAACTACTTTACTTCCGAATTGAATATGGATCAATGAGCAACTGCTGGCAGGATTGAGCCCCATTGACGTCCCGAGATGAAGGGAGGTGGTACGCCCCAGGCTATTTCTTAAATACGGTCTTTAGATGCTCGGAATTCATGCAAACTTGTTCACTGGCATACTGGAGCTTAAATTAATTTTTTTAAACCCATCGGGTAACCATACCAGGTCTGGTTTTGGCCGCTTAGAAATGCATTACTAGAGTTTTTGCATGCCAAATTGTACCAAATAAAATGCTTTTGTGCTTAAAATCAAATCACGAATCTAATTTTGGCAACTAATGTTTTACCCATGCATCCGAAGCGGGCAACATCATTCCCGGTACAACGTTTAAAATTTGTACCAAATGAATGCAATTTTTATTTTGAAGCACGTTTGTTAATATAAATACGTTATCATTACTGTGTCGCTAAGTTTGCATCAATTCCGAGCCTCTAAAGCCCGTATTTAAGAAATAGCCTGGAGCATACCACGTCCCTTCAACTCGGGACTTCAATGGGGCTCAACCCTGCCAGCAGTTGCTCATGACTGGTTGTAACTTCGAAATCTATTTTATATTTTTAATTATACATTACCTTTTGTTAATTGTCGGTTCGGTTCGGATTTGTTTTCGTTGAAATCTGATCGGATCAGATTTGAAAATCAGAGCAAGCTTGATTCGTTTATTTAATACAGGCAAAACCATTATGCAGTTTGCAGTTGAATCTGAATGAATCCCGACCAAGTTTTAGTAATTACAGCAAACTACAATGGGGTGCATTAGTGTTGGAACAACGTAAACTCTGAGACTCAGGGTCTAAATAATCTTGGAGTTTAGTACTTATCTATATTGTTTTTTCTTACTTTCATTTAGTTTTTTATGCTGATTATAGATCTGCAAAAACATTTTGTAAAATTTGTTTTATATGAAAAAACGAACAAAAGCGAAAAAGCATCCAATTATTCCTGTGCATTAGTGTTGGAACACGACTGATTACGGTTCAATCTGAGCCGGATAACTGAAGGTAAGTAATTTTATTTAAAAAAAAAAAAAATCACAAACACATTTTAGTCTATTAGTAGTCTTTTAGAATTCCTTTATGCATTTTGACACATTTTGGTCAAAATGGAACCACGAAGAAAGGAGATTCCAATACCGGCGAGAGAGCTAGTGATCGAGAAGTGGAGGAACGACGCGAAAAAGCCCCCAACGTTTAGGCACATTGCCAAAGAAGTCCGGCTAAAACCCTCGACGGTCTTTATTATTATAAAAAAAGACAAGACGACTGGTATCGTCGAAAATCTGCCTGGGGGTAAAGACCGCATCGTCAACCCAGCGAATAGCCAACAATTATCTTAAAGGTCAACAAACACGTCAAGACTGACCTCATCTAAGATAATCCCACAGGTGCATTTTGAGATAGGAAAGATTGCTCATCGGACCACAATCAAAAGAATCCTGTATCTGAGCGGCACGAACTTGCTTCGAGCCAAGAAAAAACCTTATATCAATGCTAAAAATAGGAGCAAGTTGACCCTAGTGGTCCCGATCTTTCAATTCTGAATCCAAAAAACGCGATTCGATTCGATTCAATTCTGATTTATCACTTTTGTATTCAATTCAAAACATGAATTGAATCGTTTCATTCAATTCACTTCGTGAATAAAATCACGCAAAATGCCTTGAATCGCGATTCAAATGATTCACGTGCAATTCATTTGTTTGCACATCCAGTTAAAAAAACGCAGCTAGTAACGCATCACATTGAAAAACTCGCAAGTGTTTCTGAGAGATAATTTGGTTGAAAACCGGCTTATCAATGACTTCGTAAATAATAATTTTTATACATTAAATGCATTAATTATTGTTAATTATTATTACAACATTTACTAACGGTCCATTTTAGGTCATTACGGGACAAATTATAAGCAGGGTATGCATCTCGAATTTTCTATTATCATTGACAGCTTTAGTGAGAGAAAATGTTTGACTTATATTCTTGCGCTGTTTTATGTAGTCATAATGAAATCCTTAAATAAAATGTTTGTTACCACTTTTAATGTCTGAATGATTTGAATCATGATTCGATTCAATTCAGCACGCAGAAATGAAACAAATGAAATACTGTGAATCGTGAATTGAATCGAATCGTTTTATTTCATTTGACTCATACGTTGAATTGAATCAAAACGAATTTTTTGAATTGAATTGAAAGATTGGGACCACTAGTGGACCCTGTGGTCCCGCAAACACGCCAGCAAGTATGATACGTTTTGGAGTCCAGTTTTGTGGTCCGGTGAAAACAAATGTAGTGTCTTTGGCAGCGATAGAAGAACCGGGGTCTGGGGAAAGCCAGGGGTGGGTCTGAAGACGGATCTTACTTCCTACTGTAAAGCATGGTGGCAGTAGTGTTATGGTTTGGGGCTGTATCCGTGCATATTGGGTGGGAACCATTGCTTTTATGGAAGGAAATATGAACCAACACTACTACCAATCCATAATCAACCGAAACGTGAAGCAATCAGCCCAAAACCTGGGACTTGGACGTCGATTTGTGTATTGAGAGGACAACGACCCCAAGCAAACGGCTAAGCCCTTATGGGCCGATTTAAACAAAAACAAGATACCAGTTCTGGAATGGACCCCCAAAGTAAGGATATCACCTCTATCAAACATAAGTGTTATCACATATGTCGGGAGCTGACAAAATTTCACATTACCGGGAAAAAAGACCCGAAAATCCTAATTAAGGAGAAATGGGACAACATATCCCCCGAATTCACCCCGAACTTCGTCAGCTCCGTCCCACGGTGCATAAATGCTGTCCTGATGGCAAACGGGTGGAATACTACGCATTAGTCAATCGGGTTGTGAAGTTTTATCGCGTTTAAAACCATGTCTCTTTTGTTCCAACACTAATGCACCGGGATAATTGGGTACTTTTTCGTTTTTGTTCGTTTTTCATATAAAATGTTTTTTACAAAATGTTTTACAGATCTATAATCAGCATAAAAAACTAAATAAAAGCAAGAAAAAACAATATAGATAAGTACTAAACTCCAAGATTATTTAGACCCTGAGTCTCAGAGTTTACGTTGTTCCAACACTAATGCACCTTAGTGTGCGTCTTGGGTAGGTCGTAAAGTAAATGTTTCGAGAAACAATTTCACTTTATCCTGATGTAAATAACCGTTGTCAAGTTGTTGGAAAAATTTATAGAACAATGAAGCTTTGAGACGAAATTACAATACATTGGAAAACGAATGTTTGTTTATATTGTTCTAAAATAATTATTACAGTTCATTCTAGGCTTGCAAAAATTACAATATAGAAGGCAATACAGTAGTTTTAGCACAAATGCGCGTGCATTCCGTTTACTGCGATTTCAAGCTGAAGAACTGTCTTAAGTTACCTTTACAGTATTTCTCAAAGATGAAGTTTCAAATTTTGCACATATTCTGTACAATCGCGGGTAATAACTAAACAATATTAACATTCCTTATATGTTATTACTTAATGCAGTTTAGTATTTCCAATTTGTTTATAATTATCCAGTAAAAACTGCAGTCATGGAAAACACACCAAAAGTTGCCAGAGGAGTGAATGCCTACCCCGGACAATTTCCGTGGATGATTTCTCTTGAAATGTACACGCCTCCATTCGGAAATAATTCAGGTTACTGGGAACATGCTTGTGGTGGCGCAATCATTGATAGGCGTCACGTTATCTCAACGGCTCATTGCGCTCTAGGTGATCCACCATTTCGTGTTCTCGTTGGTGCTCATAACATCTCTGATCCAACTGAGCCATTTCGTAAAACGTACAAAGTTTGTCGAGTACATCTACATCCGAAAAACAACTAGTGTGTACACAATTTCCGATTCTTTATGTTATATGTTTTTGATTTGATATTTAATAATTTATGTATGGAAACAGCAATAGGCTGACTAATGACATGATGGTGATTACATTGGCAAATTACATTATGTTCAATGAACGAGTGCAGCCCATTCGTTTAGCTCCTCTTGATTCTGATCCGGTTGACCAGCATTGTGTGGTTTCGGGATGGGGTTTTTTGGGTGATGGTCGCGGTGCAGCAGATGTTCTCCAAACGGCAAACCAAACAGCCGTTAGTCTGGAAGATTGTCAAAGCTGGAATGACGGAGGGCCATTTTATGCTGATAGCTCCTGTGTGTGTACTCACCCAGCAAAAATTAGAGGTGTAAGTATTACAAAATATTACAGTTACTTTCGATTGACACGTAACGTACTTTATAATAACTTTTGATTTAAGCACATAATGAACGTTGACCTAAAAGAGGCTTTAACAGTGACATCATTTTGTCTCCAAATATTTGGGGACTATTATGGAGAATCATTGGAGTCTGATTTTGTCTTCCTAATTATAACATTGCACGGTTTGTAATTCATTTATAGAATAAATAGTAACGAAAACCGGCGTCATTAAATAGAATCTCCTTCGATCTTTTCCTACATTTGTAGACCCCAATGTTTTTCGTAGGAAGACAAACATTAGAAAAATGAATTTGCAAAAATGCGTTCATTAATCCGTGTTAAAGTAGCACAGCAGGTATATAGAGATTTAACATGGGGATATTATCTGGCATATTATATGGAGTTTCCAATTTGATGTACCAGGAGAAATACCTGAAACAATTTGAGGAATTTGTTATGGATTCATACCATGGTATCAATCCAATATACCAGTCATTTACTGAACCACAAAATGACAATGTTAATGGGCACGGTTTGACGCAGGGTTTTAGGCAAAAGGAAAATGTACCAGGAATACACTTGGTATGAATTGAAAAAGAATTGTTGCTGAACGTGATGATTTACATAAGACAGCCCAAGTATATTTTAATCCCACCGAAAATAGAACTGGTATTAATTTTTATGAAACCAGTCCGGACAATAAGGAACCACGTAGGTTTCACCAAGTATAATTTGTTTCCCCCTGAAACAAAGTTAGTATTAATTGCACAAAAACTTTGGGGGTGAATTAGAACTCGGGGAACTTGAAACCAAATTTGTCGTTTCGGAAGTTCAATTCAGATAAGCTCGATTGGAAAGAGTGTCAATGCTTCTGAGATGGCCATTTGGTTTTTGGAAATACGTATTTATTTATTTACGTATTTACGTATTTAATTCAAGTTATTTTAGACAACTTGACTTGAACTTAAAATAATTGTCTAATCTTGGTATCCACACTTGTACTTGATAAATCAAGTTTCTCAAGCAACTTGATTTGATTTGATTTATTTGGATGTAATTGTCAAGCCAATACATCGAATTTAACCAACGATTTCCAATGACGGACAATATCTAAAACTAAAGTCACACAATACAATAACTTGTTTTTTACAGTAAGTTTTTGTAGTGATTACACAGTAATAGGATTTTGTTTAAGCAGAATCCAGTTTTTCAGGTCTTTATAAAATGAGTTACATTCTAAGTCGCGCAACAATGGAGGAAGCTCATTCCATTTTACAACATTACGATGCATAATGGACCTTTCAAAAGATACAGATTTATGAGGAATTGCTTTAAAATTATTTTTGTATCGCACATTTAACAAATTGGGTTTGTAAGAAAACATTATAAACATTAACTATAACATTATCAATATATTTTAAACACATAGTTTTGAATTTTAAGTCGCATACGGCACATTGTCGTGTACAAGAATTTTTCTTTTATGGATAAGATATTTAATTCTTCTAGTAAAAAATCTTGCATATCATTTGAAAAGATTAATGAACCTCTGCACGCGTTTTACAATTTATTTTGTAGACAAAAGAGTACAAGAGTTTATTGATTTTATGTTGCAAATAATTTATATTATTAGATGAAACGCAAGCCCAATTGGAGAGGCAATAGTCAATATTTAAAAATAGATGTACATGTATAAGTAGTTTGAACATATTGAAATTAACATATGGCTTGAGTTTATAGAGAAGAAAGATTGCAGACAAAAGTTTTTTCTTTACAAGAAGATAGTGTTGTTTGAAAATCATATTGCAATTAAGTTGGATCCCTAGATACGTAAACGTATACACTCTTTTATTAGAATTTCCACTGCAACTCAGACAAATTTTCAGGCACAGTTTTGTCATTAGATTTGTGAAAACCCACGAATTTAGTTTTTCAAAGTTTATAAATAATCCTTTAGATTTACACCACGTGTCAATTCCCTCAAGTGCTAGTTCGGCTTTGCTTATAGCAGATTTTACATCTTTATCATTTACATAACTGACAAGATCGTCGGCAAACAAGAGACAGGTACATAACAAAGCTATTAAAGGCAATAAACATTCATCATTTATATATAATATAAATAATAATGGTCCAAGAATAGTTCCTTGAGGTACACCGCAGAAGATATTTAAGGGTTTAGATATCTTGTCGCCTATTTTAATTGAATAGGATCTCTGATATAGATAACTACACAGCAAACGGATAATGTCATTATGAAAGTTGAAGTTACATATAACCTTCAATAATAAGGGTACATGTTGCACTGTGTCAAATGCTTTGCGAAAATCTATAAGGACTGCCACCACGTGTCCCTTGGAAACATCAACTTTATTAAAAACCTCTTGAGTTAAAATTTGAACAGCTGTTTTACATGAGCGCCCTCTACGAAAACCTTGTTGATGGTCTGCAAGCTTTATAGAAACACAATGCAAGATTAATCTTTGTAAGATTTTTTCAAATAGTTTGCACATGAAAGGTAACGTGCTGATAGGCCGGTAGTTTTTTGCATCATTTTTACTGCCTGATATTTTATAGAGTGGAGTCACAACAGCAGTTTTAAATTCACGTGGAAAATAGCCTTCACGAAAAAATTTCGTGAATAACATTGCACCTGGGGCTGCAAGTGAGGACAAACACATGAGAAATGTATATGATGAAATCACGTTATTTGCACAAAACTTGCGTTTGACACTTTTGGCAGCAGCTATGACTTCTTTTGTAGTGATTTCAATAGGTTCAGCGTCTAATTCTAGCGAACTGCTAATTCTCATAATTTCAGTAGTTAGGTCAGGAGAGTTGATGACAAAATTTTCGTGTAATTGTGACGAAATATCTTCAAAAGTATTAAAACTTTCACCATTTTTAATTAGTTTCGTAATTGTGCCTGCTTTAGTTTTGCCACCAGATAAATCCTTAAAGTTCTCCCGTAATGTGGTTGAGTGGTTAGAGACGTTGAATTTATCCATATGATATTTGGATTTACTCAGTTTAATTTCACTTATCACACGATTTCTTAAAACCTTGTAATTTAACCATTCGTTATTCAATTTGCTCGTGAGTTCTGAAAGGAGTGTAAGATACATGTTTGAATCAGAATCAGTAAGCTTTCTAATTTGCGTACGAGTCGCGTAAACGTTTTTGTGAGCTTTGTTTCGTGAACTTATTAATTGTCGTATACTACTATTTAACCAAGGCCAAGGTTTTCCTTTCACATGTAGCTTGCGCAATGGTGAGTGTTTATCAATAATTCCGATTACGGTGTTTTCAAAATGTGGCCATAAAAGCTCTAATGGAACGGAATCGTCTTAAATAGTAAAGTTTGAATTTTGGAGATCCATGTTCACTGCATCCCAATTCACTTGTTTGAAGTTCCTGTCAGATAATTTAACCGGGCAATGTGTTTCCCTAGCATTCTTAATTACCAAATAAATAAGCTCGTGGTCTGAGGTGAATGGCATGCATCCGGTACTCTGGTTTTTCGTTCTTGTCCTATTAGATGAAACTCAGGCATATGATAATAATTATCATCTATGTCCTCAGTCCACTTAGTTTCAGTACACAGTACAATGTTAAACTTACAGATACCACTTAACGCACGAAGTTTACCACATTTAGATAGATTAAGACTATTTGCATTGATGTCGGCTATTTTGATGCCTTTGCATGATTGTAAGGGCATGCCAATTTCATGGGATAGTTGCATTTCCTCACTCTCAGAAACATCAGTATGAATATTAGGTAAATGTATTAGCAGGTTCTCCTGTAAATTTGAGGATGATAAAAGTGAGTTACTGGAGCAAAAATTACATTTCAACGAATTGTCGCGAATGCACTTTTGAAATTGGTAAACACTTGGTCTAGGGATGAGGCAAATTCTGTGAAACCGCAATGCGCATACACATTAGAAAGCGAGCTGAAAGAGTTTAATTTGTTTACAACAGACTGCACATGTCTTAGCTGACTCCATTGTATCATAGAGAGGACTGTCGGCAAAGGAAGCAACATGAGTTTGACAGTTTCGCACTGGGCACTATTAACTATGCACTCACAGGAATAGCAAAATTATGCAAAAGCACTAATCACTGTACTGCAAAGCAATTATGAACAGAAATATTAGGCGTTAAGTCAAAACAATCATCCAATCAAGTTGAACACGAGGATAACAAGGGTATTCGGTTTACTTGCTCATTTGATAGGTAAATGACGCTCAGGTGTGGAATAGGAAAAAAGGTCTGCACTATCTGGACAAGTGGCAGGGTGATCCTACGTGGAGCTCGTCCAGGAGTGGAATGAAAATTGAACACTTGAGTATTCAAGTACTCAATTTTTAAGTTCATTTTATTGAACACGAACTTGATTATAACTTGACGTTCAAGTTCGGCACATAACTTGACTTGAACGTGACCTTATACTTGAACTTGATTAATCAAGTATTTGTTTCGTAAATGAATAAGCAATACTAGAAATTAAGTCCACAACTATTATAGCTAATAATGGCTTGATCAAATAACTGTAAACATTGTCAAATTTAATTTACGAATTTGCACTATAAAAAGTTAGAAATCATATTATTGGCTTGTTGACAATAGTGTTGCACTCATATGGTGATTGTAACTAGCAGTTATATTCATAAATAATTGTCGTTAATTTTGCTTAACCAATGTTGCTATATGAAAATGCTGGTTGTTCGTCTGCGCTAACATGTTTAATATCAGCCATAAATTATTCCACAAAATAATAAATTGTTATTAAACTTCTTCTCAGCGTCAGATGAAGCGATGAAGTGAACTTCATGTTTATAATGCCACAAGAACCCTGTAACTGTCGAGTACTATGGGAAATAGTTTTAAATGAAAGTCCTCACTTTTCTACGTTAACCAAATAGCCAAACGTTGAAATTGAATTAAATATTAGCTCTTATTTTTGGAGAAAGAGTGATTAGACCGAAAACATTTTTGGACAAAAGATTGTTTGGTCTGCACAAAATACACTTCAAAGATACAGTATTTTGTTTCCACGCGTGTAGTATCTCTTAATTATTGTAATTGTAAATTACGTCTGCGGTAATTATCAAGTGAATTCAATGCCGCGGGGTAACGATCTGTCGCCTGGCTACCAGGACTTAATTGTAAGGTGGTTTAATGATGGAGCTCCCATCACAATAATTGCATAAAATTTGTGCACTAAGGGGAACAACAATTTGGATCTAACCCCAGTGCACGAATATATGGACAACTAACGAAAACAACGGGGTAAATCGGCCAGCTAATTGAAAAAACTGCGATAAAAAATTGGAAGAAAGGCCTTTTAGAGCTGGCAAAGGAAGTCAAACGGACAAAAAGAGTAAATATTTGTGATTGTAAAGTTAAAAAAAGGACCCATAAGGTCAAAATTTATAGCCGTAGTGCCCGGAAAAAATTGCTGATCAACCAGAAGACATCGAGGAGGATACATCGACTTTGATCGGCAAAATATCACACAAAATATATTAATAAAGACTTGTGTAATATTTTGATGTCAGATGAAACTAAATTGCAAGTTTTAGTGGGGTTGATGCAGCTTAATTCACCAGAAGACAAATTTTATGTTCTAAGAATGACGATGCCATAAGACTTAATGAAGATGTCTTAGGTAGATTAAATGGGGATTTCCCGGAAGCAGATTCCCAATTGCACATTTGTTCTGTTTCACATATTCACAATATTCTCATATGCATGTTAATATCGCTGAAATCAACTTTAATGGTTGACGTTTTTCGAATAATCTTTTACTATTGCTTGTTTTCTAGCGAGCCTAAGATTACATCATATTTTTAACTCAATACAGTTTAGCATACCCAGGATTCGACCATTTCTGTACAACTACATTTCGTTAATTATTATTCACTACCAAAAATAACGTATAGTTAGCACCAAGTAACATACATGTACACCTCTATAGTGGCAGCAATTTTTTAATAAAGGCATATATATTATATTCATAGTAAATAATTTTACCGCTGTTATTTGGCACTCCTACTGTTAGTAGTTTCTGCATTTAATAAAATCTAATTGTGGTTTCACTCCACTGTAAATGTCGCCTTTCTGCGGACCCCACAAAACAACTCCATGAGCATATGAACCTTTTTCATCATAGCAAACAACTTCACCTCAGCTGTCCCCCTGAAGCAAGACAAAATGATCATGCAAAGATAAACATTTCACAAGAGAACATTCACACCATGTGGTACAAGCTTGATACATTTTTGAATACAGACAAAACATATATGCAGATTTCATTTGAATCTGAGTGAATCGCGAACAAATTTTAGTACAACTAAAACCTCATTTAGAAAAATCTAGGTTCGATGTGCACTCATTCCGCCATCATGAATTATAATTTGTAGTTCTTTTTTAAATTTTGTTCGTACTTACTCCTCTAGTTCCCGTTGGTTTGGTACAAACACAAGAGCTATCAATTATAAACACCCAGTTACCTTGCCAAATTAGACATTCTTCAAGACTTACGGCTGTTTGGTTTACCGTTTGTAGAACATCTGCATCACCGCGACCATCGTCCAACCAACCCCATCCCGAGACCACACATACCTGGCCAACTGGATCAGAATCAGGAGGAGCTAAACGAATGGGATTCACTCGTTCATTGTACATAATGGGAGTTTTCAATGTGAACACCATCATGTCATTCGTCAGTTTATTGCTGTTGTCATACATAGTTTATTAAAATCACATTAAAACCATATAACCAAAAGAATCAAAAGTATTGTACTCACAAGTTGAATTTCGGATGTATTTGTATTCGACAAACGTTGTACGTTTTACGAAATGGTTTTGCTGGATCAGAGATGTTATGAGCGCCGACGAGAACACGAAATGGTAGATCGCTTAGAGCAAAGTAAGCAGCTGAGATAACGTGGCGCCTATCAATGATTGCGCCACCACATGCATGTTCCCATTTTTCTGATTTATTACCCCTTGAATGGAACCAAATTTCAAGAGAAATCATCCATGAAAATTGTCCCGGATATGCATCCTTGCCTCTGGCAACCTTGGGCAAGTTTCCGAATACTACATACTTTACTGTGCAATTATAAACAGATTTAAAAGTGTTAAATTAGATTTTGCGGTAACACATAAGTAAATGATAGTTGATATTATTTAGATATTACCCGCGATTGCACGGACTATAAATATATATACAATTTTCTTTTCATTTTCTTGACCATGAATTTGACTTGAGGTTCAAGTTTGATTGACATTGATTTATATACTTAAACTTGAACCTGACGTGTATTAGAATTTCATGACCAAGCCAAGTACGTACTTGAAATTGACCACAAGGATTCAAGTAAATAAATTATATTACTTGAATGTGACCCGAACTTGAACTATACTTGAAAAATCAAGTATAACGTGATCTCGTGACTCTTTGAAATGTGAACTCCGCAGCACTGGCCACGAAACACAGTATAGTTACTTTCGATTTAAGTATATAATCAACTTTGACCTAAAAATGCGTTAACATTAACACCATTTGTCTCAAAACATTTCATGGAGAATCACATGTCTGGTATTGTCTTCTGAATTATGACATTTGCAAGGTTTAGTAATTCGTTTAAAGATGAGATAATAACAAAAAACTGTAAAAATAAAATTAACAAGTGTTTCTTGTTTCGATGTTTTGTCCTTTTTTTAAATCAAGAGCTTTTTACCTTGAGAAGACAAATTAAAAAAGATTAAAACCTCACGTTCAAGGAGTTCTGGGAGGGAAAATCTCAAAGGGACTGATCTATTTTTTTGTTGGCAGGGAATTTCTAATTTTTTGGCGTCTTTAATGGAAATTTGTTGTGAAAACAGGAAGTTTTAGATTGGTTGACCTTGTTGGGCAGGAATTTGACGTGATGTAGGGATAATATTTTTGCGAACAGGAATTTTTGAAATCGTTGAGGACCTCCCTGGCTCCCTGCACGGACATAAGATGCAGCAGGGAAATTTAGAAATGATCTTCCAGGGAGATTTCTAAAACTCAAACCCCTGCAGTGAGGTCGAGCAATACCAAAGTGTTTAGCAAACCATCAACCAGACTTATGTAGTAATAATTATCAATGAGAGTTAAAGTTCAACGGTTTTTTATTTGATAGATAGAAGCAACTGAATATTTAGATGTAATTAATAAACTACAAGTTTTCAACATGAGGGAAGAAGTAGCCGAAGTTATTAAATAATTAAAACAAAGTGAAGATTACCCAAGACAAGACCATAAACCAGTGAAAATCAGCAACACAATGTCATTTCACGCCTAAGACTCATAAATACACCTGTAATAAATATTAGTCCTCTCACTCAAACTTCTAGAACTATCAATAAGATTAACATTAACTCAGTCGCTTGAAAAACCTGAGTCAAGCGCGGGATTTAGGTTTGGGTAGGGTTGGGTACACATCGGATCCGAACTTCAGATAATTTTTCAGGTACGGGTATCCAAGTTATACCCGAGAAAAAATACCTGACAAGTAAAGGATTTGCCCGGATCCGACTGATCAAGTTCGGGTCGAAGAAAATTGTTACCTGAAATGTCATGTACGGGTCGGGTTTTTTGTTACCTGAAAGCAGCTCTTAATAAAAATTCAGTGCAAATAACATACCCAATATGGTACGCAAAAACGTCACGGAGTTTACATTATTAGTTTGCAGGATCTAGGAGTCTCAATAGATGTCGTCTAAAAGCAAATAACAGCTCGCTTTTCTGTTCTATAAGAATTATTATACACGTTAAAAGTGATGTAACATTGATTACAATTAACGATTACTTTTAAAATAATTTTCATTGATGATTATATTAACGATTACTTTAAAAGTAATTTTCAGTGATGGTTACAATTAACGATTATTTTTGAATATCGTTTCCTTCCCCAAATTTTTATATAGGATATATCTGATCATTGATATGAACGTGTAGTAAGTAGTAACTGCATATGATACAGCAACAAAAACAATTATTTTATATGGTTACCAGTATTTTTTTAAAGTAAATTATTCTTTTTGCAAGTTTATAATGTGCAAGTTTTCGCGCTTGACGTGTCTAACATCAGGCGAGAACAATTATAGAAAAACGGCACCATTTCTAATTCCATATTGTTTATTAAGATTAATGACTACTTTATGAAAAAAGTGATTGATGATTGAGATTAACGATACTTTCTGCTAAATTATCACTTAAGATTACAAATCCTAAAACTGTTTACTAAAGTTAAGTTAGGTTACAATTACAAAATAGTTTTTACTAAACTTTTAGTTACGATTACAATTATTACACATTACTTCTTGTTAAATCTACACTTCCGATTACAAATTACTTCTCGCTAAATGTTGAATTGCATTTACAATTAATGATTTACAATTTAATTATTGATGATTAAAATTGATAGTTGATATTTGAAAACGGCAAATTGATTATTACAATTGATGATTGTTTTTTGAAAGCGATAAATTGATGATTGCAATTGATAATTGATTTTTGAAAACGGTTAATTAATGATTACAATTCCCGATTGATTTTTGAAAACGGTAAATTGATGATTACAATTAATGATTGGTTTTTGAAAACTGTAAATTGATGAATACGATTGATGATTGATTTTTGAAAGCTGTAAATTGACGATTACAATTGATAATTGATTTTTGAAAACGGTTAATTGATGAATACAATTAAGGATTATTTAAAAACATCCAAGCTAACTAAATTAACGATTGATGATTAATAATTAGTAATCATTAATCGATAATCATTAATCGTGATTATTTATTGTTGACATCCCTGTTACGGTACATATTAGTTTTGTTTGTATTGAGCTAACCTGACTGTTTTAAATTTGCTTAAAATAGTAAATAGTTTGAAGTAAATGTAAATTAAAATGATTTTAAATAACGACCATACATTTATAATTATAGCGTTACGTCTCAAACTCTATGGCCTTGCGAATGAACAGGGATCAAGTTACAAGCTCTTAAAAAACCTCAAAACAAAAAAACTAAAAACATTAAGTCCCTTTCGGTCTATTCCAGAGAGGAAAATTCAAAAGTTAAAGCCCAAAATGATTGTTTAGTGTAAATGTAATACTGTTTCAGACAACTCTAATAAAATGTGGTTTGAAATACAATTTCTTAATTTTGCGCAAAATAAAAACGGTCTCTTCTTAATTCAAACTTTATAGTATTTTATATTCGTAGTTTTTGGCATCCCTAACATATCTAAAATCATTAAAATTTTGTTTTCACATAACGCCTAAAAAAATCAGCTAACAATAAGCACGGTTGCTTTGTGTCCCAAAATTTTGGACCTAATTGTTATGCATAAATATTTGCGCACTAAATGCGCGAAATACCGGTGCGGCATGTTGTGAACAACACGGGCATCATTTACTGCGCAAATTGCATGACTTTTGCACACGGTCAGCTTTATTTTTGTAAGAGTATTCACCCTAATCGGATATTTACGTTGAGGTTTTTATTTTACAGACCGGGTTTTTGCGTTGTCGGTTTATTGTTTAACGTACGCGATTAAAACATTACGGACCTCGAGCATACGAATACCCCACAAGGAAATGCTCCATTCAAAACACAATTGTCAGTTTAGTATCTTACGTTCTCCAAATACAAATATGAATAACCAATTGCGTCAAAATGCGATAATTATTTAAACTAACTTGATGCATTTACTGGAAACGTTAAGGTCTGTCCCGAAATATTTGGTCTGATCCACCCCCGGACGATTTATACCGTATTTTCTACAAAGTGACACCAAAGATATAAGATGCCGTGTGGTGTCTTCCTGAAACACATATGTGTTCTGGTCCGTCGGACTAGACTAATGCGTTTTAAAAGGGGTCAAGTATTCAATGCAAAAAATTCCCAATTGCACAATTGTTCTTTGTTTCACATATTCGCAATATTCTCATATGCATTCTAATATACCTGAAATACAATTTTATGGTTGACGTTATTTCGAGAATTTTTTACTGTGGTTGTTGCCTAGTAAACCTAAAGTTACGTACTATTTTTAACCCAATACAAATTAGAATATTTCATGATTCGACCATTTCTACATGAACACATTTCGTTAAATATTATTTACTACCAATAATAAAATAAAGTCTGCACGAAGTAATATACATGTACACCTTTACAGTGACAACAATTTGTCAGTCATTTGAAAAGCATGTAGAATATATTCATTGTAAATAATGTTACCACTGTTATTTGGCACTCTTACTTTTAGTACTGTTTCTGCATTTAATAAAATCCAATTGTGGTTTCACTCCACTGTAAATGTCGCCATCCTCCGGACCCCAAGAAACAACTCCATGAGCGTATGGACCTTTTTCATCATAGCAAACAACTGCACCTCCACTGTCCCCCTTAATCAAGACAAAATGGTTATCCAAAGAAGTCACATATTACAAGAGAACATAAGGACCTTTGTCACCATGCGGTACAGCCGTTATCACGAATTATAAATGGTACTTATTGTTTTAACTTCGTTGATACTTACTCCTCTAGTTCCCGTTGGTTTGGTACAAACACAAGAACTATCAATTATAAACATCCAGTTGCCTTGCCAAGTTAGACATTCGTCAAGACTCACGGCTGTTTGGTTTACCGTTTCTATATCTGCATCACCGCGACCATCGTCCAACCAGCCCCATCCCGAGACCACACATACCTGGCCAACTGGATCAGAATCAGGAGGAGCTAAACGAATGGGATTCACTCGTTCATTGTACATAATGGGAGTTGTCAGTGTTAGCACCATCATGTCATTCGTCAGTTTATTGCCGTTTTCATACATAATTTATAAAATATCACATCAAAACCATATGACACAAAAGAATCAAAAGTATTGTACTCACTAGTTGAAATTCGGATGTATGTGTGTTCGACAAACGTTGTACGTTTTACGAAATGGCTCGGCTGGATCCGAGATGTTATGAGCACCAACGAGAACCCGAAGTGGTGCATCGCTTTGAGCACAGTGAGCAGCAGAGATAATGTGGCGCTTATCAATAATTGCCCCACCACATGAACGTTTCCATGAACCTGATTTATTACCCCATGGAGGATAGTACGTTTCAAGAGAAATCATCCACGGAAATTGTCCAGGATATGCATCCTTGCCTCTAGCAATTTTTAGCGAGTTTCCCAATACTGCAGATTTATTTGTATAATTATAAACAGAATTGTTAAATTATATTTTGTAGTAACACATAAGTAATTGATAGTTAATATTGTTTTAATATTACCTGCGATTGTGCAGAATATATATACAATGTGAAACTTCATTTTTGAGAAATAAACGGTAACTTGCAAAATTAATACAGCGAATTAATAAACGGATTGGATTCGAATATTTTTGAAAATATGATCTTTCAATATTGTAATTGTTACAAGTTCGTAATTTACTGAGTGAGCTGCTATATAAAACAATATAAACGTAAATAAATCAACTACTTCAATGTAAAATTAGTTTGTTTTAAAACATTCAACTTCAAAATTGCATTAATTTGTTTCGCTTCACTCGTCGTCACCTATATATATTTTTTACAGAATATTTTACTCCATCTTCTTGAGCAATTTTGATCCGAAATGTTCCAGAGGAACACAGAAAAGTAGAACTTCAAGAATACATTTTACTTTAACTTGATATGAATAACACGTGTCACGATGTTGCGACAATTAATAGAACAATGGAACAATGAGATACCAAAAAGACTACATTACAATGGGAATAGTTTGTTTGATTATATTTTTTAAATTACAGTTTAATCTAGACTTGAGACCATTACAATATCGAAAGATGATAGCTTTAAACAATGTGCAATTGTATTTCGTTTAATATGCTTTCTAGCTGAAGAAATGTAACAAGTTATCTTTATTTCTCAAATATAAAGGTTCACATTGAATATATTCTGTACAATCGGTATATAATATCTAGATTCATGTCATGGTAATGCGCAATAAAATTAAGTATTCCTACCTTTGTTTATTATTATTATGTAAAATAATTTTCTGGCAAAAATTTAGAACTCGCACTCAGTGTAACACGTGCAAGAGCTGTAAACCTCAAACTAAGACAGTTATTTATTACATCAAATTCAAACTGAGTTTCTCTTATTACCTATTGTTACCTTTTTTGTTCAAATTCCTTGGCCGTCCCCGTCCCGTCATTGTTTAAAAAACTTCGCAGTCCCGTCTCGACAATCGGGACATAGGGACACAAACCTTGTCGCAATTCCCGCATTAGACATTTTGGTAGCACTTTAGTCTGAGCTTTTATACCCCAGAATTTAAGAAGGCCAGGTCATCCAAATTGATTGGGACCTGTGTCACAGTCAGCTGAGGCTCTGTTGTCCTATTATGACACGACTTTCTTCTCATGTGTATATATCTTAGCTGCCAAAGCAGCGTGCTGATTCACATGATCCCGCTTGTGAGTCGCCATGGTACTGTTGCCTGATGGGGTGTCTTGAGGAGAAGTAGAAGGTGGTGGAACCGGCGGGGGTTCCATGGTACACGAACGCGAGTTACCAAGTTAAGTTGTATCTTGAAAATTACCTGAGGCTTCGTGGTCAAGTGAAGTTCATGGTCAAGTTTTGAAATTACTTTAAACGATCGCAACACTGCACCAGCTTCTACAAATTTCAATTAACAAGTCTAGAAAAAATACAAGATTGCAACAAAGCAAAATTGAATTAACAAACTGTTCTGGTTCTAGCTAAGAATATACATCCTGATATGATATTTAAGTGCGGGCTACGTCGCGTTTTTAATACTTTGCTGGACGGGTTGTGCTTTGTCGGTTTACAATTTAGGGTGGGCGTGTAAACTACTACGGAACTACCTCGAGTATACGAATATGCTACTCCTCTCCATTCAAAACATAATTGCCAAATCAGTATCTAACATTTTCAAAATGCAAACATGAATAAGCCAGGTGCCTCAAAATATATATTTTTAAATGTCTCTTCCAAAATATTTGGTTTGGTTCCAGCGCCTAACGATTCATGCCGTATATTCTACAAAGTGATACCAAAGACACAAGGTACGTTGTGGTGTATTTCTGGGAAAAAAATATATGTTCTGGTCCGTCGGACTAGAATAATGCGCTTTTAACAACTTTAAAAAGGACCACGTATTTGATGCAAAAAATTCCCAATTTCATGTTTGTTCTTTGTTTTACGTATTCACAATATTCTTATATGCATACTAATATAGCTGAAATCAACTATAATGGTTGACGTTTTTGGATAATGTTTTACTATTGGTTGTTATCTAATCAGCCTACTGTTACTGAATATTTTAACACAACACTGGTTATCATACTTCATGATTCGACAGTTTCTGTACAAATATATATAGGTCGTTATATGTACTACCAATAATAGCATATAGTTAATCACTAGTAACATACAGGAGCATCTGAACAGTGTTAGCAATTTGTCAATCCTTTGACAACCATTACATTGTTCCTTGTAAATAATACTTTTACTGTTTATTCGTACTCCTACTGTCAATAATATCTCTGTGTTTAATAGTATCCAATTGTGCTTTCACTGCACTGTAAACGCCGTCTTCCTACGGGCCCCACGAAACAACTCCATCAGCGTATGGACGTGTTTCATCATAGCACCACTGCACCTCCACTGCCCTCATAAAGAAGGTAAAGATGTTCATCCAAAGAAAATCACATTTTATAAAGCGTAAGCATTCTCACTACATGGTGCAAGCTTGATTCATTTATATAATACGGCAAATAATTTATCCAGTTTCCATTTGAATCTGAGAGAATTCCGAAAAGGTTTTACATGGTACAAGCAAACTATGCCTTGGGTAGGTAGAAATGTAAAACTTCGAGAAAACATTTGACTTCATCTTTATGTAAATAACCCATGTCAAGTTGCTGCAAAAAATGATAAAACAATAAAGCTTTGAGAGCAACAATAAAATTACATTACAATGACAAATTAATGTTTATTTATATTGGTTTAAATTACAGGTCATTGTAGACGTTAAAACATTACAATATTGAAGTTATTTAGTTGATAGTTTTAGCACAGAAGCGCGTGCATTGGCTGTGCTTACTAGCTGAAGATCTGGCTCAAGTTTCCTTTATTGTTCAAATATGAAGGTTTACACATTACAACTATTCTACACACTTAATAAAGTTAATTACAAACAATATCAACACTCCAAATGTTACTGTTAAATCTAATTTAGTATTTCCAATTTGTTTATAAATATCTTGTAAAATCTGCAGTCATGCAAAACTCACCAAACGTTGCCAAAGGAGTGGATGCCTACCCTGGAAAATTTCCGTGGATGATTTCTCTTGAAATGTACATACCTCCAAGGGCTAATAAATCAGGTTACTGGGAACATACTTGGGGTGGCGCAATCATTGATAGCCGCCACGTTATCTCAGCTGCTCACCGTGCTCTAGGTGATCCAAAATTTCGTGTGGTCGTTGGTGCTCATAACATCTCCGTTCCAGCCGAGCCTTTTCTTAAAACGTACAAAATTTGTCGAGCGCATTTGCATCCGAAATACAACTAGTGGGTATAAAACTTTGGGTTCTTTATGTTGTATAGTTTCAATGTGATATTAATAGTTCATGTATGATAGCAGCCACAAATTTCACTAATGACATGCTGGTGATTACATTGGCACAACCAAGGTTAAACTCAAATTCACATACCCAGACCTATGCATTGGATGCAACCTCCAAGTACAAGATAACTTGCTTCACGTCTTTACAAGATGCCACATGTACGATTACCCCAGATATAATATAATATAAATAAGATTAATTCCGAACTATCTCTTCTCTCTTTATTTAGGAACCCAACCAAGGATCTCATGTGTGATACCTTTAGATTTATTTTTAATTGCAGTGTCAGGAATGTCTTCCTGACAACTGTCTTTTACTCTCCTTAATTTTATTATTATACCTACTGTATGGATGATATGGGCGCCGCCCGAAAAGAGTCCTAATAAATTATCATTTAATTTAATTGAATTTAATTGGCAATCCACATTACGTTTAAAGAATTAGTGCATCCCATTCGTTTAGCTCCTGTTAATTTTGATCCGTTTGGCCCAGCTCTTTGTAATCTCAGGATGGGTTTGAGTGGGCGATGTACTCGGCGCAGCAAGCATACTCCAAACAGTCAACCAAACAGCCGTTAGCCTCGAAGAATGTCAAAGCTGGAATGACAAAGGGCCATCTTTGCCTGATAGATCCTGTGTTTGTACCTATCAGGCGAAAATTAGAGGAGTAATTTAATCTTTTTTATTTTTACTGTTAAATGTCCAGTCTCTCAACATTAATCTGTTGTTACTTCTTACGCAATGTCACAATTGTAATGTACTGTAAAGAATTTATCTTTACTTATTTCTACAGATACTTATGTTGTTTAAACTAATATTATGATTGGGTTTGAATTTAGAATTTTTATGATTACCAATTCTTTATAAATAGTTACTTCTATTTGTGTGAAATCATCGGATATTTAAATTAAACCAATCATTTGTATGGGCTAACCCTATAAAAAGGCTAAACCCGGTGGAAGTCGGTCAGACTTGTTTGACAGTTCGAGGCTCTTGGGCTAGCAGTACAAGTGAGGGCTTGGGGTGCCCGGCCAAAATATATTTCTTAATTGATATTGATGTTCGTGTTGAATTTATATGGAATAAAAGACTCACTTCGTTGTAAATGTTATATATTGAGTCTACTTAACCTTTACATAAGCTCAACCGGGTTCTACTAATCGACATTTTGTTGTACGGTCTGAGGCACTTAGACCGGAAAGCAAATAATTAGCTAAGGTGCTTAGCTAATGTGATTAATTGACATGTATACATTGACTTTGATTGTTACCTGAGATTTGGACTGAATTAAGTATTAAAATTGTACAGGGTGAATATTTCAAGTTGGTGGTATAATTCAATATATTTTAAGCGTGTTCAACAACAACGTAATAGTTTGAATTTTTATAATTAAATTAATGAGAGAATTTTTATACAGTGTGGTTAACAAGTAATGATGGTAAATTTTTAAAAATGTCAAGACGTAATTTTTGGTGTAATAGAAATGCCTGAATGAGTAATAAGTTTTCAAGTACAATGAATGTGAGCATGTTGAATAATACCATGAATGAGGAACCAGCTCCTCCAATTGAGAGACCCATTGTTTTAGATAATGATTCTTTTAGTAGTGAATTGATGAAAAAGTTGACGGATGTTATGACTACTCATTTAGCTAAAATTGATGAACGAATGATTAATATTGAGAAGCGTTTGACATTGCTCCAAGTGGTTATTAGAATAGCGGCTGGGATGAACAGGATAGACAAAGTATTCGGGGTAGAAGGGATTTTGGTGATAAACCAATGATACAGAAAATGTTGAAATCGATGGATGTGAATATTCCAAAATATGCAGATTCTCATGAAGCTAAGACACTTTATGATTTCTAATTGGAATTGGAGAAGTACCAAATTGCAGTTGGCTATTCTGAAGATGAGATGCTGAAGTTGGTGATCTCATATGCATTGATCGAACATGCTTTCTTGTGGTATAGGAGAGTTATGAGGATGTACTTATGTGAGAGTTTTGGTGAATTTAGGAGGTATTTTAGACGTGAGTTCGAAGAGTGGTAACTATGGTAGGAACATGTTACTAGATTTGGATAACAGA
This sequence comes from Allacma fusca, assembly GCA_947179485.1. Taxonomy (NCBI): domain Eukaryota; kingdom Metazoa; phylum Arthropoda; class Collembola; order Symphypleona; family Sminthuridae; genus Allacma; species Allacma fusca. The sequence goes on from OX359246.1 coordinate 24,934,112, forward strand.
TACCAAGGGGTTGCGGAACCAATGCCAAAGTTTATTTTTGTAATTGATAATTTTTATGAGCGAATTGACCCAGACACAAGTGAGAAGGTCCGATGTGAGAAGGTGTTAGCATAAATGTATCCTCAGTATAGGGCGAAAGTATAATCGTTTAGGAGGGAATTTAATTCCTTGAAGGTTATGCTGGATGTAGCGTATGATGCCCAACTCAGTGTAGCACTGGATAGAGAGTATAGGTGTTCAGTTCCGAATCAAGGATTAGAATTACCATGGGCCTATCGCACGTCTTCAGAGCGTGCTAAGACAGTACAGTTAATTGAAAGTTTCGTGAAGGAAAATGAACAAGTTGTTACAAAACCATTGAATTCTGCTAATATAGAGAGACAGAATTATTAGAAGAAATGGTGTTCAAGTTAGATTTGATGTTAGAGATGTTTGGACAGTAACTGGTATAGGTAAAACTGAAGGGTATGTAGACTAAATGATCGATTGTCCTAATGGTAAAGTTAGACAGCGATATATAATAATTACTTCCTCCAATAGAGATATTATTTTAGGTTGAGATTTCTTGGGTATGAATAGAGTATCTGTACATGTGGATACAGGATCTTGGTCATATGATTTAGTAGACGATATAGATATTGATAATGATAATTTCATATATTGAAAGAGTAGGTTATGGTTACACCATGAAATCCTAACTCCTGGATTATTTACTTATGTAATTGTCAAGAAATTGTAAATAATTGGAAATCGTGCTGATGGAAGGAATGATTACGAATAAACGATTGATTGGAGTTTTCTATTAATCCGAAGACTAATTACTTTTATTTAATAACTGAAACCAAAAAGGAAAAGGAAATGAGATTAACAACTAAAAATAGGTGTTACTGGAATGACTCTCAGTTATTCACTGAAGAGTCTGGAAGAATCTTAAACTTAACAAGTGGCTACTTGAGCCTATTTTTACAATCTTAAGTCTAGACGTTACATCATAGAGGATGTAACCGGACGTTGACACTCGTCGGCTTTAGCCGATGGGAAGTGCTTATTTTTCACCTTTACAATAAGTGTTGAAGTTACTTTGAACTGACTTAATCTATGGTTGTGTCTTTCACAACTTAATTATTTATTCATGTGAGACTTAACTAATTTATGTAATTTCTGTATACATACCTAACAATATACAGGTGAAATGTTAAAGTGGATAGAAAGTTTAAAGAAGGCAACAATAGTATGAGTATTATTATTGATAAAACTAATTGCAATTTAAACTCAGAATATACGGTACAGTTTACAAAATTATTTCCAAACTTTGGATGTATGTTTTCCAAGCGTCCCGAGATATGTCATCTGGTAAAGCACCGATTAGATACCGGGAACGCGAAGCCAGTAGCGTCAAAACCTAGGGCGATGACGCCGGCAAAACGAACAGTCTATCGAATGCAATGAATGAGCTATTGGAGTTGCACTTAATTGAAAGATGTGAAAGCTCTTGGTGTTTAGAACCAGTTACAGTACAGAAGAATAGTGATGGAACAACTGGATACCGTGTTACAATTATTTATAGAAAGCTTAATGAAGTAACAGTACCATATAAGATTTGTGCACCTAGGTTACAAGATGTTATAGTTGCTTTGTCGACAGCAACTTATTTTACTGTACTTGATTCACCATTTAGCTATTTTCACATATTGGTTATGGAAGAGGATCGTAATAAAGTAGGTTTTAGAGGTCCTGAGGGATTGTTTCGTTTCAAAATACTACCATTAGGATTCCAAAACTGGTGCTATATTCTAAGATGCAGTTGAGATAGCACTTAGTGATGGGTTATAGTTTTACGTTATTGTTTATGTAGATGATGCTATTTGTTGGAGCAATAATCTGGATGATCATTTATGAGACCTTGAATTGGTCTTAGCATCTCTGTGTAAGCGCAGGTTTCATATAAACCCAAAGAAGCTTCTAATAGCTCAGAATTCTGTAATATATTTAGGCTATTTAATCGTTGAAGGAAAAATAAAACCACTAGCAGAAAATATAAAGGCGTTAGAATAGCATCCAGTTCCTGTTAACGTTAAGGCAGTTCAACGTTTTCTTTTGTTTATTGGAGTTTGTAGGCATTTTTTAATAAATTTAAAAATATAACTAGACCTTTGTATAGGTTGTTAATAAAGGATATTAAATTCATGTGGACTACAGATTGACAAAAAGCTTTTGATAGTTTCAAAAGGGGGTTGAATGATGCATCATGTTTGTATATGCCCGATTTAAACCAGCCTTTTGTAATTAACACAGATTCTAGTTACTGTAATTTCTGGAAGTTTAGGGCAGGAACGAGATGGTAATAGGTATCCCATTTCGTTTTCTAGTAAAGGTTTGACGACACCGGAGTTAAATTATTCTACTACTGAGAAGGGAGCTTTAGCTATCATTTAATCTATACGCAAGTTCCTTGGATTTATTAAATTAACCAAGTTTGTTGTAGAAACGGATCTTAAGGCACTCACGTACTTGAAAACGTTTAAGGAAACTACAGGTAGGATAGCAAGATGGATGTTGGAATTACAGGAATATGAGATGGAGGTGGGGTATCGTATAGGGATCCATAAAGAAGCCTCTGAAATTTTATCAAGAGTGTTTGAGGTAAACTCAGTTGAAGTAACACCGATGAGCCGTAAGTCTTTTTAATAATAAGCCAGAATGAAGATCCTTTATTAAATAACCCTGAACAGATAGTAAAAATAGCTAGGGATGGATCTATGGATTTATCTATTGATGGGTGTTTCTATAAGTATGTGGGTAGTATTACAAATTTCTGGGAGAATGATTCTAAATATTAGTAAATATGGGTCCCAAAAGATCAAATCCTTATAATTTTTCAATATTTTCATGTAAGTGACCTATCAGTGCGTATGAGATTTTCTAAAACGTATAAACGTATGAAGGAGAGATTTTAATGGAAAAAGACTATTTATTTGTCTACTTAATATTGCAATTTACCATGATTTTTTGCGCTTTATAAAACTTAATTGTACTAATTGCGATGAAAAGCGGGTTGTGAGGGCCAAGACCATATCTACCCTTAATAAATCTATCTATCTATATTATGGAAAAACGATGCGTAATGATGTAATTAAATATGTTAAAACGTGTAATATGCCAGAAATCTAAGTCAGCTCGATCGCATAATTTAGGGATAGGTTGATCACCAAATATTGGAGAACCATGGAATAATGTTTGGATTGACTTGTGTGGACCATATGTCAAACCTCGCAATGGAAATCGTTATCTTATGTTATTTTATGCAGTGCTACGAAGTAAATTGAGTTACTCCCGTTAAGAGCTGCCATTGTTGGTAGTATTATTAAACGGCTTCGGATGTTCTGCTTTAAATGGGGATTTCCACTAACAGTAATAAGTAATAATGCAACCCAGTTCAGTAGTAAAACATTTTCTTGAATAGTGTGTCATTTATTATAAAAGTTTGGAAAATTGTTTCATATCCTTCTCAAAGTAATCCATTGAATGTTATAATAGAACTATAAAGGACCGAATAATAACACAAATCGAAGAATGTGCTATTTAGGATCTTGAGTTAGTTAACATTTGTTTTGCAATTAATACTACTGTAAATGATACTACTGGATTTTCAATTGTTTACACGAATTTTGGAAGATAAATTAAAACGCCTTTAGATAATGCGTTAAAACTTGATTTTTCTCGACCTGGCGAATGTGATTCAATTGTTGATCGTATGCAGTTAATTTCGAACCTTGCCAAAACGAATTATATTGAAAACCAAAAACCTTATAACAAATGTTTATAATAATAATAAGGTTCAATGTAAATATAAAGTGGGGGATTAAGTTTATTACGTTGCTTTATATATATCTAATGCTGCAAAAGGAATAACTAGTTCATTATGCAAGAAAATCTCTAGGCCATTCCAAATTTCAAAAATGATTACAAATAATATTTGCGAATTAAAATGCAGTAAAACAATGAAAATTGTTGGTAGAGGTCACGTCTCGCGTGTAAAGCCAGTTCACAACACACCACTAGCTCAGTAAAGATTATAGTTTGTGTGCTGTCGGAGAAGCAGGTGGCGTTTGAGAACAAAATGTAGTAGCAAATAGAGCAAAGAGAGTGATTGAGCATGAAGAAGTTGTATATAGGAGTTGTTTAAATGGTAGCTGAAAACCGAGAGAATTTGAATATTTATTCTGAGTGCTGTGGTTGAATTTTATCCGAGCTTTAATTGTGACAAATGGCGTGATAGAAAGGACATTTAATTTTCAGAGATTAATGAAATGTGTTGTATTAGTTTTCGCTTTGAATAAATTAATAGGATGCAAATTTATCAGTTGCGGTTGTGCATAATACAATGGTATTTCTGATTCGTCAGGTTTTTTACGAGGGAGTGGTGTAATTATAAAAGACCGATAATGAAATGGCCGACGGGGAAATATAATGCTGTGGCCGATAACGTGACTATTATAAATAATCGTGCTATAACTAGCAGTAATTTTGATTGCCATAAATGGTGGGATAACTTATGATAGCAACAATAGTGAAGCCGTTGCCATAGTAAGATTTGTTATAATGATATTTGCAAACATGATAATGTACCAAATGAGGGTAAAAATGAATTGCAGTGTTACTGTATGAGAATTCAGTGGTAGTATTACTCATCTCTTTTTATTTAGTAATCAGCTATCTTACGATTGACATTGTTCTCTTTCATTGTGATTAGTTTTCTCAATATGAATCGGTTTTCTGCGGCGAATTTTCAATTGGGACATAAAACCGATGAAGGCATTTTAAAATTGTAATGCTATCGTGATAATATTGGCACATAAGAGGACAAAAGTTCACCGGCTCTCCGCTATCCACAAGATCGATAAACCGACTCCCGGCAGCTCTACAAACCAAACCTGGCAGAGGAAGATCCAAATTTGCCGTTATTTTGGACGAAGCTATCTTTGGTGTAGACGACTGCAACAGAGAACGCGCTATCTTCTTTACGCAGGAAGATATTCTTTCCAATACCTTGACCTTGGAGAAGCGCGAGAGGTTTGGTGAAAAAATGATGGCGGCAGGAGCGATGTCTGGTTTTACTTCTTATACGAGTACCCCCAAAAGTCTAGGTCAAAACTCAATATTATATGGACCAAGTATTGAAACCCTTACTTGAGGATGGTATTGCCCGGCTTTACGGTGAGGACTCGGCCAAGGTGTTTGTTCATCATAACACTTCAAGATCTCATACAGCGACATTGACCGAGCAGTACGCCAAGGATCTTCAAGACAGTACCGGAATAACCATCATCAAAAATGTCGAAACTCCTGCGAAGTGACCGGATGCCAGTCCCCGGGATTTCTTCGGCTTTGGATTCTTGACGCAAACTGTTTAAAGGACAAAGTATTGCACGATGAACGGGCTGTGGAAAAACCTTCGCGAGGTATGGAACGAAGGAACTCCTGAAAAAGTCGAAGTTAATGGGTCCTGGAAATGACGCCTCCGTAACTTGAGGAGGTCGAAGCAAAAATTGTCGGCAGATTAGAGATTCTTGTGGCCAGGGTGGATGATCTAGAGGATGAAAATTTTAAGCTTAAAGAAAACATAGCAAACATAATGGGCGTAAATAAGGATCTGTTTGAGAAATACAGTAAGTTTGCTATCAGCCAGAAGAGAATCAACAGAAGAAATAATTTAATTTTCATGGGAATGGAGGAAACGGCAACTCCAAAAAATCTTTCAAAATGTTATCCCTGATCAACTTGAAATTGATGACGTATATATTGACTCTGCCTCCAGAGTAAGTAAAGGGATGAAAAGACCTGTGAAGGTCGGACTAATTAGAAAGTCGGGAAAACGCGCAATTTTGAAGAACAAAAGCAAACTTAAAGCTACTTAAAGCAGCCCTATCTTTATAATCCCAGACCTACCACCAGAGGATGCAGCGAAATGGAAAAAAGAACGAGAAGAGCGGAGAAAGCAAACCTCACCAAATCCCAAAAACAATCACAAACGAAACGAGAGCCTGCCCGTACAATTTAAAGATCGCATTGACAGCATTCTGTTCTGGAATGTACACGGTCTGAAATCTAATAATATTCAAAAGTGTATAATTATTTTAAATGAGCATCCAGCAATATTTTGCCTGGCAGAAACTTGGGTAAAAGACAAAAGAAAGTACAAACGGGTAAGATCTTAAATAATAATATAATCCTAAATGAGTCAACAAATAGAGCTGGAAGACCAGCAGGAGGGTTAATGTTAGGAATTCATAAGGAACATGCAAAATCATATGAGGTAGTTGTAACTATTTTGTAACCAGTGTTAAAGAAGTTGGTTTAATTATTTTTAAGTACATATCTTCCGTGGAGAGTGAAGATTTAATAAATGAGCTACTGGAAAAATATAACAACAAAAATTTGTATAGTGATTTAATGCGTTATAAGGCCATACCCTACACACAAATCGAAATATGTTTTCAAAGCATGTTATTGTAAAGGCTAACATTACTGTACCTTAAACTTAGTACATCATTGCCATGTTACATATAAAGCAGTATAATTCTATCATATAATCTTCTGCCAACTTACATATTTGCGTCATATTATTTCCATGTGGAATCTTATCTAAAATTGTTTTCCTATGTCTATCATGCAAGTTACATTCAAAAAACATGTGTTACAGTGTATTGTAGTTTTCCTTCTACCTACATGGTTCTGTAAGGTTCATTACGATTGTCTTATTATTAATTTTAAACCTTAAACAGTCATTTTTTGCCATTCTTAACTGCGATACTACCCTAACGTTACTTATAGCTACATTTGTTAATAGATACTTAGCAACTAGATCTTTCGCAAGATATAACAAATAGCGCGAGCTATATCATGATAAAAACACTCTTGCTACATCTTCCTCAAAGCTTATTCTGTGTGACCTTCCACAAACTTGGGAATGATCTGACAATCCTAATTCCACGACTTTTATACTGTATACATTGTGAGCCAGATCAGAACCCACCATTATATAATCAATTACACTACCACCTTTTTCTTTCACATTTAGGTTGCCTTGCTCATCCCCCAATGTCCTACCATTAAGAATAATCATAGAGGTACTATTTACAAAATTGAGAAATTGTAAACCTTGCCTATTAATTAGCTGATCCTTGGATACTCTTACGCTACTTAACTTATTATTTGCTAGTATATCTACCGGGACGATATTATATTGACCAATTCTGGCGTTTAAATCCCCACCCACTATTAAGGGGATTTTCTTTTCCTTCATATCCTCTACAATTCTGATCACCTTTTCTAGTGTAGCTAAATAATTAAGTTTCTCATGGTTTATGCACACGTTTATTACCCCTAACCTACTGATTTTTATATAATAGCAATAAAGTTAAAGTTCTCCTCTATAACTTCGAAATACGATATAATGTTTTTATTAATTAAGAATCACAGGCCCCCGACGGTCTACCCTTGACTAAAGTTTTCTTTGCACTAACATGAACCATTTCAAAGCCTTTAAAATTATAGCCTAAACTTATTTTCTCACTTTTCCACGACGTTTCACTTATTCCTATCAACTCATGTTTATTTAATATCTCAGACTCCTTAGCATCGAGGTTCAATACATTTTGTATACCATGAACATTCCAGAACATCAAACTTATATTATTTTCTACCTTCTCAGAGTTATCTCGTATATGCTTACCAGTACTGCTTACTGATTGTCGATTTAACACCTTATTTAACTGTCTTCAATCCGTTTTTGCATCCCCTTGTCTTCTGGTTAGAGATAGGTCGTCAGTCATCACAAGTACTTCTCCATCTATTATAATCCCGTTTTGAATGAGCTTCCCCTCTTGTATTGCTTCTTTTCGAACCTTCAGTAGTGCTGATTTGTTTCTTCTCATACTGAAAGAAAGATCTCTTTCCACACCAAAAAGTGTACCTTTAAGGTTCTTTACATGGCCCAAAATCATTTGTTTGTCCTCATCTCCTCTTAGCTTGACTACTACGGGCCTCTTCTGGGCGGTCCATTTTCCAATCTTTTTCCATTCTTCAATATCAATTGCGTTCTCTTTAGTTTTTAGGTTAATCTGCAAAAAATCCAGAATCTTATACCTAAGATTCTCACTTGATTCTTCCTTTTCATATGGCAACCCATGGATCACAATGTTCAGTCTTTTCTCTCTCAGCTCCATATTTTCCACCCTTCGTGTGAGGGACGATATCATGTCAGAGTTCTTCACGATGTTTGGCACTATCTCCGTCTTGATGACGGCCAGCTCCTTTTCTACCACCGCAAATTGATTTACAAATTCTCGTTTATATCGCCCGCAGCTCCTCGATCAGCAAGTCCAACTTCTCATCCATACTGCTTTCTTTAGTGTTTTTTAGACCGATAGTTAGCCTCTTTTCGTTTCGGTGAATCGTCGTCCAGTTGTGGTTCTTTCGGTGATAACGACTTACGGCTAACGTCCTCTCCTTCCGCTTTGCTCTTCTTACTTTTGGTCGTCATCTACATACAGAACGGATCTGTGCTAGCATCTTTGAGATACAATTCCATGAAATAAGGGGTCTGGCTTCGGCCCGCCGTATACTAATTAAAAGTGCACTTAGCTTTACTGCTGCCGCTGTATCCTTGGAATGTCTCGTTCTCCTTCTGCTGCCAACCGGCATGGGCTGACCGGCAAACATCCCTTTTTACCCTTTCTAAATGTCTAAATGATGTAATTCTACTGGCTTTGCTATTCTGAATGTCTACTACAAAACGTCTTATTATTTTTGTATCAACTTATTTGTATTACGTATGACATTGCACAGAAAATTCTTTGAAAATAGTAAGCCTTGAAATTCAAACTTCCCTCCTATAACAACAAAAATGAAAACATTGTACTGATGGAAGGCCTAATTGCTAGAATAGGAGAGACAATGACAACGAAGCATATCAACGATATCAAATAACAGAATTGCAACGTTTTAAGACGAAATATGGATAAAACTTGTCACAAAAGGGGGAAAATCTTACTGAACTGTATAAAATCGAGGGACCTAATTATTCTCAATGGTAGAACTATGTCAGGCAATGAGGGAGAATTTACATTTAGCAATCACATGGAGGCTATCAGCATTGATCTATGTATTTGATCTACATACTAAATGAACGCAATAAAAGAACTCAAGGTTTTAGCAGGGGTCGGATTTTTGTAAATCTCCCTGGAAGATTTTTTTCATTTTCCCTGCTGGTCATGATTTCCCTGTTTGAACCAAATTTAAAACTCCCTGTTGAAAAAATAATTTTCGTGAAACACCCCAACAAATTCAAAAATCCCTGTTGAAAAAAAGGTCAACAAATTTGAAAATCCCTGCTGACAAAAAATCTTTTTCGTAAATCACCTCAACATTTTCGAAATCCATGTTGACAAAAATCTTTTTCAGTGAAACACCTCAACAATTTCAAAAATCCCATCTGACAAAAAGGGTTTTTGATAAAACACCTCAACAATTTCAAAAATCCCTGCCAAAAAAAAGGTCAACAGATTTGAAAATCCCTGTTTGCAATTCCGTTTGAAAATTTCCCTGCTGAAAGATTCTTCCCGTCTTCCCACATAAATCCGATCCCTGGGTTTTAGATACTGAAGAATCTGATCATTTCTAAATTCGGCTTAAATTACGTAATGAAGTAGCGAATAGAGTGAAAACAAGAATTAACTGCAACAAGGCACCAGAAAGCTATGAGATCCCAAATAAAGTATGGAAATCATTTGATGACTCTTTCTTAATTTATCTTACAAAGGTATCTAATTAAATATGGACACACAATCTACCAGTTTATTGGGGAGACATTATCACAGTTCCAGTATTCAAAACGGGGGACAAAACTATCCAAAAAATTACCGGTCTATATCATTATTGAATACTATTGTCAAACTCTTCACAGCAATACTGGCAAACAAAGTTCAACAACACTGCAAAGAGCATGCAACGCTATCTGATAACCAAGCCGCATAACAAACGGGAAAAGGGTGCGGAGAACCTATATTTTCTCTTTAAAGTGTTATCTGCAAAACCCACCAGAAATCTATGCTATGCTATGCTATGCTATGCTATATATATATATATATATATTGTCGTGATAGTAGTAAATTATCGTAAGGAAGAAGTAATAATCGGAGGATAATCGGAGATTAGTACAATGTACTTATGGATTTTATTCTAGAAGAAAAACAACGTAGAAGGTTTAGAACAATACTCGACGCACCAAGCTGTAACTAAACCAAAAGCAGAGTGATCATTTACTATTATCTCCCTTTCGGAGAGATTAACTTCTATAGTTAGCATTAGCTTACTCTATTCTTGAATTTTAATGGCAGTTAAAATTAACATCTTTTTAGAATTAAAAGTTATTTTTAATTCACAAAGAAATGGTGAGACTGAAAAACGAAGTCAGTCAAACCATGACATGACCCTCCCATAGGTGGGTTCATTCATATTCCAATCAACAATCAATCCAGTAGTAATCCAGTAGTAATTAAGTAATCAAGGAGCAATCCAGTAGTAATCAAGGAGCAAATCGGTCTCTTTTTATCCGAATGATAGGTTTATTCAATCGCGGATCCCGATTATAAATTCCGGGTACACGACGGAAGTATGGTGCAGTAGTTAACCCGACAGAAGGAGGTGATTGAACATGAGGATTAAATTAATCCTGAGCAGTAATATGTGTAATTCTCTTCTTTCTGCGTACGGTCAGTATTAAAGGTGGTTGAATATCTAATTCCATCAGTGAAGGAATTGTAGGAGTAACCAAATCATAAGAAACATCAGGTACATCGAGATCCATTAGACTTGGCAGTACTGATGAAGTAACAGTCTTGGTGATGTCAGTATCATCAGGAGTAAAACAATCTAATGGCAAGTCCAGATCTTGTAAATTATTTTGGGGTTCAGGTAAAGTAAGGCAAGTTGGTTGTAATGTCGTATTTGTCAGACAGTTATTAGTCATAAGTTCGTCAATAACGTCCAAGGGATTTTGAGGTAGGGGACTTTGTACAGGGGTGTCAAGGGAATTTAATATCTCATTTTCTACGTCGTCAGGGATTGGAGAACCATAATCAAGTAATAAGTCAAGGTCAAAGTCAAAGTCAATTTCTAAATTTCCATTAATTTCAGAGGAGTCCATCTGAAAAATAGGATGAAAACAATTTATTTGGAGGGAATTTAAATATAACTTCTTCGGGGGTTGGGATATTCTATTACTACGCATATTAGTGTTTTAGATATTAGTAGAATTATGTTCAATAATTGAGGGGTTTTGGATTAAATTATGATTACATGAAATAGATTTGGGAGAAGCAATATTAGTTGAAGGTAATACACTAGTTAATGGGTAATTTGATCTAGGGAAATCATCTTTACGGGAAATGGAGGGTTTTAAGTTACGAGTATGAACTACAATGTTTTCAGGTAATTTAGAATTGTTGACAGAAGTATGTAACAGGATTTATTTGATTTATAATTTTAAAAGGTCCCTTCCAAAAGGGGAAGAAATTTATCGACACAACCTATTTTACGTGTGTAATCTGCGACCAGAACTTGATTATCAGGTTGATAATAACGAGCAGAGTGCTGAAAATCAAAATTTAATTTCTCAAAATCTCTGTGGGAATGAGTATTAGCTTTAGTTTCTTTATTTGCAAATTGAACTCTTATATTAGTTTTATGGGGAATACTATCATCGCTACAGTAATCTAAAGTAGGAAATATTTTATCACATGGAATTTCGTGATTTACACCATAACAAAGATAAAAGGGGGAGAACTTCGAAATACTATTAATAGTAACGTTATGAGCAAAAACAGCGTGTTGTAACCAGGTTTCCCAATTATTGTGTTGAGAACCAACGAATTTAGAAATTACACGTTTTATTGTATCTATTTGTTTTTCAACAATACCATTAACATGATGAGCTTGAGGTGGAGTATTATGTAATTCAATTTTATGATCGATACAAAATTATTGAATGATGTGCTAGTGAAATAGAAACCTGAATCAGCAATTATTCGCTTGGGAAAAGAATGACGATAAATTACATTTTTTAGAGGGACTGAATAGTAAAATAACTGTTTTGGGCAGGGACAGGACTTGCTTCACCATATCGAGTGATATGATCAATAACTAAGAGGAAATATTTGTTACCATTGTTTAAAGAGGGGAAGGGACCTAAATAATCTATAGCTACTGTCTGGAAAGGTTTGTCTGGAGATGGAAAGGGTATAGTTGGGCCAGATAAAGGAATATTTCTTCTATTAAATTTCTGACACACTTCACATGAGCTTACGTAATTATAAACATCTTTTCTCATTGAAGGCCAGAAATAACGGGAACGAATGGTGCATAAAGTTTTTAAATTACCGAAATGTTCACCTACAACATTATCATGAACGGATTTCAAGAGGGAGGAAATGGATTCACGAGGAATACAAAGTTTCCATAATCTACCAGAAATATTAGAATTAGCTTTGTAAAGTAAACCATTTATAATAGAATAATTAGGGTATTTATCATTTAAGGGGAAATAGGGATCAGTTCGAGATTTATGATTAAAAATATAACCCCAGAAAGAGTCATTTTTATATATAACCATTAAATCAGATTGAAGTTGGGGATCTTCTAGGATAAGGGATGAAATATAAATATCAGGAAAATTATCTTCTCCTTTTTAAGTTGGAGGATCAACAGGACTTCTACTTAAAGCGTCAGCATGACTATGCAATTTACCGGATTTATAACAAATTTTGGGAGTATATTCTTGAAGGGTTAGGGCATAACGAGCTAATCTACCTTGAGGATTCTTGCATGTCATCATATAACATAAACTACAGCGATCAGTGAAAACTTCGAAAGGTAAACCATATAAATAAGGACGAAAGAGCTTAACTGCTTCAACTATACAATGACCTTCTAGATCGGTGGGACTGTAATTCGTTTGGGATTTATTAAGGGTACGAGAGAAATAAGCTATAGAATGTTCTACTTTATCAATGACATGAGATAAAATAGCTCCAATGCCTTCAATTGAGGCATCAGTACTTAATCGGAGAGGAAGTTCAGGATTATAGTGAATGAGAATAAGGGAATTTATTAAATAATTTTTAAGGGCATCAAGGGATTGCTGACATTCATTGGACAATTTAAATTTAACATGCTTCTTCAATAAATTATTCATGGGGGAAGCAGTTTTACTAAAATTGGGGACGAACTGACGATAAAAATTACACATAGCAAGAAATCTGCGTAATTGTTTAATTGTTCTAGGTTGGGGATATTCAGTGATGGCTTTTACCTTATCAGGATCAACTAATATACCATCTCAAAAAACAATAAATCCTAGAAATTTACTTTTAATCATGGCAAACTGACATGTTTTAGGTTTAAGGGTAAGGTTAGCATCTTCGATGCGTTGGAGAACTAAATCAAGACGGTAATTATGAGATTCAAAAGATTTGCCATGAATTCCTAAATCGTCTAGGAAGCAAATAGCAACTTCCAATTTTAAATTTCCAAGAAGTTTATCCATTAATTTTTGAAATGTATGGGGAGCACCACATAGACCAAAAGGCATGGATTTGTAACGGAACTGACCCACTGTGGTAAAAAATCAAGAATAAACCTTAGCACGTTCTGTTAATGGAACTTGATGAAAAGCTGAGACTAAAACGAGAAGGGATAAGTATTGAAAACCAGAAAGAGTATCTAAATTACAAAGTGAGGAAACTAAGGTAGTTGATGTCTTCTCTCGTGTCGACACGAACGGTTCCCCCATTATAACCCAACCCAGCTTTGTCTCAAAAGCGACCGGACCAGACTTCGTTGCATGGAGTTTTCCAGTAAACAACTTGCCCACAACATCCGCGCCCAATAACAGCTGGATCTTGGTGTCCATGGATTCGGCATCTAATATCCGAATACCTTTCTGATTCAATTCTTGAACAGCCCTTGTGTTCGAAAGTTTCGGAATGTTACCGCAAATTTCTTGGTGATCCAAGGCCCTAATCTTGCAAGAAAAGGAATCATCTTTACTTACGAGTTCAAAATTGTAACGTGAATGTTCGATAGGTCCCGTTTCCGACCCGCCAAATAAAGAATGATTCAATTCCAGACGACTGGAAGACTTCAGACCCAATTCCATTGTCACCTCAGACAGTATATGGGACCGTTGAGAACCTTGATCGATCAATGCACGAATCAACCTCTCCTTCTTCCCAATTCTGACCTTAATAATCAATGTCTGCATAAGAACCTCAGAATCACAGGAAGCGCTCATACTGACTTCACTCTTGTTCTCATTACTAGCTGTATCTTCTTTGGTTTTCATAAGTTCAGGACACATGATCACAAAATGCTTCTTCGAACATATCTGACACCGATGTTTTGACTTACAATTTGCTGATGTATTGTTAGGTATGTATATAGAAATTACATAAATTAGTTAAGTCTCACATGAATAAATAATTAAGTTGTGAAAGACGCAACCATAGATTAAGTCAGTTCAAAGTAACTTCAACACTTATTGTAAAGGTGCAAAATAAGCACTTCCCATCGGCTAAAGCCGACGAGTGTCAACGTCCGGTTACATCCTCTATGATGTAACGTCTAGACTTAAGATTGTAAAAATAGGCTCAAGTAGCCACTTGTTAAGTTTAAGATTCTTCCAGACTCTTCAGTGAATAACTGAGAGTCATTCCAGTAACACCTATTTTTAGTTGTTAATCTCATTTCCTTTTCCCTTTTGATTTCAGTTATTGAATAAAGGTAATTAGTCTTCGGATTAATAGAAAAGCTCAATCATTCGTTTATTCATAATCATTCCTTCAATCAGCACGATTTCCAATTATTTCCAATTTCTTGACAAGTACATAAGTAAATAATCCACGAGTTAGGATTTCATGGTATAACCATAACCTACTCTTTCATGGTGGCCTTTGTAAAACATTGTCAAATTACTATTGCCCCGGCAATGCTCCCGAATTACTCCCAATTATCACTCCCCTTGGGAAACAATCGATATACCTTTAAGAATTGACTTCATTACAAGGCAAGTTTGAATAATGTGTCGTATTTCGTTAGATTATTTGAGAATTAATTTTTTTGGCCACGCAGATGTTACATTCCTGCATTTTTGACGTTGCATCTCGCACAGCACCATCGGGACTACCTCCAGAGGAGTAACCCGTTATTGACTGTGACCGGTCGAAGAACCCCTCGTAAGTTTTATTGATAAACGGGGTTTTTATTATCTTGTCCACGGAAGGCAGACGGATTTACCTGCACTTCACCAACTGAGGATTTGGGTATACTCAACGGACAGCCACGGAGCTCAATACCGTTCCCACCTCACCCAGGAGGATTTTCATACAGTAATTACACAGTGTTAAGTTTCATATCCATGAACCACCGTCACGGTACGTACATACTTACGTTATAATTTATGTCCGATAAAAGGAAGCCATCAACGTCACAACCTGACCCTAAACCTTCTACAAGTAGAGTCACTCGTAAAAATTCTGACCCTGATTTAAAAGACGCCTCTGAACTAGCCAAAGTATTGCAACAAGCAAAAGCAAAAGCACGAGCTACCACTAGTAGTAGTAAAAAGCCCAAGCCCCCGCCGTTACCGCATTCAACATCGCCTACACCGCCCGTTCCTCCAGTAGTTCCTCCAGTAGTTCCTCCAGCACAAGCTTCACCTCCACGAACTCCAAGTCCACAATATTCTACACCGCCCTGCACTCCACCACCAATTTCGTCCCCCCACCACCACCATCACCATTACCTGCTCTTTCATTAGTCACTCTCGCTACTCGTATTGTCCCTTCATTTAGAAGACAAATAAACAAAGCACGTAAACAGCAACATTTTTATAGACAAAATCCATTAAAACGCCCCCGTAAAGTTAAGATTTTAAACATGGCAGGCACAAATCCTGTTAATGTTACTGTCAATACAGCTCCCATCCATTCTATAGTTGACTTCCAAAAGATCAAACAATTCAATCCCGCTACTCATGATGTTCATGATTTTATTATTGACGTCCAACGTGTCGTGGCCCAATACCAATGGGATTGGCCCATCCTCCAAGGACACGCTCCCAACTTATTAGCGCGTGATCCCTTTCAATGGCTCCAACCTCAACTCGCACTAGCAGCCCCGACTATTAATAGTATTGACACATTTTATGCCGCCTTACGTGAGCGCTACGCTAAACCTCGACAGGTTTATCTTAATCAATTGATTTCCCGTAAGCAAAAAGACAATGAAACAAGTGCAAAATTTTTATATGATGTAGATAATATTTGCACTCGTTACGAACCTACAATGAGTCAACCTGACCGTGTTGCTTGGGGATTAGAAGGCCTCCTTCCCAAGTACAAAACCGCAGCGGCAGGTTTCCCCTTTACAAGCATTGCTGCTCTCGTTCGTTTTTGCGAACAACGAGAATTTGCAGATACAACTGCTGGCCCTTCCGATATGGCTGTCAAAGTTAAGTCTTTGGAAGAAACCATCGAAAAACTTACCTTGTCTGATGCGCCTAATGCCCAAGCTAACTTCGCTTTTGTTCCCGGTCGCGGACGTGGCCGTGGCAATGGCCGCGGAAATTTTCACAATAATAAGTCAACAAGGCCAAAATAATCCTCTCTCCCACCACGTCCCCCGTAATAATAATAATCATAACCCTAATAATAATAATAATCGCGGACAGGCTCCAAACCCCCACAAAGGCTTGCAATGTTATAATTGTAATAAGTTCGGTCACATCAGTCGTGACTGCCGTTCGGGAAACCAACAGAGGTGGCCCAACCAACGTGTTCAGGGTCCCCGCCCGAACTTCCGGAACAACAATTTCCGCAGAAACAACAATGGCTTCCGCAACAATCAACAGAACAACGGCAACAATCGCCGGATTGATCCAAATGTTCAGAGATTTCTTTCAATCCCAATTCGCCCCAAACCAATCAAAATCCCCAGAATCACTTTGCGAATCTTCAATATCCCTCCATAACTTACCCACAATAAACCCATCTCCCTCCTCATCAATGTGCCCGTATATTATGTGTTATTTTGATGACGTATCAATTGATGCTTTAATTGATACAGGAGCATCTCATAATTTAATTCAAAAGAATCACATACCCTCCAGTGCAGTCATCACTCCTTGCCCACAAAGATTTGTTATCACGGCAGATAAAGCTCGCATTCCTACGTCCCATATAGCCTCCTTAACGTTCCAACTTGATAACCATTTTTACACAACACAAGCCCATGTCCTTGAAACGCTCACTCCTCCACTCATTCTTGGTTGTAAGTTTATTACACAGTTTGACTTTCATATACATCTGAACTCCAACACACTTTACAACTCTTATGTATGTCATTACTTTCGTAAGCATGCATACTCAGCCACTTGCTCATCTGAGTGTGGCTGTTCATCTCCCGTCAAAACATTATTCACTCTTCAACTTCCCCCTCGACACCAAATGTATGTACCAACTACGCCACTCGACACATCTCACACGACATTTTTCAACCCTCATCCACTTGTAGAAAAACAATACAAAGTAATTTTTCCTCCCGTTATCAACCCAGCGAAGAATGTTTTGCTAGCCACAAACATTTCCACTTCTACCCAAACTATTCCCGCTGGTACTCTTTTAGGTCATGCTCAACGCTATGATTTTACCCAAAGCTTACACACAGCTCCGGTAATTCCTCAAAATCCCATCCCTTTCACACAAGAACAAATTCAATCTTTAAATATTAATCCCAAATTAAGGCCTGCTGAACGCGCCGCGATCATTAGTCTCCTCAATAAATATTCGTATTTATTTGCATGGACGCTTATGGATCTTCAAGTTTGTACACTCCCCCCAATGCAAATTAAATTAAATTCTGACATTCCGGTTCAAGCTAAACCTTATTGCTTGAGCACAACGGAGCGTGAGATTTTAAAACAAGAACTTGATAAATTAATTCAAGCAGGCATAATTGTTCCCTGCGAAAACTCCAATTACTCCACCCCTGTGTTTTTAGTGCGTCAAAAACTTGGTAAATGGCGACTCGTCTGTGATTTTCAAAAATTAAATAAAATCACAATAGACGAAATTTTCCCACTCCCAAGGATTGATGACTTGCTTTTTCAATTACGAAATGCTGCGTATTTTTCCCCTTTAGATTTATTTAGTGGTTATTACCAAGCTCTAATCCACCCTGATGATCAACACCTAACTGCTATTGTTACGGAATTCGGACTATATATGTACCTACGTGTATGTTTTGGTTTGAAAAATGTCCCCGCCTACTTTCAGAGGCTTGCTACTCGTACTCTCGGTACATTGAGATACACCCATGCTGTATCTTACATTGATGACATTATTCCCTATATTAAAGACTTTCCCTCTCACCTCGTTGCGATTGAACTTTGGTTTCAAAAATTATCCAAAGTTAATTTTCGCATGAATGCAAAAAAGTGTTTCTTTGGCATGCAAGAGCATGTGATCTTTGGATTCTTTTTATCTCAAAAAGGGTTATCCACTGAATCAGCAAAAGTAGCTGCAATTATGCAACAGCCAAAGCCCAATAATTTAAAAACTCTGCGTAAATTCTTAGGTACCATAGGTTATTACCGTAGAATTATTTGGAATTTTGCTCAGATAGCTGCTCCTCTCCAAGGATTATTGAAGAAACATTCACTATATCATTGGAGTCCAGACTGTGATAAGGCATTTTTGACTCTCAAAAATGCGCTATGCACAGCTCCGGTACTAAGGCATTATGATCCCACGCTCCCATGTATTTTATATACGGATGCAAGTAATTTAGCCATAGCTGGCATTTTACACCAACAATTTGAAGACGGTGAACACCCAATTTATTTTATTTCCAGAGCTTTGACTCCAGCTGAGAAAAATTGGGGTGTTACAGAAAAAGAATGTTTAGCCGTAGTTTTTGCCACACGAAAGCTTCGAGAATTTTTGTATCTCAAACCTTTCATAGTAGTTACCGATCATCATGCTTTATGTTATTTGAAATGCCAACGTAACCCCACCGCCAGACTCACACGTATGGCTGTAATATTAGAACAATTTCGCTATGTAGTTAGATATAAGAAAGGTACTCTCCATAGAAACGTAGATGGTGTCTCACGATGCCCCTACGCTCTATCCACTTCAAAAGATACCGAGGATGACCTTACAATTCCCGGTTTATCAGCCCAAACTACAACGTCAACACTCCCTTCACTCCCGGCAATCCCGCTCATTAATCCTGCTGATTTAAAGCATGCTCAAGCTATTGATCAATTTCCAATTATTTACAATTTATTGACAAGTACATACGTAAATAATCCAGGAGTTAGGATTTCATGGTGTAACCATAACCTACTCTTTCAGTATGACCTGATTTAAAGCAAACAAAGCAGAGTTTTTTCTCTTTGATTACCTTATTCTTGTCGTCAAGAGTCATCTTGGCTGCCTTGAAACATTCTTGACTGGAATGACCTTTATCACAAAAACCGCATTTCTTGACTTCAGGCTTCATGCTCCCAGTAAATAAACCTGCAGCAGTAGGAGTTTCTTCTTGACTTTGTTTTTTCGACTTAGGCTTGTTCGTCTTCGGTTCTTCTAAACCAAGACCAACCTTCGCCATTGAAATTCGTGTTTCCCCATCAACTTCACTCTTTAGGAACTTCATAAGACCCTCTAAGCGACCTTCATTATTCGCATCGATGCGACGATTGCGCTCCAATGTACGGAGTACTTCCTCCGGAAGGCACGACTCGACCAACGGATACAACATAGCTGCATACTTGTCTTGAGTTACTCCAACGGATTCTAACGCACGAAGCTGAGTCTCCAACTTGTCATAAAGGGAAGAGATGGATATGACATCACTTGAATTCTGAGCGGTTTTAAGCACTAACCTTAAGAGTTCACGAACTTAAACTTCCAGTAGAATGTCGTCACGACCAAAACGCTCCTTGAGGTAATCAATTACTTTCGGGTAATTACTACCGCTCAACGGAAAACTGTCGGCGACTTCTCTAGCCTTAGAACCTTCACTCATAGATTGGATGAGGTATTGAAACTTGTCCTCCGGAGCTATCTTGACATCAGAGTGAATCTTCTTAAACTGACTCCAGAACCCCAACCACTCCTTGGCGTCTCCAGAAAAATTCGTTAGTTCAAGCTAGGGTAGGCGCAACTGAATAGAACTGGCACTTTCACGTACAGTATGGTACACACTACCACTACTCGCGTCGACACGATCCACATCGTGTCGAAAGCAATTCTTGTAGCGAACTTCAAGTTCCAGAAAACGATCCTGATAATCCGATTGGACTTCATATTCTTGACTAGCTTCTTCATCGGTTAAACCATCTGCTTCCAACATGACTCCTTGAATTCTAGCATCAAAATCCAAGAGTCTGGATCGATGATTTTCCAGTTTGGCTAGGATCTGTTGGAGAAGGATTAAGTCGGGAGCTTCCTTCCCTAATTCTTCCTCCAATTCTTGCGATGTCCGAGTAAAAATTGCTCGAACCGGTGCACGAGTTTTCCGTAGGTTTTAAATGATTTTCAAACAAAACGTGTTCAAATTAACACTATCCTGCAGGCTGCGCCAATAAATGTTCCAACTGGGAACGGGTTCTATATTATAAGAAAACAGGAAAACCAAATAAACCGTTGATTCACCAAATACGAAATTCTCAAGTCGTCTTGAATTTATTAAGGAGCAAAATAAATTGCAAACCGATAAACAAAAGGCGAGAAAGGCAAATAATCACTCCGATTTTCTTGTCCCATAATAATCCTAGGTACAACTTTCTTAACCAATAAATTTAGGTCGCTAGGACGCTACGAGATCCAAATAAGCACTATCACATGTTGAACTTGATGACTCAACAATATTAACAGAATCAATAACTTACTGAGCTATATGGTAATACTAAGACAACAAATTAGAAACTATAGCAACACAATACAATTCAATCACCGCTCACAATCATACGATTCAAATTCTCCACGATGTGAAGAGTCACGTCGATGTGAGTATAGGTGGCTACACTCTACAGTTCTAACAATATCATTGTTTGTGAGCTTCAAAACTCGGCGTCATCTAAATGTATTTATTGTTACATATTGAACTCCTAGAATTATTACACTGGTTTACTACGGCTGATTAAATGCAGTTTTCAAAGGACACAAAATTTGCTACGGAATCTCCAAATTTTGACATATATTATAACTGTCGCATTGTGTGTATCTAATGAAAGTGTAACATTTTCTGTACTTTACAAGCCATTATCAAAATACGGAATTTATGCTGGCACTGTGCCAATTGATCTTTCCAAAAACAAAAGGTCTTTTAATGTACAGCGTTGAAGGTTTTCAACTCCGTTGGGGCTTATTGAAATAACCATTAGGGAATTAGACGAATTAAATTATTTTTTTAAAAATCAAGTATAACATTTTCTGAAACTGGATGGGTTTGATTATAGATACTATGAAAAACTCCCTTATATTTGCTAAAGGAGCAATAATGGTCATAGTGTATAAGTTTCTGTAAAAATGGCCAAAATGCCTGCCGAAAATGCCCAAAATGCCGGGCATTTTTGGAGTAAGGCATTTTCAGGGCATTTTTGTGTATTGGGCATTTTCAGAGCATTTTCAGGCGGGCAGGCATAAAACCGAGGGCATTTTCGTTTGTGCAACCCTGGTTGGGACGAGGTATAGATTGGTTATTATTATTAATTAAAGATGGAATTTGACTGATTGAGTTTTTAAAGGTAGGGAACTTCGAGTTATCATATTGAGAATTATTTCCTTTATTTTCATTTCTGGAATAATTTCGCTGATATGGTTGAACATTATCTCTTGGATAATTTCGGAGAGTTAGATTGTTGAACCGAGCGTTGTAAATTCAAATATCCAAAACAGGTACCGGCTTCATATCCAAGTTTTCCACATAAATGACAATTTGGACGTACTGGTTTGAAAAGGACAGGGGTTGGGGTTGAGTCAGGAATAATTTGGTGTTTAAAATTTAATGGTGTTGGAAAACTTTGGGTTAAATGATTTGGATTATACAATTCGGAATGGGTAATAGAATTTGAAGTTGAGGATGTTAGAGATGGGGTAAGATAGGGTTGAGAAGCAAAAAGTTGAAAATGAGGGTTCTCACAATGATACATGAAATATTTATCAAATTAAAAAATTGTACTGTCGGGATTTAACTGGGATCGTAAAGTAAAACCCAATTCGACAGGTAATCTATCAATACGATACTCAATCTTTTGAGCATCAGTCATTTTGGAATCCATATAATAAAATAATCCTAATTTATCGAATAAATAATCCTTATGAGATTCCTTTCCGATTTGAAAATGACGATTTTTATTCAGCTCGATAGCAGCCTTTTGGAAATCTTGTTCGGAAAAATATTGAAATAATAAGTGTTTAAATGCGAAAAATTTGTCGTTAGCATTGTCAGCATTTAAATCATGAATCACGCTTTGATTAGTAAATTTCAACCAATTTGCTGCTTGACCTTCAAGCAATCGGCATAAATTCCGCCATACCCAATGCGTATCAATTTTAAGGAGTAAGCAATCCTCATCAAGAGATTTAAGCCACAACTTGGCTGAGGACTTGCC
This sequence comes from Allacma fusca, assembly GCA_947179485.1. NCBI lineage: Eukaryota > Metazoa > Arthropoda > Collembola > Symphypleona > Sminthuridae > Allacma > Allacma fusca. Next base: position 24,956,850 of record OX359246.1, read on the forward strand.
GTCAAATTTAGGTAATTTCATAATTAAATCCGAATAACACATTTGAGACATGATTAATTAATTTTAAATTAATTCAATGTATTCAAGAATGGGTAATAAATGGAATAAATGCAGGAATTGAATGGAGGAGATAAATGGAGGAGTTAATTGAAAGAGGTGAATGGAGGAGTTAACTGAAGGAGGATAAATAGTATATAAATGGGGGAGATAATTGGAGATTTTTCAAATAAATAAATAATTAATATTTAAACATCCACTCTAATCCTTCAGGATCAGACACAGGGAAGTAATGGATTATCAATGTTATCTTGGTGGGTGTGTTGAGTGTACGTAACAGTTAAATGTTGTAATTGCTCTAATTCGTTTAAATTATTGCACCTTATTTTAATTGTTACAGTATTTTCAGAATAATTGGTATAAAATACTGCTTCAATAATAGGGATATAGACGTTAATTTCAAGGCAGGGATCCGTGGGAAGGTTCTATTGTTTTACAAATGTATAATCAGGACAATGGTAATCTTCAGGAGAGATAAAAATTAAAATATTAATTAAGACCATGTAATGTAATATTTGATTTTTAAATTAATTTATAGACAGGAGGAAATAAATGGAGGATATTAATAGAGGAAGTAAATGGAGGAGTTAAGTGGAGTAGATAAGTGGAGGAGTTAAGTGGAGGAGTTAAGTGGAGGAGGCAAATAGAGGTGGTAAATGGAGGAGGTAAATGGAGGAATAATAGAGCAGGTAAATGGAGGAGGTAAATGGAGGAGGTAAATGGAGGAGGTAAATGGAGGAGGTAAATGGAGGAGGTAAATGGAGGAATAATAGAGAAGGTAAATGGAGGAGGTAAATGGAGGAGGTAAATGGAGGAGGTAAATGGAGGAGATAAATGGAGGAGGTAAAAGGAGGAATAATAGAGAAGGTAAATGGAGGAGGTAAATGGAGGAGGTAAATGGAGGAATAATAGAGCAGGTAAATGGAGGAGGTAAATGGAGGAGGTAAATGGAGGAGGTAAAAGGAGGAATAATAGAGAAGGTAAATGGAGGAGGTAAATGGAGGAATAATAGAGCAGGTAAATGGAGGAGGTAAATGGAGGAGGTAAATGGAGGAATAATAGAGAAGGTAAATGGAGGAGGTAAATGGAGGAGGTAAATGGAGGAGGTAAATGGCGGAGGTAAATGGAGGAATTATAGAGAAGGTAAATGGAGGATGTAAATGGAGGAGGTAAATTGAGGAGGTAATTGGAGGATTGATAGTGGAGGTAAATGGAGGAGGTACACGGAGGAGGTAATTGGAGAAGGTAATTGGAGGATTAATGGAGGACGTAAATGGAGGAGGTAAATGGAGGAGGTAAATGGAGGAGGTAAATGGAGGAGATAAAAGGAGGAGGTGATTGGAGAATTAATAGATTAGGTAAATGGAGGAGGTAAATGGAGGAATAATAGAGAAGGTAAATGGAGGAGGTAAATGGAGGAGGTAATTTGAGCAGTCAGTGAAAAGCAATATATGACGCAATTTAAAGAATGAAATTTAAAAATTATAATTATAAAATGTAATTAAACAATTAATGATTTAATTATTGTTAAATGTGTAGGAAATGTGAATTGCGAGTGTGATTGTCACAATTCGTAACTAATCACAAGGTTCGTTGTAATTAAAATAATATGATGCACCCTGTAGATTGCTAATAAATAACTCGCTTGGCATTATTAGCACGATAATTATATACGTGGTACTTTTTTCCGTAACACCACCTTTTTGGGGAGGAAAGTTAAAAAAATGGCAATAGAAAAGGATACGGAAAACAGTCAATGGTTAAGGGTAGGGGAAGTATTTTAAATCACTTTTTATTAAAAACGGAATCCAAAATATAAATTGTTTAATTTTCACAATAGGGAATTGTAATATCTGTCATTGACAAAAAAATAAAAGGAATAGAAATGGGGTAGATGGTATTACTGCTAGACCAAAATAAAATACTTATTGATGAAAATAATAATTTTCACAAAAGAGATATTACCTTTAAAAATATACCGGAAGTAAGAAGGGTCAACAATGAGAAAATAGAGAGTACAGATGGTAATAGAGGTAAAAGGCAGCACTGATGATAATAGATGAGGTAGATGACAGCACCAGGATTGATGGATGAGGTAGAAGGCGACACTGATGACGACGATGAGGTAAACGCCGGCACTGATGGCGATGGAGTTGGAAAAAGGGGTGTAGAAACAAAATACGAGTAAATCGACCCCACACCTTTTCGTGATAGTAGTAAATTATCGTAAGAAAGAAGTAACAATCGGAGGATAATCGGAGATTAGTACAATGTACTTATAGATTTTATTCAAGAAGAAAAATAACGTAGAAGGTTAAGAACAAAACTCGACGCACGAAGCTGTAACTAAACCAAAAGCAGAGTGATCCTTTACTATTATCTCCCTTTCGGAGAGATCAACTTCTATAGTTAGCATTAGCTAACTCTATTCTTGAATTTTAATGGCAGTTAAAATTAACATCTTTTTAGAATTAAAAGTTATTTTTAATTCACAAAGAAAATGTTGAGACTGAAAAACGAAGTCAGTCAAACCATGACAATATATATATGTTATCTACTTATTGTCAAGCTTTCGACTCAATTCAACATACACTGCTATGGAAAAGGCTAAATGAAGAGCAACTACATGGACAACTGATCACCATTATCAAAGAACTGTACAGGATCTCTAAAACACCAGTTACAGGGCAGGATGGGCTTACTGAGCCAATACGTATCCTGAAAGGTGTATTACAGGGTGAGACACTATCGCCCTATCTCTTCTCTATTTATATCGATAAAATTGTCAACATTCTGAATATGAGTGACGTAACAGGTATAAGTATGTACATGGCTAGAATTATTATTTTACTGTATGCCGACGACATTGTGCTGCTATCAGAGCCACGTCAAGATCTACAAAACCAAATCGACCAGCTGCACAACGTTTTCTATAAAAATAATAACAAGGTGAACTTAGGCAAAACTAAAGCTGTAATCTTCACAAAAAATGGACGCCACAGCGTTAAAGATCAGGTATCATGAAACAATGAAAAAATTCAAATTGTGAGCTGCTACACATACCTAGGGGTTCCATTTCAATCGACAGAGCTCATATTCAACACTGCTCAAACACAGTTTGTAAAAAAAGCCAAGCGCGCAGAAGCAAACCTGTTTCAACTTTTCTGGAAGGCACGTATCAATAACATCCATTTTCTCCCATTTGGAGCCTGCGATAAGTAGACGAAATCCAAATGTTTCAAACCAAGTTTTTGAGAAGTCTACTCAACAACACAAACAATGCCCGGGATGTGTCCCGAGACTTGAAACAGGGGAACCCAATATTCGGTGTGTAATCTTTAAAGCAATCATTAAATTCCTGTACAAAACGGTATTGAATATGTCGTCAAATGCAATCACGTACAACTGTCTCTAAGAATCGAGACAAAGCACAGGAACTGGAAACGGAAAGTATGACTGGGTAAATACTAGCGTGCTGAGTTTGACAAGCAGGTCAAAACGTTGATAGCCCAGAGTGTAGTGGAAGAACGTGATCCCCCTGAATAATTCCAGGTCTTTTGCCCAAAACAACTGACGGCACGTAAAGAACGTGTGTCGATTTCTGTAAGTTGAACGAAAAAACGAAAAAGTTGGTATTTATTCTCGACGGTAGTCATACAATTTTTGAAGCTTTGTCAGGGTTTCAGTTCATTTCAAAATTCGATTTCGTTTCTGCGTTCCACCAGATTAAACATTCCAAAAGAGTTAAGGACTATTCGAGCCTTGTCACCCCAAACGGACAATTTACTTTCAACTGGATTCCGTTTGGTAAGAGCTCAGTGCCCAAACCTTCTAAAGACTCATGGATAAAATGTTAGTATCCCTTAAATTGCGGATAGCTGTCTTCATAGACGACGTAGCGATACACTCCAAATCTTTTAACAAACATCTCATAGATCTAGGAAGAGTGTTAGAAAACGGAATTACTCTTAAGCCATTCAAATGTGAATTTGCCATGAAGAGATTAAAGTACTTAAATCATTAACTTTATTGTAATGGGATGGAAGTAGACAGCGAAAGTGAAAGACATCGAAATATTTCCTGTCCCAAAGAGTATAAAAACCGCAAAGTCCTTCCATTGCATCTGTTCCTATAACAGGCATATACAAATGCTGGTAAATATTTCCAGTTGTCTTTCAACAGATGAGTACAATTCTTTATTGCTGCTGCTAATAGTTTTGCTTTACGTTTAGGCCACTAGCATTTAGAAATAGACTTTGCTTCGTAAACCCAACAATTTGGAATCAATGGAACTAATTTGTGTATCAAAAACTCGACAACTGAATATTTTATTTCCATTATTCACGTTAGAATACATCTGACTTACAAATGATCGTAATCCTACAGATCGCTACACTTCCAGACTCACAATAAGACTTCGTCTGCCTTGCAATGAATGAGGGAAGTCAAACGAATTTGAATAATGTAACACCTATATAACAATACAATTTCGTTTAAAATCGCTCATTGTTGCCGTTGACGTTACAGCATGGGAATCATTTCGGTTCCGTTGCATTCGTTTCCAGCAAATAGAAATATAGATACATTTATTAAAAGTCGATTTGGCCTCAGCTCTTCCAACCCGCTTATTATCGCATTAATTACAGAAACTCGTATAGTTATAATAATAATAAATGATTTGTGAATTGTTTAAGGAAGTAGAATATACTGAAAATTATGCTAAGTGTTGTGGTGTAGGTGAAAAAGGTCCCTGCTATAACAAGCGCCGTCGAAAACCTGCACGTCTTTTACGTCATTACACTGTATTGTTGTGCTGCACATACATCACGTTTCAGATAGGAATTTTTGCATTATAGATCGGTATTCATATATTACAGATGTTTTAGGTATTTCTTATTTTCTATATTTGAATTTATTTATTTTTATTTTTTATATTCTATATTTGTTTTAGGTTCATTTTAGCTGCGAGAGAATACTCAAGTTAATTTATATTTGTTTGCAAAAATATTAGTGCCTCCAGCGCGTGAGTTATTATTCAGCTTCAACAGGCCAACAGGCCCCGCCCTACGACATCTCTACTTATTTGCCTAGTACCCCCCATGAGGTTGGTACCATTTGTCGAAGGTTATTGATGGGCTGCTACTCGTACACTTCCTGTCGGCTAATAAGGTTTGTACCAATCTAATGGGTGGGTGCAACTGTACTTCGATCATGTTACTAGTACATTTTAGTATCAAGTTCCCTTTCTTATTTCTATTGGAATAATCAATCTTCCAGAATAGATAGGCTCGTTTTGTTCTGCTCTGGCCATCTTCTGTTTGTAGGTAATATTGAATAAGTCTTCACTTATTGGATTCAGGGATATGCTTCACATTCGCACATTATTTGGAATCGGTCTTCTGCACTTTTAAGGCACGCACGTAATGCGTTTCCAGCGAATAATCGTCGGTTAGACTTATGACCTTTTACTAATGGGCATCATACAGCATTACCTAAATATCGGCTAATAAAATGCAACGTTTATGAATTTTGCTGGAACATGTTCTACAATTATACTAGACATTACCGGTATCAGTGCTGGATTCCACCGCTGTAGCGAGTCCAGCATATATACCTTACGACCAACAGTTCCGCAGAAATTTTAAAACAAATATTGTTACTTGGGTTGTGATATGCGTCTAAGTCCTTGTAGCTATAACTTTCGAAATCCGTCGCTACTTAAATAATATGGTTTCAAGGAACCAATGCAAACAAAATCTTGAATTTTTAATGCTGCGTTGAAATACATTTTGTTACAAAGCATTCAATTCTATATACAATATCAATATTACAAGCATACAATGTTTGATCTTATCTTGATTGGAATGTTGTAATTGCCAACTTTTTTAGTGCAAATTCGTCAAATAGTTTTGAGGTGATTTCAAACAGTTACGAATTTAGTTTCATTTAATAATTTGCTAAATCGGCCATTTTAATGTTCGAAAGAATACGTGTAGCAGCACCACAGAGGTTCCCAGTGCCTAACAATGTGCGTTGCATTTTACGAAATATGCAGATTATACGTTAATAGTATTTTATCATAAGTCCCGAATGCTGCTGATGTAAACGACTTAAACAGTTCGTCAGATTTATCAATATCCTGAAACAATACGATGTTCTTTAATAGAAAATACGAAGCAATTTAAAAAACTCTAGCAATTGTGATTTTTGTACACAATTTAGCAAAAGATTTAACTTTATTGCCAATGTAATAAGGCTCAGTTGACGTATTGGAGTTAAAATTGCCCACGTAAATTATTTTATGACATACAACAAATTGGAGTACATGTAGTCATATGCTAGCAATACCAGAAGCAATGTCAAATTTCTGAAGGCAAAGTAGTTCGAAAGCTTTACTAATACCAAATTTTCTTCATTGAAAAGTACTGCTTTTAGCTCTTGTAGAGAGGATATTACATTATTTTGTGTTCGCAATTGTGGTTCTGGTCTTAAGGTTGTCATAATTTATTTGTGCGTTATTTTAGTTATCCAAGAGTTTCTCCAGGGTTATTCAATGTTGGCAGTTGTACTTCCCATTGTGCTGGGTTATGCCTAAAGCTGAACTTCAGGCAGGTGAATCGGTCACAGACAAAGGCAACAGCACTTTACTGTTCATTAATTTTCTTTAAAAACTGGTTTAAACAATGTTTTAAATTTGGCTTCTCATACCCAAACGAAATGGCGACTAAAATACAGCAGTGTCTTCGAAATTTGTATGGCAATTCATTCATAGATATGAATAGCTGCCATAGCTGATAGTTCGAAGATTTGAATGGGGAAACACCATCAAGGTGCACGTAATGTCCGTAAGCAGAACTCAAAATTGTTTGTAATTTTCCCATCTATCATATATAAATCAGGCTGAATGAGGCATTTGTAATGGAAACTCCATCAGTACTATTACTTTTGCTCAAAACCTTTTTAAGATTTTAAAATAAAAGTATAGTTACAATAATATAACTTGAATATATAATTTTAAAATTTGTTCAACAAGACTTCGTGAACCGATATTATTTAAACATATTTTACAATAATATTATTTTCTCCATTCCAACCCATTTGCTTTGTGTCCTTTAAGCATTAGCAAGCTGGAATGAAGTCTGCTGCCCATAGGTAAATGAAATTCAACTATATCAAGGAGGTCATTCGTAGCTTGACGGGTCAAGTTTTAGAAATGAACAAACGCCAAAATTAGCATTCTACTTTCCGTTATCGATATTCTTGAACCCGGATAAACTCTTTCTGCCTAAACTTTTTAAAGGCATTAACTAATTTCAAACTTATGCATTGTTGGATCTAAAGCATTTAGCACTCTTGCGGCAATGTACAGAAATATTTGTACTGTTCAGGATGTCTCAATGATTCAAAGTCCCTATGATATAGTACTATCACAATATGAATAATAAATTGATATTTGTTATAAATTGGTTAATACATGACTAGCGAAATATAACAGTATAAATATGCTTACTCTATCTGCCTTTCCGCTTTAATCTTCGGTAGAACTTTCATCCGAAGATGCATCCAATTCCGATTGCGAGCTTGTTTCATGGTTATCAAAATCCGCCAGCACATTTGGACAATCAGAAGTACAGTTTCCGGTTTCCGATTTGACCCTACCCAAATACTTTAAAGAACATTATTCAACACCTGCATTTGCTCTCCAAATTTCGAAAGAAATTTTCCATGTCTTATTTTCAACTTACGTCGTACCATTGCATCCATTACATAGGTCGAATGAGGTGGCACGCCATCGTTAATACATGTTGACCCTGCATCAGATAGCTCCACTTGCTTATATGCATGCATTACCATTACATAATTTTTGTTTTCAAAATATGAATTTGTGATTACATATAAATTAAAACGTTACAACTTGCAGAACTTGCAAATTCGTTGGCTCGTCCGTTTTTGAATATTTAACACTGGTTTGGAATAACTGCAGTATTTTTTAAATCGTTCCATTTTATCCACATTTTTCAACTGTCACAACCGTGAAAATACAATGATAATAAAGGCGCCCACTTGAATACAACTCCAAGTCATTTGCAGAACTGTCATTTGAGATAAAGTGGATTCCCGCTGAAGCTTGACGCGGGAATGTAGTAGCGCCTGAGGAGAACGGTGACTTGACCAATCAAACATTGCGTTACGTTGGTAACGGTTTACCGGATGAGATTATTGAGTAGAAATGTAAGTTACCAAATGACGTGTAAATTGTAATAATATCAATATAATAGTAAAGTACTTCAAAACGAACAAAAATTTGCGAAATCTACGGCAGAAGTATAAAGCAGCAAAAGATGCTCACACTCAATGCAATAGGGATGATTTAAGGATTTTCTTTAGAATAGTTTCTGAAAAATTGTGTGCGTGTCAAAACGTTTTTAAAACGCATTATTATTATCAAATTTACTAATTTTCTATAACTATATGAAAGTTTTGGCGACGTTTCTGGGTTAAAGCTTTACCGATGCAAAATTTCATTCTTGAAAACAAAGTCCCCGATTATAACGCTTTTTGCTCGTAATGTTTTTCAAACCGGAGGATAAATTTGGTCATTCTTTGTTGGGAAGGAAAAGCACAGCGGGTAAAGATCACATTCCATTTCCAGCAGTTGATCTTTGAAAACGCGATTTTATTACAGGTATGTGCAATACATATTAGTTTAGTTTGTATTCTACTATCCTGTTTTAAATTTGCTTGAAGTAAATGTAAATTAAAAGGATTTAACTTAACGACCATACATTTATAATTTTATCATTATGTCTCAAAACCTATGGCCTTGAGATTGAACAGGGGCCAAGTTCAAAGATCTTAAAAACAGTCAAAACTAAAATCATCGAATCCCTTGAGGTATATTTCTGAGAAGAAAATTCAAAAGTCAATGTCCGAAATGATTGTTTAGTGTAATTATTGTAATACTGTTTACAGACTGTAATACAGACAATTCTAATAAACTTGGGGTGTGAAATGAAATTTCTTAATTTTGCGGAAAATAGAAATGGTCTCTTCCTAATTCGATCTTTATAGTAGTTTTTATTCGTTGTTTTTTGCATACCTAACATATCTTAAATCATTAAAATTTTGCTTTCACCTAACGCCTAAACAAAATGATCTAACAATAAACACGGTTGCTTTGTGTCAAAATATTTTGTACATAATTGTTATGCATAACCATTTGTGCACTGAATGCGAATAAATAACGGTTGTGCACAAAACGGGCGGCATTTTCTGCGCAACTTGCATAGCTTTTCACACGGTTAGCTCAATTTTTTCTAAGAATATACACCCTTATCTGATATTTACAGCTGGGCTACGTTGGTTTTTTATATTTTACTGACCGGGTTGTGCGTTGTGGGTTTAATGTTTAGTGTGCACGGGTAAAACATTACGGACCTCGACCATAGGAATATCCCAAAGAGGGAAATGCTCCATTCAAAACATAATTGTGAAATCAGTATCTAAAGTTTTCAAAATCCAAATATGAATAACCAGGTGCGTCAAAATATGTTATTTTGAATGCAGCAATTATTTGAAATATCTTGCTACATCTACTGGAAACGTTCTGGTCTGTTCCGGAAATTTTGGATTGGTTCCATCGCCGGACGATATATTCCGTAAATTCTACAAAGTGAGAACAAAGTAATAAGGTACGGTGTGGTGTCTTCCTGAAATGAATATTTGTGTTCTGGTCCGTCGGACTTGGCCATTTCGCTTTACAAAGTGTCAAACATTCGATGCAAAAAATTCCCAACTGCACATTTTTTCTGTTTCACATTCACAATATTCTCATATGCATTCTAATATTGCTGAAATACACTTTGATGGTTGACGTTTTTTCGAAAATTATTTAATATGGTTGTTTTCTAGTCCGCCTAATATTACGTGCTGATTTTAACCCAATAAATTTTAGGATACTTCATAATTCGACAATTTCTGTACCAACACGTTTCGTTAATTATTATTTACTACCAATAATAACATAAACTTAGCCGGAAGTAACATACCTGTACACCTGTAACATGACAGCAATGTGAGTATAATATATTCATTGTAAATAATGTTACGACTGCTATTTGGCACTTCTACTGTTAGTACTGTTTCTACATTTAATAAAATCCAGTTGTGGTTTCACTCCACTGTAAATGTCGCCATCCTCCGGACCTCCAGAAACCACTCCATGAGCATATGGACCTTTTTCATCATAGCAAACAACTGCACCTCCACTGTCCCCCTTAATCAAGGCAAAACGGTTATGCAAAGAAATCACATTTTACAAGAGAACATAAGGATTGTTTTCGCCATGTGGTACAAGCCTAATACATTTTTGAATACAGACAGAACATTTATGCAGCTTGCATGTGAATCTGAGTGAATCCTGAACAAGTTTTAGTACAAGTAAAACCTCATTTAGACAAATCTAGGTTCGATGCGAATTTATTACGTAATCACGAATTATAAATTGTACTTCTTGTTTTAACTTCGTTATTACTTACTCCTCTAGTTCCCGTTGGTTTAGTACAAACACAAGAACTATCAATTATAAACATCCAGTTGCCTTGCCAAGTTAGACATTCGTCAAGACTTACGGCTGTTTGGTTTACCGTTTGTAGAACATCTGCATCACCGCAACCATCGTCCAACCAGCCCCATCCAGATACCACACATACCTGGCCAACTGGATCAGAATCAGGAGGAGCCAAACAAATGGGATTCCTTCGTCATTGTACATAATGGGAGTTGTCAGTGTGAGCACCATCATGTCATTTGTCAGTTTGTTGCTGTTTTCATACATTTTTTTAGATATCACATGAAAACCGTATAACACAAAGATTCAAGTGTATTGTACTCACAAGTTGTATTTTGGATGTATGTGTGTTCGACAAACGTTGTACGTTTTACGCAATGGCTCGGTTGGATCGCAAATGTTATGAGCGCCAACGAGAACACGAAATTGCGGATCGCCCAGAGCACAGTGAGCAGCTGAGATAACGTGGCGCCTATCAATGATCGCGCCACTACATGCATGTTTCCATGAACCTGATTTTTTACTCCACGGAGGATAGTACTTTTCAAGAGAAATCATCCTCGGAAATTGTCCTGAATATGCATCCTTGCCTCTGGCAACTTTTGGCGAGTTTCCCAATACTGTGGATTTTACTGTATAATTATAAGGTTTAGAATTATTAAATTAGATTTTGCAGCAACACATAAGTAATCGATAGTTGATATTGTTTAGATATTACACGCGATTGTGCACAATAAATATACAATGTGAAACTTCATTTTTGAGAAATAAAGGGTAATTTGCAAAATTTCTACAAGTAGAAAGCACAGTAAACGGATTGGATTATCGTATTTTTGAATCTATGATCTTTCAATGTTGTAATTGTTACAAGTTTGTAATTTACTGAGTGAGCTGTTATTTAAAACAATGTAAACATAAATTAATCAACTATTTCAATGTAATTGTTTTGTTTACCTATTAACTTTAAAATTACAGTTTTTGTAATGATTTGTTTCGCTTCACTCGTGGAACTATACAATTAACGAGTTATTATCGAGTTTGTAGTCACTTAAAAATATTTTCACAGAGTATTTTACTTCATCTTCTTGTGGAATTTTTATCACAAATGTTTCAAAGGAACAGTTAGAAAAGTATAACTTCACGAATACATTTTATTTCAACTTGATGTAAACAACACATGTCAGGATGTTGCGAAAATCAATAGAACAATGGAACATTGAGATACTAAAAATCTAACTTATAATGGGAACAGTTGGTTTGATTATAATTTCTAAATTATAGTTCAATCTAGACTTTAGACCATTACAATATCGAAAGATGATAGTTTTAAAAAATATGCACTTGTATTTCGGTTACTGTGCTTTCTAGATGAAGATCTTTATTTCTAAAATATGAAGGATCACATTAAATATATTCTGTATAATCGCGGGTATAAAATATCTAGATTCGTGTCATGCTATTGCACAATCTAATTTAATATTTCTATCTTTGTTTTTGTATTCTTATTATGTAAAATAATTTCCCGGCAAAAATTTAGAACTCGCACTCAGTGTAACAAGTGCAAGAGCTGTGAACCTCGAACTCAGACAGCAATTCAGTTCATGTTATTTATTACCTCAAACTCAAACAGAGTTTCGCTTATTACCTATTGTTATCCGAGCTTCTAGTGTGGTCAAATTCCTTTGCCATCCCCGTCCCGTCATTTTTAAAAACCTTTGCAGTCCCGTCTCGACAATCGGGACATGGGGACAAACCCCCTGTTGCCGTCCCCGCAATGTTTGAAAGACGTTTTGGTAGCAGCTCAGTCGGAGCTTTTTTACTTCAGAATTTAATGAGGTCAGGTCATCCAAATTGGTGATGACCTGTGTCACACTCAGCTGAGGCTCTGTTGTCCTATTATGACTCACGACTTGCTTCTCATATGTGTCTTATCTGCCAATGCATCGTGCTGATTCATATGATCCTGCTTGTGAGTCGCCATGGTACTGTTGACTGATGAAGTCCCTTGATGAGGAGAAGAAGGTGGTGGAACCGGCTGGGGATTCCCTGGTATTGGCTGATGGATCCCTGGAATCTGCTCAGGTGTCCCTTGAGATGAAATCGGCTCAGGATTTCCGTGAGTGGTCGTCTGACCAGGCTGCTGAGGAGGGAACTGCGTTTGACCCTGTGGCTGCGTCTGTTCTCTTCGTGTTATGTATGTTTTATGTACTTTTATTTTATATACGTCAACAGGCTCTCGTCCATGGTTTTATCTTACCACAGGAGTGATAGGCAACTAATGGTTGAAAGATTGTGTATGACGGCATTAAGACATCCTGCTTAACAGTACACAAATAGAAATCCTGATATGGGAGGAGATTCCTGTGTGGACGGAAAACCTGAAGGTCGTCTTGTCCACACTTACAATATAAAGATAAAGCAACCATAATTAACATTTGCTTTACATTGGCATCTTCGTTTTGGGGAATTTTGTTTGTGTGGAAGAGGTACATATGTACAAGTGCGTATTTGCGTTCGTAAATACACGGTTATGTAATGATTTTTTATAACTGCGTACTGTTCAGAATGACATCAGCACTTCTTCAATACGAAATTAAAATGATACCATTATGATCTTGAAATGTCCGCTTATTCGGCTTATTAAGCATCCGTAATGATATCTGCGATATTTCGTGGGTGCGGGGCAATTATGACCAGATTATGAGGGAACAGTTCTTCCCTGTTACAGTAATAAAATAATTTATTTTACAGTGATGCCACTACCTCTTGTAGGCCATATACACATTCTAACAATAATTATAAATTATTGACAGTGCAAGGTGTATTTGCAACAATATGTGTATGCATATGAAATGGAAGTAGCAGTGAATATAACGATCGATTGAAAATAAACATGTTTTTATTGCATAGGTACGATAAACACTTTTTATTCCAACTACACAAGAATTTCCTTCCACAATAAATGTCGCAAGTGTAAGACATCCTCACTTTAAATAAAAAGAAATTACATTGAGGACAAGATAGTGTAACTTACTAACTATTGAAATTGTAAGGTTTCATTTATATGGAGCAAACACATAACCGCTTTGTTAACTGTACAGTACAAAACAAAACTAAACAAAACAATTGTGTTGAAGGTATTCATTCAACATCCAGGTATACATTAACTGTATTTGTATATGTTCACTCACTGCACTTCACTAATTATTAAAATCTAAAATAGTGTCTGGAAACAGGGATCACTAAGCCCAGGGAGGTCTAATCAAAATCTTATACTCTAAAAAAGTAATTAATTCTAATGTTGAAAATCTCTTAATTTTGGTGGAAAATCCCATAAAATTTGGTTAATGGTAAATAAATTAATGATATAATATTTCACAATCTGGTCATCCAAATTAGCCCACGTTGGTAATATTTAGAACAAACTTCACGTTTAAACATTGATACTTTTAAGTAAATTGCGAACTGTGAAACCACGCTACTAATAAACTAGCTTGGAATTTAACAGTTCATTCATGCACTGTTCTCGCGCCCACGTAATAGCCTGCCCGCAAAGTCATTTTATAATTTTTCCGGAAAATGACAAGATTATGAGCGCAGTTCAATTTGATCCTGACATACTGAAAACGAAATGAAGAACCCCAGCATTTGTAATATTTTATGTACTATTTCAGAACTGCATTTTAATGCAAGTATTCTGAAATTACTTAATAGACTTATACACATACTGTAACCCTTCACTAGGGCTTCTATTGGGGACAATGTTTTGTCCCGACGACAATTCTGTCCCACCCCGAAATCCTCGGGACAAAACGTTCGTCCTGATTCAGTCCCGATATTAAATGGGGACACAGATTTTGTCCCAAAACTGTCCCGCCCTGAAAACCTCGGGATGTCGAGTCCCGAAAGAAGCCCTAACCTCCACCATAGTATTATCAGGGTATATAACGTTTAATGCTGGTATTACTTTTATTTATAGATCAAGCTTTGTTAAATTTTAATCCGGGACCACAAGCGACTTATTGATGCTGAGATCACGTGGCGCCTATCAATGATTGCGCCACCACATGTATGGTACTAGAAACCTGATTTATTACCCTTGAAAGTATCCACGTTTCAAGAGAAATCATCCAAGGAAATTCTCTTGGATATGCATCCTATCCTCTCTGCACTTTCCCAGTTCTGCAGATTTTACTGGATAATTATTGAATAAGGTTAAAAATGCCGAATTAGTTTGTGCAATAACAGATGCAATAAGTAATGTTGATACTGCTTAGACATTACCCGCGATTGTACAGAATATGTATACAAGTTGAAACTTCATTTCTGAGAAATATAGGTAACTTGAGATAGTTCTTCAGCAAGAAATCGCAGTAAACATTTGTTCCAAATTTTCGTTTTATAATGGTAGCATTTTTGGAAATTGTTGTTGAATCTGCTGAACAGGTTTGACTTCCTTAAGGCACAAAACTGCACTTCAACATGAACCGAAAAAGGTTTTTCATGAGAATTGTTTTGTTGTCATAATTTTGCCATGCCTTTATTGCCTTTTTGCCCGACATTTATTTTTAACGGCAAGACGAAGGCATAAATTGCTTTTTTGTCCTGCTAATGGCAACAAATCCTTATTATAAGTAAATAAATTATTCCATCCATATTATGATCCCACGGTAGTACCATACAACCACCCCAGTTCAGCTCAAGGCATTTTTCACAATTATCACTCACTTCACTCTCACAACATATACAGTCCCGCTTGTCAGCTGGGCGCATGAAATGTTGCTGGCGGTATCGCCGGCGACAACCCTAATCTATTAATAACATATCGTCGGTGAAGAGGCAAAATGTACTATGTACAATTTCGATTAGAAGCTAAATTGTCTACATGTCTTTTCCTATAAAGGCAAAATGGAAGCGTTGCAAGGCTTCCTTGAAGCAAACGAAACTACTTGCAGTTTTCACTGAAAGCAAAATGGTCTACATTCGTGTATTCATTCATAATGACCATTCTGATTTTAAGCAAAGTTGTATTTTAACCATTTTGCTTTCAGACAAAATTGTATGTAGGCCATACTGCTCTTGAAACTTGATGTATCTATTCTATTTTGAATTTAGTAAAACTTCATGTAGACCCTTTTGAATTTAATCGAAAATGCATGTAGACCATTTTGCCTCTTCAGCGACGATATTCTAACCAGAGAATATTATCAGGTTTTTAACTTAATCTGTATCATATGTATAGTTATATACATTTTATTATTTACTTATAAATCCTGACTATATAAGCATTTTAAGTGTTATTCTGTTAATATTAGGAACTGCTTAAGTAAAAAATGTACGGGTAATATATTTTTCTAACGTAGTGAACAAATTATAAATAATTGGTATATTTCAATCTTAACATTATATGCTACTGTGGTTTTAACCACTAAAGTTAAAGCAAATTGTTGATGTTAGTTTTAGTTAAAATTATATTTAAGTAAATTTTAAAATGATTGGAGTAAAATAATGTAACCGATCATATCTTTTCGGAAGCTACAAAAGGGAGGGCTTCGTAAGAATTGGGTCAGTCTCTCTTGAGAGTTGGAGCCCTCTCTGACTTAAAAAAGTAGCTAAAGTTCAATATGGGGATTCCCCTGATGAGAACAAATGTTCGAGATCGGATCTTATACGCTAAAATACCTGTTGTTTGCCCTTCATTGCTATGCCAGAGTAATTTATGTAAAATAATAATAAATATTACAATTTGGCAACAATATAGAGAATGACCTTACTTCTGTATAAGGGGAAGTATCCTTTTAAAACGCTGTCCACCATACGTTCCTGAACATTGTCCCTCAAAATGGCGAATTGTTAGATTAGAACTATGAAGTTTTGAGGTGGGTTTGATAAACTGACTTCAAAATCCAATTATTGAGCATTTGTGCGATTATTCCACATATCTAGAATATTGTGAAGTGTTGTCGGTCAGGTTTTTAACCATTCCTCTCATACACAGTTTAACATATAGAAATAATCAAATGATGTACATTATAAATAATGATTTTTATCTCTCACGTTTTATGCGCACAAAAAACAATCCTCCTATTTTTAAGGTCAGACACCATACATTGCAAATGCATATGGTAATAGATTTAACCAAAAATCCTTAAAACAGGCATAGAAGTATAAGGAAGGCTTTTATAAAGAGAAATAAATGTATTATTAAATGAATATTGACCATCATATGTGCAAACGTTCAAATAAAAAACAGAATGTAAATATATTTCATATTACCTCGCCAAAAGCATTAACAAATCTACGACCTAATCTACTAGTTGATTCCAAACGAATACTTCTGTTGGGGTTCCGGACCAGCTTAATAAACGTTGGTCGTTCAATTCCAACGGAAGCATGTCAATTGCAATACCAGCAATACTTGTAAAATATGTTTTTGCACGCAATGTCTTTTGCTTAAGTACATATTTGTTTGTAGCCTCCACAAATCAAAGTTATAGTCTGGAAGAATGCCATAGCTTGAATGACCCAGGCCCATTTTATGCTAATAGCCCCTACGCTTGTACCCACCAGTCGACAAATAGCGTAATTATTGAAACATATTATCATTGCAACAAAATCTATAATAATTACGGCTGCCACGAAATAAACTTTGCAGTGACTTTTGATTTAAGTACATAATAACTTTGACATGCAAAGGCTTTAACAACTTTATTTTTCTCAAAACCAGTGATGAATAACGGTAATTAATAATATTATTTTCGATAAATAGCTATTAACGATTAATTCGAAATAACCTTTACCATATTCCGCTTGAATAACAAAAACTTAACGTAAACCGAAATCTCTGGACAACAAATACCATAAACCGAATCACAATAACGTTAGTATCCGTTATTGAAAATCCTGGTCACCCCTAGAATTTACTGGTATCTCGTTTCATGCAATCGTAAAACATTTATACTGATTTGTTTTAGAAATTTGAGTTTATTTCATCATGTGCATAATAGGAAAACTTGTTAAAAAATAATTGCTATATTCAGCTAATTATACGCATCAAAATGTCTTTCGCTGATCTGAGTTTTTTGTGAAGTTATTGAAGTGCATGCATGTACACTGCCGACGGATGTGAAGCAACTTTTAGGATATCTGTTCAATTAGTCATTATAACATTCGCGAAACAGATAAATAATCAATAATCATGCCATCAACAAACATAAATGAGCATAGGGTAATGTAATGCTTATAGAAGGGCTTATTTACGATTGTAATAAACAAGTTCATCTCCTCCATGTTACACGGTAAACTTGGTGAACCCTGACAGTAGTCCTTCTCTTGGGCTTCACCACATTCTTGGATGTCATTTGGTACGAAAAATACAGATTTTGGAATCCGGAGACCAGAGAAGTCTAGCCCAGTACTTACCTCCTTATTTAAAAAATTACGTCCCCTACTAGACCTTTTTTGTCGACATATTTTTGGTGAGTAAAGATTTTCCAGGCAATATTTCTGTTATAATAGGCTTCCTGGAGTCTTCGCCTTACAGTGCGGTTACTAACACTGACACTGGTGTTGGTAATTACGCTGCTAGCGTTCAGGTTCAGTGGCCACTTCCTATGTTTTATGAATGTTTTCATTATTTTACGGTTCAATATTTTGACTGTAATCCCTGGTCGGCCAGTGTCAGATAGTTGTTAATTCTTCCAAACTTATTTCATCTGAAAATCCCTATTTAAACTGCTGAATACGAACCTTTGAGCAATTCGTATTTTTTTAATAATAGAATCGTCTGTATACGCCGGGTCAATTAACACCTTACAACTCTGGCTTCAATCTTTTTACTGGATCATAATTACTTAAGCAATTTGGTTACGACACTCAATACTGTAAATAAAAACAATGAGATCCAATCCAGAGCTCTTGTTTCGCGAATTGCGTGGAGTGCAGTACGCATTACGCAAGATTTTGTCACAACGAATTCTCAATTTGTTTTGTTTTTAAATTTTTTATAACTAGTTTAAACAGTTTTGCTCCAGTTTGTCTATTAATGTCCCCAAAATCCTCTCAGAGAGCAAAGGTTCCGCATTTTCATTCTTGCCTACCTGAATAAATTCAATGATGAAAAACTGTAACAGAATGTGCTTTAGATGAGAATTCCGGCATAAGAAAGGAATGCAAAATTGCAATCGCTTATGATCTTTTAACTGCTCCTTTTTTACGTAGAGACACGTGTTTCATATTTACAGCCCATCGCTGCAGTACGATTTCCACCCATCTTATTTTTGTAGAATCAAGCCAAGTCCCTTATCAATTACAATAACTTACAGTTAAGTATGAGCAATGCATCGCTATAATTCTATACAATCAGCTGTAAAACTTACAAATAGTACACGTTTTTTACGAGTCCTCAGTAGCAGTGCATCGCATGGGTACGGGTAGTACCTGAGTATTTGGGTACAGGTACAGGTCCAGGTCCGAAATGGGTACTCTGTTTAAGTACCCAAACTGAATGGGTATTTTATGGGTACTTGCTATATGTACCCAAACTTTGGGTACAAAGCCAGGTGTTGGGTACAGGTACAAGCTTGCAAGTTTTTGGGTTGTACCTGACAGGAACAGGTACACGCTTCCAATATATCTGGACCTGATAAATTAGTACCTGAAAATATAGGTACTTTTACGAACAGAAATACATCTTACGAGGCATCTAGTGTAGTATGTGGCTCTCTCTCCTACTTAAGGTTTATTTTGCTTTTCAACGTGTTTTCAGGAGTGCATCGTATTTTAAAAAAAATCATAAGCTTAAGCAATCGAGATGGTCGAAACCCTTAGCACAATGTGCCTGCAATAAGTACGTGTAATTACAAATTCCACGTGTGATTCAGTCAAAATGACGTTAAATGATATTGTGGTGGATGTTCCAGAAAAGGGAGATTTAATGGAAGATGGCAATACCTCAGATATATAGAAGTTATAGTTCCATTAAGATGTCTAGTAATGCAAAACTTATGACAGCTTGCAATTGCTAAGCTGTAAATCATCGAATGTCATCATGTTAAATCGTTTACAGTAATTCTTTTTAAAGTACCTGATTAGGTACATAGGAAATTTTTTCAGGTACAGGTCCATATATTGGGTATATTTTGGGTACGGGTTAAAATCAGGTACAGGTACGCACTACTTGCAAAATAATCAGGTCCAGGTACCAACATTTACTTAATGGGTACTTATAATCAGGTACGGGTCTGGGTACGATTTTTGCCGGTACCCACTATTTGGGTCCAGGTTCAGGTCCAGGTACAGCATTTTTGTACCCATCCGATTCACTGCTCAGTAAGACCATGCCTTAAACACAAATTATGTGCAGCTATCGTATCCAATCCAGGCACAGGAAAACGTCGCCGAGGTTAAATTATTACAATTTGCAAGATCTACAGTACAGGTCTCAATGGGTGCCGTCTAAAAGCGAATAATTTTGCAGGTACAAAATGAGTTGAAAAACATGCGTAATAAACTTAGACTTTGTAAATCTCGTTTTTTATAGTAGACTGCGTTGTCAAATATTAGCTAGTCATTTAAAACAAGGTGCACAGCAGGTTTAGCTGTGAAAAAGTTTAGACTATTTGACTCTAGAATTGAATATGCTTATACGGAATAAATTTATTATACGGATGAAAAGCGAAATTAAACCTAATTAATACAACTGTGAAAATATTCCGTGTCCATTTAATTATCAAGAATGCTTAAAAATGCAAATGCAATATGAATACTCTCGTTTACAGAAATTTACGGTGTCTTAGGGAAGTGTCAAAATGAAACCAGCTGTCAAATGAATAAATTCATCATGTTTCTCATTTAACCCAAGCACATATTTTTGATGGAACTAAATGTATGTGTACAAATCAACAAAAATATAATCGATACTTAACAAATCCGTAATTATTATTTTTGCTTAACGTGATTTATAGATGCCAAGGCATTGGCAAGACTCGCCCCAGCGTGGTTATTCGGTAACTTATGGTCCGGAACTCCTTCACAAGCTTCTCCATTTGGAACGGTTGGGTACGCTCACGAAATTAAGGCTTTCTTAATTTCATTGTAGGACAAATTGGGGTTTTCAGCGTAAAGCAACGCAGCTACTCCAGCTACATGAGGACAGGTCATGCTAGTACCTTGTAATGATAGGTAAGACGTGTCCTCTACTGTGCGAAGACACAACATCCACACCAGGAGCTGCAATGTCAGGCTTCATCCTACTATCTACATAAGTTGTTCCACAGCTGCTGAATACCGATATTTGGTTACTTATTTGGTTGCGCCTACTGGAATGACATCTGAATAATCTGCAGGGGATATTATAGTAACACAACCTTTTCTGCCATTGTTTCCAGCCGAAAAGACAAGAGCAATGTCAGCAAGTGTCCATGTAGCAATAACTTCTTTGAAAAATGAATTACTTTGCCCCCAAACCCAACTATTGATTACCAGATGCGGTGCCAGCTCACACTTAGCATTACGGCCATGCACGTCGGTGGGGCAGCCCGTGAAGTTACCGCAAATAATGAAGCCGGAGAGGTCACATGCTTTTGTATCGCAGGCCTTGCAGGAAATCCATTTTGCCTCTGGAGCAACACCAATTCCATTCGTTTGACCAGCAATCGTTCCCATGGTATGAGTTCCATGTCCGTCATTATCCGTTGGGCTGACATCACCGTCAGTGGGGTCAAGCCAACCATTTTCTCTCCGGTGATTATTTCTCAGCGCTTCATGCGTTCCACGAACTCCTGTATCAATGTTTGCAACCACGACACCCTCTCCTCGATTTCCCATGGCCCATACTTCTGGGGCTTGAATGGCCTTTATTCCCCATTGTTAGGAATTCCCAAGAGTGCTGCCAGATGTGATTGTGGGGCTGCGGAGCTCATCCCATGGAATCCTCCGGTCAGCTCGAATTTCCTTGATACCATCCATTTCCGCAAGAAGTGCTATTGATTCCTTGCCAATATTTTTATAGATGAGCTCGTTTGTCATCCAGGACTAGTAGATCTGGATGGATGGCTCTGTCTTGTGACCCTCCAGAAACAGCCGAACGATGCCTTCGGTCTCGTCAGCGTGGGTCTTGAGTAGATTGTACAAAATGTTCAATTTGCTTGACCAGTTTGAGAGAGTGTGCTTCATGTTGGATATGTGTTCGTATACCCATAGTGTTACTTCCCTTGAAGGATACAGTTAGTATCCTTGCTTTCTACTTCTTTGAAAATCGCTGGATCGATTTTTGCCTTTCCCATCACGAGTCACACGGTCGCAGACAGCAGAAATATTGTAATCTTGATAGGGAGATATGAAGTATTTGAAAAATGTAGCTTGAAATGTAAACTGATCTCGGTTTCCAGCTGTGGATCATAAAGTTGTAGACAAATATTTATGCCTCATTTTTTATCCAATTTTAATTTATTCGTACTTGGGAAATGGGTAAACCAGTGGCTCTTGCATATTGGCATACATTTTAGTCATGACTCAATGTAAGCTTCCTCCAGAATCAATCCTTGTAACCACGACACCTTCTCCCAGGATGTGAATTGAACTTAATTGGCAAAAACTGAACTGAACTGAATCGTTCCGACAACTAGAAGAAATATTATAATCTTCATTTTGAGTTTTGAAGTAATACTTTGGAAAACTAGCCTGAAATGTAAACGAAAACTCTTAAAAACGAGTCTATTCATGTTTTTGAAAGCAAGTATCCGATATCCTATACGTGAGTCCTAGTGTGAATTACAACGACATTTGAGAAATAGGAGATCGAATTCTGTATTTATTGTAATTACTACAGTGACATTATACAGATCAGATTTGAAATTTTGAAACGTTTGGAATTTATATTTAAAACAAAGGACTTGGTGCGCGGGAGTTCTATCAATTATTGTTTTATTGCTTCGCCTATGTTATTTAGTATTGGTTTCATTTCTGTTTTAACTGCGGGTTAAATTTTTAGTTAGTCTAGAAGACGAATTCTGCGATTAATTCATGTATTGGTACTGAGAATTAAATGCGTGACCCGCGGGTAAAAATTCGGGTCGGGCCTCGGCTCGACCCGCCCGTGCGGGTTATGAGCGGGTTCGAATTTAATGTTTCGTGTTGCAAGTTGCGGATCGGGCTGGGTTTTTATCATATTTCAACGGGGCAGGTCGGGTTGTACTTTATGCACATATTACGGGCTACGGGTGGGTTCGGGCTGGATTTAAATATACGTTGGACCCGCAAGCAGCCCGCAAAACGTTTAAATTTCAAACACCGACGTTTAGGATTTTTTCAGAATTATTTGGCGTGCGACTATTTGTGATTGCCCATGTTTGTGCCTTTGTAAGTGTTGGTTGTTACTATTCCTGTTTCATGAGTTTCATCGTGTTTCTCGCTTATCATTGTGTGACTGTGACTTGTAACGTTTTGAAGTTTTGAAATTACCGGTCCAGTTTGTGGAAACTTCAGTTTCTAACATTATGGGTTAGTTCAACAATCTTATGATGCTAAGATCTTAAAGGCTGCAAACTTGATTCTCATTGATGAAGTTACCATCCTGTATAAGCTTATTTTAATGAAAATTATAGATATCTTAAAGAACTTATGACATGAGATAAGCCATTTAGTGGTCGTTCTTCTTTTAGGGGGTGACTGGAGGCAATGTATAAATGTCGTTACGCATGGAAATGGAGTTTTCATAATAGTAGATGTTTAATAAATTGCCACGTATGGCCATTACACAAACAAATACAGCTTACACAAAATATGAGAACCGATTAAGAATGATGATACCATAAGACTTAATGAAGATGTCTTAGGTAGATTAAATAGTGATCTACCGTCAGTAGAGCCATCTTCATCATCGTCTGCAATCACACGTACGTTTGTACTCTCATTGTTAATTGTTAAATTTTTAATGTTAGTTCGTGTAGGTCCTCATTCTTTTTGGCAGATACATATTATTTTTTAAACTTAATAGCGTTTAACGTTCTTACAGAAACTGCACGTGTTATCAATTTCAAGACGTCTCGTACTTAAAATATACAACCAGTTTTGGCCAGTATTGACAAAGATAACTCGACCAATCAAACATTGTCTCACGTTTGATTAGATGAGATTGAGGAGTGGAAATGTGAGTTAACAAATGACGTGTAAATTGTATTAATCTAAATATAACCAGGGTTATTTAGGGTTGCAATTTCTAAAATAGGAAACCCACGAAGCGTTTGTTAAATATTTCCTTACAGCTAAGTACTTCAAACTCAACGGAAGAAGTATAAAGCAGTCTAAAATAATCACACGCAATGCAACAGTGACGGTGTAAGCATTTTCTTTAGAATAATTTCTGAAACATTTTCTGTGGTTTTCCCAAACGGCATTGTTATTACCAAATTTATTAATTTTCCTATAGCCTTATGAAAGTATTCGTGATAGTTCTAGGTTACCGATTTACCGAAGTGAAATTTCAGACTTTCAGGCGAAACAATGTCACTGAGTATTAAATTTTTGGCTCCAGCAGTTGATCCTCGAAAAAGCGATTCTATTGTTGGTATGTACGGTACATACTAGTTTAGCTTGTATTCATTTATCCCAAATATTTTAAATAGATTAACATTTAAGAATATTTGCTCCAAGTAAATGTAAATTAAAATGGTTTTAACTAACGACCATACATTTCTAATTTAGCACTATGTCTCAAAACCTTTGACCTGCAGATTTAGCAGTGATCAAGATAAAAGCTCTTAAAAAAGCGCAACGCAACCACACAATTTCAGAGAGAAAAATTCAAAAGCTAAAGCCCAAAATGATTGTTTAGTGTAATTGTAATACTGTTTCAGACAATTCTAAAAACAATTGGGTTTTGAAATAAATTTCCTAATTTTGCGGAAAACAAAACGGCTTCTTCTTAATTTGATCTTTATAGTAGTTAACTGTTTTTGGCATACTAAATATCTCAAATAAATAAAATTTAGTTTTCAAATATTAAGCATTTGTGTCCCAATATTGTGGACCTAATTGATATGCACACATATGTGCACACTAGGGTTTTCACACGGGAGCCAAAAAGAACTACTGGTTAATGTTGTTTGGATAATTTTAACTTGAATTTTTCTATCCTAAGAGTATCTTTATTCTAAGAATATACACCCTGATCTGATATTTACGGGTGGGTTACGTTGCGTTTTCTATATTTTCCTGGCCGGGTAAAACTTTGTCGGTATTGAATTTTGGGTGGGCGGGTACAATGTTACTGGCACGGATATGTATAAACCAGGTGCATCCAAATATGAAGTTTTACATGCAGTAATTTTTTGAAATATCTTGCTACATCTGCTGGAAATTTTCTGGTCTGTCCCAAAATATTTGGTCTGGTTAAATCGCCGGACGATTCATGGCGTATATTCTACAAAGTGAGACCAAATAAACATGGTACACTGTGGTGTATTTCTGGAACAAAAATATATGTTCTTGTCCGTTGGACTAGACTGGTGCGCTTTCAACAACTTCAAAAACGACCAAGAATTTGACGCAAAAAATTTCCAATTGCACATTTGTTCTCTGTTTCACATATGCACGATATTCTCATATGCATGTTAATATAGCTGAAATCAACTTCAATGATTGACGTTTTTTGGATAATTTTTTACTATTGGTTGTTTTCTAGTAAGCCTACGGTTACATCATAGTTTTAACTCAATACAGTGTAGGATACCCATGATTCGACAATTTCTGTACAAATACATTTTGTTAATTATTATTTACTACTAATACTAATTTATAGTTAACACCAAGTAACACACATGTAAACCTCCATAATGGCAGCAAGGTTTTAATCGCACGAGAAGTATATATAGTATATTCATTGTAAATAAATTTACCACTGTTATTTGGCACTCCTACTGTTAGTAGTTTCTGCATTTAATAAAATCCAATTGTGGTTTCACTCCACTGTAAATGTCGCCTTCCTCCGGACCCCACGAAACAACTCCGTGAGCGTATGGACCTTTTTCATCATAGCAAACAACTGCACCTCCGCTGTCCCCCTTAAGCAAGACAAAATGGTCACCCAAAGAAATCACATTTTACAAGAGAACGTAATTATTTTGTCACCATGTGGTACAAGCTGGATACATTTTTGAATACAGACAAAACATTTATGCATATTGCATTTGAATCTGACTGAATCCCGAACAAATTTTAGTACAACTAAAACCTCATTTAGAAAAATCTAGATTCGATGTGAATTCAATCCGTAATCATGAATTATAAATTTCAGTTCTTGTTTTAATTTCATTGATACTTACTCCTCTAGTTCCCGTTGGTTTGGTACAAACGCAAGAGCTATCAATTATAAACATCCAGTTGCCTTGCCAAGTTAGACATTCGTCAAGACTTACGGCTGTTTGGTTTACCGTTTGTAGAACATCTGCATCACCGCGACCATCGTCCAACCAGCCCCATCCAGATACCACACATACCTGGCCAACTGGATCAGAATCAGGAGGAGCCAAACGAATGGGCTTCACTCGTTCATTGTACATAATGGGAGTTGTCAGTGTGAGCACCATCATGTCATTTGTCAGTTTGTTGCTGTTTTGATACATATTTTTTAGATATCACATGAAAACCGTATAACACAAAGATTCAAACGTATTGTACTCACAAGTTGTATTTTGGATGTATGTGTGTTCGACAAACGTTGTACGTTTTACGAAATGGCTCGGTTGGATCGGAAATGTTATGAGCGCCAACGAGAACACGAAATGGCGGATTGCCTAGAGCACAGTGAGCGGCTGAGATAACGTGACGCCTGTCAATGATTGCGCCACCACATGCATGTTGCCATTTTTCTGATTTATTACCCCATGGAGGGAAGTACATTTCAAGAGAAATCATCCATGGAAATTGTCCGGGATATGCATCCTTGCCTCTGGCAACCTTTGGCGAGTTTCCGAATACTGCAGATTTTACTGTGTAATTATAAACAGATTTAAAGTATTAAATTAGATTTTGCAGTAACACATAAGTAATTGATAGTTGATATTGTTTAGATATTACCCGCGATTGCACAGAATATATATACAATGTGAAACTTCATTTTTGAGAAATAAACGGTAACATGCAACAGTTCCACAGTGAGCTGTTATGTAAAACAATATAAACATAAATGAACCAACTATTGCGATGTAATTGTTTTCTTTTTTAAAACCAGCACCTTCAAACTTGCAGTTTTTGTAAAAATTTGCTGCACTTCGCTCGTCTAACTATTCAATTATGCAGATATTATAGAGTTTATCGTCACTAATAACCAGTTTGCACAAAATTACTCCATTTCCTTGTGCAAATTTGTTCCGAAATGTTCCAGGCGAACCGTTTGACATGTATAACTTTAAGAATACATTTTGCTTCAGCTGGATGTGAATAACACATGTGACACTGTTTCGAATTTATAGAACCATTGAACTTTTGGATAACAAAAAAAAACTACACTACAATGGGAAATGTTTGCTTGTTTATATTTTTTAAATTACAGTTCAATCTAGACTTGAAACAATTACAATATTGAAAGATGATAGTTTCAAACAATATGCAATTGTATTTCGTTTACTGTGCTTTCCTGCTGAAAAACTGTCACAAGTTGCCTTTATCTCTCAAATATGAGGGTTGACATAATTTCTAATCAAAATTCATGTCATGCTAATAAACAATCTATTTTAATCTTTCTATCTTTGTTTATAATTATCATGTGAAATCATTACCCGGCAAAAATTTAGAACTCGCGTACAGTGTATGTTCATGCACAGTATCTTTAGTTTTGACTCATGTAAATTTCGCTTAACGCTAATGTACAAGCTATCAATAGCCTTTGCTCCACTACCAATAACCATCGAACATTTGTTCCTGGCTTGGGTCATGTCTCCAGCAATTGGTCAACCGTTTTCCCAAGTCACCTTTGACTGAGGAAAGTCATCCTGCATCCTACGGCCTTGTATCTTCGTACCAGCAGAACTAATTAGACAGTACAGGTGAGAGCAACTCTCCAGTACTATAAGCACAAGTAAAGTTCTCAGTAAATGAAACCTGTGTCAACCTTACAATTAGTAGTGACAAATTACTAATAGTTTTGAATCTCAACTTTGTTGCTTACAGACTGATCGTTTCCTGGCCTACACTGGACTTTGTCACATTAGCTATTTTATTATATAATTGGCTTAATAGTAATTTTGATTGGCTTTCTTTGACTAACTAAGAGTACATTAAACTCAAGCCACATTATCTGAATTTCACAAAATTACACTCGCTTGTGCTTGCTTACCATCAGTTTTACATTGTGCTCCTATAGTTTTTCTCACATCCACAAATTACATAACATTCGTACAACAAAAGTCTCTCATTGTAAGTAGAAAATACATACATCCATATTTTCCACAAGTTCACGCACAGTGTATCATGTGCAAGATCTGTAAACCTCAAACTCAGACTGTAATTCAGCTCTATGTAATTCTTTACCTCGAACTCAAACTGAGTTTCGCTTATTGCCTATTGTTACCAGAGCTTTTAGTGGGGATAAAATTCCTGTTCCGTCCCCGTCCCGACATTTTGTCAAAACCTTTGCCCGCAGTCCCGCATGAACAATCGGAACACGGTGATAACAACCTGTCCCGTCCCAAAAAATTTAAAAGAACGTTTTTCCTGGCCTCTAACTGAAAATTGGGACATGGGGACAAAAACCTTGCCGCCGTCCCCGAAATTTTTAAAAGACGTCCCCAGTCTCGTCCTGAAAATCGGGACATGGGAAATATTTATACAAAAACTTCGTAGTAGTTGATACTAAAAACAAAAACACATTTATAAAAACGTAGTTCTTAAATTAGTCTTTAAGGCCGCTTAAATTACGGTCATATTTCAACAACTACTATCCTATTCTGTCCCGTTATACTAACGGCCAAATAGCATGCCCCGTCTTGAATACAATGGGGAGAATTGTTTCGTCACTAACTTGCAAGATGAATGTCATTGTAAAAACGCAACGGTGGGAATCGTTTAAGCAATCTTCCTGCAGGCTCTTCGGCAGTGCAGACCAGAATCGTAGTATAATGACCATTTTTAATAGTGGCTACATCTATGTTTGCTTAGTGCGCAATAAAAATGGGAAGAAAAAAATAGTTTACACTAACTGCACTTGTCCCGGGAACGAGTCCGGGTTCAAGGGATTCGGGATCGGGATTGGGAGCAAAGTTTATCTGATTCCGGGATCGGGTTTAAATACAACAATTTAAGCATATTTTATGTCTGGGGTTTCGTGCACCCGATCCCAGTATTTCGGGAACGGGTTCGGGTGTGAGTCCGAAAATATTAATGACCCGATTTTCGGGATCGGGTTCGGGAATGGGATCAAACGTTTCGTTCCCACAAGTAGCTCTAATTTGAACAGAAACGACTTCAAGAGTAGATCGACAAAAGTTGTCAGAAATAGGTTTTTGTTCTTGTATATCTCATCTCTTTAAATTCGATCGCGTCGTTTTTTAAAAATAAAGCATTACATTATTAATTAAAATATTTTTCTCTAAACGAATTACAAACGTTTGGTTTGCTACGTTTTAGAATCATAATCTTTTGGATAATTAGATGAAATCGTTATGTACAATACATTAGCATTTTTTATTTTACCCTGGATGAGAAATAGTTTTGAAGGAAACCAGTAATATAATGCATACCTTTGTAAGTACTAGAAAGGACGCCGGACAATCCTTACGAGAATATGCCTCCTGTTGGATTTTGATTAGAAAATTTTTGGAGGATGTACCTTGAAGAGTAGATCATTTTGCCTAATTGGCCCAAAGAAATTCTAAAACGGGATTCCGAGATATCTCGGGTTGAAATTGGCAAAAAATAAGGATGATCACGCGTTACTAAAAAATCAATTTCCAACAGATTGCAAACGTGAAGGAAGTACAGAAGACCGTCGTATTCCAGCTTGAAGAACTTGTTACCGCTTAGATCGCGAAGAGCGACAACCTTTTGCTTCGTCCTTGTAGACGAGCTACACTGAAAAGCAAATTTAGAAAAGGGGACTTTAGCCACACGAAAATAATCAACCACTGCACACTCCGTAGTACATTGACAATCAGTCTCGCACTCACATTTAATGAATAAAAAGGTCGTGACCCTTGCAATGTGAGCTTCACTTAGCTTTACGTAGCAGTCGGCTCTCTTTTCTGTTTCCTTAACTTTAAACAAGTATCCATCTATGACTGCAGATTTAGCGCTATAGACGCAACCAGGGTTTGCAAGTAACGCGATCTTTTGGAGCAAGTTTTCATCGACATTAAATTTTTTATAAGGTTGATTCAAATAATGTCTATTTATCATAAGTCTTGGAACTTTTGCAAGGGAGAAGAATGTTTTCATTGCATCTTCGTTGTGAAATACCGACTCTGCACTGTAACGCGTATATGCATCCAATGTTACCTTCCGGCATATTTGGGACAGCACAGCGTTTGCATTTGAAATATATTTGAGCAGCACTGCATTGAATGACTCGAACATAAACGCAGAAAACTGCCAGAGCGGGACATAGTCCTCACAGCACTGCGACAGGTGAAGTAAGCAGTGTATGTTATAGCTCATATGCTCTTCGCCGTACAGATTTGGGATATTTTTTACAAATGATGTAAGCATCCTACGGGCTGTAAGCATCTTCTGGGATTCGCAAATTGGAAGAGAAAGCAGATAAATGGAATTAGCTAATTTGCAAAAAATCCTATGGTAAGTCTTGGGAAGCAAATCACGGGCGATTATCGTAAAAACAAAAACTGACGTGCGGTACTCGGAAGGTTTCCAATGCTTTCTATACGTCAAGTCTCGAACCGTGCGAACAATTTCGGTGGGAAACTTGCACTTCCGCATTCTGCTATTCAGAAGCTCCACATTACCCGGGGAACCAAGAAAACAGTCGCTATTCTTTAGGGTAAACCATAGGTTTATGATTGTTTTTGAGACCCCTAAGAATAAGATTTGCATTGGTTCAATAACGGTTCCATGAAAGATATCGAAATTCGTAACTCTGAGTAGGGGAGTAGCAAGCTTGATTCCATATTGAAAATCTGAGGCTAAGACCAAGTTGCGGTGCTCATTGTCAGAACGGAGGGGCAAATTCGAGATCTTTACAAACACCCTGCAGCGCCCCCTACCCTTTGGAACAACTTTTCCTTTCTCTTTGCAGTGACTACATCCAAAAGCTCCATTGAATTGAGTAATTCCCTAAAGCAAACTTCGTGCTACAGCATCAACGCTCCACGTCTGCACGAAGAACTTACTCCGGATCAGATCACCAAGTGTATTGGTCCATAAAATTCCCCCGGACTGTAAGTCGTTTAACATTGGAACTAGATGAGAAAAAACCAAATCCATGCAAATTTTATCAGGGCCACTCCAGAGTGCAGCGAGTATTATGTTGCGTTTTCTGACTAGGTATGGCAGTTTCTTTATGGCAATCAAAACGGGCCACAAGGAGGACTTTGAGGATTTAAATATGGGAACTCCATCTGTATTTCCGACGCCTGAAATATCCCAATTGGTCACGTATACGCTGTACCTGCTTCCGTACAAGCTTTCAAGACCTGTCGCATCCATGCTTTGCCTTTTCAATATACTGCCTGTTAGATGCTCTTTGATAATCTTGTTTTGGAGCATGTGCTGAATCTGTGAGCGGATATCGTAAATAAGAAAATATTTGTCTTTTTGCTTGCAAGCTCTCTCAAGAGTCACACTGGGCGCAGATACCGTCCTGGATAACATGTAAATTATCGCAATATGCGTACTTTTTAGATTTCATAGCTGGAACATTTAACTGCTTTTCAAGTTGAAAGTAGGACGTTGGATACTTGAAAGTTTTAGGCAAATGAAGTTTGATCAGTTTCTTCAGATCTTCTGTGGAGTCCCTCGACAAATTAGCTTTTCGGGCAAACGCTAACACCAAATACATGCTCTCTTTTCTGGTCATTGGGATGTCAGCATGTATGGGAATCTATTGGGAACAAGAAGCAGATAGTTGCTAACTCACAAGTAACACTCATCACATGCCCAATCACAGGTCGGAATGCAATTTTGTGTCTTTGTCCGAATCTTTCAGTCAAAACTCAGCTCGGGTCTTCTAGCTCTGACTTGAGCGGGAAATCGCAAAGAAATCTCGTAACTAGAGGTTCATCTGCCTAACTTAAATTTTCCCACGCTAAATCCCATAAGAAATTTGGATTTTTGCTAGTTGGTGCTGTAATAAGCGAATGACACATTTATGGCACATTTGTTTAAGATCTAAATGCTGACTACTACTGGTAACGAATCTGAGGCTCGAAAACCAAACTTCAACTTCGCCCCATGACTGCTAAGATTGAAATTTAATAAAAACTGGGGAAATAAAATATTTAAATAATTTTGGCCAATTGGTGTTTAACAAACTAGCTGTGATCAATATTGATCAACCTGAGGCCATGGCACCTTTGATTACCAATAGTGGTCAGCATTTGAACCCGCATCAACTTATGGAAATTTCTTATGGAATTCAACATCTAAAGATTTAGTTTGGACATCGGTTCGAGATATGAGGCAGAATTTAAAACTTCCGCGTGATTTTCCCGCAAGCCCGGGCGACATGGTGCAAACTTTGGTTGTAGCTGGGATATTGGGCCAGGTAACTAAGCACACACAAAATTTTGATCCAATCCGGAGTAGGCATGTGGCGAGGGTTACTTGTTAGCGTACACGTGTAAGCTAAATTTCAGCCCAATTTATTTACTCACGTCAGAAAAATATATGTCCTCATTGTTATTCATAATAGATTCATCTGAACTGTCATCAGACTCATCGTCATCGTCCGAAAAGTATAATTGCTCTTCTTTTTCGTTGCTGGACACGCTAGACAGATCTCAATCTTCATTTTCCAACACGTTGCCTGCAACGAAATTAAAGTTAAGTTCCGAACGAAGTCAATCTACAAACTCAAATAAAGCGTGACCGATATCATATTAGAATGTTAGATACCGCTAATAATTGTAAAGGTTATAGAAGGTGGATCGAAAGTATTGCCCATAGCCACTTCATGGGCAAAATGTGATACTCAAAATGTTTTGCGAATACTGATATAATGCTTTTGAATTCGACCGTATTGGCCTGGGTCAAATAGTAATGTCAAAGGTTCAAATTTAAATTCGGGCAGCACCTTTGAGTAGACGCGAGAAGTGCACCAGACAATAAAAACCCCTATGAGAGTGGCCTGTAAGAACTTCTGCTATGTTCGACAAAATTCTGAACTTAAATTAAATCCTGACATTTTCTGTAATTGAGGCAAATTTCAAAATATTCTGCGAAGCTCTCCCTCGTTTCCGTTAGGCACTGCAGCATCTTTGCTTCCCATTTTACCTGCGACCATGTTGTTCATCCTCGATCAATGTGGCCGAACTCAAAATCATTATCATGAGTCTACAATTCGGAAATTTTGAGTATCTAACCTTGCCCCAGGCCTTAGCTGCAGTAGAGACTGCAAAAATTTCACGACGCCCTCTAGCTTATATAACCTGTAAGTGAAACCTGGTCACAATCTTCAGAAGATGCGTCCCCGTCTTCATTAGCGTTAGATACAGGTGTCTTCGCTGTAGGTAACGCAGACTTGTTCTGCATATAATTATTTTAAATTACAAAATGTCTATCATAATTTAATTTCCCAGAAATATACCATGAACATGAAATCAAACGTAATATTATCAATACTTTATAATTTCAAAGAATTAATTCGAAACCGACCCTATTCCTTCGGTTCCACATTGTTTGTCGTGGGGTCACTGACTTGAACCGAAAACGGGTGCGATGCGGTTTCCCCATTTTTAGTTATTTTTCGAATGACGTTTGCCGCTGACAGTCCGTACAAAATGAATAATGGCGTGGTGGAACTCTAAGAAAAGTATAGACGTATGTGATGGCTTACATTCACATCACTTATATTGCTTTGTACAAAAACACTAAATACTGTCTTGCTCAATTGGAGCGGGCTTACAATAAGTGCGACGTTTTGATACTACTGAGAACGCACGTGGAACTCTATCCCTAATATCCCATTGTACACTACTGAACACCGCCGTCTCCATTTCGTGAGTGAACAACGTGCAGTATCTGTGTCTCCGTTTGTTCCAAGATGAACAAATTACACGCTGTGGTTTTGTGGTCTGATGAGCCAAATAGCTTTTCGTCTGTGAAACTTTTGAGGATTAATTACGACAAGGATAAGTTTACAGACGAGAATCAATTAATTGACCAGATCTTCGAGATTCGATTGGATAGGTCTGGCTCTGAAGTTTATGCAGGGAAGATTCTTCATGTGGGTTAGTACATTTAGTTCCACATAATTCCTGCAGAGAAAATGGTTCTTGCAATAGTACTATTAAAACAAGGCTTTCTACGCCTCGCTTTAATCTTAGCTCATTTATGAATATTTTTAGGTTCCCGTGCACGGATGAGTAAGGTTGCTGCTGAGCTGGCCAGTGAAGCAGCTGACCTTTCGTTTCAGGCGAAAGAAGATTCCACCACGCGATCCAGGTCAACCACGGAGTCTAAAATTACGAAGAGATTAGGAATTGAAAATGTTAAAGTGAGCTACCTGTGCATTGTTTTATTATATGTATTGATATCCCATCCATGTCTTGCATATGCGTGTGTATTTTGAATCTCTTATGTTTTCAGGTACCATTTCAAAGTTTGCCATCTGAAACTGAAAATTCCTCCTCATCCAGCTCCAGTCAACTTAATTCCGAAATAAATGTTTCGGACAAACCCAATGTCGAATTACCGGAAGCCATTGAGTCTGGTGCTGAAATGTTGGTAATTCATCCTGTGACGGAAACGGATGCAATGGCAACCGAAGTAGCTACAGATGAGGACAACCTGATTAGGAAGCTTCGCTTGAAGCTTCGCAACAGGGACAAGGATCTCTCGGCTTAAAGGTGAAATCCTTCTCTCTTACTCGCTGTGCTGAAAATAATTTGTAGTACAGAATGAATATTAATCAGTAATAATTGAGGGCGATAATTTTATTTTTACTAGACGATTTAGCGCGCTTTGAACCCGAAGAGAATGACAAAGTTGACATTGGGGAAGGTAATTTTGTTTCGAAGAGGGGGGTCACAGCTGGGTCATCGTGTCACCAACTGGAACCAAACTCGGCACACGTTTAATATGTGTCTAATTAAAGCCCTGATTCCAATTTGGGCCAGTTTTGTCACCATTTAGATTATGAAACCGGTATCGACGCTCTTTGACCTCTTGAGGTCAATATCTTGGAATTTTGAGGTGCTATCTCGCTGAAATTTTTTTGCACGTTATTTAATTTTTATTCATGCCATTTTTGAAGTTATGTTGCTAATTTTCACTGTTTGAATTTTTTGGTACCCCATGAGCCCCCCCTCATTTTTTTCTAACTTTGACCCGGGATATCTCCGAATCCCGTCGTCAGATTTTTTCGGGGCAATTATCAAAAATGATCTACGCATCAAGGCGCACTCTGCAGTAATTTTTTCGTTCAAATCGAACAGAGGGCATTTTCTCGTAAGGATTGTGCGGTGTCCTTAAAAAATTAAATTTCATACGTTCATTAACGTATGACCGTTCATGCAAAACCGGGAACGTGCAGAATTTCTTCTTTCCCGCAACTTTCTCATTTTCGCTCTTAAATGGCTAGTCGCCCAACATCATTTGTTCTTACGAAACAAATTTACACTTCGAACGCGCATACGTAAGTGCATTGGGAAAGCTCCCTGATGACTTTACAAAATCAACTAATTATGTTTCTATAAACTAGATTAAAAACATTTTTGCTCCTATTTTTTATACAATTTACCCGAAATCCTCTCACAAGTAAACCTTTTTTGGTGCCCCCTCCAGATTTTCGAAATTCCACCAAAAATAGTTTGCTCATACGCTGAGTACAACTTTAAGTCATACCTGTTACCTGAAAAATTCTTCGTAGTTTTTAAAAAAAAATTGGCGCGATGTTAATTTGTCTCAAAATTCAAAACTTCAAAATTTAAATGGCATTTAACATGTAAACAGTAACCAATGCTGCAATTAGTCGGCTATTGTACATTTGTAGCCAGACCCGAAAAACCGCTCGTTTAATTTTCAGCTGAAAATGAATATTCGAAATACATTATTTTCAGAGGTGTGGAATATTTTGGAATATTGTATTTAAAATAATATTTGAAATATATTTCGTATTTTGTAGTTGGCATTTTTATTACCGCAAATGTTTAAGGTATTTTGTATTTGGTATTTTGTCAGGACTATAATTTATATTGTATTCTGTATTTTAAAAATATATGAACGTCATGTTATTTTCTATTAATTTATCTTGTTACTTTTGCCCACCCCGTATTTCAAATACAAATTACAATTTCAAAATACAAAGCTCTGGCCACTGTCCAGGTTGGCTATAAAACATGCCCAAATAAACATTTTCAAAGGTAAAATACCAATTTGAAACATTTTGAAACCAATTCTCTAAAATTTGTGACTGCTGTGTAGTACTTACTTATTGAATATTCAATGTGTATTATATTTTAATGTGTGTTGGATGTTCTGATTGGATATTAAATACAATTCAATGTGAGGGATATCCATTAAGTTAAATTAATGTCGCGACCGCCATAAATTACACAGGTATTGCTATTCGTTTTAAGGAAAATTATTCAGTATCTAGGGTGACTTTGATGTACGCAAATGCAAGATTCTAAACTCTACTCATACCATAAGCTCACTTGGGTATGTTTTTTTACAAAGCGGACAGTGCAAGGTTGAATATTTTTTAAATGTAAAGTACATGTAATGTACATACATATATTTCGAATATCGTGGTCAACCCTCACACCAATTTTGATTGGTGTGGGACCAATGATGTAAAACATATAACAAGAAATAAGTGGGACTATTTGGCGTGGTGGAAGAACGAACGCGGAGCTGCGCCATGCGGTTGTTTGTGTACAAGTAAGGGCTACATACTCATTACGCTGCATGACAGCGAGCCTCTCACCTCCACAAGAAAATCCTACGTGTGTACGTATAAATACACGTGCATGACCCCTTATGTGTATATGTATATGAATTACCCGTTTCGGTTTTTCTCGATTTTGAAGACGGGCCCACTCTAATGTGACACATTTTTTAATTTTAAATTGTGGTACCAATGCAGTCTTGTCGTTTAAGCTTCTAAAAATGATCACATTAGAGGGCCCGTAGTGAAAACAAATCTTGAATGTGGACAAATTTACATTGAATTTTTTTGAAAAACCCGAAATATTAATGCCTTGAACCGGAAAAAAATCGTGAGGTGACCTTCCTTTGAGACAAAAAATTTAAGATAAGCAATTTGTCTTTGACTATTAAACTATGGATGCAAAAACATATTTTAGTTTTCGGGTTTTTTCGGTTTTTTGACCATAAAACTCGTTTTTTCAAAAAAAAAATGTGTGCACAATTTTTTTCACATCACTCTGCATTTAAGTACTTATATGAAAATATTGTTTAAAAAAGTCACTTTCGTCGCTGTCCGCTTTGAAAAAAACAAACCCACTTGCTTGAGCTTGGGGCTAACCGGGGCGATACCTATCACGATATTTGGGATTGACGAATATGGTAAAAGCAAAAGTTGGGTAGGGTACTGAAAAGTATATGCTTTATCCTAGAGATGACATCATTGGAATCAAGTTTCCGAAATCCGGTTGAAAACATTCGCACAATTAAAAAAGCATTAAATGAATTTTGGCATGTTAATTTTTCGCTGGCATGGATTGAAATAAATAAATACATTGAAATTTCCCTATTTGTCTTCTAATAACACCTAAAAGTTAGGGTTGGAAAAAACCGGATTTTATCAATAAAGGCCAAGCCAGTGGCAAGAAATGGCAACAACCGGTTTTTATTGGATAGTGGATTTATTTGGATAATATTAATTCCGGACATTTTATACCAACCTGTACAACAGGTCCACTCCTGGCAAAGACCAAGAACTATCTTGATAATTCACTGTTACTTAGAATTATCACTTCAACATTGAGTAATTAACTTACGGTTTAAAATGAACTAGGAACCATCACAAACTCAGCGAAATGATGACTTAAATACAAGAAATAAACGGCAACAATTGGAAAGAAGTGATAACGTCCACAAACATCTTATTTTCGGTCAAAATTGGGGGAAATGTCTGTGAAATCCCGCTTCGTAAGTGGTTCTTTATTTTGGAAGCAATTTTGGAAGCGACATAAAGCAGGGTTATCTTATTATTTAAGGTCATGTTTGTTTTACGCTTACACAACGTTTTTCTAAGGAAAATGCGCCTGGAACTGTAAACTTGTTAAATGTCACTATCCCAGCAAGATATAAAATAAGAAATAACAAAAAAAGAACAAAGCACAGTTGTTTTAATAGGTATCTATATGTAGGAGCATTAAATCAATTTTGACAATATGTAATACTCGTCAGATCTACAGTGGAAGTCCGTTATAAGGGATCTTCTTTGGGATGTATCCATATAAGGGATGTATGTGTTTGGTTCCACCTTTCATTTACAATGCTTTATACATTTTCGTAAAAGGGAAACTCTTATATTAGGGGCTAAACTGTCCATTGATGGGCAGGAAAAATCTTTAGTCACCAAGCCGGTACATGATGGAGCACTAGAACGTTTTGGATAGGGTAACCGAAGTAAATGAAAATCGAATTGATATTATGTATATTATGTAATATACCACTTTAACCAAACTCGGCAGTCGACTGCCTGGTAGAAATTGGAAAATATCTAGCCTATTTTGGACCAATTCCAGTAAGTAAAAGGTAGTGAAACCGGTATAGGTATGATTCGGATATACGAGTTCACGGCTGGGTCACGAGGTCACCAACTGGAACCAAACTCGGCACACGTTTATTATATGTGTAATCAAAGTATTTAATTCTTTTCTGGACCAATTTAATCACCGTGTAGCTTAAGATACCGGTATCCTCGCTGCTTGACGTCTTGAGGTCAATATCTTGGGTTAGGGAGGCCATACTTTGTTGAAATGTTTTTACCCATTATTTAGTTTTTGTTGTTGCCATTTTACGGCTTAAGTGGTAATTTTTTGTTTTACTTTTTTAGTAACGCATGATCCCCCTTATTTTTTGCCAATTTCAACCCGAGATATCTCGGAATCCCGTTTTAGAATTTCTTTGGGCCAATTAGGCAAAATGATCTACTCTTCAAGGTACATCCTCCAAAAATTTTCTAATCAAAATCCAACAGGAGGCATATTCTCGTAAGGATTGTCCGGCGTCCTTTCTAGTACTTACAAAGGTATGCATTATATTACTGGTTTCCTTCAAAACTATTTCTCATCCAGGGTAAAATAAAAAATGCTAATGTATTGTACATAACGATTTCATCTAATTATCCAAAAGATTATGATTCTAAAACGTAGCAAACCAAACGTTTGTAATTCGTTTAGAGAAAAATATTTTAATTAATAATGTAATGCTTTATTTTTAAAAAACGACGCGATCGAATTTAAAGAGATGAGATATACAAGAACAAAAACCTATTTCTGACAACTTTTGTCGATCTACTCTTGAAGTCGTTTCTGTTCAAATTAGAGCTACTTGTGGGAACGAAAAGTTTGATCCCATTCCCGAACCCGATCCCGAAAATCGGGTCATTAATATTTTCGGACTCACACCCGAACCCGTTCCCGAAATAATTACTGGGATCGGGTGCACAAAACCCCAGACATAAAATATGCTTAAATCGTTGTATTTAAACCCGATCCCGGAATCAGATAAACTTTGCTCCCAATCCCGATCCCGAATCCCTTGAACCCGGACTCGTTCCCGGGACAAGTGCAGTTAGTGTAAACTATTTTTTTCTTTCCATTTTTATTGCGCACTAAGCAAAAATAGATGTAGCCACTATTAAAATGGTCATTATACTACGATTCTGGTCTGCACTGCAAGAGCCTGCAGGAAGATTGCTTAAACGATTAACACCGTTGCGTTTTTACAATGACATTCATCTTGCAAGTTAGTGACGAAACAGTTCTCCCCATTGTATTCAAGACGGGGCATGCTATTTTGCCGTTAGTATAACGGGACAGAATAGGATAGTAGTTGTTGAAATATGACCGTAATTTAAGCGGCCTTAAAGACTAATTTAAGAACTACGTTTTTATAAATGTGTTTTTGTTTTTAGTATCAACTACTACGAAGTTTTTGTATAAATATTTCCCATGTCCCGATTTTCAGGACGAGACTGGGGACGTCTTTTAAAAATTTCGGGGACGGCGGCAAGGTTTTTGTCCCCATGTCCCAATTTTCAGTTAGAGGCCAGGAAAAACGTTCTTTTAAATTTTTTGGGACGGGACAGGTTGTTATCACCGTGTTCCGATTGTTCATGCGGGACTGCGGGCAAAGGTTTTGACAAAATGTCGGGACGGGGACGGAACAGGAATTTTATCCCCACTAAAAGCTCTGGTAACAATAGGCAATAAGCGAAACTCAGTTTGAGTTCGAGGTAAAGAATTACATAGAGCTGAATTACAGTCTGAGTTTGAGGTTTACAGATCTTGCACATGATATCTGTTGTTCATTCGTACGATAACCTAAAAACAACTAGTCCGATTTCAATAACATTTTGTATGGACATTACTTGTGTCGAAAGTAGGCATGAGTCCATATTTGGTTGAAATCGGTCGGATAGTTTTTTAGAAAAAAGTTCTACAAATTTTGGACTTTAAGTCAAATGACAGATATCTCCAAAGCTACTGAATCGATTTCAATTAAATTTTTTGTGAATTTTGTTTTTTTAAATCGTAGTGGCGATTGCTTATGTGGTTTAAATCGGCCAGGTAGTTTTTTTTAAAACAAATTTCGAAACGCAAAAAAAACTCAACATTCATTCTGCTTTGACGGCAGTAGCTGACAACCCTACGTGAAACCTCAAATTATCACGTAGCCATGATTGTGTATGTACAGACGCGTTTTTCATATTTACAGCCCATCGCTGCAGTACAATTTCCACCCATTCTATTTTTGTCGGATCAAGTCAAGTTCCTTATCAATTACAATAATTTAGTTGCGTAATACCAATGTATCGCTATACTGCAATACAATCAGCAGTAAAACTTACAAATAATTACATGTTTTTCACGAGTAATCAGTAATAGCATGCTTTAAACACAAGTAGAGCTGCTTGCAAGTATCAAGTGTACCTGAAAAATACCCATCGGGTTGGGTTCGGGCTAGCTAAAATAAAGTACACGATTATCGGGTCGAGTGCGGATAGTTACAAGATCCGTACCTGAAAATTCAGGTCGTGTTGCCGTCATCTGGTAAGATAAAATACTTGTACACTTTATCGGGTTCAAGTTCAGGTCGCAGTATATAAAATACCTGAGCCCGAACTTGACATTTAAAGTAATTTTCGGGTATTTATTTCCGTGAATAAAATTCAAATCTCGCGTGAATAAAACCCTCCATTCGGTATGCAATATGTATAAGGACAGTTTCTTGGAAAAAACAGTTAGGCAGGGGTCAGATTTTTGTGGGAAGACCGGAAGATTCATCCCAGGGAAAACAATTTCTGGGAGGGAAAATCTCAAAGGGAATGGTCTCTTTTTTTGTTGGCAGGGAATTTCTAATTTGTTGGCGTCTTTCATGGAAATTTGTTGTGAAAACAGGAATTTAGATTGGTTGACCTTGTTTGGCAGGAATTTGACGTGATGTAGGGATATTATTTTTGCCAACAGGAATTTTTGAAATCGTTGAGGACCTCCCTGGCTCCCTGCACGGACTTAAGATGCAGCAGGGAAATTTAGAAATGATCTTCCAGGGAGATTTCTAAAACTCAAACCCCTGCAGTGAGGTCGAGCAATACCAAAGTGTTTAGCAAACCATCAACCAGACTTATGTAGTAATAATTATTATCAATGAGAGTTAAAGTTCAACGGTTTTTTATTTGATAGATAGAAGCAAGTGATTATTTAGATGTAATTAATAAACTGCAAGTTTTCAACATGAGTGAAGAAGTAGCCGAAGTCATTAAATAATTAAATCAAAGTGAAGACTACTCAATACAAGACCATAAACCAATGAAAAATCAGCAACACAATGCCATTTCACTTACTGTAATGAGACTCATAAATACACCTGTAATAAATATTAGTCCGCTCACTCAAACTTCTAGAACTATCAATAAGATTAACATTAACTCAGTCGCTTGAAATACCTGAAAGTCAAGTGCGGGTTCAGGTTCGGGTCGGGTTGGGTTTACATCGGATTCGAACTTCAGATAATTTTTCAGGTACGGGTATCCTAGTTATACCCGACAAAAAGTACCTGACAAGTAAAGTATTTGCTCGGATCCAACTGATCAAGTTCGGGTCGAAGAAAATTGTTACCTGAAATGTCATGTACAGGTCGGGTTTTTTGTTACCTGAAAGCAGCTCTAAATAAAAATTCAGTGCAAATAACATACCCAATATGGTACATGAAAACGTCACGGAGTTTACATTATTACAGTTTGCAGGATCTAGAAGTCTCAATAGGTGTTGTATAAAAGCAAATAACAGTTCGCTTTTCAGTTCTATAAGAATTATTATATACGTATAGTGTGATGTAACATTGATGTAACTGCAAAGATGTAAATTAGCTTCTATTTTTAAATGAAATAAGCTGACATAACATCGTGGTCTAAGTGATAATTTAGATGTAATTATCATGAACTTTAAATGTGCTTGAATAGAAACTCCAGATCCGAACTTCAGATAATTTTTCAGGTAAGGGTATGTCCTAGATATGTCCTAGTTATACCAGACAAAAATTATCTGACAAGTAAAGTATTTGCCCAGTCCGACTGATCAAGTTCGGATCGAAGAAAATTGTAGGAACAGGTCGGGTTCAGGTGCGGATCTTTTTTTTTTTTGTTACCTGAAAGCAGCTCTAAATAAAAATTCAGTGCAAATAACATATCCAATAAAGTACACGAAAACGTCACGGAGTTTACATTATTACAGTTTAGAAGTCTCAATGGATGTCGTCTAAAATAAAATAATTTTACTGGTTTAAAATGAGTTACAA
Organism: Allacma fusca; assembly: GCA_947179485.1. Classification (NCBI taxonomy): domain Eukaryota; kingdom Metazoa; phylum Arthropoda; class Collembola; order Symphypleona; family Sminthuridae; genus Allacma; species Allacma fusca. The sequence goes on from OX359246.1 coordinate 24,999,640, forward strand.
ACATTTCTAATAAACTTGAAGACTTAGTAAATCTCATTTTTACAGTAGACTGTGTTGTCAGATATTAGCTAGTCAATTAAACCAAGGTGCACAGCAGGCTGGACCGGAGTTGGACTGCACTATAATATATACTAATTACTTGCATACAAAATACCAGGATGTTGGCAGTTCGCTTTTCTGTTCTATGATTATACACGTATAGTGTGATGTAACATTAAGGTAACTGCAAAGATGTAAATTAGCTTCTATTTTTGGAAAGTTGCTTTATCTTCTCTCTGTCACATTTTTAATTTTTTGCAAAACAACTTTTCTGGCCTTAAAAAGCAACTACCTCTGCTATCACTCGAGGGTAAAAAAATGCTTTTGCATGTGACTTTTAAACGAAAGGTCCAATTGGAAATTTAAAGGGCTTAAAGTCGATTGGAGACTTTAAACAATGTGCGTGAATATTTTCAATGTCTCACCTGAAGGGTTTCTAGAGTTATTGGCATATATCAACAATTTTTTGGCATCGTTGCTATCTAAGAGCTATCATAGCTACCATTTAATTAGCATTGCAAAAATTCTAAGGGTGTTCTTCACTAGCGATTTCCATAAAATTTGGCACAAATGTCCCTTAATATTATGTAAATCTATGTCCAAAAGGGCTTGTTGCGCAAACGAAGGGTTCACACTGTAGAAATTAATTTGCGTTAACGTAGACCTATTGGTTACCGCAGTTAGCGTAAGATTATTGAAACATTGATCGTTTGAAGCAAAAAATAATAATAGTAGGATTCTTTGAAACATTAATCTTTTGAAACAAAAACTAATAATGATCACATTATTTGAAACATTGATCTTTTTCAACAAAAAAATAATGATAAAGTTAACGAATAAATCGGCTAAAAAGAAATTTTGGAACGGAAAAGTCTTTCATATCATAACGATACTACAACTACTGCTATGACAGGAAATCACAGATATCCACTCACATTGAAGTGAGCGTTTGGTGTGTGCTAACTAGCAGTACATACCGCAGAACCCAACATCTCTCTCTCTCTCACCTCCGCGACAGACAGGGGCACCGGGCTTTGAAGCCATTCCTCAACTATGGTAGTTGAATACATACAGTGCTGGACTACTCCTGTCCAGAGCTGCGCTCAAGTTCAAGTAGACCATGAGTATTTCAAATAATGGTCAAGTGTGAATACTATTTTTACATTTCTATTTTGAAAAAGACTTGACAAGTTCAAGTTGGGGTCATGATCAAGTCATGGTCAAGTCAAGAGTTGTCCCGGGTGTATTTGGCCAGGTTCAAGTTACTCGAAACGTACCTGAATACTTGAGCCTGAATTTTCAAGTAATTGTCTGGCCATGAACGGTCAAGTTTAAGACCGACTGAAAAATATACTTGATAATCAGGGTCAATTCTAGTTTAGGGTCAAGTCTTAGATTTACTTGACGTGAACGCAGCTCTGCTCCTGTCTGCCTATATTAATAAATACACCTCATTTTTGTTAAAATGTTTAAGTCCAGCATTGTATTGGAATAAAATACTACATACATACATGGTTTAATTACGGCATTATACTTGCAGATGTATCCATATGTAACAAATACTAATTGTAAAAGAAAGAAATAAATTTAGCAGCAAAAAAGCTTAACAGTAAAGTTGCTTTTTCGCCCTTAAAAGTATTAAACAAGTTATGGTACAATAATTATTTTATAGTACAAAAATATGCAGGAACAATGAAATTATTTATTGAAAAAGCAACGCGATCACACTATTTTTAATTCACACAAATATTTTGTAATATAATATGTTATTACAGATTCCATTTTCTTTCGTATGGTGTTCCCGAAAATGCATAAAACAATAGTTTGTGTAATTTTATCGTAAAATGAAGTTCTGCTAAAGCCACTACACATTTATCTACATCGAACGTTTGCCTTAAAAGAAAAAAATCAAATTTTGTAAGCGAACAGAAAAAGTTCATTGCCGAAGTGATCCTCTGCTCCAAATTCCAACACGCTTAAATAATTATAAAATTCCAAAGTTATCTGCACCAGATTATCACAGATTGCGTAATATTCGCAGAAGGCAAAGAAAAACATATTACAAAAACATGTGTGAGAAAAAGTTCTTTATTAAATCATGTATGATCGCGTTGCTTTTTCAATAAATAATTTCACTGTTCCTGCATATTTTTGTACTATAAAATAATTATTGAGAAAAAGTTCTTTATTAAATCATGTATGATCGCGTTGCTTTTTCAATAAATAATTTCATTGTTCCTGCATATTTTTGTACTATAAAATAATTATTGTACCATAACTTGTTTAATACTTTTAAGGGCGAAAAAGCAACTTTACTGTTAAGCTTTTTTGCTGCTAAATTTATTAAATGAATTAAGCTGACATAACCTCATCGTACACGATTATTCTTTTTAAAATGACCGATTTTAGCTGTGATCTTTCTGGCATGTGCTAAAAGGCGAGATCAGAAATGCCATGGGATACTATGAAGAGAAAGGCCCGTACGACTATGGGGTTGCTTCGTGGTGTTTGAATAAGTGACACTTTTGGTGAAGTGAAAGCACATTTGGGGATTATTAAATGCAGAAACAACATTGATAACGCCACTCGGAATAAACAAAAACTAATTGACTCTCGAATTGAATATGCTTGCGGATTAAATTTATTATACGGATGAAAAGCGAAATTAAAACTCATTAATACATCTGTGAAAATATTCCGTGTCCATTTAAAGATCAATAATGCTTAAAAATGCAGCTTATATGAATACATTCATTTACAGTAATTGACTGTCTTAGTGAAGTGTCAACGTGAAACCAGCTGTCAAATGAATAAATTCAGCATGTTTCTCATTTAACCCAAGGTTATATTTTTGATGGAACTAAATGTATGTATACAAATCAACAAATATAATCGATACTTAACAAATCCGTAATTATTATTTTTGCTTAATGTGATTTATAGATGCCAGGGCATTGACAAGACCCGCGCCAGCGTGGTTATTCGGGAACTTATGGTCCGGAACTCCTTCACAAACTGCTCCATTTGGAACGGTTGGGTATGCTCCCGAAATTAAGGCTGTCTTAATTTCATTGTAGGATAAATTCGGGTTTCCAGCGTAAAGCAACGCAGCCACTCCAGCTACATGAGGACAGGCCATGCTAGTACCTTGCAATGATAGGTAAGACGTGTCATCTCTATTGTGCGAAGACACAACATCCACACCAGGAGCTGCAATGTCAGGCTTCATCCTTCCATCTGGCTTAGTTGGCCCACAGCTGCTGAACACCGATATTTGGTTACTACTGTTGGTTGCGCCTACTGCAATGACATCTGAATAATCTGCAGGGGATATTATAGTAACACAACCTTTTCTGCCATTGTTTCCAGCCGAAAAGACAGGAGTAATGTCAGCAAGTATCCAAGTAGCAATAACTTCTTTATAAAATGAATCACCTTGCCCCCAACCCCAGCTATTGCTTACCAGATGGGGTGCCAGCTCACACTTAGCATTAAGGCCATGCACGTCCGTGGGGCAGCCCATGAAGTTACCGCAAATAATGAAGCCGGAGAGGTCACATGCTTTTGTATCGCAGGCCTTGCAGGAAATCCATTTTGCCTCTGGAGCAACACCAATCCCATTCGTTTGACCCGCGATGGTTCCCATGGTATGAGTTCCGTGTCCGTAATTATCCGTTGGGCTGACGTCACCATCAATGGGGTCCAGCCATCCATTTTCTCTGCGGTGATTTTGCCTCAGCGCTTCATGCGTTCCACGAACTCCAGAATCAATGCTTGCAACCACGGCGCCCTCTCCCCGATTTCCCATAGCAAATACTTCTGGGGCTTGAATGGCCTTTATTCCCCATTGGTAGGAATTCCCAAGAGTGCTGTCAGTTATGATTGTGGGGCCGCGGAGCTCATCCCATGGAATCCTCCGGTCAGCTCGAATTTCCTTGATATCATCCATTTCGGCAAGCAGTGCAATTGATTCCTTGCCAATATTTTTAAGGATGAGCTCGTTTGTCATCCAGGACTGGTAGATCTGGATGGATGGCTCTGTCTTGTGACCCTCCAGAAACAGGGAAGTAGGAATTTAGCCGACATCCGACATTTGTCGGAAGATTTTAGCCGACATTGTCGGATCAATCAGGATTCAGGCCGACAATGTCGGCTGGATTTTAGCCGACACTAGAACAAAAATGGGATAGTAGCCGATCCGACAAAACTAGATTTTGGCCGACATCCGACATTGTCGGATCCTCCTAGATTTTAGCCGACATTGTCGGCTGAATTTAGCCGACATTGTCGGCAAAACAGGATTTCAGCCGACATTGTCGGGAGATTTTAGCCGACTTTTGTCGGCCAATGTGGATTTTAGCCCACAAGCCAAAATTTAGGATTTTACCCGACATCCGACAAATATCCAGATTCTAGCCGACATCCGACATTGTCGGCAGATTTTATCCGACACCTTAGCTATCGAATTGTTGTGCATACACATACTAGCTTCAGTTAACATTAAATCAGTATCTGTAGGTTTACGAAATTTTAAACACCTGAATTTCACATGGTCAATATAAATTCAATGCGGGAAATGCGCTTCGTATTATATGAACAAAATGGTCGTCAAATTAAATACAGAACATATACAAGATGTAATTTGAAATTTTATTTTATTAAAGAATATATACTTGCTACAAATCAACAAAAATGTACTTAATTTAAACACTAAAATTTTAAAAATCAAATCATTCTATTTTTAATAATTTCGTTGTAGTTTCATTCCATACTGGGTAATAATAAATCAATACGAAAAACTGTCCAGGTAATATTCTACGCCGTATAAAATCCGTACTTTTCTTGATTCAAGTTGTGTTCGTTGCCGAACAATAGCTCATAATTAAGAATTGTGAGAAATTACAATTGTATGTTTTGTCAGATATAATTACTACAACATAACTCTTAAGTCTCCATTCTACACGTAATTGTTTGACGTTGTAATTACAAGAACTTAATCTCTAGTAGAAACGGTTTAAAAAGCTAGTACGATATAGTACCAACGCAATGTAATACCTATTTGGAATATAATACAAAAGCTCTGAACAATTGATTCTAAACAAATCAAGCTTCTATTGACTACAAATTTCCTTCCCGCAACAAAAGTACTGACGACACTCCGTCTGTCGATGACAGCTGTTTGCATGGAATAAGTTTTAAAGGATCGTTCTTGTCATTGTAAGTAAAACGCTTATTGTCGTGCTAAATCACACTATAGTAGTGACTTCGCGTGTACATTGTGTACGCGGCTACCTGAAATGTTATTCCGCTGATCGTGTGATAACATTGTGAAACAAGTTGACAGTAATAATAATTGAAATATTTACTCAGAAATTATTTACTGTAATTACAATTATGAGTATAGGTTCGATCTTGACTATGGCTTCTGTTCGGTACGGGACGTCCCGAGGTTTTCGGGACAATACCGGGACAGTTTTGGGACAAAGGTTTTGTCCCCAGGTTATTTTGAGACTGAATAGGGACGATTTTGTTTGTCCCGAGGATTTCGGGACGGGACGGAACAATGGATCGGGACAGAAAAAAGTACCTCTACAGTATACAATTGCTTTAAACATGAAAATGTATGGGAATAGTTCAGTTTAAAATTTGTTGTCCTATATGCGAATACTTTTAAAAGTAAACATTTGCTATTATTTGAGGTATCTCGCAGAAATAGTGGAATTTCGAGCATTTCTTTGAAGACTGGGATTATAATCGGGACGGGATGTCACGAGGTTTTCGGTACGGGACCGGGATCAAGACAGTTTCGAGACAACATTTTGGTCCCCATGTTATTTCGGGACTGAATCGGGACGAACGTTTAGTCCCGAGGATTTCGGGACGGGACAGGATTGTCGGCGGGACTACAAAATTGTCCCCAGTAGAAGTCTTGACCATCAATTTTGTTTAGTTCTTTGAACCCTGTGTCTCGTATATAAATTTATTGAAAATATACGTATCCTGCTCACGTGTTGTATAATAGTTATTAATTTTTGTAAAAGAAACACAAATTTAAAATCATGTGGTACTAGTGTATACATTGCTACTGTATGTGACTAGGGGGATTGACTAGACTTGACTAGGAAACCAGCTGAAGAATAAAGACTAGAACCAGACTTGACTATTGATGCTTAAACATACAGCTGACTTCACTAGACTTGACTAATTGCTGCTCTAAGCTTTGAAAAGTATCCGTGGCTAGTCTATGTATCCTGGCAAACAGCAGTGTGTTATGATATTATTAAGATTATAGACCTTATGATGAGATGGGGTTAAACTATGGGGAACTCGGTGGAGCTAGATATACGTGATCAATATGAGAAACAATAAAGAAAGAGATGGGTTATTTTAGGGAACAAGTTAAATTTTATTAATTGTGAGTCGAATTGAAAACGAATAACACACTAGGTGAGGGATGTGTCAAAGGCTCATCCTCACACTAGCTTGTTCTCATTCGAGAGTTAGCTTTATTCTTTCTGTATCTCTCTTTTCGCGTGCAGTTAGCTGTCAATTATAAACACTCATTATAATACAGACTCAGCATAATCTTTGGCATCATTGCACATTCTCAACTGTCATTTGATATACTCATGAAAATACTATTAACTTATATGTCATAACAGTTTCAAAATATGACAGGAATTTTCTGTTATATTTTGAAAAACATTTAGGCCTACAAATTCACAAACCACTGCCTAGTCTACTTTATTTCACATTACTTTAATGTAACATTTGATCAGAACTGTTCTGATTTGACCCAGTGTCACCTGATGACCTTGAATTTAGTCCTGATTTCACAGTAGCTTTGCAAAACTATGACTTTGTAGCACTAGGTAAAACTCTGACAAAAAATATCCTTTTGTTGCATTTCGAGACTTAGAATAAAGTTTGACATAATTTATCATAAAGTCACTTCGCCCCAATATTACTATAGTAGCAAATAGTAACTACGCACATGAACCTAAATGTAGCGCTGCATGTAAAATGTTTTTAATAATTTGGAACGCTTTTATTTCGTAATAATCTAAACTGGAATTGTACGTAAGTGCTGTAGTGTTCACTTACAGTTACCAATAAAAGTTTAGGATATCTAACAAGTACATGTGCTCATGTCTAGTTGTAAGATTTCGTTTCTCGTTTTAAAGATCGGAAAATGTTGACTTAAATAATGATTCGTAATGCCAAAGAATAGTTGTCTTTACAATGTACAGTATGGAAAGTTGTATTAAGTGTAGCAGCGAAAGAGGCAAATATTTTTGGTGCAGCATCTGCACATTTGATAAACGTTGTGCTTGAGGAGGGATTACGGATTTGAAAGAGCATATTTCGACAGAAAATATTATGAAAAGTGCGTGAGTCACACTATTTTGTGTTCTTTTTAAAAGTTCGGGATGTCTTTCTTGTTTAGTGAAACAAATGTTTCCAGATTCTAAAATGGTTACTTCACTGACCGTAATCGGTTGAAATAGTATATTCAGTCATGAAGGAGCTCATTCAAATTTTTAAAATTATAATCAACGAAAGTTTCTACGACTCTAAGTTGACAAGTTTTCTTCGCAATTTAGATGCGGTTAACATCAATAAAAAGCTTAGTATGTTTTATAATTCATTTGTTAATTATGTGAAAAAGCGGTCTATTTTTTCAGATTAACTTTCACAAGTATTTAAAGTTCCTGTGATTAGATTGGAAACAGCACTAAAATCCGTGAACACTCAACTATATACACATAAGCTATTTGACGAATATGCAATTATAACGAAATCTGCTAATTCTGAAAACGGTTCTGAACAGTTGTAGCAAAATAGTTGTAGTTTTGTTTTACAAATATCGCGGTCAACCTCTTACACATATGTCATTTTTATGCAATATAAAATAGCTACGCTGAGGTTGAAAGAGTTGTTTTTTTAATACAGCAAATTTGGACCCCACTGAACTGCTTATTAAACATGAATGTCGTAAATCTGAGCTGATGATTATTGTGAACTATCAAAACCCAAACGATTACTGACAGCTGTTAAACCATCTAAAAAGTATGACTACAAGAGAAGCTGAATTCTTGAAGTGAGTACCTACTATGCCCGGGATATGGAAGCCAATTAAAAATAGTTAAATTGCAACGAAACCTTATTATGCTTTATTTTTGAATTTATTATTTTCTTTACTTAGGAGTCCTGATTTGAGATTGTAATTATTTGGGCACCCTAGTCCTGACATGAAATTTGTTTTGCAAACGGGGTCAAAAGTAACCTTGGTATGCCCTTTGTACATGTATGGTCAAAGGGGTCATGAACATAAACCAAATTTTGATATCAGCAGATATATTTTAGGAATATTTGTCTCTCCAATCTTTTGACGCTGCTTTGGAAAAAATTATGAAGACATATGTACATAGCAATAACACATTGATTCCCCATTTAATGTTGAATCAGGTCATTCATAAGATCATTCATTAAAAATGAAAGGCATCGAGCTCCGACATTCCGACGGATCTCGTGAAATTGGTAAATTATAAAGGAATGCCAAGCTTATAATAAAATGTATAGAAAAAAATAATTATTATTGTATTCGTTCCATTAGTTTTCACAGAACTCACAGTCAGCCCAAATTTGTAATCAATAGAAGCTTGATTTGTTTAAAATCAATTGTTCAGAGCTTTTGTATTATATTCCAAATAGGTATTACATTGCGTTGGTACTATATCGTACTAGCTTTTTAAACCGTTTCTACTAGAGATTAAGTTCTTGTAATTACAACGTCAAACAATTACGTGTAGAATGGAGACTTAAGAGTTATGTTGTAGTAATTATATCTGACAAAACATACAATTGTAATTTCTCACAATTCTTAATTATGAGCTATTGTTCGGCAACGAACACAACTTGAATCAAGAAAAGTACGGATTTTATACGGCGTAGAATATTACCTGGACAGTTTTTCGTATTGATTTATTATTACCCAGTATGGAATGAAACTACAACGAAATTATTAAAAATAGAATGATTTGATTTTTAAAATTTTAGTGTTTAAATTAAGTACATTTTTGTTGATTTGTAGCAAGTATATATTCTTTAATAAAATAAAATTTCAAATTACATCTTGTATATGTTCTGTATTTAATTTGACGACCATTTTGTTCATATAATACGAAGCGCATTTCCCGCATTGAATTTATATTGACCATGTGAAATTCAGGTGTTTAAAATTTCGTAAACCTACAGATACTGATTTAATGTTAACTGAAGCTAGTATGTATATGCACAACAATTCGATAGCTAAGGTGTCGGATAAAATCTGCCGACAATGTCGGATGTCGGCTAGAATCTGGATATTTGTCGGATGTCGGGTAAAATCCTAAATTTTGGCTTGTCGGCTAAAATCCACATTGGCCGACAAAAGTCGGCTAAAATCTCCCGACAATGTCGGCTGAAATCCTGTTTTGCCGACAATGTCGGCTAAATTCAGCCGACAATGTCGGCTAAAATCTAGGAGGATCCGACAATGTCGGATGTCGGCCAAAATCTAGTTTTGTCGGATCGGCTACTATCCCATTTTTGTTCTAGTGTCGGCTAAAATCCAGCCGACATTGTCGGCCTGAATCCTGATTGATCCGACAATGTCGGCTAAAATCTTCCGACAAATGTCGGATGTCGGCTAAATTCCTACTTCCCAGAAACAGCCGAACGTTGCCTTGGGTCTCGTCAGCGTGGGTCTTGAGTAGATTGTACAAAATGTTCAATCTGCTTGACCGGTTTGGGAGAGTGTGCTACATGTTGGAGAAATGTGTTCGTATGCCCATAGTGTTACTTCCCTTAAAGGATACAAACACAGTTAGAGTGTCCTTGGTTTCTACTTCTTTTAAAATCGCTGGGTCGATTTTTGCCTTTCCCAGTACGAGACACACGATCCCAGACAGCAGAAATAGAGTCTTCATAGTGAGTTATGAAGTAATTATTTGAAAACTGTAGCTTTTGAAATGTAAACTGAAACTCTTGAAAAAGAGTAAGAAATATTTAAAAATCGGTCGATAAAATGTTTGTGAAAGTATAGGATATGATTATATTGTACAAGAGTGAGGTACGGAGAGGTTTGAAAAATATGAGATCGAATTCGGTATTTATATAATCATTACAATGACATCATACTGATCAGATTTGAAATTTTCCTCAAAGTTACCCTTACGTGGACTTGCAATTTTATCTCGGTTTCCAGCTGTGGATCATAAAGTTGGAGACAAATATGTATGCCACATTTTTTATCCAAATTTAATTTATTCATATTTGGGATATGTTCAAACCAGTGGCTCTTGCATATTGGCATATATTTTAGTCATGGCTCAATGTAAACTTCCTTCCGTTGATTCCATTCATACAATGTGAATACGCAAATTAATCCTTACGTGGACTTCCCATTTAATTGCTATTAACAGCTGCAACTAGTAAAGTTTCAAGATCAGGGGTCTCTGGTACTGCTGGCATTGGCTTTGGTTGGTCGTAAAAACATTCAATGCCGATCAGAGCTCCGCACGGGTTCGAGTACCTACTCGAGTTTCAAGTACGAGTACAAGTACGGGTCGAGTACGGAATCACAACAAATTATGTACTCGTACTCTCGGGTCAAGTTACTCTACGCGTACTTGTATTTGAGTAATTTTGAACCGAGTATCGTAACAAGTACGAGTCCTCAAAAAGTACTCGAAGCAAGATACGAGTACAAGTACAAGTATTGAATTTGAAATTACTTGGTACTCGTACTTGAAACGCAAAAAGTACTCGAGTACTTCCACCTAATCATGCGTAGAAAAGTCATGCCTTAAATCCTGTATCATTGGTTGTTATGTTGATGTGAACCGAGAACCGCCTTGTGTAACACATGCACATATGGAAAGTTATACTTCAATGAAACTACTGAAAATACAATGAATGGTATAGTCGTATGGTATATAGAACTCTAACCGCTGCGGCTACAGTTTTGAAACTTTAGTTCACAATCAGTTTACAGGGGTATACTTCATTGCCATTGGTTTTTGTGAGCTTGATCTATCACGGGATACGGGAGATTTCACCGTAAATATTTTTAAATTTACTCATTTAACTGAGGTCACGGTTCAAAGAGTAAAGCAATGTCAGCTTTATAAAATTTCCATGTGTTTTGATTACTCAGTGTTTGAAGTGTATACAAATAATAAGTTTTAGCGCTATTTGGTCAAAAATTGTGGAGGCTTTCCAGAGAGCCATTGCGTATGTTTATATAAACGATTGTGGCGAGTTGCGAACATATACAGAAAATACAGGAAACAAGGTTTAAGAAATTCTCTTCAATAACGTATTAATGGTAATAGTTAAAAATATTTCGGATAAGTAAGACTTTAATATCAACGTTTTTAATTACACAGCTGGCAGTTCTGACACTATGTCACTATTGTCTATTTGTTTCAAACATTTCATGGGTAAAACTCAATTAGAGTTAAATATCATTAGGTAAAGAAATGCGACCACATCTGCTACACCGTTGATGTCAGACGATGAATTATTTGGAAATTTATAAGTAAAACATATAATTTTGCTCGTTGAAGATACGCGTACTATATACAGGCTAGCAATAATAGCAAAAACAATGAATAATTTTATTCTGATAAATTAATTGCGGCTAACTTATTTACACTACAATTTAAAAAAGTAATTGAAAAAGTACTTGAACCTCGAGTACGGTCCAAGTACGAGTTCAAGTACGGGTCGGTCCGGTTTTTAAAAAGTACTTGAAAACTCGGTCCGAGTACGAGTACGCCTACATTGTACTTTAACCCGCACTCAGAGTATTGGATTTTGTACTCGTACTTGAACGAGCAAGTCCGGATCTGACTCCGCGTTTACCGAAAATTCAAGTACGGTTCCGGTTCAAGTTCGGTATCAAAAATTACCCGACCCGTGCGGAGCTCTGATGCCGATGTCAATGCAAGCACTTTGAAATGTCGTTCAATTCTTACTATAAACTGTAACAAAATCAGTTCTATATAATATCTGAAAATTTTCGTACATACATTTATGCATGTTTCGGCTGAGTTAATATAGACAGGATTTGTGCAATAAGCATTCATAAGAGAGGAAATTCTGGATTAATATTTACTCGTATTACTCACAGAATATCACAAGTAAAATTATATTCGAGGAGTTTGCCACTTTTGCCAGATATGCATATCATGCAAATACATAAATTATCAGAGCAACATATGATACATTATGGATTGAGTATATGAGACAGTGTGTAGAAATAATGGCAAGTATTAAGTTTCCTTCAACTCAGCCATTTTTAAGAAATTATAACACAATTTTTCCCCGTCATAAGGTTTTAAAGGATATTTGTTGTCATTTTCGCTGCTACTGTCTTTCCACTTACAATGCCTCATTAGAGTGGAATTTATTGATTGTCAATAAGAAAATAGTCAAAAGACAATACGTTTCAGTGTTCGTACTTTCTCATACACACAAAAATACAATTAATTCCTTCCACAAAGAATCACCCTGAATTGAAATGTTAAGTTTATGGGATGTTTTTGTTTAATTCCAAACAATATTTTGTTCCCTGTCCTTTCTTCATCTCAATTGGCACGTCAAAGTCTGTACAAGTAGATTTTGAAGGGATTTTTATTATAGCCAAGAAAATATGCCTGAAATAAAAAAAAATGTGAAAATTTTGTACACAAGTTAATTTTAATTGCTTCCAAAAGCATTGGTTACATTCTCCTAATTGATGTTTCATATTTTAATAAATATTTGTTTTTGCTTTTTAGAAACCTGCCAAATATGTAATTACTTTTCCCTGTTTGATGAGTTAACGAGAGAATTCTCTTTCTGTAATTGCAAGAGACTCCTTGACATGGGCATGTTCTCTGGAGGGGCAAAATATTTAGACACATTTCCGCTGATCCCAATGTTAATTATTATTCTTGTTGTTGGCAAATCCTGCATAATGGAGTTCACAGCCCAATTAATGTTATTCAAAAAATTGGGAATAATTTACGGCTGGATTTTTGTGGGCTACATTGTACTATGTACGTGCGTAAAAACCTTTAAAAAAAATGTTATCACTGCCCTTACCTTCATTAACGGAGCATACCATATTTAAATTTATGACTGGAAAAAAGCTATGGACGCATTTGACCGTACCGTTGTTCTGTATCCCAGAAAATAAAAGAAAGGGGAGGAAATAGGAAAGAGAGTAAGTGAATAAAAAGGAGTAATGGTTTGATTTGATGGCTTCCTTAACACGGATAGAGTATTTCAGCGTCGGTCGCCCGAAAACCCATTAAAAAGGTTTGATGACCAGAGCACATTTGAATATATAGGAGTTTAGGAATTTATATAAAAAAACAGATACGAATCAAAATATTTTTTTCCCTTACATTTTTTCTTAAAATTTTATGGTCATTTCTAACCTGATAGGAATCTTTCATTCCTCATAAAGTCTCATTTGCGGATATAGCTCTATCCCATGATCCTGTAATCTCATCCCTTGTGTCTGATTATTCATTCGGAAATAAATGTACAGTAATTATTTTCCGGACGAGAAACCCGACAGTGGCTTTTAACTCCTTGGGATCATCCTGTCTTCAGAAGATTTTCTAGTCAGTTTTACAAAGGATTTCGGAATCGAGAGACGCTCAAGAAATTACCATTAGGAGTCTCTCAAAGTTATTTTAAAGAAAATTTGCATTTACAGATTTCCTATTATTATAATTATTATTACTAGTTACTGTGAAATCTGGACTTCACTGTTTGGCTGCCTGGGAAGACATTGATTAGGTGTAATTTCCAATGTGTGTTACTTCTCAGCGCTCAAACAGTTAATTTCGGGGATTCTTCACCTTCGGGGCAGTCTGAGAAAACTAGTGGAATTGTCCTGTCCTTTGGGATTTGGCTTAATTTTTAAGAAGCTCGAGTTTCCTTTTCAAGGGCTAAGAAAATTTTCTAAGAGTCAATGGATTTTACGTTGAAGACCCCAAGGATTGTTTTTTTAATTGGAGGGGATACACACTGTTTGAATGCCAAAAAAGCCATTTTGAGTAGCTTTTCAGCCTCCAAACAGTTTATATCTCTTCCTGCGAACTACCCTCTAATAATTGGCACGTGGGGTCAAAGCTTCCTCAACAAAATCTTCCTGAGTCAACAACAACAAATGACGCATGTGTGGGGATTTGGAGTCAAAAGCTTTATAAAAAAATTAGACGTCACAAATGGGCATTTCTGGTTTGTAAAATTGTTTTATTGTATATCTATAATTATGTATGTACATGCGTAGTTATCCTCCCAAAACTGGAATTTAACAGTTGATTTTAACAACCGCTCACAACAATTCCCAATAACAATAATATTTGCAGGAAGGGAAAATTTGGGTGTCCCAAGGTGTGTTTTAAATGGGACGTCATTCTATGTACATAGCCTCATACGCTATAATTTTATAGCGTGTGAGAGAGATTTAATTCATTCATGTGGAAGCTCAGAACTTGTTATGACCTCTCCACGTGTCATTTCCAGACCAGCGTAATTCCATATGTACAATTCACCCTCATTGTAAAAGCACCCCAGGATAAAATTGTAGATTTATTTAAGTCAAGAGATTTTTTACAGAATGAATGAACATCAAGTGAATGGATATATTACTCCAAGGAATTTTTCCCCAACAGAAAAATGTATCTATCACATAATTGTTCTAGTCTACTTACTGCCAAAAAAAATATTTACTTGTACTTTTGTTGCTAATATTTGTAAATCTTACTATCATACACTATACATAGTTTTAATGAAATTCACATTAGGCGTATAATTATTTGTAGATACTGCCAGTGCCATGTACAGAAAACAAATCCAGCAAGGTTTGACGTCATTGAAGCCGGAATTCTAAGGCATTTTTATTTTGAAGTTCTTTGCACGTGTGGTTTCACACAAGAACTTGCAAAGTGGGTTTGAAAGAGTAAGAGCAAAATTACTATTAATACTGTGGCAATTCACCAGGAATATTTCCAAATATCGGCTCTTAATCCACATTACAAAACATCATAACATTTTGTATACTACATAAATTGGAATTTGACCTATTTTTTCAAGAGAAAAATCTTTTATAAGGAGTAAGATCGTACCTTCTGGGGATGTGACGCCTAATTGAGTTCCTATGACCTGGCTCATTTAGTATTAAAATGCAATTACCATATCTCAACTCTGCTCTGTGCGTTTACCTTAGGAATGAAAACCCCCATGCTTCAAACACTTGGACATTTTGAGTCAACCAGAGGGAATGGTAAATACTTGAATGGGGCTTGTGTAAATTCAAATACAAGAGTGTGGGAGTGAAGCCCCGTACAGAGCACTCTTCACATAAAATCTCCCGAAAATTCCAGAATTTAGTCCAGTCACAATTTCTAAATTCAAATTATTTTGAGAACTGTTCGACCCCAACGATGGCAATTTTGCAAACATTGGAATTATTTTCCTGATCCGTCCCCAACAAAACAAACATTTTAGAACAACTAGAAATTCTGGACGTGTCACATAATTAGATGCAATGCTCAATCATTGCACATGGGTCTGAACGAGGGTCTGCTATAAAGAGAGTCAACTGGCGAAATTCCCAAAATATACGCTTATTTAATTATTATAGCTATACAAATGTACAGGAGTCTATTAGATCCTATGCATATATGTACATATAACAAAACGAAAGAAGCTCTCCGGAGCTTGGCCCGAGTATAATTACGAATGTAAATATTTAATTCATGTATAAGAAATTGAAGGAGCAAAAAATTGTAAGAACGGAGAATTCCACGAAAATAATTTCCTGGAATTTTCCCTTCCCCATTTTTTTTTCTTAGCACTTAAATCTGACATGTGCATAGATAGATACCCTATGCCAATTATCTATTGAAAGGGATAGCATACAGAGGGAAGCCTATGAGCACCATATTTGAGTGCAGCGTAATATGAATGAATACCTCGATATAAGAACAAATCCATATGTATATACGTACATACATATGCAAACTATTGTACATCCTTACAAAATTGCATAAGCGTCTATAATAGTCAAGGTCCTATATAGCCCTTATCCTTGGAATCTACATCATGTACAGTCAATACATTAAAATACAAGTGTTTCAGGCCTGTATGGTCTCATTATGAAGGAGCATATGCAGCTCAAGACATTTCCCTGCCAACACTCTTGTACAGTGTGAGTCGTTAGAGTTGACGTATATATGCATATAATTTCCCAGAATCTCATGCACAATTTGCACAAATTCCCCTCATGGCATGTGTATACTACAACGCAATAATTTATTAATCACTGGCGTACACAGCGCATTTCATTCCAAACATTTTGAAATGACACCCTAAAGAAAATATGTACCCAGTAATAAATTGTATGCTTTACTACTGTAAAAAAAAATACAGTAGGGACGTTCCTATTGGAAAAGATCCAAAGGAGGACAATTCGGCTCTAATGATTTTATAATACGAAAAATTGGGATATTGTGTTACAGAAGAATTTTTTCCTGGATTGTCACCCTAATTGAAATTTTTTTCTGTCTAAAGTCTCTATCGTTAATAACTAGAATTTACAGGAATTTTTATATTTACTTGTGCATTTTTGTAAAAACAAAATTGGGAAAAGTTATAGGGCTATTAATCAGAGGGGAAATCACAGAGCTATACAAATATTTGACAATGAAGCGATTATAACTCCAATTTTTATACGCTGCTATAAAATTTGTGAGGGATTCCAAGAGCCAGAATATTAATCCCCTTCACTTTGAGACCACAATATGTGTCCTTGTTGTATTTGGATTTTCAGAGAAAAAAAAAGGAGAGTGTGTTCCGATTAGGGCTATTTATTTTTCCAAAGAATTTCCAATGCAGTATAGTGTGTCTATAGTCTTGTGTTTCTTTTATGAGCAAGCTCAATGCACGTAGGACCTCCTCCTCCTCCCCCCCTTT
Source organism: Allacma fusca (assembly GCA_947179485.1). Lineage (NCBI taxonomy): Eukaryota > Metazoa > Arthropoda > Collembola > Symphypleona > Sminthuridae > Allacma > Allacma fusca. The sequence continues at coordinate 25,016,701 of OX359246.1, forward strand.
CCCCAACCCTACATATAATTACATTGTGTACATATACACGTACATGATAGTGTAATCATAAATAGGATCTCATAAAGGACATTAAATCTCCTGAGAGAAATCTTTCCAAGAAAAGTCTTTATTACTTTTCCAAGTACAATATACCTTGCAGTAAATGTACTTAAATTTCTGTATGTACTTCTAATATAATATTCTTCTAATGCAAACCTCCTTTGAACTTTTTTTCCAGTGCAATGTCCAATGCATAATTACATACATACATATATGAGCTTATATCATAAAAATGATTAATTTTTCATAGTTTCCTTCAATGGCCTTCTATACCTATACATACACAGTTTCATTATACATTTGCAAAGAGGACTTTCCTCAGAAAAGGCACGAAACTCTAAAATTGTGTATTATTGTAGGAGGGATTTTTATGTAATTTATTAACATAGTGGGACTCTCCATGTTTTCTTATATACATGAGAGCTACGGAGTCACTCAGTATTTAGCAGATTGCAAGTCACTCTGTAATTCCTCAGGTTTAACACACCAAGTAATAGCTCTATGGACACAGAGAGAGAGAGAGAGAGAGAGGAGATAAAAAGGAGGAAGACATAGAGGAGCATTGTTAAATTTACCAAGAACTTGATCCAAGCTTGTTCTCCTCACTCCCTCAAAAAGAAGGAACAATCATAAGCAGGAGAGTGTTCCCATATCTCCTGGCCCGGATGGTAACAAGGATTAGGCTACTTAACAACAAAGATACTGTAAATGGGAAATTACCTGTGAATTTTACGCTTTGTAATTATGACAAGCTGATTTTTTTTACTCTCCTTGTCAGAGGGGAAAAAATCCTTATTTTATATTCCGCTACACTGCTCACAGCAAAAAAACTGATGCCGTGGGGGGAGGGGGGAGGGGAAGGGAAATTAAATCCCACAAAAATACACAATCCCAGCCATTAGAATTCCCCAGATGAGATTTTCCTAGAAGGATTTCAAATCTCGAGATTTTAGGGGATTCCGAAATTTAGCTCTTAAACAAAATTTCTACATTTGTTCAAATATTTACGGTATTCTCAACTTGCCCCGTGGGTTCAACAACAGCCTTCCAAAATCTAGAGTTTGACAACCCTTTAAAAATACTCATTTCTAGTATTATCATTTTGCTCCTGGGGTTTAGGGAAATCCCTGTAAAATTTATGAGTATTTTTGAAGGGTTCTTTGCTTTGGATGTAATTTAAAAACGCATCTCAAAAAATATGCCTCAAATTATTTTTGTTCATACATTAGCACGGAATTTCTTACAGATACGGATAAACTCTGGGAAGATACCAGAACGTAAGTTGTTACAAGAGCAGAGCCTGGGAAATAATTAGAGCATGTGTCCTTGCACGTGAGTGTGAGTCATTCAATAAATAATATACACGTGGGTCATGCTCACATGTCAACTGTTGGGACAATTATGGCCAGGCTGTGGTAGGGATGGTAAAATGTTAGAGGGAAATATCCACGGGAAAAAATTGTTAAAAAATACATTCCCTCTGCTTTCCCGAAGGTACATACAATTTTTATAAAGGAATGTTTCAAACTTAGAAATTGCTTAATTCCTTCGGAATTAAGACTTCTTCTAGACAGGAGGTTCTAAACTGGGATGAGGGCTGGAGATCAACTCTTTCCCTCGTGCAAGGAATAAAAGAATATTTTTATGTCACAGTATAATTCAGATTTATAATGTGAAAAATACAATAGTGTAATAATACAATACTGCGTGCTATTTTAAATCAGGTGCTAAATTAGTCGTGGGAATTTAGTACGAATTGGCAAATATGTATATAAATACTACAGTAATCTCTCTCTATAACAGGACCCCTCAGAAACAAGAGAGTGAGTCTCTGATTGGTCAAGCGGAACTTAAAAATTCTTGGAGGAAAAGTTTGTAAGATATTTCTGTCTGCACTCTCAAAATGGAAACACCCAATTGATGAATAATAACTTGGATCTGAGGATGTGATATTGAGTTGGAGCTGTCAGTGATTGGGAAATCCAGTGATTCCCGAGCATCCCACAGTGACACATACATATACATATGTACATATATAACGGTTAGTCATAATCAAATACAATGCTTGGAATTTGCCAACAAGCTCTATCAGCGTTCTCATCCAATTTATTCCAAGTATCCTGTTTCTTACTAAAGACTTGAATTATTATTGGGAGAAATTAAATGCTGAGGGAATTCTTTGAATTTTTACCAACTTTTGACATGTGGGGAATCCTCTTTTTTTGTATAATTTAAACTTGGCACGTGTGAGCATTTTATTAAAATCAATCGTCTTTATTGAATTCTTAATGGAGCTCTTGCTTTTACAAAAATGCCTGTACTGAGGGACTCACGCAGAGTCTCGGAATTTTTAAAAGTGTAATAGAATTTTTGTGAGGGGATTCAACCATGGATTTTTAACAATTGGGACATCCTTTTCAGTTTTGGGTAGTAGCACCAATGTATGTGTGTTTGAAATGGTGGGGATTAAAATGCGCATAATTGTGACACGAATTACATATTTATTTCATGGGATAATTCTTGGTACGAATTCTTGGTATGAAGCTCTTTGACTGACTGAGCTGTGAATAGATATTTTTTTTGGAGGAAAATATCCTACAACAGCTGCACATGAGCTTCAATAATTAATTGAAGAATTCAAATTGGATTGGGAATATATAGGTCAGGTCTGACGGGTGCTATATTCAATCACAAGGGCTGGGCCGGCATGAATTCAATTTGACTGACAGAGATACGTTCCGCTTGATTAAGTGAATGGGGCAGATAAGTCCTCTAATTTGAAACGGTTTTCGCAATGGGACAATACTACACCTTCTGAGAACAAGTTGCAATATAATAATTCAGAGAAGACCATGAAAGAGAGACGGAGAAGTGGATTTATAGCCGAGTCTAATCTCCTCCCGCTAACAATGTCCTTATTATATTAACTCTGCAGATTCCCTGCTGAAAAGTCTGCTCATGTACGAAGAGCTCCAAACCTCTTGACATTGTATAACAAGAAAGTTGAAGGGAAATTATGTAGCGCCATTTCTGGAGAGCTTGTCAATTGTGCACACATTGGCGCACAATGCAGACACCGCAATACATACATAACATGTATCTACGGATATAAGCATATGTACAGATATAGATAGACAATACTGTAGGTACATATAGTCAACACGGACAGGACAAGGGCTCAGACAGAACTCTACAATACAATTATATGGTGGAACAATTGACGTAACAATGCATGATAAAGTGACTTTTCTCCGTAAAACTTTTTCACAAAAAGATTCACTTTTACTTTGAAGCACAATTGGACATGTTAGTTTCGTGGGCAAAAGTCTCTGTCGATACAGGGTGCCACTAAGCAGTTCACAATTAAACTTGCAATTTCAATACCCGTGACTGTTACTATGTCAATATAAAGGATTCTTTAAGATTTATTTCCTTCTTTGGAAGACGGCTTTACTAAAGGCTTTTTAATTTTGTAGGGAAATTTTGTTTCTGGAGAAAGTTTTAGTTTCTGGAGAAAGATACTGTTTCTGGAGGAGGATTTTGTTTCTGGAGAAAGATACTGTTTCTGGAGGAGGATTTTGTTTCTGGAGAAAGATATGTTTCTGGAAAAAGATTTTGTTCCTGGAGAAAGATTTTGTTCCTGGAGAAAGATTTTGTTCCTGGAGAAAGATTTTGTTCCTGGGGAAAGATTTTGTTTCAGAAGGAAGATTTAATTCTGCAGGCAGAATTAATTTTTTTATTCTCGCGGAGGGAAAGATTTGGATTCTGGAGGAAGAGTTTTATTCTAAAGTATTTTGTTTTTGAAGGAATATTTCTCTTCAGGAGAAATTACAATATTGCTTCAAAATATGAAAGTTCATATTTTAGTTGCAATAGTACCGTCTTTTTAAAATTTAATAACGAATGTAATTATTATATTATGTACGAGAATCCAAATCTGAGAAAATGTTACTCAAAATCCGGCTAAATTCTTTATTACAAAATTTCTGAAGGGAACCCATTTCCATCTGTAACCTTGCTTCAAATGCAAATTCACTGTATTTTTAATGCGGTCAGAATCCCTTCTTCGAACGATTTGAGCAGCCACACAAAGATCCGCATAAAATTTGCACAAAAATTTTACCATTATGCTGTCAGGGAGAAAAAAATAGAATATGAGCCACTCTGTATTATTTCTACAAAAGATATAGCTCGATTGCAGCTGTGGAATATGAACTAGATATATACAGAGCTCTGTATGTACATACAAATATAGAGAGAGATACTTCAAATGGGATAACTCTTATGAGGGAGTACAAAGCAAAAAAAAGGGACGGCATAGGGCGTCCTGAAAAGAAGCAACAGTGAAAAGCAGTAAGGCATGTCCTTAAGTACGTGGTAAAGAACCATTATTAAAGCTTTTATCTCCCTCCAACAGTTGTTATTGTTGTGCAGAGATATTACACTTTACGCCGCGTCTAACTGCCTGTGTAACTAACAAGAGTCCTTCCCAGAACTTACAATTTATTCCTTTATGTATAGGATTTTTTCGCAAGTGTCCCTTCTCACGTACAAAAGTATAGTTGTGCCTGTCCTCCTAAATCCATATCTGTCAGGAATCCCACTCCATACATATATTTGTTTTATTATTACCTTCATCCTTATCCCTTTGTTATTTTTTTTTTTTACGCGAAAAAAAAAATTATTACGGAATATAGACTCCACTCTGCTCAGAGAAAATTCCGAACAATTTATCTCAAACAAACAATGTCTTGAGGCAGGGTAAGGAAATCCTTTGAAATCCTCTCAGGATTTTACAATTTCTCAGAAAATTATTATCAGGAGCAATAATCCAGACGAAAGTTTCATGGGACAAAGTATTATTAAATTTATGTCGGGAGCAAAACATTGTTTTGAATATCATCCTCGTTATTTCCTTGAGGAAGGCTGGCTAGATCATCACGTCATAATAATATACACAAAACCCCACGCATTTCCCATCTCGTCTTCAGCCCTTCACATGGATTCCTAAAAATGGTCCTGTGAGCAAACATTTGTGGCTATTCTCAGAAATTTAAAGTTATTTTAAAATTTCAGATTATATTTCCTATCTGCATTTTTATGTTTCAACAGTTGTTATTTCCTGTCTCAGGGATATGTAGAATTTACAAAGGCTGGTAAAAATATCTTAAAAATTTTTCCACGCTCCTTAACATTACCAATTAGGATTCTGCAAGGAGGGAGTTAAATGAACACTTGACATTGTTTACCGTTAACAGATCCCATTTGTTTTCTCCGTCTCATGTCAGGGCTCAAGTTCGACTCCGTGGGCTCAAACAGTATCCACACATTTCCTATTTCTGATCCCCCACAGAAATCTCTTGCAGATTTTTGCATGCTTTTGGCCTGACTGTGTCAATGTGCGGAGTTGGGCCAAGAACACAAAAATTTAATTTCCTTAGGAGCTATACATTTAAAAGTCCATGTGTTTTCAAAATTACTACAAAATTATAGGGGGAGTCCAAAGTCTCAAGAACCCTTATGCTATTATTAGCAAGATTGAAAGGAAATTTAAAAAAATTCTTCTTGAGATCCTCCACATATGTACATAAATACACACACATGTTTATTTAATTTATGCAAGAATTTAATTGTAATTGAAAACCCAACATGAATGGCATTCTCGTGGTAATTCTTTGTAAAAGGGAAATGGGTTTGCATGGAATTAATTCTTAAAATCCCTCAAAGGTTCGTCATCCCAAAGTTCCTCAAGAACTGTGCATTCTCAAGAATGGAATTAACATATTTTAAGATAAAAAATATATTTTGTAAGAAATCACTAAAAAAGATTATTCTATGGATACAAAAGCATCCTATCATGTCAATTTTCAATTAAATTATTGAGTTAGCCCTAACTGAATGAGCGTGTAATAAAATTATAGTTAAGAGGAATTAACATTAGCATTTTTAAAGTTAAATAATCGCAGTTCATAGGAAATTTTAAAAAGGGACTTCCAATGGAAATTACGCCTCAGCAAAAATGAATGAAGCATTGAGAATGCAGAATCCTTAGTAGATAAATATGTAGATACCTAAAGCTTGTACTAAATAATTATTTTTCAGGGGAAGGATAGTAAGGCAATTTCATCGGAATGACCTGAAACCATAGGAGTTAGATTAGGGGGAAAAAACTCCCTTGGATTGGAGCTAAGCTCTTTCCAGGAAAAGAGCTACAGGGACAGGAAATGTTCTCAAAATTCTCCTATGTAAATAATGTAGGACAGGCCTTTTTGCAAGAGGAGAAAACTCCTTTACCATTTACGTCAGCCCTACCTTTCATGTTAGAGGAATAATACAAGTCCCTCTGGGAACCTCCTGTGTATGCTCAAGAGCCCTGTCAATTGTTTGAACATCCAGTATGAAGAAGGACTAGGAATGAATCAATGGACATGAAATATCTCGTTCCACATTGGCTTTCTTGGAAATTAAAATATGAGTTCCAGGATATGCACACTCATAGGAACTCTTGGGTAAGAGAGAGAGAGAGAGCCCGTTATGTAAACATCCTCTCAAGTTGGAAAATATCCCGACACAATCCCATACAATCCAATATTATTTTTGTACAAATTTGCCTGTTATTTGTAGTGCAGTCAACTTTTCATATAACGGCGATCTCTGTATGAAATCTCTCTTTTTAACAGCAAGTGTATTTTTTGGGATGTTATCATGATACTATCAGTATTTGCAGTGCTATTGTTTTGCTTGTAAAAGCCTGTGTAAGTACGTTATATAGAGAGCTGCGTCTCAATTGGGGCAAGCTGCTACAACAAATTCCCCTTGACCACATTTCTCTCGTTATAAAAGGAGGGAACTTCAAATCCTTGATAGGGCGTGCCCTTATACAGCATTGATGGGCACCCTCACGAGGTATGAGTTCTTCCCTCGCCCTCGCCCTCAATTTTTGAGGGATGAGGGCGAGTTCCCATCATAAAAGAAGGCCCTCAGCAAATGAGGGCGAGGCATAGCAAAATTTACGTACTAAAACGAGGGCGAGGGTGAGTACTACAAGCTAGCCCTCACGAAGTTCGAACAGCAGTATTAAATCCCGCGAGATAATTCTCACATTTCCTCTTTGCTGTACCTTTTTCCATAAACGGGTCTGCGGAATTAGTTCAAGATCTTAATAATTAGCTAAAGTTCAGAAGAATTAGCTAAAGGTCTCAAGAATTAAGTGAATGTTTGAAGGTCTTAACTGGGTGATACTCAACTAAGGGACTGGACTGGATGGGATAACTATTTGAGGCTACGAAACCAAATGGAATACATTTTTCAAGGGAAAAATAATTGACGGCAACTTTTTGACGAGACGGGACAACTATTTGACAACGGTTTGACGACGCGGGACAAATAATTCACTGCACAACTTTTCCACGGATCAGGACAAGGTTTTACGTGATGGGACCTTTTGCACTTCTCACGCAATTGGTGGGTAATTAGTTATACCTAGCTCTCACCTCACGAGGTTAACAGTTAAGTCTATTGCACTCGCCATAGCCTAAACCTTCAAGATAAGCGACGTTTCTACTCGCCCTCAGACTCGAGGGGCGAGAATGAGTGCTTGTTGTTAAGAGTAGACCGTCAAGGGCCCGTGATAGGAAGATTGCAATGCACTGGCAGTTAGGCCGTACTTATGGACTCATGAGGCCGAGGGAGAGTCCTTATGATTTAGATTAGGCCCTCATGAGTCTGAGTGCGAGTTCCAGCGCGAAGTATCGTGAGGGTTACGGGTGAGAGCGAGTGCGATAAGATTTTTTTACATACCTCGTGAGGTGAGAGCGAGGGATTAAAAAACGCCCATCTATGTTATACAGTAATCATATTGTACTGATTATATGTATGTAGATGCCTAATCGCTTTTTAGGAGAATAACGGTAGTCTCGAATATCGGAAGGGGCGGTTCGAGTCTGTAAAGCGGAACGGTAGGGATAGGGAAATACTAATGAGAGAATTGGTAATTTGATTACGGTGCCCCTTCCGCTTGATTTGTGCACATGTACAGATAGCTAGAGATTAGCTTCCGAGGAAATCATGTTGGAATAACAAGGGAATTTATATTGACTTGATTGTATACCCTATGTAATTATGTATGTATACATATATATTGTACCATCCATTCTTCCAGCTTTTATTTGTTCATGTCCAATTTACTTTGATGTGTTTAATTTACAGTGGAGAGACTCTGTGAGGGTACTCTTGAAAGTACCAGAATTTGACGAGTGTATATAATGGAATAGCACATGCTCTTGTACTTTAAATAGAAGATATTTAGATTAGCATTATGGGAAATCGTAATGTGTCCCACTGTTTTTGTACATGGTGGGAAATTAATCCTATAAGGAACCGTAACAATCGGAGAGAGATAGAATGTACATACACTGTTTACGGAAACCAATTTTAAACGGTAAATGCGTCGGTAAAATTGACGGGGCTATTTCAGTTCTAGTTATAACATTCATATGATATTTGCTTTGAGATGCTTTTTAAAGTTAACTTCTTTTGGGAGAGTATACTCCTGTTGTAAGGAACAAAATTGCCTTTTACAGGGAAATGCTCCTGGAAGGATATGTAAAAGTGTGTTGTAAAATCTCCGTTTATTTTTTGTTCCTATGTACAACAAGTAATTTTACAGAGATACGTTCATTCGATTAAATTAAAATTAAAAAATCCACTCTACTTTCAATTTTGATTCTTAATCTACTTGTTCCAGTAAAGCGGAAAAGTGAATTGTACTTCACATTTTCTCCTTCCAAGTAGAGCATGTCGTTGTGGGAGTCAAACGTTACTGCTTATAAAAGGGTGCTGTTATTTAGAGTTCATTTTGAATCATATGAGAATATCTGCTCGAGTCTGAAAAGAAGGGGATCTCTTACAACAGGAGCACACTGTATGATATTATTGTACCTTCATTCAGATAAGACAATTAGAAATCTATTTATGCAGCTTGTTTAAGACTGTCACCGAAGTAATTTATTATGATCATGCCATATGACCATATCCGGTTATGCCTATTAGACTTTGTGGCAATTGTTTGGTTTAAAAATGTCCTCTCATCGCCGTGAAAGTATGGTAGGCGGATACGTCCGTCTACCCGATTGGAGCCAGTTATTGAATACTTGCACATTCAGCAAACCCACGTCCTGTGTTTGTAATCACTGGTGCCCATGAGCTTGACTAGTCTAGTCTATTCTATTCTTTCGGGGGATTGTCATTGCCTATTCAATTCTAGTCTATTCTTATACGAATTTCCTTGCACTAGTCTAGTCTAGTCCTATTCACACATTTTCTTCAAACTCCTAGTCTATTCCTAGTCCATTCCTATTCAAGATTAAAACTACAAAAACTCCAGGAATTGCTCAAATGTAATGGACGAGGGAATGCCCTGATCCTGGTCTTGGACTCAGAAGTTCATGGATAAAAACAGGGAGATCGGGATGAGGAGATAAAATGCGGGATCTGCCAGATTGCTGGATGAGGCGATATAATCAAGGACGGGAAGACGGTATATGCTTGGAGTCAATCATTACAATTTGTAGCAAAAAGTATCCCCCAATATTAAGTGAACCAAACTAATAGCAAATCCTCATAATAAAACAATAGATTTTTTCAGTACTGCTGGGAATACTTTCAGAATCAGTGCACTTACAAATTCAGCCCAAAAATGTGTGAAAGTACCACGTCAAGCACTCATGGACTAAAAACGATTGCGAGTGCTTGCATTGCACTCCTTCCAAAGAAGGCTCGCATTATTATTTTTAACATAAAAATTTGTTCACATGCAATATTTCAGCAGTGGATTAAAAACCGGAGTTTTTGTAACCAAACCTCTAGTTCCGGATACATATATTATATTTATTGTTTATATTATTAAGTTTTCTTATTTCTGCTTAGGTTTTTAATCACCGTTCACACCACGTTGATTTTCAGTTTTTGACGGTCAGATTAGGTTTTATAAACAAAATCCCAAAATTACGCTTTTGTAGCGAATGTGAAATTTGACCTCACATATTTCGGAAACTAGAGATATGCTGACAAAACATTTCCCAGTTTCGTAATCTAGTACTGAAATATTGCATGTGTATCAACTTTTTCCAAAACAAGTGAGGACCTACTAAAGTAACTTGTTCCCAAATGATAAACGTAAAAAATCATGCCTTCATGTGGTCATATTTTCATTTTTGATTAAAGAGCTATACAATTCTTGTAAAAATTTATAAATGAGGTGGGCTAGCCGACTGTGAAGGGGTAAAATGAATTATATGCGTTCTCGATTAAAAGCAAAATTAGCTTCAACCGATTTCATCAAAAGCATTATAATCTACATGCAAATGTATTTGTATAGCGTTTGCTTTTAATCGAAAATGAATAAAGTTTACTTGACCTTTTCAACGACGAAATGCTACTTGCTTCTGTGCAAAAAAACAAGGATATCATTTTGTTTCCATGCGTGAATGTCGGGTATATATTTATCGCAAAAGAAAATGGAGTATTTTATGAAAACGAGTGCTTGTGCTTAAACTATGCAGGCTAATCTGAGCGAAATCTGTTAGAAGGAATAGTTCTATTTTCCTAGTCAAGTCTATTCTATTCTATGAGCTTTCATTACCTAACAAGTCTAGTCTAGTCTAGTCTTTCTAAACCTCCCAAATCGCTAGTCTATTCTAATCTATTCATTTCGCTCCGCTTTAGCCACTAGTCTAGTCTATTCCCTATTTTCCTAGTCAAGTCGGACTAGACTAGGGCACCAGTGTTTGTAATGTAAGAAATTGTCACGTGATTAAATGTACGTTCACACCCTAGGTTTTGACCTTGTAGTTTATAATTGTGTATTTTTAAAATAAATTTAAAAAGATACGAGTGATGTTGTTCTGTCACTTTCTTCTTAATTATTTGGGGGATGTTTCAGGGATTTATTTACTTTATTTTGCCTACGAAACCCGACTACATAATTTAGTTTAGAGGGCCTCAAAACACTCAAATAATTTTTCCCGCCTCAATTAGAGACATCGCTTAGGGGACGGTTAGGGGGACAATTTTAAGTTACGGATAAGGGAACATTTTAAGAATATAAAAAGGGAAATTTTATGGGTTATGTAGTCTAAATGACCAAATGTGCTGCGAATTGCTGGAACTTTAAATATTTTTAATGATTGACAATATATTTAATGAGTTGGATTTAATCCAGCTGTCTCGACTGGAACATCGTTTCAAATAAGAACAGATAAACTTTATGGGTTGCGAGTAACGCGAACTTAATTTGTTAAAAATATGCAGATAAGGATGAGCTTCATTACATATCTAAATGTTTATGTACGTACATGCAAGGAGTTGTTTTTGCCCCCCCCCCCCAATTCGATTTAGTTTATTATTATTTTTTAGTACCTGGTACTGTAAGGGCTAAGGTCAAATCGACTCTTAATAAATACATCTATGTATCTATCCCAAATAACAAGCAGTTCTCTGGATAATATTTGGCAAATTGTATTTCCATATTTAATGTTGCAAGAAATTTGTGTTTTATTGTTCGATCAAACTGATGATTTGATTCATTTGTTTGTTTCAAAAACCTATTAGTGGATTTCTACACGCATTCATTGTCCAAAATTGAAGGTTCGAGAGTAATTAGGTTCATTCTTCAGTGCAGTCGTATTCTGTGTTCATTGTCACTCTCCCTGAGCTATTACACACGTCGGGTCTTTGTGCATCTGGTCTGACGCCGACAAGAACACATTGTATGAACTCAAAAGGTTGAACATGTACGAAACAGAAGGAACTAGAAATAAGTACGATTACATATCTATCTGGTAATGGTAGACAGATTGCGGATTGTGTAGATTTGGTAAGTGTTTATCGCCTGTAATTATCTACAATATAGTATTACTACAGATGGCAAGGATGCTGTCTAAGTGTTAATTTTGTACTTACATAACAAATGAACATAAATATTGCGAATAATACGTCCAACACACAATAGCTTCTAATTTTGTATAGATTAAATCAAATCATTTTTAGAAGTGTTACTAATAGCAGTCGCCTAAGAATGTTGTTACTGGGAAGCATCAGTGCATGTGTTCCAATGAGACACAATTAATTTAGCCAGCATCATTATTACCCATGAAGTAACTACTCCACATATATTTGCAAGGCCAAAGTATTTATTGTTTGTAAACAATTTCATATAATATTTTTACTATATCCTCAATCCATACGTAGATACACCAGAGCTATACTTATATGTATTTAGCGGATTATTTCCAAATTAACTTTAGTTAAACGAAATAAAAACCGTCGTAGTCACACTTTGTGTGAAAGTTGATAAACTCTGCAAACAATTTAGAGGTGGAGTAGGTAATTGGATTTGAAAGTTACAGTCGACCTTGAAATATGTTTGGAGTAGTTAGATTATATCTTATTCAATAAATACATATATCTGGAACCTGATAGTTACTAGACTTGCCAAATGGTTAGATATAATTGTTGAAAACATTTATTGCTTAAGAAAATGTATATTCAAAGAATTCGTTTCATTACCAGATCTGTCATCAATTACATGGTTTCATCACATTTCATCAATCAAAAGCATTTGTAGGTAATTTATTTACATCAGCCACAGCCAATAAGCAGCAATTATTCAAGATGTTTCAAAAGAACAAACAAAAGCGACAAATCTCAAGGGGAGCAAAATATATTCCGAATTTGGTGATTACATCAGAACAAAATAGCCACTATTCAACCCCGCCTCGAATGATTGCTCATCGACGAAATACTTCGTGTAAGTAACATACAATTTAAGTAGTCATGGGTTTAACATTGCATTTCTATTCCACATTCTTAACCTAAATATCTTAAAGGGACTTGACTTGACATTGTGGACGGGTTGATTCTTAAATGATTGTGCTGTATGTAATAATGGGAATTTACTACATATTATCCATATGTCTATTAACATTAACGAAAAGTTCTTAACTTGCTTGTTTTTATTTATTTTCATTTGTAACCAATCACAAGCCTTGAGAAATGTTTCTGGACGCATTTTCAAAACCTTGGCTCTAAAATAAAACAATTCTACAGACACACCTCTATTCTTGAGTTTTCATGATCCATAAATGATAAATGGTGAAGTGATGTGAAAACTGAAACTGCCATAAGTCAATATTTTTCAATGTAAGGGTCATTCTTGGGTCAAACGACATCAGTTCAAAGGCTTCTTTGGTTTAAATCCGCATGCGCCCACAATTGAAGCAACTAAACATTCATAAATACTGGTGCTCTCATTTTAAAATACTTTATACAAGTTCCAAATAATCTTATATAATATGCAGTGACAATGTATGTGAATTTGAATTTACGCGTCAGTAATAAAATTATTGTAAAAAAAATATAAAAACATCTTCGTAAATAAGTACAAAGAGTAAAAGAGTATATTATTGTAAAAAAACCCAAAAAATAAAAAAAGCATCTTCGTCAATAAGTACAATAAATAAAATGCATATTCGAAAAAACAAAACAAGCCAATCAGACTACTCATCACATTGAACTGATGGTCCTTTCTTATTTGCAAACAAAAAATAAACCTCGAATGAGAGCCAATCCCATTACTCCTTCCTTATTTTCTTATTTTTTTCGGATTGAAAAACAAAAAAGCATCTTCGTAAATTAGTAGATACAAAAAGTAAAAGAGCATAAATATAAAAAAGATTTTACGAAAAATAAAAAATCATCTTATGTAATCATCCATATGTACAAAAAGCATAATCGAAAAAACAAAACAAGCCAATCAGACTACCCATCACATTGAACTGATGCTCTTTCCTTATTTGCAAATAACAAATAAACACCTTGCGGTGTCCATAGTTGGTGATTTGTTCCAATAAGTTGCCAAGTTTTTCATTTCAGAAAGCCCCGTTTACATGAACTTTGCAGAGCTATGTACATCTGGAAGGAAAGCTAAGGTAAAAATTATCGACACTGAAGGTAAAATAATTGATGACATAAATCAAATATTTACAACAAATATTGTTTTACGGAAGTTTGTATTCGATAAATTTAATTATTTGTAAATATGTTTGTTTTTAAATGGCTTAGATCGTACTGTTATCATGCATATGTTTTAATGTGTAACAGTAAAGCAAGACTTCAAGCAAATTTCCCTGCGAAGCAGGGCTTTTTCCTTTTAATGAAGTTCAGTGCAATCTGAAATAAGTTAATTTTCAAAATTTTATTGTCTAAAGTATTGAACTAGAATTTTTAGAAATTGTTGTATTATTATTATTACTCTTATATTTATAAAATATTGCGAGCTTATACATCTTTATCGTTTGGTATTGAGAAGTCTCGTTCCTCCTGTAAAGTTCCGCAAAATGGACTTGAGCTGGTTTGCATCGCATCTCTTCATATAATCTGGATCTTTAAATCTGGTTTGCAATTTGCACTTTATAAGTAGATTAGGTCTTGCCACCAAAACTACATTGTATATACATATCAACCGACCATATGATATTCTACAAACTATACTATTTTCATGCTCTTTGTAAATCATGTTCTTGATTTGCATTGATTAGTTTAGTTAAATCAAGACGATTTTTTTAATTTACCAACAATTTCGATTTCTTGAGAATTTCTTAAAGACATGTTCTCAAGTTTGAAGGCTAATGAACTCCTGCTTATAAATGTACTATCGACCTGTACAAACTAATTTGCTGTGTATCTACACGTACATATATAAAAATATATATAAATTTAATATTTCACATAATCGAATTTATTAAACACAAGCAGCATTTTGGGCTTTACTCTCAGGAACAGAATTAAAAAAAACTAATTTATGAAAATCTGGGACATCTTCAATATGTCATTTGTCAGTATTGCGGTAAATAATTTGCAAGACCACAAATGCAAACGACTGAAGTTTAATAATGATGGAAGCAGTGGAACATCAAGAGCTTACTTTTTTTTTGCGTAGTAAGTTTGCAATGAAATTTCTTCCTGAGGACCTGTTGAGTTTAGCTGGGTTGCTTTACATACATAATTGTACAGTCTACCCTCGCTATAGCAGACCCCCCCTCCTCTCAAGAGCACTTTCTCTATTGGGACAAGACCAGTTGAACTCATTCCAGTTAATCACACGTGTTGTTCACTACACTAGTAGCGGATGCATGTATTCATCATAGCACTCTGTAATTCCTTGATAAACCTCAAATCTTGATATGGTATTGAAGTCTCGGGAGATAAATGGGAAATTCGGGGAAGCCAAAATTGGGTTTGGGATTTCGTTGAACAATTTATTATTTCATTCCGACTTGTCTCTTTCCCTTAGCGGCTTTACTGGTTGGGCTTGATTATTTCCTGGCGAAACGACAAGTTGAGTGTGCGAGTTTGATATAGTCACATATATTACCCAGGAATATGCTTCTGGTTAAGAAGTAGATCTGTAGCTGATGCTATAAGTAAATACTGTCAAGAAAAATACTGTGTTTTACACCAACATTCAAAATTCCCATTTGATTTCCATTACTTTCGAAAAACGTGGATTCTGCTTTCTTTAAATGTATACTTTAAATGTATATATCTACATCTGCTTTAAATGATAAATATAATTTTATTACCGTATATTTTTTCTTCAATGCTTCTTAACCAAGGCACATCTACGTGAGGAACTATGGGCTCTAGCTTATTCTGAGTTATTCTAATTTTTGACATGCTTCAAGCGAATGGTTTGATGTGCAAAGTGTTAACATTTTAATCAGAATTTTCCTGTTTAAAGTCTCACCATTATAAAATGGCTCGCAATTTTTATAATGTTTAAATTAGGGTAAAAAGAAACTTTATTTTCCCTCCTTCTCTAAATTTGAAAAAAGAATGGGCTGGAAATATGTTTAATTCCTCAAAATTTTTATTCTAAAACAAATGTTTTCAAATTATCTAAAATCCATCACGTTGCTTCTGGTGATAACATTTAAGGCTCCGGGGATCAAAAGGTCACAGTTAAATTTTTGAGAATTGTCCGAACATTTAGCAACTATAGAGAACTTGCTCATGGGGGTTCTTTTAGTCAGAAGATCTTTTCTGAGTAAGGAACAAAATCCTTGACGTCAGTGGCACTCTTAAAAAAATAATAGAAAATAATATCCAGTGACGTTCCCGATAAGCAATTTACAGAAAGTCTGTAAAGGAAGGGAAAAAATCTGGGAACAAGTAAAGGGCAAAGGTTATTCCCTCTCACATCGTCTCAATTCCAAGAGACAACATTTCCCATGAAACTGTCCAAGGCCCATATCCAGGAAGGACACTTGAAACGTGTGAGCTCCTGGGAGTTACTGAGTATCTACAAATATCTGTAATTACGGAGTTACGGGGAAGTCTATATCTTCCGGTAATTTTTCCAACTTTCAAACGACTCTTCGTGGGTTATTGCACTCGTCAGCGTTTTTTTTACCTTCCCTGTAAAATTCCATCTCCTTTTATTGCTGTCTGCTCAACTGGAGCCCACCTATGAGGCTCTTTCCAATAAATGTCCCTTCCACTTATTTCTATCTGCAATGCACACTTACTCTATGAGAGATTCCCTTATAAAGAGCTATATATATCTCCCATACAAATATATTCCTTATAGGAGCAAAAATATTTGAACCTTTTCCCCCCATTACTACAATGCTTTTTTCTTTCCATACAAAACACACATGTACCTTTAAAAGTCAAAGTTTGCACCTTGTAAGGTTACATTTATGAATAGAGGCACTTCAATGTAATGCACATACTTTACATGCATATTACAATTTCATATACATAATTATATATAACAAGAATTTTAAATCCTTTGATGACACTTCCAAAAATCATTTCCGTCGTGGATGCTATTTAGCTCCGAGCTTTTAAATTGTACCACATCGAGCATTGAGAGCGAAAATAGTAGACATGAGCCATAATGCCCTTAAACTCGATCCATGCCCTAAAAGATTCACAGAACAGGGAATTAATCAAATAAGTATAGAGGGTTTTTTTCCCACAGTAACAGTAAAAATTAAAAATTCTACAGGACTTAGATTTCTTCCCGAACTACCAATTTTGATACATTTGTAATTAATGTTATTGAAGAAACGTATAAACAATTAAATCCAAGGGTAGCATAAATCTAACCTAAGAAGAGAATACAAGAAATCAGCCATTACCAGACCCAATAACATCAGAAATGAAGGTCATCAACTGCAAAAATATTTGTTCCTGAAAAACCACAATTTTCGTCGTCAAATACGGAATCGTTTAGTCATCCCACAATCAATGCAAAGGCAAACATTGATAAACGTCAATCAAGTTTTTATTTTAAGCCACGCTTGGAAGCCCCATGCAACGTTTCCAGGTGAGTCAATTTAGTGTCACCAACTCCTTGGTTTTTACATTCCCCAGTTCTTGCTTTTAACCAGGTTTCACCCCATTTACTCATCTAACCTTACTTTTTGCCTTTAAATTTGATTTAACTATTTTTTCTAGTTATAATCAATCCATGCCACTGACCTTCCAGAACTTCAGAATTTACTAGCAGGGAAGCTTTATTTCTTGATAATTGAAATAATGAATTCACAGATGAAAGTTGATTTAACAAGGATATGTTATACATAATAATTATTAGATATTATACTGTAGTTACTCAATATTAACCCCTAATGGGGCTCACTCTATGAGATCGAATACTTGACAAATAAATTGATTCTAAGCATTATCCATGGATTCCAAGTATTTCATCAGGATTGATATAACATAATAGCTTCTTGATTTGAAATCCACTCCATCAACTTTAACTCCCTCTAATTATATATGACTTTGTCTCAAATGACTCTATAGTGCCATACGTCCGCACAGTAAAACCAAATTCTAAATAATCGATTTCTGTTCGTTGGAAATGAGTCCCAATTCCTTCGAAGAAATTGGATTTGTCACAAATCCGTGAGCACCAACTTAAAGACCGCACTTATCCATTATTTAAATAAGTAATTGCCTTACAACTTGCTCACTATTGTGAGTTGATTTTATTAAAGAGGTAGGGGGAAAAAACATGTCATTTCCTACCTGGTTTACCTTTTCGCAAGGATTGTCAGGTACTATATGTTTTTTATGCATACAAGGTCATGCTCGATAAATCTCTTGTCTACAGTCCCATGGATTTTGGGGTTGTTTTTGAGGGAATTAAAGACCTGAGGACGTTCAGGAGACTGAGCATAGGAATTATCTGGAAGCTCTGGTTGTAACGATCCCGATAAAATTCTGGCTGTGAGGTTAAATTACATACACCTGTTATGTACACATTACACACATAAGAGAGTTTATGTAACTGTGGACAAGAAAGCAGTTATTATTTTTGGATGGACATGAATTTCGTATATAGATGGGCTAATAGATATTTTTATTACATCATATATCCTTACTCTATGTACACATTGGCCGTGGGATTTTTTGGGACGTTTACGCTCTCATGATAAGAGAATTCTGCGAAATAAATTCCAGTTTTATCTTTAATTTCCAATTTTTTTCCCAGGTATAGATAGTACCTTGGCTTGTTGAAATAACCTGAAGAATCCTATGCGTTAAAGTATACATATATAAATTAATTATGGCATTGCTATGTCTTTACTTAGGAATGGTAATGTGAATTTGGACGAGTACAAGTTAAGTGTTCTGTAATGGATGGGAAATATGAGAGACGGCGACAGTCTTGACCTTTCTATTTCCACTTTCAATTACCTTCCTCAATATACAGGACAGGTTCCAGGGAAGTCATAAGACACGTTCCCAGTTATTAAACCTGTTTGTAGATATTCAGCTTCTAAAATCCCGAGTAGAAATGGTTGGTTAGATGAACGTCTGGATATGGTAATTGACATTAGTTGACGTTAAATTGACTAAACTCAAATTTTCGGTCATATATGGGATGTCCCATGAACGTCAATGTGACTATCACAAATATGAACATAATTTGCAATGAAAAGAACAGCGTTCTTTGAAAATCAAGTTCTAACGTTAATTAATAGAACATTCATAACGTTTCGTTAACGTAAAATTCCGGGCATATAACGACAGTAACTATACCGAAGGCTATATTTACGTGAGCCTGACGTAAATATCAATAGATTCTAGCACTTCCCGCCTATACACACCTTACGTCAACCCGGTCGTTATTATAACGTTAAATTTAGGTCAAACATGGTAAACTCGGCACATGCGTATTTACAAACTGGCTGAGGATGAGAGCGCTGTTTATCCAAGTTTATAATACAAGCTTATAATATAAGCTCCAAGTTCAAACTTTAAATGACGTCTCATTTATCACTTCGCTCTAACTTCTAACGTTCTAACAGTCAACGCTTGGCAGTTCCGTTTGTAAATTTTTTCAGGTAAGCAAATTAAATTATTATTCTAAATTAAAATACAAGTCGTGTATCATTTCCGCAGCAACTTACAGATATTACAATTTTAGATTTAAATATGTACATACTTTTGTATACTGTATATCAAAGGTAAGAAGTGAATGTAGTTAAGGACGTAGTTGTTGTGATGTTATTAATGGTGAATAAGTTATGAAATTGTAATTTTTAATTATTCTCAAAAATAATTATTATAGCTTCAAATAGCTGCCAACTTTGAGCAATAATAATAATTTAAAGTGCTACCAATACTATTACGTATATATACCTACCAGTAATCAACTTCTATCAGTTACCAGTTGCATGCACAAGGACAAATAAAAAATAAGTTGTGAATAAATACAGTGATTTAAATAATATTTAGTTGCAAAATAATATTTAGTTTTTTAAAAAAGTAGGTAATTAATTGTTGTGCCTTGTTTTAAGTTACAAATAAATATATAATGCAAAATAAATATTTCTGTTATTTTCAGATTTCATTTTTCCGTTTGGAGGGGGCAGAAAATGAGATCTGGAATTAGGAATTAGGACTGAAGAATACTGGTTAAATACCTATGAATGATTATCTGGAGGGAAAATGAAATGCACTACTTATTTATTTTTTTGTGATAGAATTTAATCAGTAAACAATATTTTAGCCTAGGTGAAATGGCGACCATAAATTGCATTGCCTAAACGACGATATTTGGCGTAAACCAGACGTCCTGTTTTAAAGTAATATTTTCGTAAGTATCTGACGTTCAGCTGTCGTTGTCAAAGCGGACATATTGTATTCAGCTGGACGTCACAACTGGACGTTGCTCGGACCAATTGACGTCAATTTTTAACGTACTAATAACTGTGCACTGACCAAAATTTCTACTCGGGATAATTATATGTGTCATTGATGGAAATTTTACGGGGAACTTTGATTGTAAATATTTAAGGAAAATTCAAACGTTTACGAAAGTAATTGAAATACAAGTTTTTCATTTAAAATGGGTAATTACTTGTGGACGTATTTAGTCGTCTATGCATAAATTATTTATTTAAGTACAGCATGGCAAAATTCTATTAATTCCCAATAGTTCAAATACGCAGGGATGTTGTAAAATTGTAATTTTTTAAATAAATCCTTTTCTGAATTTTTTAAAATTGTTTTATCACAGTAGGAAAAAGTTCACTAGTAGGAAACTCGAGCTCACTTTCCTACTCACCCTTACTAATAAATTAATTGATTTAATTTATGTTTGAAATTGTAATCCTTATGGAGGTTCAAGGTTCAATAAACTCATAACCCCGAGAATGAGCTCATGAGGTTTTGCTCATGTGCTAAAATTTTATTGGATAATGAGATTTCCGAGGAATTGAATAATTATTATTCTAAAAAAAATTGGTGATATTTTCTACGCAGTTAGTTGTATAAATAATTTATAACTTAAAATATTTGATTACTTTATAAATTTTGATATCAGCTGAATTGAAGCTCAGAGCTGTCAAAGTGTGAGTGTGGATTCTTCTGATAGATTCAATACAGAGTAATCTTTGGCTCTAATAGGATTCCTGGGAAGAAACTTATCTATTGATAATTAACCCTTAGGATTGCTCAATCTCAGTTTAAAAGAATCATTTGTACAAATAAAAGTCCTGTAGCTTCATACTAAGCTGGATGATTTCTCCGGAAATAGCCAGACTCGCCCTCAAGGACTGATTTCCAAGCACGTGCTTCAGAGTCTCCTCCTATAAAATTATACAGAATTACACCCCATATGTGGTCAACTCAGCATATAATTCCAGCTCATTGATATCTCCTACAGATAAGCTCAATTGGTAAATAATTATTATCACTGCGAGCACAGAAACCTGGACAATTAGCTGTAAAAGTGAGAACTTCCTTTTCATAGCAATTCATTAGGATTTAAACGATAAGTTCCTCAATTCCCAAGAAAATTTCCAACCAATGAGAGAGTCTTCCGTCGAATATTTTTTTAATCCATTACGCAACCATAGCTGAGCATTCTTTAAGGCTAGAAATGTTTTTCCCACCAAACATTCCTTTTGTATGCATAAGCTCCGTATGGCCTTTACAAACACTGTATCAGAATGCCCCAATTTTTTAATGTCCCCACGGAACTCCCCACAAAAATTGTCAAAAGTGTGTCTCTCCTCAATTCTGGAACTATCGTGACCCAGGTCAGAATTTAAAATACAACCTTTACAGAAGAATTCTCTCTAAAAACACACAAACTGGCTTCAAGATTCCATTGAACTCCACATACAAATTTCCCTTAATATGTGTATCAGATTTAACATTTAGCCAAAATGCCAGAAGGAGCTGGGATGTGAAATTAGACAATTATTCTAAAAGAGGAGATTTACGTGGAATATTTCATTTAGGGCGGAAGAGTTTATCCCTATTAAATTCCAGGGAGTTATTATTACAGGGATTAAATTGACCATATTTATATACAGGGTCTGAGTATACCATTAAAATTAGGACTGAGCTCCAACAAATTCAGAAATGCCTTCCTCGAAATTTGCATTAAAGTTTTTAAGTGCCCTTCTCCGAAGAGCCCCACTTGAGGGCAAATTCAAGCCTTTCAGCATACATACATACATAGGTCATATGCATAATAAACATAGGACTATATTATACAGAGGGCTATAAGGGTTGACTACTGTCCCAGATATACAGACGTCTGTTTGGAAGCACTTGGGATTATTATACGCTAGCTCCAACTTTTTGCATCCTCATTTCCATCCATTGTTTCATCAAAACGCCTGACTGCTCTTTATCAAAAGATGTAAACAAATGGTGGGGGGAAAAAACATCCTAAGAACCCAGGCTTTCACTCCAAATGGATTTTCAAGGAATACTTAATTACTCCCTGAGTATAGAATACAGTCTGGATTTCTATGGTTAATTAAGCTTGATTTCACAAGTCAAATCAAATAATGCCCCATATGAAGGATTTCTTCAAATCAGAAGAATTCATCTGGTCGGAGATAACTCTTGATTTCCCTCTTTGACAGCTCCCAGCTGTCAAATCCACCCAACACTTGTACTCTCATCAATTTACAAGAAACTACATGCTATATACTGTATACACAATAAATATATAAGGTCTCGCTTTATAAAATATCATCCCTTCAAACACAGCCTTTTTTATACAGACATTAATTTACAAAGCAAAAAATTAACATTGTGTTAAACGGGGAAGTCTCAACTTGCCCCATTTCTAAAACTTCAAAGGAAAAATCCTTTATAAAAGGATCTCTATACAGTATTTGAACAAGTGCTTACAATAAAAATATAATTATTACTCTTCTGACGATGACAATTCTAAGGAACTTTATACGGAAACCGTATTTTTTTTACTCCTATCTAGAGAAAATGATCCTATAAAGCCGGCAGTAAAAGATAAGTTCCTTCTAGGTAATTATTATTGTATGTAGTAATTCAGAAAAGTCCCTGCAGATGCCACGGCTTAAGTGTACTTTCCTATGAGCAATGACCTCCAGAGACTCCAGTTCCAGGAAAAAGAGGGGTAAAAAAATCAGTATTTAACATCTGGTGGACTCATGGTCAATGACTTGGCCAGGGATGGACGCCACGTTTTTTATTTGGCGTTTTTCTGAATATTCCAAGATAGCTATAGCATGTTAAAGAGAAGCTATATTATAAGCGTACGTATGTATGCACATGTTATCATATTAATATGTACACGCAAGTGGGAAGTAAATAAAGTGGAGATGATTTATCGGCCCGATTATAAATACGAGCATATCCAATGGTAAGTATAGATACACTTGAAGCATGATAATACAAAAGGTAGTTTCCAAGAACTGGACTAAAATCTCGAGTACCTCAAGGTCTCATCTGTCCCCGTGATGCATGAAGTGAGCAATTTCGAGCTAGAGTCCCATCAACATGGTCCGATCTTGTTATAAGGATTTGCAAGCCTGAGACTTTTTTTTTCCTGTAGGAATTAACCCTACTGAGGAAACCATATATGTACGTAAGCTTATCTACTAACCCTTACTTTTAAGCTTGGGATACAGTCGAGGATCTGTAGGAGAGATCTCCTTTTTTTTTAAGCACCGGAGCTTTTTGAAAAGGAAAAAAAAATGATACGGGGCAGATATATGTAGTCTGATGTATTAATTTTTCCCTGTTTGTTCTGCTTAAAATATTACAATCCTATTGCAATTACCCACGTGTCGGGATAGCATTACAAAAAAACAGTTTTTTTCCAGGGAGGCTTTACCTTCCCGATTGCACCATATCATTATGCTGGAGTCACCTTATCATTACAAATGCACACTTGTAATGTATCACAAGTTTCTACGGGAGGATTTCCAGGAATTCCTCTGACGATCCTGCCCTTGGCTTATGTCAATTTAATAATGCGTATATACTTTGCAGTGCATTCTGGTTATGGGAGCGAATCTCAGCAGAAGGAAATCCGACACTTTTTTGATGATTTTTGTAAGGGAGGGGGGGGGGAATTAACTTTGAGGTAAATAGGACTGGGTATTTTTGGTTTCATTAAGTAAATTATCTTATAGGGGTAGAGGGGTAGAGGAGGTTCTGTATAGAGAGAGCCCACTGTGAAGTACAGCTTTTATATCCGAGTGTATCTCACTCCACTGGAAGAATCCCAGACAGGCTTTGGGAACCTTCAGATCTCACAATTGCGTTAGCCTTAGTACCTTAGATGATCTGGTTTAGTGCAGGGGAAGTCGTTACTCTAGTTTTGCTACAACTCCAGCGTTATCCTTACCACATCCACATTTCAAGTTCCTAGTAATCCGGAAATTTAAGCTGGTTGGGTAGCTTTTCCCTCAAACCATATTATGGGTAAAATGGTAAATTATGCAAAACCGGAAATCTTTTCATGCATCTTCGTTCCAGGAGTAATGCTGTTCTTGGTCCTAATTCAATGTCCTAGTAATGAGTTTGAGACGCTCTCAGTCCAATCCTTGTTCCCTGGAATCGTGTGGGAATGGGGACATTTTAAAAATTGGGGCACTGTGATACAGTTTTTTTTATGTTCAAGCACTGTAGTGGTGGTAATATTTGGAGCAAGCTCTCTTTTAAGGGGAAAATGGAATGTACACAGCCTGGGGAAAATAATAATAAATTGTAAATAAATAATAATATGTAATAACAATAATAATATTAATAATTTTAATAATATTTAATAATAAAATTATTATTATTATTTTGATCATAATTTATTTAGGGGATAAGCCCGTGGGCCTTACTCTGGTGAAATTAATACTATTTAATTGTATTGAATCACTCACAAATCTCAGGTCACTTCACATTTCCTTATAAGGGGATTTTAATGGAAATAAAAGTGTAGTGCTCCCTTCGAGAGGCAAAAATATTTTTATTTGCTAGAGGGCTATTGAAATAATAATAGCAATACTATTTAAAACAATTGACCCTTTCGTTACCGTCTGTATAGATAGGATAAAAAACTGTCCTCTGTTGTAGAAGCTCGCCGTAGGGACGTGGGGACAGTCCAAGGCCACGTCCCGAGTTCGATTCCCGTCAGGGCTATGAACAAAAGGCTCGGCTGTTTAAGTCCACATTTAGTCCCGTACTGTATAAGGTCGATGATGAAAGACAATAAGTTTGAGATAGGGACTAGCTCATGCATTATAGCTCAAAGATAGGTATCCCATATCCAATGCGCTGTTGCCTCCTCGGAGGATTTAAGTACAATGTAAGGATATGTTGTTTAATTACGTGAAATCAACATGTTCAAACTGAGACCTTAATATTTTACTGCTTGAGAACCCCAAAAAAATATGAACTGCGGTATGCCTGTACATACGTTCTATAATTAGAAATTAAAAATTACTCAGACCCTGTTTCTGACTCCCAAGGATGGATTGTAAAAACAAAATACTATTTTACAACACTGCGTTTGAAAATCCTAATCAGATTTTACAGAACAATCAATAAAAAGCCCAAAAATACAGGCGAGAAAATAGGTGTAAAAATCACAAGCCCTTAATTTATTACACGGCCTCATGCAATCTTACTCTCATCATCCCAGTGCCCCTAAAATTAATGCAATTTGACTCTCTCAACGATAAATTCGGCTAAAAGAAGAGTTTTTCATTGGACCGAACATTTTCAAAAATCTTTAAAATCTAGCTCTGTTAAAAGAGGGTCCCTTATCCAGGGTAAGTACACTATAGATAATTACTGGAAATGCGGATTTATGCTTGAAGCTCCAGAATGTGACTAGGCCTTTGCATTAGACGGGCTTGTCCCCAACCTGAAATTCTCGAAGGATACTTAATTAATGCACTCATTGAGGTTATACAGTATTTGTCACATTTGCATTTTATAGAATTCTGCTTAGAAGCCTCAGCCTCATTTACGACTCCATAGCTAGAGATAGAGAGAGAGTGTCAATTCGCCTTGCTAAAGTATATTTACATTTATCCATCAAGGCGTGTCTCCATACTTTTAGTCTCATATTAGTTTTGTGTAGTCTCCCGAGAATTTATTTCGGAATGGAAGGAAAAGCTTGCTCTTCACTCCCTATAATAATCCCTATATAGACTATATACACTCAAAAGCTTGTACATGAAAATATATTCTATACTCATTTAATTACTGGCGTGCATCCCATGGAAAGTCAGATTCTAAGGGAAGTAGTGATCTCTTATGTCAACAGTTTCCCTCCCTGACTCTCCGTCCTATATAAAGATAAAAGTAGGACTAAGTCAGAAAGGAAGCTGCTGTGTCTTGTTGGAACCTTACTACTGTACTGTACTCATCCTTGCTTTAGAGTATTTCCCTCTCTCTGTATACAAAAGCCATGGGCAGTTTTGTGATAGGAATTCCAAGAAAATGAAACTAGAAAATGCTCGAGGCAAATTATGAGCATGATCTCTCCTAGGAACCTCATTTGGCAAGTATTTAATCTTATTTGCTCAACCGTCACGTTCTGTTTTTCTTCCTAATGCGCCCCTCCATAACACACATAGCTCCTCTCCTCTACAGTATTTGTACTTCATAAGCTCTCCCCATCATTTATACAGTAAGTTCCCTACAGAGGGGCTCTCTCAAAGAGCATTTTATCTCTGAGGGGAAACAGTCCCATTTCTCTCAAATTCCCCCAAATATGTCATTACTTCTTTTAAAAAACGCATTGGGGCATTATGAGACAAATCTTGATCCTTTAAGGGCTACCTTTAAAACATTAACCTTAAACCCTCAATCTAGCTTATAAAATCCAAGGCTCCAGGAGTCATTCAGGTCCACAAAATACAAAGTTACCAAAATGTCATTACTTGTAACAAGTCCAAGAGTCCCTTGTCTACTGACTTACAATTAGAGTTCCAAAGCCAAAGGAAATACAAGGAGCTTGGGAGTCCCGTTAATTAAATGACTGTCAGAGGATCCATATATATACATTTACAGACTAGAAGTCAATAGACAAAAGGACTTTGAATAAGCTAGAATTTTATAGACCTCACAATCAGAGGATATAAATCCAAAGAGGAGAGTCCCAAGTCTCGTCCTCAATAAAACACTACTCAGGATAAGTAATCGACTCGGCCCAATAGTGATCCCATTCATTCCCTTCCCAGGAACTTATTAACTTTCCTCATCCCGTTCCGCCTATTTATTTCAAGGGAAGACGGAAAACGGAGATATTTTAAGCTCAATATTTCCCTTTAGCTTTGGCAAGATTCAGGAAAAAACAAAAAATGCACTACTGCACTGTCATTGAACTCATTTGATTATATTCTGAATATAAATCCTAGTGACCTCATAATTCCAATGGGATAATAAGAACGAGGTTATAAATTTTTTATTAGTAAATGCAATAAGTGTCAATAAATAAATGAGCCAGGATATAGGAGTCAAGGAAAATGTGAGAATTAATAGGATTTTGTAAATTTCAGGCAACATATTTCCAGCTACATATGTAAATACATATAAACAGTACATCTCAAGGTTGAGCAAATCACGCTGGGAATAATTACGTCAATGGATGGCGGAATTCCTAGTAAATACCGATGGAGAAATTTGTGGTTATTTTTCTGCGCAGAGAATTTTTATCCTCCAGCTCTCCTCTCTTGTAGTAGCTTCCTTCATTTCTTAGGACTGGGGTAAACGCAGTGTAGTGCAAAATGTCACTCTCAGATGGGAAGAGTGCTGTTGAAGGGAAGGGTCCCCTTTGACAGGGCTGTCATTAAAAAGAAATGAAAATAAGTTTGAGAGATTATGCCCTTGGAAGTGAGTGGCCAGAAAATCCTGACTACAGACAGTTCATTTAGGTTTAGGGGATATAATTATTATGTATAACTACATACTGTAGTGAGCTGACATAAATGAGGCTGGATGAATTTTGAGGACAGGAGCAAAACCACAAGTGCTCTTTCACATATACTTTTCCTTCTAAGGGGATATCTCGTGATGGGAAACCTCCGGTGAGGATCTTACGTCAGCTCGTGAGCAAACTCCTATTTGTTCATATGGAAGGGATGAAGTTCTTGTAAAGTGAACCACTTTGTTTTTCCTTGACTCACGTCACATTCTATTTTCTCTGAGAAAAACACTCTGGTCCTTTCCAATATTTAGCGGGATTTCTCTCCAAATTTCCCTATCTTGGAATTTATTGATGCTCCTATTTTTTTATATGTAGATAAATATGTATAACTATATCTATACATACAAGTATTTACAGTTAGCTCCTATTTTCAAGAGAACTTCTTAAAAGAGGACTTTCTCCATTGGGGGCATTCTGAGACATTAGGATTTTTCCTCTTCAGTCCCTAATTCCTCCCTAGTTTTAAAAATCATGTCCAGCTAGGAATCAAAGGCTGGACTTTACAAGGAGGGCCCTTATATTGAGAATTGACTGTGTACAAGATACAGTAATTACGTCTGGACGGGATAGTGTGATTGTATGAAATTTTGCATGGGGGTTCAGAGCCCTAAAGGAATAGTTGGGTTTGAATAGGTACCTATGTACATATAGGATTAGGTAGGTAGACATTTCCAAAGGGGAAAATCCACACTGGTGTAATCCATTCCTGACAGAGATGTACGTATATATGTATGTTCCCTGCAATATACAAACATAGGTACGAGCATACATAATTCTATTACAGAGATCCCTCCAGTACTGTACACAGGAGGGAAAGCTCATAGGGATATGTGTACAGGCTTGTGTACGCTTGTAGGAGTTGACTCCGTGAGGCAGCTTCCGCTCCAAGTCCTGTTTTTAACTGGGTTCATGGCAGGAGGAGGAATGACGGAGGAAGAGAGAAACGGGAGAAGAGGAGTTGAGAACGAGCAAAATCAATCATCGCCTTTCGCCATAGATTCCGAGAAAAGTAATTTTTATTTCTACTCGAAAGCTTCACGGAACTCAACTCAACTTCACTCTCTCTCTCTCTCTCTCTCTCTCTCTCTCTCGTCTCCTTCTCCTCTTCCCCATTCCCGTCTCATAGTTTACATTACATAGATACAGCAAGCACACACGCACACACACATACATCCCTGATTGTGAGCACAGGGCTTTGGAAATTGCGGAGGAAGCTTAATTGATTTACGGATACAGTTTATGACAAAAGCCACTCCTGACTATCGGCAGGCTCCATGCCCTCAAATAATTTCCCGTATATATTTTTCTCCCTTAAATTCATCCACAAATATTGTCGTAGTCTTCCGGATTTTTATCCCCCATACATTTAAAATACATTTTCTCAGAGTGCCCCAAAAGTAATATTTCCTTCCTGGCACACTCAAATCATACGGAGGTGGGATTTCCTTCTGGGAAAAAAATTGGGCACATCTACTCTTAACCCCTTCCTTGACTTTTACTACAGTATTCCATCCTGTATCTATTAGTTGTTTTGTTGATGTAATTGCCAAATCTTGTGGATTTTAAGGAGGTTCTTGTAAAGACAGTGTACCCTGTAGAAATTTTGAGGAGTCTGTATAAATAAATGGCTTGAGGGCTTAAGGAAAAGCTTTGGACAGATATACGAACACAAGAGTGTAATTATGTATTTATAAGTATGTACATACTGTATAAAAATATATAGACAGGCTTAAAATTATAGGGCAGGGCTCTGCACACACAAGGATCGGTGGACTCAACCGAGACTTTCGCAGGAATTGCTATTAAAATAGTGGGGAGTTTGGGAGGTTCAAAGAAAAGCAATTTCGTTCCAGTTTAGTGGTCATTAACTTTTCTTTAAGCGCGTGTGACGCCGAGTTAGCATAACGAGAGGGGGAGAGAGAGAGAGAGAGAGAGAGAGAGAGAGCTGTTAAGTACTTATACATTGTGTGTGTCAAATAGGGATGACTGCATCAACCGCAGAATAAGCGTGAGGGATTGTTAGCTTTTAAATGTACATAGACACATATGTATCTATGTATGTAGAATGTAAGGAGCATTTTATAATATACAGGATATTAAATGGCTCCTCTTCCTACACCCTATAAACTCCCAATAATTTTATAGATTAAAATATGACGGAGGGGATATTAATATTACGGACTAAGCACAAGATCCAAAACCTCTAAAATTACAGGACACTTGTTCTCCAACATCCTCCGAAAGACAAACGACTTGAAATTAAATCCTGGAGTCAAAACCAAAATTACCATTGTGGTAAATGACAGCATACTCCCAGAACTTTGGCCCCTAAGCCAAAGATAAATTTCCTGAGGTCTCGTAAATACTGTAACGAAAGTCAGCTTTATCGTACTCCAAGCTGTAAATTAACCAGGCCGTGTCTCTGACATGTTTTTTTGTTGTTGATGCAACAAGTTCCAGGAAGGAAGCAATTTGGGAAATCCTAATCACAAATCGTCCCTATACTGTAGCCCATGGCTTCATATGAGGAGACTCCGCAGTTCCTTAAAAATTCCTGACCCATTTCCGGTGACATCACAGAACCAACCATACTGAGTTAGGGAAATTCTCCCTTGGTTCAGAAAATACTGTGAAGGCAGTTCCCCTCAAATGATAAGATAATCACTTCTTCGTACAGAGCCAACGTAAAAATACTGAACCAATTTTCTCAATTGGTTTCCTCGAAAATAATGACTGTAGGTACACAGTGGAGAATAGGAGAATGCACAGCTGTCATATCCCCTCAAGCAAATCGGAAATTAATGTGGGTACAGGAGGCACGTAATGGGAAGCGTCCTAATTGTCACGGGGGGTACATACATGAGCCATTACCAATATGTACACAATTATCAGGACATGATGAGTAGCAGCGTCTGTAATTATTATATGTAGATACACACGTGAAGAGTGTTGCTATTACCAGTAATTATTCATTAAGTCTTTCAAAGGGGATTTGTTGATGATTTAGTTTTGTTTCGGTTACCGTCCGCTGAATTTCCTATTCTACAGTACACTCTGTCGGGATAATTAAGCCATAGCCATTACATATAATCATTACTATTCTCTGTGCAAAATAAATAGCAGAGGAAATTTGAGGTCTGGAGTAAAGTTCACATTATTTGTTAAGGAAACAATTCCTGTATTTGCAGACCCATTCACAGACCTAACTTAGGATTAGCATTAGTGTGTAGTTCCTATGGGAGCGTCACAAAATTGACATTTAGACTCTGTACGTACTAATTGTAAGCGCTCAGAATAATTATTATACACTCCCAATTCTATATGCTCAGTTTAAACACACACTCAGGGTGTACATATACGTTTTGAGGTATTGTTACAATGCAATCCCTTTATAAGAGCATCCTTGGAAATAGCAGGAGTTTCCTTTAAATTGCATTTTAGAGCCTCAGGCTTAAAATTACTAGCATTTACTATAGTCCACAGGGAGTTGTGTCAATCTTTAGAGTCCACTGTACGTACACACACCATAAGAGCTATAGTGACAAGGGATATCTGTATAGGCATGTAATAAAGATACAACCTGATAACCTCCACGATCAGTGTTTACCTCGCAGGATGATGTCTCTCCTGTGATGACAGTAATGATGGAATTCTTGGAACTTGCTCTTGAGTCCTGTTCCCAGATAGATCGTTCTCTGAGACAATATAATTAATTACATGTACAAGTCAAATTGTGTATCTCCCGTGTACTCAGTGGGAACTACACCTATAGTGTCCCCACACTCTTCCCAATTTCTATGCAAAGCTCCAAAAAAAAATTACTTGAGGCATTTAAATGCATAGGCTCGCATTGCCCCAATCCTACATATTTAAATGGATAAGAGCCTATCCTTAACACTAAGTACAAGAAGTGTATGGTCTGACAACATACTTATTTCTAGATATGCTTATACAATTTGCTAATATAAAGTGCACTCTCATACCATACGCAAAAGCCCTGTCAAATTAATAATAAAGGAATATAGCCCTTATACAAAAGTCTTCAATAGTGAGAATTCCCTGTAGCATCAAACCTGCTTGTTCTATAAGAAGTGGTTCTTGGGCTGATTGATTGGCTCAAACTAAGATCTAAGTATGTTGTAATAAGTTACTGTTGTATAGATATATCTATCTGTAGAAATAATGAAAGGGAAAAAAAGGAAAGAAAAAGTCCAAGTCCAAGGTTACCCTCTCAATTGTACTTATTTCTATATACCTCAACAGCAGTTATGTACATTCAGTCCGTATGAACAAAACCCAGGAGGCTCTACTACGGACGAAGATAATATAAGTACAAACTGGAATTGACAATGAGCAAATGTCAATTTTTGGATTTTACGGAAAGGATTCTATTTTTACCTGAAACTTCCAGAGGAAAGGTGTGGTTTTGTCATTTCTGAGGAATTGACGAGATGATAACGGGACTGTTGGAAAAAGGTGGGTTTTTCTATGGGGAATTCATACAGGTGGCCGGGTCCTTACTCCCAGGCTTAGCAAAGTCTGTATATATACATATATAAGGTATACAGAGGTAATGGGCTCAGGTTTCAGCAGGGGAAGATTTCCTAGAAAATAAATAAATATTGATGGATTTTTGTGTGTATCCATGAGTTTGTGTGTGTGTGTGTGTTTCTGTGTGTATGTATGTGGACGTAATCATACATTTCCCAACTGTACTTCCAAGAGACTGGATGTATGAAAAAATATATTTGAGGATTGAGGGCTATATTGGGAACAACTACCTCCTGAGCTTACGCTGGTCCTGGTTCCCCGTAACTGCTTCCTGGTCGGATGCTCTTCATTAAAAAATATGTGGGTACATATTTTAGGAGAGTAGGAAATATAGTGTGACCAGAAATGTGAGTCTACCGGCTGCTCTTCTCGGAATTTGCCCAAAAAAGGAACGTATATTGTGTGTTTATTTGGGGCAGACGGAGAAAAGAAACTGGTCTGAGGTTCTGCACTTGGGTCTATTGTTGGAGGGAGAGCTCTTAGTTATAGATAGATACATGTACATACATGTAGAGTTGTACCCGAAACGAGAATACATTCCAGTTGATTCTGATGAATTATTCAGAGAGACCATTCCGCTCTCAACTGTAGGAACTTTTGGTTTCCTTGTAATAATAAGGATTAGCTTATACTATTTTACATACAGATACTTATATGGAGGGATATACATAAACAAATATGTAGGAGTGCTGGAAGAGTCCGAGATAAGAAAAGGCCGCGAGTGCTATTTTTCTATAAGTATATTTACATATACATAATTGCATATGTGTGTGTCCCACTTAAAAAAAAATCTTTGACAAGTACTAAAAGTATAGAAGAATTTTGAAATGAGGATTTCTTTTTGACTTGGTCCTATTCCCATAAGAAGACTCGTGTTTTAGCACACGTCTACCCAAAGTATAGGTGGATATTATTCTTATGCTCTTATATTTTTATTATACAATTATATATTTATGTAAGTCCTGTAAGGATAAACTTCATATCTAAAAATATTCCAGAGTTGCACAAACAAAACAGAGAGAGAGAGAGAGAGAGAGAGAGAGAGAGAGAGAGAGAGAGAGAGAGACAGTCATATAGAAATACATGTGATCACAGCTTGCTGTCAGACACGTAACCTCAGGATTGTTCCTAGTCAATTTAATAGCAGATGGAATGGAACGGTATAGGAAATATGCATGGATTGTATGTACGTCCTGGATTCTATGTAGATATACTTCTCTCTCATATATTTGTTTCTGACTTGCTCAATAGTACTCGGGAACCTCACTGAATTATAAAATCCAGTCTGGTGATATTGTAATGTGTGTATGTGTGTAGTGTGTATACGATGGGAAAATGGAAACTCGTTTGAGGGCCGTATGTATAAGTCGCTCACAAGGTCCTGCTATACGACCTGTATGTATCCCCAATGTGAGGGATAGGAGTGAGAGAGAGATGCGATTCCAAGAATTGTAGCAGGGAATTCTTGGAAAGGCAAAGTTGAAGTTGCGTGTTTTGCTCCACACTCCACACTCCCTCTCCCAGCTGTGGAGATACATAAGCAGGTTGTTCATACATATTTTTGGTATACATGAAAACTCCTTTTCTTATAATTACACTCCCATTTCCCATCCTGTGTGAGAAATACATTGGGAGCATATTTGATAGGGCCTTTTCCTTTCTATAATATAAAAGTAGCGGAGTTCCGCACTGAAAACTAAATCTGAACAGAGGCGGAGTTCGTACACAAGGCACATATACTATGTATGTATATGTGTATGTAGCTAGTCCAATTTTGTATTGCATTTATGCACCTATACCATTTGGGTACTAACATTTTATATGTACCTTACCATTTTGGTACTAACACATTGCATGTACTTATACCATTTTGGTATTAACACATTGTATGTACCTATACCATTTCGGTACTAACTTATATGTATGTGCCTTACCATTTTGGTATTAGCACATTGTATGTACCTATACCCTTTGGTATTAACACATATGTACCTGTACCATTTGGTACTATTAACACCAGAATACCAATTTTATATTTATAGCAGATATACGTATGTACATACATAGCTTACATAAATATATCTACACTTCAATTTATATTCGTAAACAAGTTCAACTATCCCAGCTCCTCCCGCCTGAAAGATCCTACACATATGTGATCTCCCTCCGACTCCTAAAAATATACTGACAAGAGGATACATCCAGTCTCAGATAAAATACAGGGAGCTATAAATATACACGTTAGCCAAACTGTGTAGTGTGTGTCCCACGAGTGAGTGTGTGTGTGTGTGTGAGTGTGTAGCAAGCATTGCTGTCGTGCCCTCAAAAACAAATCAGCATTTATGTCACTACGTCCTAATTCCATCTCCATAGTCGGAGCAGTTTAGAGAACTCACTGCATCCCTTAATTACAGATGTGACTCAGGCCGAGCCACATGAGACACTCGGAATGTGCGTTGTAATTATCTTCTGGAGTTACACTACTATGCTCTCCCCGTACCTTCAATTTGCTCAGCTCCAGTCCATAATATAATGTAACCTTCCAGTAAATCCGTTATCTCATCCCTTGTATCCTATTAGCTCAACTCCCGGATAATCAAAATAGTAGCTATATACAATTACAGTAGATACACACACACACACACACACCATATTAGACAGTATGATTTTTTTTCTTACAGTAAAAAATAAAAAAAGAGTAGCTTCCTTTCCCAAATGGGGACAAACGTCCTGGAAAAATTCCTCTACAGTATACGAGGAATGATTATTATGGAACCCGGGGTTTCTGGAATAGTGTCTCCTTATCAGTCCGACTCACTGCGGTGGCACGCTCCGTAATTCCCCATTATGAATCAAATACCTTGGACCTAGAAAGGAAGTACGTCAGCGGAGAAACTCTTTGGAATGTAGTCTGAATCACATTTGTCCATATATGTACATACAATCTCTCAAGGCTTAATTCATCACAATGAGCAGCACTATCAATACACACAACGGGTTTTTACTGCTCTTAATACTCAGAATCCTCATAAAAACTCCTTTGACAGTCCCATCACTTTTAACAGCCCTTGTATATTTATGCACTTCAGTGGAATTTCTTATTAGTAATATGCACAAACATATTTTTTTTCATCTTCTTCTTCTTCTTCTCAGGACATTAAATCCCAGTGAAACCTTAAATTACTTCTAGAAACAACGACAGCACTGAGCAATAGCTTTCCCCAATGTTATAATGCTCAGGCCCAATGTGCTAGGAACTGTATTGAGCAGAGCTTATGTATATCTGTATGTATTTAAATATGTACATACATACACAATAATTATGTATTTATGTGACTTGTACAGTGAAACGTTTGGGACTAGATTTGAGTGCACTGAGTCGTGATTTACCTTCCCTGCATTTGATGAGTTCTCTGAACTGAGCCACTATTTTTCCATTGTACGTTTGTACATTGTGTTCGAGGGGGGAGCGCATTGTCAAGTATTTATTTACTGTTTTGGAAAATGCATGTTCCTTATTTCTCTTCTCCTTTTAGTCCCATGGTATGAGATCCCTGCACGCAGGAGTCTCTGTACTCGAGTATACACAAAAAATACATATGTACGTAAATATGTACAAAATACATGTGTACTTGCGTATGCACAAAATACAAGTGTACTTGCGTATGCACAAAATACAAGCACATGAGTATGTGGACTCTTATGTACATATGTAATTATGTACGTCCCATTTGTATTACTTGTGTTCCTCCGGATTCTTGTTTCTCTCAAGATATTTGTTTTCCTTAATACCAATAGCCAGAGTTTATTTACTTTATTGTTATTTCGGAGCTGTTTCAGTCGTCCCTATATTACAATCACACACACACAGCAAAAACTATAGGTATCAGCGTCATATGGGAAACCTTTTCAGGTCTCTGTTCCCTCTCATATTGTGAGATGGGATCCTTTTAGAAGCCCAATTTGCCTACGGAAACATTGCTAAAATTCCTTCCGAGCTCTTTTACCCCCCCCCCTCCTCCCTTTAGTAGCTTCGTACTACTTGCACAACAAGTTTCGTAACAGCTTTGGGAATTGTTTTCATCCTTGTATTTATCAGAATTGTAGGATTCTCTTTCTTGAGGCGAGGAGCTCTAATAGCTCCCAAGAATCCTCCAAGGTTTTATTAAATGCGTTGCAGGGATATCAAAAAGCAGAGTGCACTCTCTCCCTGTCAAAGATTCTCTACGTTTCGGAAATTCAACTCCGATAGGATATATTTGGTGAGGAGGCCGAATGATCTTCATATTATTTTCTTGAAATTGTATCTATATAGCGTGAAGACATTTGGCATCTTCACCAAAGACAGATATATCTATATGCAACTGGATTTGTGAGACAAGGAGAAAAAATTTGCATTGTGATAAATCCTAAAGGCTATAGGAACGTGCTCAAGTTTTATTCCCAAAGGAATAGGCTTGCACGGGAGTGTCTCTGGTAAAGTGCACTGTACAGTTACCTAATTGTTACCACAGACTGTCACTGTACAAGTGGTTCCACTTGAGTGACTCCCTTTTTTTAAAAAAACCCATGGATGTTTGTATTCCATCGGAATATAAGAACCCTATTGGAATGAAAGATTATTATTATTACAGGTAATAAATGCAAGGAGCTAAAATTCCAATGGACACTTACACACTCAATAAATAATGAATAATAAATAACGTTTTTTTCTAATTAAAAGTACAGGGAAATATTGCAGTGTTAGAAGCACCTCCCTAAAATAAATCTTTAAAATCTATACATAGGAGCCAAATTCGAAAATAATTCCCAACTAAATTTACACTCTACAGTGTCTACATAGATTCAGCCCCAATATAGTGATTTATGATTGCATGCCTCGACTCTCTATTATTTTTAACATATTGGCTCTCCTAGCCCCCTGTCTATATAGTCAGAAGGAGCTCATATAAATACTGACTGCGCTGGGAATTGTGTGGCAGACCTTTCTAGAGAGAGAGAGAGAGAGATGAGAGTCGAAACTCTATAGCCCTCAAATGTTATATGTTGATACATACGTACAGTATATGCCCCAATGTGTGAGGCCCAGGATAAAGAGTCCACAAATGTAGCCTATGGATTGGAGAAGGAACAAAACCCAGAGATTCCGACCTTAAAGAGTGTACAGGTTCAGTAGAGTTTTGCCTTCACAAGAGGCACCACACGCAGAATTGACGCTCCCCACAATTTCTCATTCCTCCCGAATTCCCTTCTTTAAAACAAAAAGAGAAGTTCCTCAAAAACTCAGTTCCACAGATCCTAGCACAAGTTTGTGTAATTTCCATACAATTATTATAATTACATAAATGTCCTTTCATAGGAATTGTAGGACAATTTCCTATCCTTCTCAACACAGCTGATTTTGTCACTTGGAATTACATATACATACATAGTTATTACATAAAAGATACTTGAGCAAATAAAGTAAGTGTTTCACTGGAAAAAAAAAAGAGGAATACTTGGGAAGTGTGATATTGTCTCCATCAAGGTGTGTTATTATTATTAGCACGCTCAAGTGTACAAGCCAATGTTCGCTGATAAAGAGTTTTACTTGGAAGGGGAACTTGAAGAGTGACAGTGACGAGAAGAGTGGGGCTTGTGGTCATTCCCTTCCCTTCTTTCTATACCAGAATAATTATGTAAATGGAGATGTATTGACTCAAATATAAAATTACATGGACAATAATTACTACCACGATTAGCGTACAAGTATTTGGAATCCTTAACGATTTGTTGCTAACTTTTATGCTATTCCGACGTGCAAGAATAATTACGTGTACTATAGTGCCGTATGGTAAAACACAGCTCTTAACATGTGCTCCGAATCGTATCGTAACTGAGGTGTTATGTGTCGGGGTCATACATATGTAATTACAAGCTACACATATAAAATACACATATAAGACACACATATAAAATACACATATAAAATACACAGAGAGCTTGCCCATAATTCCTAGTATTGGCAATCCCTATCCAATCATACAATCCTCAGTTCCTTCGTATGTACATATCTATCACATGTAAGCCTCTGTAGGAAAAAAAAGTATGTATATGCACTTGTCTCTAATTATCTCTGTGTAGGAACCTTGCTTCAAGAGAGCTAGAGTGCATATGGGATTTTTTTTGTTGTTACTACGAATCCCTATATAAGTTGCGGAATAGTCTTTCCCTCCTCAGATATAGGTATAGTTAGTTAGCGAGAACTAACTATTAACACTACTCACTCGAGCACTAGCGCTCATACATACGATCAAGAAGGAAAAACTCGTGGACGTAATATTACATGGGAAATCATACGAGTTGGAGCGTTACTATTTTATAACACACTGTACTTATTGCTCTGGCTGTACCTACATACATATAGTCATACTGCATAGGGAGTTCACGAGAACTTGGGAGATCCTGTACTTCCCCTCACTGGGGTACCTAAAACTCACTCACTCACTCACGTCACATTATGCTCCCCAACATAGTATCGTCAGTTGGGTTGTAAAAGTGGTGTCATCGGGAGTCCTCAGTCATCACTGCACACTCGCCGGCCAAGCTCAGGAGTGAGCACATGTGAATTTATTTCTCTCGTGCCAAGTTGCACCTGCTCTTCCAAAACTTGAGTGAATTTTATTCTAATTTAAAGAATATATATACTTAAAGTACCATTAACTACCGTGAATTATATATACGAAGTTATAGTGGCAGAATTATTACCAGTGTTGAGACTCAAGCTCTTTAAAAGAAATTCCTTGGAAAAAAGTTCCTCTTAATTGTTTCATTGAGAATATTATTTTAGAGAGAGAGAGAGATTGACAGTTTTTTTTAAAACAACAAAATATTGTGTATAACCAAAGGGTTAAATTATGCCTTCACAAATACTATCCTTCCAGTCGGAAATGATCCCATTCCGACCCCAAGGAAATATATTCAGTCATAGTAAGGCTGACAAGGCGGAGTTGACCAATTCTCGGATAAGTGTCCAAAATGGGATTAATCGGACCAAAGAGTTACTCGGGATAGGGCAGAAGGTCCCGGGTCATGTCTGTGGGATTTACTGTACGGAGTGTGAAATTGCGACAAAAAAATATAGAACTCAGTTGCTCTCGGCTGGGGGTCATATGATAATCAATAGTTCTTCCTTGGATGACATCTCCGTTAATAATTGGATGGAGGAGGAGGAACACAACAACAGCTCAAACAGTAATAGTAATAGTGTGGGTCGGAGTCATGACCGAAAGTCCAACTTGGTGGTGAATGTTCGCGTGCCGGAATTTAACAAGAGGACTCATCGCTTAGTCATTAGTTTTAATCTTGAAAATAAGATCTCAGATGATTTAAACTTGATCGCCCGGAATCTTAGTCAGCTCAAGGAGTCCGGATGGTTTTTTGACAATTTGAATTACCAGGTTTGTATTTTTTCATTTCCTCTCCTCTTCTTTTAATAAAATTTAAAAAATTACAAATAATATTTAAAATATTACCTGTAACTCTTACAACTTTAAGAAAAAAATCTCAGGTTAAATCTAAATTTAAAAATTATTTGAATAATAATTATTCTAAATTTGTAATTATTCTAAATAATTATTGTAAATCCCAAAAAAAATCCCCTTGAAAATAATAGTCCATAGAATATTGACAACCTTGACAGGACACTTTAATAAGAGTCTATAGTGTCTCAATCATGACAGATCTTTAGGCTCAAAAATAATTCTAGAAGATTCGAAGTTCACCTGTAAAAAACTCACGAGGGATTTTTTTTCCTAACTCTGGATCCCAATTTAAAGGAAAAGCGTGACATAAAAAAGGAGGGCTTGGAAAAACTTTCTTATACTCGTGTGTGTGTACACAGTGATTACTGTATCAGTGGCTTTTGATAACAAGCCTGAGGAGCATAATATGGTAACCAGTAATCACTTTAATAGAGCGAGGATAATTCTTGTATTTTTTTTCTCTCTCTCTCTCTTTCTTTATGTCTACGTATACGTGTGAAAGCTCTGTCTCTGTACAGTCTCTGGTGTGATTCTCTCTATTTACGAAATAAAGTATGTTTGTGGGTTGGGATAGATTTTTTCTTTAAAAAAAAGAATCATTCAGACATTATGGCTTTGAGTGCAAATAGTAGATACAATAGACAGCTGCAGAGAAAATAAAAGATTGCACTTTGTCTGAGTCTCAATGGTCCACATTGGAGGGGCTCAAAGGAACGGTACACATTTTACTAGTATAAGGAATATAATAAAGAGCTTAGTCAGCAAAATAGACACAATGTGCTCATAGCCTCCTGCCTACTCAAATGTATGTTGTAGACATATAGGAAGCTCAGAATTTTATTCTACAGTAGCTATATCTATACTATTACAATCAGTTCAGGATATTATCTATAAAATCAGCCCAAAGTATATCTATAGTAACTTGTTAGAATGGGAAGATACTTAGAAATAAATTCAAGTTTGAATCAAGTTTTCTTCTTTTTTTTTTACAAGAGGATTATTGAGTGGCAAGAGTTTTGTAATCTCACTGTATCTTTTTCCCTTTAGTGGCCATCTCTTCTATATGAGGGAGTGTGTGTGTTGATGGCGGAGTCTTTATATCTTGAATGACTTTGATAAATGACCCAAAATATTATTTGGATGGGTCTCAATAGAGGGATCAGCAGGTTGGACAATTATTGTCTGCTTTTGTTAAGAGTCAGTCAAAGTGAAAAAAAAATTCTCAATAAGACACTATATAATGGGATTCTCTCATATGGTCTTGTCCTATAATGTTACGATTCCATAGGGAGCCTTCCATAAGAACACGCAACAATATTGAGCCCCTCCATCATCTACAGATATATACACTTAGGGTCTTGAATTTATAAATCTTCATTATAAAAAAAATTCATGCTCATCCCAATCCTGATCCTGACAATGGAACGTTCTCAGCACCAACGAACTATTGTTATTACAGAGAAAAAGGTGTGGGATTTTACTATAATAATACATACATAATTACGTGTCCACAATAAAATATAGAAATGAAAACACTTGAGAATAATTTTTGGGTGTTCCTTATTCCAATTGTTGAGATCGTTGTATTTAGACAGGTTCTTAAATGTTATTTCCCTCCAGCTCTCTCCCTCTCCCCTCCCCCCTCCCCCTCCCCTCCCCCTATACAGCCCTTCCTTCTGAATAGACTCGTGAGTCCTGTATAATGGATTTTGTATAGAATTCTCAAGTCCTCCTGAGACAGTTGGTCTCTGACAAAAAGCAATGGGAAAAGTCATGATTGGATTCCAATGAATTGGTCAAAGTCTTACATGTACAAGATTCCCATCAAAATAAAGATGTTTTCATTCCATCCCTATTGTCCTCTCCTTGAAAAGAAAATTGAGGCGATGAGACTCATTAGAAGATGAAAGGCAAGTTTGTATTAATCGGTTACCTGAAAACCCAATGACTCAGTTTGAGTTGCCATCCCTATTTTTTTTTTACCTCTTTTGAAACCACATCAAGCATTCCCATCGCATCAAGGCCTGGCTATATTCCCGCTCTTAGAATTGGACACTATACATTTATAATTGAACAAATAAACTCATCCTGAGTACACAAGGACTGGGACTGGGGCAGAGTGTATACAAGCTTCGTAATTATCTATAGATATTACTTGGGGCAATTCCCAGAAATGTAATATAAACCCTTCAATAAAAGCCTTGTATTGTTTACACATGTGTGTGTGTGTGTGTGCGTGTGTGTGTGTATACGATACGAGAGGATAACTTTAAGCAAGGGACATTTTGAAAAATATTTCTTAAGAATTCCAATCTCCGAAATTCTACGTATATGTTGACATGTTAATTTCCTTAAGTTTCTCTTTTTTTTTCCTGAGGCCCCTCCCCCCTCCTATACTATACATATATGCTCCTCGTCTCTTAGGATAATGATCTATGGGAGAGAAGAAAAGGGATTAGGGACGGTTGCTTGAGTCTTTTGTCCCTCTTGAGACTTTATTATTGCAAGCTCATTGTTTTCCTGTGGTAATGGTCCCCTCAACGTTACTCAGGATCTGTCTGTCAAGGATCAGAACGTTTTACTCATCCGAGGAAAATTCTCTCACATCTCTCACAGCAAATTCTTTCCCACGGCAGTTTCCCCCAGCCCTAAAACTATAGGATTTTTGAAATTAATTTCTCATTTAGTATTTGGAGCCAAATCCTGTCCCTTCTAATATAGTACTAATAATTTGTAATCCCTTCCTGGGATTATCTCCTTCAGAATTTTGGAAGAGAGTGGAGTGGGGGGATGTATAATTAGAAATTAAATAGAAGAGGTCTATCTGTAGCGCTAGGGATTTGACTTTTGAAATCTCCCAAGGATTTCCTCATCCATGAGAGTAAATAATATATTTAGCTGGAATCCTAAATTTCCCTAACTCCTCAATGAGTTTATCTTTCATCAATAGATAGACCCAAGCTCACCGTCCTCATATTCCTTGTTGGATAGACTTGTGTAGCTTGAATTTGATGGGATGACTCATTCCTAGAAAACCAAACTGCTGTGGATATCTATTTATTACAGGGAGAACTGTGTGTCTGTATATGTGGACAAAAGGATTTGTTGTCTTGAGTTAGATTCCCATCCCATGGTAGTAAACGTGAGAGGGCTTATGAGTTCTACTCCAACAGTATAGATAGATGCCATGTGCAATATGAAACACTATGGGAATTGAGGAACTTGTTTACAATTGTTGTCACATCTAGTGTATGTTATGATATTTGGGAGGATCAAGCCTCATGTGATTAGACTTCCAGGAAAAAATTCATCCGATATTAAATCCTCACAGTAATAATAATTATATTCAAGATGGATCCCACTGCACACACATAACACACATAACACACACACACTATACGCCAGGATTTGTTTTAAGTGATAACATTGTTTAGCATAAAATG
Source organism: Allacma fusca (assembly GCA_947179485.1). Classification (NCBI taxonomy): domain Eukaryota; kingdom Metazoa; phylum Arthropoda; class Collembola; order Symphypleona; family Sminthuridae; genus Allacma; species Allacma fusca. The sequence goes on from OX359246.1 coordinate 25,060,065, forward strand.
CTAATCAGTGCAGAGCAGACAAACCAATACAAGTCCCAAGAGCTCCTGTAATGTTTACATGTCCAATCTCTATATGTTCAGTAGATCTGGGAATATAGTACAATCAGAAATCTGAACTTTGCAATCCAATCACTTCTGGTAACAGACCCCCACCGATGTGTCGATAGCTAGTATATGCATCGGGAGTGGAATTCCGATGCAAGTGCTTCCAAAATGATCCTGATAAGCTTCTACTGTATACTCCCTCTCTGCAAATATCTAGTTTCAATTCTGAGGATCCTCTCCTGTAACAATTTACGCAACGTTGGAGATATAACTCCTATTGCAATTATGACTCTTCAAATCCTGTACGAACAAGCTATAGATAAAGGTACATATGTACCTACATACAGACATGTACAATAAATATTTGAGTTGGGCCATCAGCTCTGACCCTCATTTCAAGTGAGGATAGAGTTCCCAAGAATTCTAAAGTGTCAATATATAGATACATAGGCTTTTGTCTGAAATTAATTACGAGTGCAAATCCTTCTAGGAAAGGCTCATAATTGAGATAACAACGGGGCTGGGATTAGCATATGACAATAATTAATGTATTGTCGAGGTGAATGATCCATATAGAAATTATTACTCCACTCTGTACTGCAAGGCTTGTACTTACAGCTGGAGAGGAAGGTGTTGGAAATTGAAATGTGGATGCCTCAAGGCCTGGGAGAAACAACACTATTTTGTATATCTGTAGATATACTTATGGATATATCGTGGCATGGACTGTCTTTCTCATCTCGTGTATATATAATTACATATGTATTTGTGTGTATGTATGTGTGTGTGTGTGTGTGTGTGTGTGTATGTGTGTGTGTGTGTGTGTCAGTGACTACATCCAAAGATCTGTGAGAAGTTCGCTGTCTTATTCCCGGAGAGGGAAGAAGAATAAATACATGTCTAAGTTCCTTCCTTAAGTTACAACTTAAAGAGAAATGTTGACATGGTGGATCTGCCAAAGGAGGCATTGTTATTATGTAGATATATCAAATGTGCATGAGCTTCTCGGAATCGGGATTTGCCTCCAAGTTCCGCGTACTAGTTAACATTTGATTGTGCATGCTTTATTATCCATAAATATTTCATGGGATTATAAGATAATCATCTGTGTGTAGGAGCACTATTGGGGGAGGCATACTTATATAGAGCTCTACATATGTAATTATATATACAAATAGATACATCTCTACACATCAAACACTATTACCGTCATACCCTTGGATTTCCGAGAGTTTTCTTATATGTATCTATCTTCATATATAGACTCCATACATAGATACCATCCACTTGAGAAAAAAAATTCCTCAGTAAAAACAACACTGGGCTTCTCTCTGACAAGAGTGAAATTCCACATACCCTGACATTGGAATCTTCCCTAAATATACAGATACACAGCCCAAGCTTAAATCATAATTGCACTTAATGTGCTAAACGTGAGCACGTGTAATTTACGCTTCCCATAGAGATGAGCTCCTAGCATTTTTAAGTGAAGCCCCTGGTTCTTCCCATATGCTATTACCGTGTGTATTTACATTACATTGCAGACTGCATGGAGCTTCTGGGTATTTCCCTTAGAAATTATACAGAGAGAGAGAGAGAGAGAGAGAGGAACCCCGCCATTCCCCATGAACACAAATTCAATCCCAATCTCAGTCAGTATTGTGGAAGGTTACAATTTTTATGAGGCTATCTCCTCTCTCTTGTCAGCCTTCATATCCCCAGAACATGCAAAAAGACACGTATATCTCTAGGATAGTCCCTATCTCTCAGAAAAACTTCCATATGCTTTCCACAATTATATTGCCCCGCGAACTTTCCTCTCTGAAAGAAACTTTTTCCAAGAAATCCTTCTTTTTTTATTTTTTTTCCTACACACACACACACACATACACACATGCACACACACAAGTACTATCTATCTTGTCAGATCAACAACCGGTCCTGTACATACAAATTCCCTATTTGTAACCAATAATGGCCTGAGCTAAAAATAGTGTAGCTTTTATTGCTCCGCCAAAAAAAAAGAAAAAAAACTCTTAGAATCAATGCCAGAGCAGATATAGAGAGACCCCTATTCTTTCAATAACTTTTGAGAGACAAGCTGACGACAAGGATCCGAAAACAGAACAGGAGTCAGTATTATTTCCAGAAGTGAACTTTGAGTAAACGGTGGGGAGCAAACTGCTCCTCTTTCTTTTAAATGAGCTCTAAACCTTCCCAGCTTATTGTAATCTGTCATATATGGGAATGAGTTGAGAACATTTTCAGGGAGCTACATTCTATATATTTCCCAAGATTTTTTTTTGGTATCCCCCTTGTACCTCCATCATCTCTTGTCTCTCCTTCTTTCTTATCATCATCGTTTCGTGTCATAAGCTCCAAGTTTTGAAGTGGGACTGTATCTATACACATTACATGGGAAAGTCTTGTACTCGCAGCTCAAACACCTATTCCAAAGGTACCGGCTGCTGCTACTCTTACTACTACTACTAAGAGATACCACTATCCTCGGATCCTATTATCAGTAGGTAATTATACTCACTACGAGAGCCAAAAGGTACACGGACTTTTGTCTTCGACAGAACAATAATTGAAACGTTAGGATGATGTCAGAGATTTCGTGCTACTCCTTCATCATCATTTGAGCTCACATGGCTGTAAAGCTTGTAGACGTAAAGCTTGTTCTATCTACATGTATGAATATAAGGCCAAGCTCCTTCTTTTTTTAATATGATTGGGAAACGTAATCAAAAGTTTGGAGAACAAGTTTTTAGACTTATTTAGACCTTTTTGCTTGAGATGGTCTGACGTATGTAAACCAAATGGGAATAAATTATTGTGTATGGAGTCAGCGCTATTTCCGAGAATGCTACCTTATATTAACATTTGTCATATAAATTGCCTTCTGGGAGTTGTCAATTCATTGGGAATTTTTGGAGGGGAAGTTTGGAAGGGAAAATAAACTTTTTAATGTTCCCTGGAATTGGGCATGTGTCATTTAAATCCCTGGGCATTTTTTAGAGTCATGCTAAAATTAATAGTAATAATAATAAAAATAATAATAATAATAATAACACTGTTTTTATTTTATATTCCAGGAAGCTCAGAATCTCCTCTCTTCGGCCCAGCCCGGGACTTTCCTCCTCCGGAACTCCTCCGACCCTAGATATCTCTTCTCTCTCAGTGTGCAAACGGATCGGGGTCCGACGTCCGTGAGGATTAACTACGTCAATTGTAAATTCCAGTTGGATGCGGATGACAAATTTAATGAAGTACTGCCAAAGGATGAGTCCGTCATTGCCCTTTTAGAACTTCATGTGAGGACGGCCCGGAGAACGGGACAGGTAAATATGAAAACCCTTTCACATCAGTAGCAAATATATGTACATAATAGGGACATCAAATATACATTATTTATTTTCCTATGAAATTCTCACATGGAGTTTTGATGTTGTTCCCAGTATTTTTGGAGCCCATAAACCTTGAACCACACTTCCTTCTCTCCCGTTTCCTCTTTCCTGTTTTTACCTAGAAATAAAAATTTTTTTTTCGGGGGCACCAGCCTCAATTCTAATACTCAGTAACCTTTTGACTGTTTTTTTCTCCTCCGTACCCCCACACAAGGTTAGGAGCAATACCCGTAGATATATATACGCTGTATGTATGTATTCAGAGACTGACTTTTAACTCACTGTGCATATAAATTGGAGGATTCCCATGAAAATGTATATATTGGGGCTCGGTGCTCATTCCCCGTAAATCTCCCCACATAAGGGAGACTCTATTCCCTGTGTGGTTTGAGTGGGAATTTTATACAAAATATACAAAAACCCCTTTTAAAACCTTATTTAAACAAAACTTCAATGGGAGGTTTTTAGGTACGAGAGGTCGTATTTACCTTTGAAATTGAATCTACACGGGTGTTTTCTAAAGAACCTTTTTGCAGGACAGACACTCTTTATACAAATTCCCTTCAAAATTGCAGTTACCATTTCACTGCTTCCCTGAGACCATGCCACAAATTACTATTATGGTAATTTATGGTAACTTACTCGAAATTTGTCTACCCGTGGGAAAGCCCTGTTATAAGGAAGTTGATTGCACTTGCACAGCTTCCCCTTACTTTGTACATATACACAAATTCAGAATATAGCTCCTATATATTACTTAGGAAATTCAGGAAGGATAAAATTACAAGTATGAATTGACTTGAAATTGTAGATGTGGATACAGTCACCAGGAAATATGTAAGTTATTTTTTATGTGGAGGAGATCACAAGGAGGGAGAAAAAGGAAAGTCAGCTTTGTTTCCAAGTGGAAAGTTGTGCTGTATTTGAAATCTTTAGTAGGATTAAAGGCTGGAGGTGCTGAGCCAGATAAGAGCTCCTGTATCCAGGTGTAGGTCCAAGACTCAGTCTTTATTGGGGAGAAAGTCTTGTATATGATGTGTGTGTGTGTGTGGTCCTGGGATATAAAATTCAACAAATTCTATATACTCATACCGAAGTATAGATACAGATATACATCTAGAAATACACAAAGTAATCCCACAAAATATGTTTCACAGGGAAAGAGTAAGGAGAAAGTTTTGTGAAGGGAAAAAAAAGTTTTTTACTAGAAGTGCTCCTGAGCCCTTCCCCCAATCCTGGGCTCTGCCACATTGGCTTTTCTCAGAACATATGGGAAAATTCACATATTTATACCTGTCATGTATCTATATAAACGTATATATCTCCCATAGTAAGTTTACATCCTACACTCCAAAAGTAGAGTACTGGGTCTGGTTGAGCAGTTGGAGGAAATATACCTTTTTGATTCAGTTTTTTTTTATACCCAACCCTATAGAGAATTTCCACCTGTATCTACACACATACTGTAAAAGCCTTGTCTTTTGTCCCATGTTTTCTTTTTTGCTGCATAAGAAGGAAATTCTAAGTAATTTCTATTTGCGTCACATGAGTTTATCCTCAGAATCAATTTACAACAAGTAAATCTCTCACGGACGTATTTCCCTCTACACCTTCCTATTATTATTATTGTTATGTATGACAGTTTGATGCTCTGCCTGTTCCAGAACCTCTGGTTTGTGCAGCTTCAAATCATATTCCAAATAATCCTTGGTAGTTTTCAAAATTGTATGTATGGGATAGAATAACTATTTTACTATTTATTTCTTATTGTCAAGGGAAAATATTCCTATTTTTTGAAACCTTTCCCTCCACACCTGAGAAATAAAATGACAAATGATACGGAATGACATTCTTACAAGGACATTGAATATTATCCTGAATAATGAATGACTCTCAAAATTGATGATTCTTCTTTTTTGCTTTCTTCCAGGTCTGGGTGGAGCCGAATGGAAAGTACTACTCACCCGTGGTGCTCAGTCAGCCGTTGAGGAAGAAAGTTCCCACGCTTCAACATCTCAGCCGACTCGTCCTCAACCGAACTGAAGTGAAAACATCCGCAATGATTCCACCAGGCATTAAGAACTACTTAACCGCCTATCCATTCCTCCTGTAGGGATCCCCCAAAGATCCTCCTATACTAGCTTCCGCCAGGACCTCCACACACAGATAGACTCTAGAATATCTAATATATTATAAAGTAATAATAATAATAATATTAATAATAATAACATCAATGCAAATAACATCTCTGCTCACCCGCGTTTTTTTCTATAAAACTCTGACTGATTTTATCGTAAATTATTCAACGCCTCCTCACCTTAATCCCATAAAAATCCCCATAAAAAACAAACTCTCCAGAACGGATCAAAACCCATAAAAAAATATTTCTTATAAAATTGCGAATTGTTCACTCTCCCTCTCCCGCCCACTCGAAGCATAATATCTTTTTATTATACGTTAGAAATAATTATTTGTAAAAAACAATTGTGGTCCTTTAGTCTCCAGGTGTTAATTAATTGTAATAATTATATAATTACATGGTATATACATACATACATACATACATAGCAGCAAACCAAAACTGAAACTGTAGCTTTAGATCAAATCCCTATTTTGAAGAAGACACGAATGTAAATGTACAGTATAGGTGATGTTCCCTTATAGAGCCGGAAGAGCCAATGACATTATGTATAATTATGTAATTATTAGAGTGACCAAGTATTTATTTATTGTTGCAATTCCTCTCTCTCTCTCTCTCTCTCTCACTTGTTGTTATATAATAATTAATTCTATATACCCCAACGGTTTTTATTATGTCAATCCCCTCGTTCCAGCCCATAGCTCCGACGTAGCTATAATTAATTATTAATGTATAATTTATATCCTATCCGAATACGCAATCACGTCCCTCAATTCCATCGGGTTTAAAAACTGAGAGAGACAGGAAATTAATTGTAATTTATTCTCAAGCAATTCCTACAAGAGAGACAAAAAAGGGTTATTTCCTCCAAAACTTGAAATGAATGGTCACCAGAGGGAGATACATATTGACTTCAATATTATGTACCAAAAACAAAATGAAACTATGTGTGTGAAATAAGACAAACTGTAATAATTACGAGTGTACATCTGCAGCTTTAACTCTCTCGGAGATATATTGACCTTGTCGTTAGAAAAGGTTACGTTATTTTAGGGCTAGTAAGTATCTACTAAGAGTGATAAGAGGAATGAGAGGAAGGTAACCTAAATGGAAGTTTTTACTCTCTGCCTATGGGTTTGTGTGTGTGTGTGTGTGTGTGATTATGTGTGTGTGTGTTTGTGGGAAAAATATCCAGGAATGTTTTTTTAGCTGCGTTTGAGTATCTATCTACAATCTACACATAGGAGGAAAAGTTCTCTGAGTATTTCTATTGATTTCCGATTGAGTCCATAGTAATTTTTTTTGTATGTTATATTTGTATAACCCTATATGTAGATATAGGTCTGTACTAAATACTATACTGTACTATACCCAATGTAGGGGATATGAGCTAATTAAGACAATTCACAAATATACTATTGATGGCCTAAATTCAGCCCAATGCACTACCTATATGTATATATAATTAAATGCACTGTATAATATATGGCATGGACGTCCGTCCCTATATATACATGGACGTGTACATATGTACATACATGTCATGTGAAGATATTACCTCTATAAAAATATTTCGCAAAGGACCTCTATCTACTACACAACCGTACATAATTATACCTACATACATATATGAACCACTGTACGGATTTTAGGTTGGGCTTCTCTATATAATATTTTATCTAGATGTGTATTTAAAGATACAGGCAAAAGTCTAATTTTTTTCCCCTTGGTCTCAATACTAAAACACACAATTGAGTTTACTCTTGGTTATTTATATACTTTAATAATATTTACGGGATTGTCCGTATATAGTAGTATACTGACGTGCTGTATACACACGGAGTCTTTATTATTTTGACAATAAATGTTGACACACTTTGTTTGTAATAATTCTTATCCCTCCTCGGGTCTTATTTACTTCCGCATCCTCATCTTCTATGTCTCATCCTGTCTGGTCAGAAATTTTTACGGATTTGTGTGTCTCATCATCATCATCTCTGTCCTCCCATCAAAAAGGACTAGGCTTCCTGGAAAAAATAACAATATAAGCATATCCGTGTGTCCCTACGTTTTCATTTGTTTTTTTTTATTATTTAGGTGTGGGTGAGAGCAAATTCCTCTCAAAGATCTGGTGTGGTCTCAATAAGACAGAGTGCTTGTGTGGCTTGCAATTTAGGTCCTTGGCAATTTGACATGACACACAGACTTATTCCCATGAAACGTTACTATAGAAGACTCGTGGCTTTTGTTCAAGACCAATGGTACATTTACAGCATATAATTATATAGGTACTGTATATACAGATACCATTAGGTATATCTATAGTTATAGGTAACGTTGGGGACTACACAAGTCATTGGGATGAATCATAGGAATCTCAAGCATGAATGAGATCAGGTGTGTGTGTTTTCCACACGTTGGGAAATAGCAGCGTGCATATACGTTTGAGGATCATACGGTCTTGGAGATTGTAATCTGCATATCTACACAGTATCACCATAGACTCTGTAACCCCTCACACATCAGCTGATCCTCGGATGAGTAATAACACAAGGCTGATTGAGAGTGGAAGGCTTGAGAGAGCAGACGTAATATATGTAGGAAGGGTGATGATGACGCAAACTACTGAGCTACACATTACTTACTTATTGTCACAAAAGTAAAAAGGTACACGTCTTATTTTTCCTATCGGATCTTAATATTCTCCCTTCCCATACTACAGGACGCAAAATTGCGTATTAGCAGTGATTCATTTAAGGAAGATTCTACGTATCAACTTGTTTATTCATTTCTGGCCGAGTCTGGAAAAATGTAATGCATGGGGGATTGTCAATTGTGGGAAAAAGTGTTGACGACTCACCTAATATTCCGTTGAACTTTGTTCTTCGCAACGCAGGTACACACTGTGCACATAATTACTACATGCTGAAGGAATAGGATTTTATTTTAATTTAAAAAATCCTTTGAGAATTCCCTATAATTTACGTCAGCATTTTGTAGACGCATTTTGTCCCTAAGGACACTATACATATGCTCCGTGCTTTGGTGGGAACATTATATGAGGAACGTAATTTATTTTTACTTCATTCACATTTTTACTACCTGGAATTTTACTTCAAAATCTGACTTGATCGCTTTATACCAGTTGGGGACTTGGAACTAGTTTTAGTTACAAAAATTGTAAGTTTTTCACGGCCGTTGAGCTCTACACCGGGACTCAACTTTGTAAATCGGGATTGTATCCTTGTAATAATTATTTTTGCAGTTCAAAATTCTCAGGGAAATTGTCTGGAGAAAATTTACGGACTCTCCAATATGAAAGAAATTTCCAGGGGGAGAAGTAATATACAGTTTCTTGTCGCTGTACAGGAGATCCTATAATTGGAAGAGGATTTTGGAGAGAAAAAATATTTGGACGTTCCTTGTACTATGACATGAATTTTTTTCGCCCCTCACCAGAGCACATATATTTTTGCAGAGAGCACAGAGCGTTACAATTAACTCCTTGTATGGGATCCTGAGGGATGAGAGGTCACTATTATGGGATTCAAATGCTTTTGCTCTACTCTGCCGATCCTTCCATTAATTTCCCCCATAGAATCCAATGGATTTGATAAGATACACAGTAGCTGGATTGAATCCTCTCAATTCCTAGGAATTCACTGATTAAGATGTCCTGTCATGAGCGGTAATCGCACTACACATAACCCCCATTGCAATTATTACAATCATCAAATATCCCATAATGACAAATCAAACCATTTAAAAAAAATAGCTTGGAGTTAAAAGGTTACGTATTTTTTAAATTCATTCAAGCCTCACACTCCGCTAATCTAAAAGTACTATAGCCCCAATTAGAACCCAGTGTTTACATTCCTATATTGAAGTAACTATAAATATGTAATAATTATTACCTTGTTGTACTAATGGCAATATTGAGATAAGGATTTCCCAGAAATCCAGATACGCAAGTAAGTAGATCCCAATGGACGGGATGCTTGTCCAAAGTAAAGCTGTAAGTAAAAGGAGATCTGTCCCTTCGTGTCAGGCCTCCCCATAAAACATGGATGTTATTTTATGGAAATGAGAATTTCAGCATCAGCCCACAATATCCCCCGAGCATATGTTCATACAGGAGACTTAATTAAATCAAAATGGAGCTCTACAAAAAATATATCTACCCATTTGATAAACTGGAATTTATTATTAGTATTATTATTGAAACTGAAGTTGGCAAAATTCTGACATGGGGATATATTCCTAGGAATAAAAGCGAAAGTATTTGTGAAGCAGATTTTCAATTCAAGTTGAAATTCAAAAGGGTTCATCTCCCCCCGTTGTATGTCATGGAACAAAGTTGTTGAAGGGAGTCATTGCAAATGGCTGGGCTCTCTCATGGGAAAGTATCTGTACGCAGTCTGTGTATGACCAAGGATGATGAGATGGATAAAGTTTTTGGGACGACCATTTCTCGGAATAATCAACGAGGGAGGTCAGATATGGCTGGGGAGAGTGGAAAAAAAATCCAAGTTTACTCGGAATTGTGATATTGTGAAATGGAGGCATAGAAAGCGTGGATAATCAAAGTAGCAACTCATGTTTCAGCCTAAACATTCATCTCATATCCCAATCCATCTTGACTCCTATCAAATTGGGGAGGCAGGAGGATTTCGCCGAAACAAGGACAATAATAAAAAAAGCTTTTCCAAATCCTATATATATCTATCTACTATCACACTGCGAGGCATCCCCAGCCTTAAATCCTCTCTATACAGAACCAAGAGAGAGAGAGAGAGAGAGAGAGAGAGAGAGAGTTACAAGAATTTTCATGGAACCAGAGCTCTCCGCTGTTCTTCAACACTTTGTGAGAGAAGGGACAGCCGCTCCTGACTCTTTATACATTATACGTGTATTATTACAACAGAGCCTGACATTTTTATAGGAATAACAAGCAGGGAACTTATACAAAAAACACATGCTGATTTTATTCCTGAATTGTCTCATCTTGCCCCAAAGACCTGATATCTTCGAGACTCGCTCCTGCTTCCTCAGAGTAAATTCATTTTTGCTCCATATATTCAAGTAGTCAAGTCTATAATAACATTATATATACACAAAAAAAAATGTGTGTGCTCTCAGCCAGGAACCCTGGAATAATTGATGGAGTTCCAAATAATGAGACTTCAAAGCTTCCCCACACCTCCCCTGTGTCATTCTCAGTATATAAGGACTACAGATAGTAGTAATACAGAAACAGGGCTGTCTATCCCTGACTCATTGTCAAAATGAGACTCACAATTACTTTCAAAGTCCATCATACTATCATACTATCATACTATGTACATGTATTTTATTGCAATGTTGGGCTGACGGAGCGGAGTGAGTAATGGAAAAAATGATGAGAAATCATTTCAAGACCTGTTGATCAAGTGGTTGTTGAAGGGATGAGAAGATCAAGTGTAGCTTCAAAAGATGGATGCATACATATGTATAGAAATATTAACGTTATATCTTGGATATACCCCTCGGGGAGACTCTATATAGCTGGATCGGAGCGTCCATTTATTTTAATAATCTGTCGGAAGACGTGCTTGTAAATGTTTATGAAGCCGGGGTGGGAGATTACAAGGGAAATAAATCCAGACATGCAGGACTTGAAGAGTCAGTCACTTCCCAATAATAGTGGCTTTTGAGTGTGTGGTACATTTTTGTTATAGGTTATAGGCTCAATGTATAGGGGGGACTAATCTTGGAAGAATATCCGGCTGATTGGACTTGATGGATCCACAATCAACCATTTGTTGATGAAAGGCTTTTTTTTTTGTTTTGAGGTTTGAACTCTCCCGCCCTTTTACAATAATTCTCCTGGTCAAAATTTATTCAAAGCTTATGACTGAGGCTTCGGGGTCTGAAGAAGCTGAGAGGAATCTATTCTTTAAGCGTTTCTCTACAGAATGTGTAACAAAATTTGTGCATTACGGTATAGTGGCTTTGCAAAGGCCCAATTTTGGATCGACAATCATAAGAGACTAAAATAGGTTGGAAGTAATTTTGGAAGACCACTTGGAAATCATTTGCTTCAAATGGTGAAACTTGAGATACTATTCTTACGTGCATGGGAGCGATTACGTCAATCCTTGCGTAACCTTTGGTCAGTGAACGACTTCTATCCGGTTCAATGGAGTAATTCTTAGAATGTCTTGGTTGGGAATAATGCTGGCCTTGTTATAAGTATATAAAAACAAACGGATGACATAAGGTCTATCATAATAATAAAAAAAAAAGAATTTTAGCTTTAGAGGGCTAGCAAAGAAAAGTCAGACATAAAAAATAAGTATCCTAAAAATATTCATGACTCATGGAACGGCGGTCGTCTCCTCCTGGGAATAAATTGATATGGTGTGAAAATGCTCAGCGGAGAAAAATGATACCTATTAGTATTTCAAATTGCTGACAGCTTTGGATTTTTCTTGGAGTCTTACACACATATACTGTATTTGTATGTACAAAAATGATTGAGTCAGCGCAGCTGGGAATGAAAAATGAACGTGAGAATTTACATAAAATCCAGGACCGTGTACGTATAAAAGCGAATCTCATCCGTTGCTTACAAGAGGGGTTTTTGTGAGCGGAGGAAAATATTTTTGGACAGCTGGGCTTAACACAGTTTCTTCTTTAATATTGTTTCGAGGACTGAAGGCTAATTTCAGGGGTGCTTTTAAGGGAGTGTCTTAAGGCTGTCACGGTGTTCCAGATGATTGTAAAAGCCGTCCGTAGCGATGTGATTAGGATTGCGGGTCAAGTCAGGGATTCGAATCCACGTCACCTCTCAGACAGTCCGGCTGTAAATTTTCAAATTTCAGGTCGATGATGAGTAATATGTATGAGTTAGGGACAAAAATTAATTAAATAGGTTTAACCCATATATATACGCTGTTGCCTCCTAGGAGGATTTAAGTACAGTAGTTGTATATGCTGTATAGTATACATGAAATCACATCTTTTAATCTGAGACCTTTTTTTATTGAATATATAATTACTACAAATTTATCTGTGGTCAGCACTACGTGCTCCTGAGTAATGATTATGCATCCACTAAATTCTGAAAAACGTTTAAAATAATATTCAAATTAGCATGTGGGAGTTCATGTGACATCTACCGGTTTATGGGAAATATAATTTATTTCTAACGACAAATTTGACTATAGATGGCGCAAGTTTTCCTTTCCAGTTTCTGGACAAAAGTATTTGCTTGTGTTTTTATACATGACCTCATTTAATTTTCTATGGTCAAACGGATGACCTAATATCCTTCAAAAATATGAAGCTTTTTAATTTTTACCTAAAATCTGGGCATGTACAAAATTTGCATTCAATGGTGTCATTGGTTCCGCAGATGTCATACGTACAGACAAACTCACTCAACATAATATCCACAAAAGAGACTTTGAGCGTTGCTTTGCCCTTAAAAATCTCTACTACACAAAGAATAACATTATGAATGAAAACTTCGCTTGACCTTATGTTTAGATACCAGAACTGTAAATATCTTTATTTGGACTTTATTAAAATCTTCCTGTTACATATTAAAAGATGTTTGAGGAAATGGATTTGACGTAATTCCCATAAATAGGATACAAAGTCAAATGCTACAGGGATATAAAAACTACCTTGTTCCTGAACCAATGGGATGAATACATATGTCATAGAGACTTGCAAAGTTTTTGTTCACAAGAATTTTCAGGGTGCAGTTTTTAGTGTACAGGAAGTGATCTCGCTTTAAAAATACGTGTGACTCTCCCTTATTGGAATCATTTATGAATGATTATATTAATGAAGAGTATACATTCTGTTTATTCACTTTTGCTTTCAACAAGACTTTTGGGGGTGCTCAATTTCCTTCCCTTTCAGAACGTAAGGTAGGTTAAGAATTTTAAATTCAATACAGAAACAAGCACACTAAATATCTGTTTATCTCTAAATATTAAATTTCCATTTCGCAAGAAATTCTTATCAAAATTACGTTTGATGTTTTGCATTGTAGTACACACACTTGTGAAAATTAAAGCACTTGAATGAATCATACGGGGATATCTGAGACTTATCATCTATGTATAATGAAGGTGTAGCTCGACTATGCATGTATGTACAGTATATGCAGGCCAAAAATAATTCAATACATTGCATATATGCAAATTGCAAATAACACTCCCCCCTATACTTCGGCCTTCGTCAAACAAATCATATCATATGGTCCTTTCCGATAAAAGGCAGACGAGAAATTATTTCCATGTAATTGACAAACAGCGTCAGGCCTTGTGTATAATTATGTACATACGTGCCTTCCCTGAATTACACAAATGATGTCCGGAGCCTTTGTAATCTATTTATAGCTCCATATGCTCTCACGTACAGAGTGTACTCTCTTTTGACATCCCAATATTAGAATTATTATTTCCGTTCGTACATATCAAATGAACGATAAAATCACACTTTATCGATTACTCCCAGCATGCTCCCTCCACACTAGTACTACACCCAATCAGCTACAAAAGTAGAAGTTGAGACACATCTGGAACAAGGAAAATAATTCCTAGGATTTGTTCCAGTAGTATAGCTCAGAGTAAATAGTAGGTCATGTGCCTTCCAGATGATATAAAGAAATTATATTGACATAAGCTGATAAGATGACAATGAAAAGACAGCGTGAGAAATCCAAGGGAGGATAAAGTCTCCATAATTGGGAGCGTGTCTGTGTGTATGTGTGTTCGGCAGTAAAAACGGAAAAAGTTTTTCAATTGAGAGATAAATAAGTTTGCGGTATTAATTTGTCCCCTGGTTTTATTTGCCTCAGCGAAATCTCTCGCTAAAGATAAAGTTGCGGGCAATTATAATTAATCCATGCTAAAAATAGAACCACGAGCCACAGACAACGGGACGAGTGCTGAGGTTCAAAGTTTTAATTGGAAATTTCCCTATCAATTGGGACTGCACGCTAAATCTCATGAAAACTAATAATTTTAATTCGACAGATACTCCCACTATTTAGCATGTTTCCTTATGAGAGAACTTTTTACACTTGTAAAATTATTTCGGCAAATTATATCTACAAATTCTTTACCACAATTTTTATCTTTTTCCTTGTAAACGTCTATACAGTCTCAAATATAGTTTCGAGGGTTCCATAGTCTTTTTAAGAACAGTCGTTTTTACTCTTAATTTTAATTGCTCAGTTTGCTCCATGAAGTGCTGAAGTTTGGAAGCATTAATTAATTTTTTCAATTATTACAAACCCTAATATTGTTTCTCAAAATAATCCCCATATTATTTAATCCCCAAGCAATTTTTGCTCTTGTTTCCTTAAAATCATGAAGACATTCTTCCTCTTGTTTTTGTTACTGGCAGGAACAGCCGCAATTTTAGCTCAGCTCAAAAGTAGTGGCTCAAATATGGGTGAATCTGAAATCGAGGTAAGGCATGCATGGAACGCTTAATATATTTTTTCCAATAGAATTTAGTTTCATAAAAAAATTTTATTTGTACAATTATTATTCCCTGTTAATGACAAATTATTCCCATACATTTCAGACCGGGACAGATTTAGGGCTGGCTCGAGAGAAAAGGTTCGAGACTTACATCCAATGCAGGAAGAATTACGTCTTTTACTACGGTCGGTGCAGACCGGATAATTTCATATCCAAACTCGGAGCGATGATGGACGTCTACAAGAAATTACCCAAAGGTTAAAGGAAATGTTGACTGTGGATAAAAATAAGTATGGACGAATCCCCTTGGATTCCTAAATGAACACATTAAAATTGCCAGTGATGAAAGAGAAAATACAGAGAGGGGATACAAACTGTCTAGTGTCATTTTATTAAGGAATTATGAAAGGATTTCCATAAATGCACAATTTAACTGTGCTCTGTATGTATGTATCTATGTACATATGTCTTTAGGTCATGTACATATCTATAGTTCGACGTGGATTGTGAGCCCACAGATTTAGTCATGACCACACAATAAGCATCCTCTCATTACATTTTTAGAGCATTGCATTTGCAGAGGTTCATTAACTGAAAAGGAGTTGGGTTAGGGCATCCCTATTTCGGGATCCTATTTCACTCTGTGGTTATGTACATAATTACACCAAATGGGAGAGGAATGTAGTGAGAGTGTGCGGTCATCATCATCTTGAGGATCCTTGCAAGAATAGTATAATTTATTGTTATAATCCTACAATGATTTCTCTCACTATAAGAGTCTATGCAGCCCTGAAGCCTTGCAAAATCTCCGCAATCAACATATAATCACAAAAGAGTCATCTCACAGTCGTTTGTATCTCTGTGGATTCATGTCCTGTATGAAATCTCAGGTGACTGTGATGATAAGTCTACGGTTTTAAAATCCGTTGAGTTCTATTTCAAGGGAGGAGGTTTCATTCATAGATGTGTTGAAGCATATCTAAAATGTATACAGAAAAGCGCCGCTGTTTAATATAGGGACCTTATTTATAATTTTTTTTTTTTAGATTGGGGCATACTGATACTATTTTGGAGGCTCCCGTCTGTCAGAATGCTAACTTCTGTCTCTGTATATGGAGGAGTATATATGTAATTATTAAACAAGAGGTACATTGTGTGGGTTTGGAAGGAATGCTCCTGTAATAATTATATAAAGAGATGAGTGAGCATACATAGACTCTATCCCATAGATCTTATCCACTGGTGATTAAAGAATGGGTAAGTTCTCAATGGTAACGTGGCATGTCAAGTATTCATAAAAGCACTGGGACAGAGAGCGTCCTCCCAATCCCTCTCCAATAGATACTTATATGGGAGATTGTGTGGAGGTGGGTGGACATTAAGAGCTTTGTTTATACAGCACCCCTCCAACTTAGTCAAATGAGGGTGTGTGCTTTGATATAGATTAGTCCTCAAGCTGTTTTTAAAGTGTTACTTGTAATGTCCAGAAGGAAAAAAAAATCTTCCCAGACGATCCGTCTGTATGGAAACTATTCCGTATGGAGATGAGGGGCTGAGAAGTAGGAGATATTTAAAATAAAATCACAGCTTATATTTCCTGTTGGTTTATTTCCAACCCAATTAGAGAACAAGCTAAAGCTCATATGTAGTTGATTCCTGACAAATTACTAAAAATACCATTGCTTTCCTTTCTGAATAAATTCTTACAGTTCCTCTGAATTATTCCCTTTCTCAAATTTTCAAGAGGGATATCTTCTGGTATCAATAATTTTGAAAACACATATAAATGTCCTACTAGACAATTTGCCATAGGACTTTTATGCTCCTCAATATAATCGTATGTAATTTTGTGTGACTCAACTAAATGCGTTCAATTGACACAGTTCATAAGATTTTTCAGGGAGGATTTACTCTTGTTACAAAATTTCCCAGTAAATTTCTGTCCAATAATAAAATATTTTTTCTTATCCTCAGTAACGATTCTCATGCTCAACAGGGAAGAGGTTGCTCCATAATTCCGGAAAACAGTGGATAACAGCAACAGATACACAAGCTAAGCCCACGCCAGAAAAATCCAATTTGTTCGTATCACATATCATCCTCATCTGAAGGATAGGACTGGATTGCTCGTACCGTACCGTTAACGAGCCCGTACTTTGGGATGAAACAACATCAGAAAAAAATTGTCAAAATAAGAAGAAAACTTTCTCTCTCTCTCTCTCGTCCTTGACAAGACAAAAACAATCATTTTCTTTGAAATCGGATTTCTTGGGTAACTCAACGCGTTAGATGTTCTGGAACAAGATCATTTGTACACACTAACGTTTCAAGTGCGGGCTCCAGCAATTCTGGGGTTTTCAGTGTGTAACACATGGGCTATATGTAGATATACCTACATACATATATATGTATGTATATGTATACCCTATGTATTATTACACTCCAAAGAGAACTTATATGGCATCCTATTTCAGGTCTTACGTGTTGTAACAAAACGTCTCTATTTTTTTCACTCCCTACTACATATGTAACATACCCTCTCTCGTCCCTAACTACTACAATAATAGAGTGGATGATATTGAAAAAGGGGAGAACATCAAATCAAGGTAATGTGTGAGGAAATATATCTTGAGTAATTTTTTGTAGTGTCCTACAATATATCTATATTTTTCCATCCCGTGTGCACTCTCTTTATAAGGGAGTCCCTCCTTCCAAATAGGATTTTCTAAAATTCCCCCGGACAACCCAATGGTAATCTACACCTTTATAAAGGAGCCTACTATAACAGAGCCTTTCTGTATAAAGAGCCTCCCCTGTATTTCCTTTTGAGGGATTACCAGCATATTTCTGGAAAAGCTCCACACAAAGCGGATAATGAAAAGGAATACAATGCGAGATGACATTCGAACACACTAATCCTTCATGATTGATGATCATTTGCTATGAATACCAAAATGTGGTAATTCCCATTAAAATATTACATTAATCCAGTCACATCTATATTTATGGCTTTGTGTAGGTGTAATAGTAGAGTAATTACTAATCCCAAGCTTTTTATAACGATGGAGTGCTACTGTTTGTAAAAATAACGTCAAACGAAAAATCCACACAAAAAATCCACACAGTAGATTCTAACTATAGGAGCATCCCAGCCCTTCAAATAAAACAACTCCTAAAAAAATTCTTCTCAGAAGAAACACAAGAATTTATGGTACGAAGAGACATTTAACGGAATATTTTCCCTCACTGTGTAAAGATTCCTATTTCAAGAGCAGCTGTTATAGGAACAGCTCACTGTGGAAGCATTCTACGTATGTATGTACATATGTCCATGTGTATAGGTGTCTATGTTATGTAAATCCAATTCAGTCATCCTGATGTTCCCTCATGATGAGGTTGTCAGAATAATAATGATTGGAGGTTCAAACCCTCAAAGGTGTATGTATGTACATATGTCCTTGAGTCTCATAAATACTTGGAACTTATGCCTCTCATTGCATATACAATTGAGCTTCGAACTATTTCTTGGACACCAATAAATAATGGATTTTCACTGGAACGATCCACACACACACACATACACACAGACATATACACACATACACACAAAAACCAGAGAGCTGAAAAAGCACGTGTGAGGACCCACAGTGCCAGTGGCATCCCAAAGGACTTTACAATTTCCAGTCTATACAAATAAAATCCCTCTTCCCAGAAGAGGAGACACTCCTCAGCATGTACAAGAATAGGAGAGAATAGTGTGATTTATTCAGAGGCTCTCCAGCTCCAGCGTTTGTCTTGAGCTTGACGTCAAGCCGAGAGGAAAATCAAAGTTTGGTCTTAATTCCATCCACATGGGAAGGAAAGCAAGACAAATTAAAAGGAGAGTTTAGAACAAGTGTGCTAAATTAATACATCAAAGGTTCCTCAAGGTACGTCCAACAACTAAGGAGCAGACACATATACATAGATCCTGTACATATTGTACATTCGGAGTAGATAATTATACAAGACGGTCATATATCTATAGATAGCAGTGTCATCATATCTCTATAGGGCCAAAAAGGAGACTTGAATATGAGATGCAACTTTTGCCTTGTATATAGTGAGAGGGACTTGTATAGGGTACTTCTGGTACAAGGGCATTCTGTAAAATGTACTCCCGGGATGAGGAGAATGTATACTCTGTGTGTCACACTAGAGGTGGGAGAGTTTCATATAATAATTATACAATGCTCTGTGACTCCTTCATTGTAGGGGAAGAGTAACAATAGTAGAGTCTTTGAACAGTCCGGAGTAGATACATATGGGGCTGAATTTAGGGGGAAAAATAGGGGAAGAGAAGTAACTCTTGTAGAAAGTCTTTGTATAATTATGTACATATTTCCTTTTGTATTTTCACAGTTGCCAGTTAAAATGTGGAGCAGGAGTCCTCCCGGCAAATCCAGCTCATTCTTCTTGGGAAGAAGAATTATCTTTTGTTTTCTTCCTCCTCTCTTCTTCTTATTGTTACTATTTTCCCTGACGTTCCAGTCCACGGAGGCTGAGGCTGAGGCTGGGAGTTTTGGATTTGATGGTCAATCCCTCTCAGGCGGGAGGATGAGGATGAGGCGGCAAGAAAGTACCAACTATTACGGGAGCTCCTATTATCAGCCCAATCCTCAAAGACGGTATTCCCAAAGACAGTACTCACAATTCTCACAATATAATAATTACCCACGGCCCGAGACGCCAGGATATAGAGGAGCAGCTGGGGCTGGTTTCTCAAGCGGAACTCCCATCCTGGGATGTCAAAATGGTTATCAGTCCGTTCAAGGGAATTGTCAACCGACAGTGTATTTTTAGAGGGATTCCATGTCAAATCCAACCTTTAAAAAAATGATTACATACTATTTGAAATAAAAACTACATTTTTTTAATGATTACAAATATTTACAAACGGTTCATTCTATTCGGGAGGAATTCTCTTCCGAACTTCCGGTTTAGTGCATCTCATTGGGGCATACTGAGATTCTTATCATTTCGCCCCGAAGAGGCCCAATTACCAAGGGGCTTTTTAAGGAACAGGACTTTTAGTACTACAAAATTCCGCTTGAAGTATTCCAGTCCCTTGGAAAAGAAAATAATGAACAAAAGAGAGGAATAAAGACAACAAATGATCATCTTCCCTATTTAGGATTAAATCTCCCAGCGCTATATGGTTTGTAATACTAAAGTGAGATCTTAAAGTGGGAACAGCCTCCATGCATAATATCTTTTAAAAAACAGCCCATGGACATGTCTACAATGACAATAATAATATCATCCACTCTGTAAGCATCCCTTCTCAGAAATTCATCCATGGCGGCTGAAACCTTTTAATTCTTAAACTCCTGCTCAAAGTATTTGCTCTTAGCATATCTATATATACATATGTACGTGATTCTTGAGAACAATTCCAACTTAAAATAAAAGTCTGAATGGAACTAGCTTGGGATTGTAATGCAAGCATACCTATAGGTATGTATGTACCTATATATGTACATACTACAAGTATTTTCTTATATTAAAATCTAAAAATCTCAGGATTGGGAATATGTAAGGTCTGGAAGATAAAGGAATTTTTTATCTCGTTCCAAAGGAATATTTTGATGCCGTCGGTAAAGAGGCCAAATGAACTAGATATGTATTTCCGATTACTGGGAAAATGCTCTGGAGGAATTTCTCAGTGGAAGCAAAATGTTCCATACAACTATTATACAGTTTACTTTAATTTGGGGTGCTTTTAGCTCATTTTACTTTCAGAGGGACAACTATCTATAAATAAAAATTATTTGCTTTTAATGAAAAAAAAAGCATCCAGATGAAATTCTCCCCAATGCTCCCCGACCTTATGAAAAAAGTAACAATACTGTAAGAGGGGAATTAATTTTGTAGGGAATTTTATTGAATTGTTTAAAAAAAAGCGTCAAAGGTTGTTTGTCTTTCGCTGTTTTAATAAATCCCGAATATTTGATATTGTAAAAAAAAGGAGTATTTTAAATTGCACCATGTTATATATATGTCTTTCCATGGTAGCTATCTCATTTAGGATTGTAACCCATTCTTGTTACATTTCCTCATCTCTCTCTCTCTTCCCCGACTATTCCTAGAGTCTCAGGGCGACGACAAATTCTGACAACTCGACTATGATGTAAAATTGAAAGGGTCGGATCTAAACTTGTAGAATATTTTATGAAAGAGCACTCCGTGCAATTTAACCAACTCCGGGTATTTCCCGAACGTATAGTAAAAATGTAGGATTCGACGATAAAAAAAAAAGATAGATATAGGGAATCTTATATATAATTATATATATATAATTCTGTGTAGGAGAATTATATATAGCTTGGATAGATATATGTACCTTCCACATATACAAATAAGTACTTCAAAGTGAAGAGCACGCATACTGTATAGTATGTTATACTAGGAGGGCCATAATAGAGGTAGTATTCGTGCAGTACTAGCTGGTACGCGGGCACACACTCAACCTACTTTGAAATATTACTCGGAACATCTCCTTTTGTACATGCTCGAGAGTTTCAAATCATCATCATGCTCCGTACGTGAAAGAGGCATATATAGACAGTGAGAGTTCTGGGAGAGAGATGGGAAATGGAAAAGTTAAATTCTGAGAATTTTTGCCCCAGAATCGTGCGTCGCATCTTCTTCTTCTTTTCTTCCTTCCAGCTCTCCCGACCAAAAGGGCTTCCTCTCCAGCCTTTCTTCTCTTTTACAGTATGAATGCTGGGCTGTATGTAGCTCTTATCAATCCCTCTCCCCCCTTCCCCCATGTAACTCACATGTCCTGAACAAGTCTTTTAAACAACAAGAATCCTTTCCACCACAGAACTTCCAGGCCCGCTCCTTGTATACTTATACATATTGAGTCAAGGCTATTAATGCCTGTGGACGCACGTCATGTACAGGAATCATACAAGGTGGCTCAGTAGGCTTGATCCTTCATTCCCAGAGCCCAGGTACTTTGAGTGTTGAGAAACCAGTTCAGGGAGTGTCAGCGCCACCTACCAGACTAGAAGCAGTTTAGGAGATAATTCAACAGAAATTCCAGGAGTCCCTTCAAAACGCACTGAACTCTGTTAGAGATGGACCCGCGGACATCCATTTTAAAAATTCCCTGCCTGGGACAATCTCTGAATTTAAACTCCGCGAGCTCCCTCTATACACTTGAACAGAGCAATGTTTTGCAAAAAAAATTCGGCGGGCTTTTAAAATTGTTTTAAAATGCTATCGGTAGTTGGCGCTATGGTGAAGCAGGGCCTTAGGTTTCTATTTCTAGGGCTCCCCCTCTCTTCGTGTAATTCCACCTGTGAAGCAGAAGAGCTCCAAAATTATTCGGAATCAAGTTTTCATCAAATATTCAGAGTTTTTCCCATCGGAATAACCTGAAGTTTCTCATCCCTCATCGGTCACAACCTTTCATTTTGATGCAACTTCAAGCGAGGAATATTTTTTCATGACAAAAAAAAATCCGAGAAGAAAATTTATACCTGTTATTAATTCCTTGAGGACATTGTGCTCCCTAGTGCTGTCAAAAGCCACATATCAGCTTGCGACTTGGGTGTTTTTTTTTTGTAAAATCTTTTTTTATTCCCTTGGAAGGATGGAAAAGTGCGGGAAGATTTGAGAGGATCCTGTACCCTCTGACTCTACAATCTACAACTAATCCCATCTCATTCAGTTTTGTTTTTCTATAAAAGATCCCAAGCCGAAAGAATGCGTGAGGATGTACAGATATATAGTACATCTCCTGTAAGAACACATTGTATATAGATACACAGAAATTTAACCAATCTTGCATACCTATTGATGTGCATAAGTACACATGAATGTACATATGTTTATCTGTTATGCGTCATATAGTTGAAAACACTCGAAACTTTTATCATCTCTTCCCGCTCAAGAGAAGACCCAAGTCTTTCTTGCAAGGGGAATGAAAGGAGAAATCTCATTTCTAAAATGGATAATTCCAGGAAATCCAGACCTGAATTTGCTTTTCTCACACATTCCATCTCAAATTTTTATCCTCTAACTTCTTTTACATTCCAGAAGGTGTAAGTGTGTATCTATATATAAGGGGGCACATCTTGGGAGGAAAAATAACACACCCTCAGAATATAGCGAATCTTCAGAACAGCCTTCCCTCATCCTACTTCCCCAAAAAAGGTGAAGCTATAGATATGCATCAGAAATGAATCCATTACAAATTGTTCCAAAACTTCAGGTCATTCCAAGTTCTTTCATTAGTATTAGTTTTTTGAAGCACTCCCCTATAGTAGTTCAAGTTCCAGGAAAAGTTTCCCTCTGTGTGTACTTTCCCCGCTCTCTCTCTCTCTCTCTCTCTCTCTCTCTCTCTCTCTCTCTCTCTCACTCTCTCTCTGTCTCTTGATTTTATGCGCATAGTAAATGACACAGAAGGAGTCTCTCCCAGGGAAAAGATCCTGATAACTAACCCCTCTGACTAGATTCACCATATAACTACAATTAATAGAAATACCCTATATAGCATAGAATTTTATACCCAACTCGGTTTCAAGTATCTCTTCAAAAGTCGTGTGCTCAACGTGTGGTGCTAATAACAAACCAGGCCATTACGTTTTTCCCAAATTAAAAGCTCCACGGAATTATTTTAATTAGTGACAATTTCCTTCACAATTCTCTCCACTTCCACTCCTCTCTTGAAACTATTTAATTTTTTAACGACCTCCGTACATAATGCACATTCCACTCTCGGCTATCTCCCACAGATACAACATACGACGGGAAAAGTCGAGCCTTGAGACACACACACACACACACACACACACACACACACAGATAGAGAGAGAGAGAAATATTGAGAGTGAGAGAGAGAGAGCGGAAGGAAAAAACAATTGCTCAACCCTTTTTATAAATCTACCTTTGCCATATGCCCCCGTAACTCCAACGGAACTTGTACAATCAATCCTGTCAATCACTCCGAAGACAATGACTTTCCCCAATGACAATCCCATCTGTGTATAGTTGTACATACTAGTGGAGATAATTATTGTGTGGAAAAAAAAAATTCCCAGGAAATCCTCATGCACGGAGCTATTATGGAGGCAGAGGGGTGTGAAACCACACGCAGGATAGGAGTCAAAGCCTAATGATATCGTTAGATAATAATGAGTCGGAGGAAAAGTATGAGACAGGGCCCTATCACTTGAGGATGTACTACGAGGCTGGGCTGTCATGACGAAATCTATAACATACCAGTTGACAATGACAGAGTGAGATCTGAATTAGTTTTTCATGTAGTTACTACATCAACGTATACGTATTTATGTAGTATGTATGTGCAACTGCACAATTGTAAAAAAATTACAGCGGCGTCAGGTTTATAATATATAGTTACATAATTATAGCTATAGAGATGTATATGTATACGTACACATATGTCTAAGGCTATATCCCCAGTGAATTGATATTGTTGAAAGGCGTGTGTATTTCAGAGGAATTTCCGCTGGGGATTTGAAACGCTTTTCAAGATTTCTCTCCCCCCAACCATATAAAAAAGCATATCTCATAATATTATAAAAAGGACCTCGGCTTAATCCCGAGTTCTTCCATTCAAACTTCCATATGCACATTTGTGTTAAATGTAAAATCCATGAGAGTAAGTCCTAAGCTCTGGTACATATTAAAAGGGGCTTGTTGTATCTGTATGATTCTGAGTGTAGAAAATTATATACAAAAAAATAATATATATATTGTATGTAGATACAGAGGGATCATCATAGCCTCTGAATTTTTTATCCCGTCATTGTAGTCCTGAAAGGGAGTCCATGCATATATTATTACAGAGTGCATATTAAAATAGTAATTGTTCCACCACCACCAACAAAGCTGAAACCATCCGTATCTCCTTGTCCCACCCAATTCTGAAAACCTGAACAATTCTCCATTATCCCGAGTTGATTAGAATCCTCTGTAAGAATCCCCTGACACGTCTCCATGCTTCATTAGGCCTGCTTCTCTTGTTGCACTTTTAATTCTCTCCTCATACATACATATAGTCGGAGACAGAGAGGGAGATTTACATATCTATATCTATGCACAGTATATGTACATATGCATATATACCCTCAAATATTTTTCTTGCCAGAGGGCACGATGTGCAATTCCTAGTTGTAGTACTTATGACACGGACTATAACATTATATGTACATACTGAGCCTCCCTTCATCTCCTCCCATAATCAACTGGGATTATATGGACTTTACTGAGAAAAATGGTTCTAATTGCAAGCACAATAATTGCTTTCAAGAAGATCCCCATTTTAACTATATCCTTCAGCATTTCGGCAGATCCTTCCCCCAGACCTTACATTAAACTACATATTTGAAGGAGCTCCTCAAAACCCTCTGTATAATTTCGTTTCACGGTACATATTTTGCAGGTTTCCCTAAATATGTAGATACATCCTATAGCAGGGGGAAGATATAATTTAAGACATAATTTAAACCAGCATTCCCAGAAAATTGAGTCTCAAGTTTAGGCTTCTTCAGAAGAAATCTTTGCAATTTACAGAAATCCTGGGATTTTAATTTCTGAATATTTCAATATATATGTACATAATTTAGTTCCAATGCATAGGAAAGAGTAGGCTTGTATTTTTTAATTAGAAAGTTTTAGAGAATTTGTGGAGGAATATATAGTAAAGTCTATTTAGGAGATACGATCTCCAATGACAACTGTGCTGAAAGCAAGGACATGAGTAATAATTTTACTTTGTTTTAATGTACCTGTCTCTGAGAAGGGGGGAAGTCTGAGAAAGGGTTTTATCTATAATTGTATCTATTCTATAAATAACATCACAGGTCGGCTTAACATCCCAAGGATTGAAGGCAGAGGCGGACAGGCTGTTTTTCCTAGACTCAAGGAGGATTTATAAGTGTGGATATTTATGTTCATATACATACGTATATACATATACAGTCATAAAAGACAGAGCTAGCTAAGCGTGTCCTTTTGACTTGGGATTCCATGAAAAGAGCGTAAGATTTGTCACACCTAGGTTAATTGGGCTGGTCGGGAGGTAAAAAGAAAGGGACTTCCGTTTCGTTCCATCCATATGGCAAAAAAAAAACAAGCTCCTTTGTGGTTCTCAGAAAAACAAAACAACCATAGGTCCTTGTACATGTCAAATGAATGCTCAAGTATAGGAACAAGTGCTTACCATTTTGGCGTACCTGCTGTCCGTAAAACAACCAGTCCATCAGCAGCAATTGCATATGTAAATGTCATGCTCAATCATTGTCAGGGTAAAGATTTTTATAAGGGTTTCTGCATTGTCTGGATTTATTCTCGTATAATTACATACAGCTCAGCTATGTATGTACATACATGGGACCTCTACATATACGAAGAGCTGCAATATTCTCAGTTAGTCCCAGAAGCTTGAAAGCCTCAAACTGGAGTTAAATACCGTAATTGATTGCTTACTGAGAAAAATTTTTAACTAGCACATGGGCATATGTATACACCCTATATACATACATACTATGGGAATATATACATACATAGCCTTCACAGGTAACAGGTTTATAGATCTCAGGATCTGTACCCCAGCCTATTGAAATACATCTTAAGACTTTTCTCAAGAACTAATTTGTACATGCTGCCAAGCAGGGATAAAAACGTCGTAATGTTTTATGCATCAAGCATTATTTGCATGAATAAATAAAGGAAGAATGCCTTGGATCTAAATTCGACGTTAGTTTCCCAGAATAATGGGACGGTTAATCCATCCAAAGTGAAAATATAAAGATCCTTAGCCACACGCTCATTGTCAAACTATACACTACTCAAGTCAGAATTACCTGTGCAATACAAATATGTACATATACATACATATATCTATCTAACTATAGGCCTCCTCCGAAAATACTCTTCTCAGCTTCAAGAGTTACGTAGAAGCATATATCATTACCCCTGGGAAGGGAAACATACTCGTTTTTAATTACAGAATATATAAGTGGTAGGTACTCCTTACTGCGTATAGTCTGGTGAAAGGTACGACTATTACAAAACCCCTTGATGAGATAACGTCACTGTACACAGGAACCTTCTAAAATGGTAACATTTTAAAAATAGCACTGTGCAGAATACCACTCCACACTTGACTAGTATAGCTGGAAGGAAATGTATTATTGATTAAATCAGAGGAGTCGGGATCCAGCCTCCGATCTTTACAATAACTATATATACTATACACAGACCTATGTATATGTAATAAACATACAAAGTACGTATACACAGTCGCTATATATGTATGTACCCTTTTATAAACATTTTCACCATAGGGCCAGAATTACATGGACAAGGCCCCGTTACCCGGAACATAATTTCCTCATTTGCAAACAGAGAGACACACACACATAAGGGAATTTGCAGACAAGTCTCGGATTTTCCTACTGTAGGGAAATCTTCCCAGAGAAAGTCATATGATTATGTATATTAGGGCGTGAGTGTAGTTATTTATTTTTAATTATGCTCATATTAACACTAGTGTTCTCGCAATCATTACGGAATGGCGTAGAATGTAGAAGGGACTCGGGAATAAATTAGAGTTTTTCCTCTCTCTCTCTTGTAGCTCTCGATCCCTTGAACCACACCGTGTGCTTCCCCTGATGTTGGAGATGTGCTGAAAAAAGTTACAGAGGGATCTAACACGATCCCATGATTCTATTTGCTCCGTGCCCGCTGTCTTATTATGATGTTCCAGGAATTTACTATTGATTTAGATTTCCTGGTATTGCTAACGCTCTCCTGCCTATACTCCTCCTGCTGTTCCCCCTATATATATGTTTATAGGCTTGACTCCTCCTGTAAGTAGATATATAAAGTATATATCGAAACAAGGCTCCTCTTTGTACCCCTTTCATCCCAGTGCTTGTATCCCCCTTTTTAACTTTACAGGGCTATAGGTGTAGATATACTGTACATGTGTGTGTGTGTGTGTAAATACATGGACTGCTACTGTGTCATATTTCAAAAAGCAGACAGACAGCAACGCACTTCTGTCCTCCATCATTTCACTTCGGGAACATTTGGGCTTGTTACTATACTTTCCTTTATTTTCACAAGTTACTGACTGCTCCTAGTGTGCCTTCATCATTAAAGGCTCCTCTAATTGGAGGATGATCCCGTTCATCCGGGTGTATGACTTTGTATGATTAATTAACTCATTACTCCACATATATATATGTATGTTCAGATATCTACGTATAACTCCTGGGGGATTGACTCTTGATAGATTTTGATAGGAACATGTGTCTCATATCTGTAGAGTACAAGGGACAGGATTCCAGTGACAAAACTGACAATACCCCGAGAACTGTGGGATTCAAGTAGTGTTCCAGGATTTTCAAGAATCTTTGGGAAAGCGGGCTGATTCCCTGGAATATATGAAAGATAATATTTGAAAGTAAGAAGTCAACGTGGAATGCTCACCCAAATTCAATTAGAGAAGTTAGGCGGAATTTCCGGTGAATCCATCATTACGAAGTAGGATGTTCGGGGAGAGTGAATTCATATAGATATAATTATATTTAGCCATATGTACATATATCTATGTATGTGTATGTTTATTATAATATATAGGGTTCCAATACACAAAGAGCTAGATCTATCTATAGGCTGAGGAACTTCCAGAAATCCAGTCTGCCGTCATTTATGACAAAGCGGGGAACACATATGTACACTCATGTGGGCTGAGGCTTTTGTCAGATATGATTTGCCATATCGGGGAATCAAATCAGCAAATATGGGCTTGTTCATTAGGACTCACTCAGATTTCCCGAATGGTTCTATATGGAGTGTCAGTCAAGTACAAGTAATGCGTCGGCATTTCCCCAAAGTTAGGGAGGAAGTCCATGTAGAGCAATTAATGGACATATTGTGAACTCATAAATTCAATTAAGGACTTGAAAGCAGCGGCGATCCGTTGGTTTAATTCTCCTGATCTTCAGTTCGGCGCAAATGGAAACATTTTCTTCCGGCACGTCCTCTATATACGAGGGCATGCTCCAGCATATGTATGTATACGCTGAACGTGTGGGATGTGCATTAGAAAATATACATATAATAATTTTCGGTAGTTGAATTATGTTGGAAATATGTGATTTTACCCTTGTTGTAGAAATGTCCTAGTTTTAATGTCAATTAGTAATTACGCCACGGACAAATACATAAGTATATTTTCATCATCGGCAAAATATTTTATACATTGGGGAAGAGAATTGAGGGTTGAGAATTGAGGGTTTCACCCGGGTAGAGAATCAATATGAATTTGAAGTGTCAGTGTGTGTGTACATATGTTATTGATGCCAAATAGTAGATTCCAGTGAACACTGCCGCATTGTCTTGAGGATGAAAAGAGAATATTTAGTATATGCCTCTGTGATCAGGGTGTTTCGTAATATCCTACGGTTCTCTTCCAAAGGATCTATTGCAGGGAGATTTTCCAGGAAAATTAAAGGATCATCCCGCAACTCCCTGGTTCAGTAGAAAAGCCACGAGAGGAACACCACCAGAATTTTAAACAAACGCTGATTCCATGGTTTACTCCGGAGAGAGATAGAGAGTGCGTGTTTCAACACTACCAGGAAATTATCTCAACTCCCCTGGGAAAAGGCCCGGTAGTCCTCAGACTTAACATGTGATATTGAGATTTCCCTGTAATTATAATATAAAAGGTTATGGAGGACGAGTTTTTACAATCGTATACTTTTAGGTTGTATAAATACTCCACCGCACTTCAACATACATTCCAGAATCGGCAAGCTTTGAAATAACAGGTTTTAACCAAATGTTTTTCCTAGAAGTGTATTACGCCTGAATTTATAATTCAAATTAATTATATTAGCTAGATATGAAAGCTACATTGTGGCATTTATTCGTACCCTTTCATATTATTGAGGGTATAGGACGCTATGGCACAGAGGGATATGTGAAGGTGTTTCCAGGAATTTAGTAAATGTGGATACAAATATACAATTTCCCAATGTGAATGTTTGATGTTTTGTAAGGGTAACTGTAGCAGTTAGTTTACATGAGCCTTTGAGGGAGTAGGAGGAATACATTAATTGGAGGTAAATATATTCCAGGAGGGATATTAGGAAATAAGAACTTTTGATCCATGTAATTATGTACTTATATATTTTGAATTGCTCAAGAAGCCAAAGGAGACAGATGTAATGGGTGCAAATAGGAACAAAAGATTACGGGGAAATGTGCAACTGCACTTGATAGTTCAGACGGGTACAAAAGCCATACATACATTTGTAGTAAATTATATTGTGTCAGTACTGCTAGTAGGGCTGAAACTTCAGATCAAAAGTCTTTTGAGCACGGGCTGTTGAGCATGTAGTACTTTGTACGATTACAAGTAATTATTTCTCAGGTACGTGGAAAAGGCATGGGTACGGTCCGAGTACTGATAAAGCAGAAAGCACCAGAACTCCGAAAGATTTCGGGTACATCAATCATTCATCATCATCCAATAATTTAAGGAATTAACACCCCCTCCCCTGACTTTGCAATTAGGCTACATACGTTATACAATTTAAATTTTTTATACAATTTACACTGTGCCCATGACTGCCACATCATTAGTCAGTATACATGCTAGAGGTTTCAGGTGGTAATTATTTCCAACGTTATTGTGCAAATTGTAAATAATAAGCTTGCCAATGGATTCATTAAAACTTTGACCCCCTTAAAAATTTAGATACCATATGTACCCTTATAAGCATGGGATACCCTGGTACAGGTGCACAGGTAAAATTTTTAGAGACTCAGGGTCTAGTCGAAGATGAGAGTCGTAGCTGTGATACTTGGACTGATTGTGAGTTGGGAGTGGGGATACAAAAGATTAACAAACTAAATGTAGGGGGTAGAAAGGTGAGGTACCAGAATATAACTACACGTTCGGAGCACTGCAAACTAAATACTGCTTTTCAATTAATCAATGTGGAATTAAACCTAGTAGCGTGCCATAATGTTGAAATTGCCACACGAAAATAAAAGAAAACATAATTACATGTACAGATAGTACATACAAATAATTACATACACCTGTACGCAGGTATGCGTCAAATTGTGTGTATGCACATAGCATATCGGCACTTTGGTACACAGATGCATTTATGCTGTGTTTGTAATTAATACTGCTCCGTCCATTTATATGTACATAGTGCATGCTAACTAAGGGTAATTTCTATACAACCAAATACACACTGAAAGTTCTTGAACTGACAAAGTGAGCTGGGATTTGCACACAACCAAATTGCAGTGTCTAGTGTTTCGGGGAACTGTGCGACAGAAACTTGTGTAAGTGGAAACACGAGAGGAATGCACTCATTTCATAGTTTTCACGTGCCTATGAACACCTCGCACAATTAAAACTTATGATTTCCGAGAAAAATCTCTAGAAAAAAAATAACTGATTACAAAAGTAGCAGTTGGAACATAACAGCTTGACCATTAACAAGAACAAGAAATAACTGTAGAGGAAAATCAAACCCTTTAGCAATTTACATGCTCAAGTGTGCACGAATCTACTTCCACACCGTCGTTCCCTCCACATAAATGTACTTGTACATAATTACATAGATGTATGTACATAGAAGAGCTGAGAGCCCCAAACAAGTGCAGCCACTAGTGAAAAAAAAAACTTCATCGAATTCCCAGAAACCAGCAGCAGGAGCAGCGGTCCGAAGACCAATGAATTAAAATCAAGTAGGAATTCATGAGCATAAATTATTCCTGGGAATTCATTCCATTATGAAGCATTCGATGGCTCCTGATTACTCCTTACTTCTAACTCTATAGTACACCATCCACAATTTTATTTACTGTGATTGTTTGTCATGTAAAGCACTTTCGATTACCATCACAATCAAGTGCTACAGTGGGCGGTATTGGCTGGTGCCTGAGGATTACATCTACGACACACAACAAACCCTCATCACAAAAATGTCCTCTCCATTTTTCCATCATGCTCATCATCCTGTAATTGTACACAGTGTATTTAAGTATCTCCACATACATCTCCCTACACATGCCATACATTGAGGCGGAAAAAAAATTACTTTGCTACTGCCATATTATTTACATACTATCAATACTGGGAATCAAATCAAGCAAATATTAGTTCTTGTATTGTATACAATTGGTTGGGAACGCCGGCATATATATTCTACGACTAAACATGATATTATCTTTTACACAGAAAAATATATGTATGTATAGGATTATAATAATATACAGTAGTAGCATGACTGCAACACAGAAGGCTATATACACGAGAAGAACCCACCCCTAATAAAAAGTAATAAGTTTCACTCAGAGAGCTTTCAGTTTAAAATGAATTGTAATTTTCCTGCTCACATTCCATTTATTCCGTTCCACTGATCTTTCTATTTGTTAAGTGTTTTGATTCCTTGAAATTTTCAGAGGAACACACACACACAGCACATTTTTAAGAACCATGTACAAATGGAGGTTTCTAGGGAGCCTGTGGCGCATTGAAGAAACCCATGTGGAAGATTTGGGGAAGGAAAACTTTCCACAGAAATACTTCTTTGAGCGCAATTTATTTTAGCTCAACCACAACATTTTCACAGAGAGTTAATTAAAATCAGCATCAATAGGACCTTTCCGGGGAGGAAGGAATGAGTGGCTAATTAGCATAATGATATTGTAGTATAATATTTTAGCTCCTTTACAATAATTATTTTCGTTATTATTACAAAACA
Source organism: Allacma fusca (assembly GCA_947179485.1). NCBI lineage: Eukaryota > Metazoa > Arthropoda > Collembola > Symphypleona > Sminthuridae > Allacma > Allacma fusca. Next base: position 25,092,967 of record OX359246.1, read on the forward strand.
TATACAAGCACAGCTTGAAATGAATATGAGTTCTTAGAGATATCCGGATTCTATTATATAATTTACATTGCAAGTATAGTACATCCATAATATTGCAAATTAAATTTCCATAAATATTTCTGAAACTCAAATTCGGACTAGATCTACAGGAAGTATTCAATCTAATTTAATAGAGTCAATTCCATACACGTTCTAGAACCACACAGTTGTGAATAATTCAAGTGTACAGAAACGTATGTACTATATTACAATAAATATTTAGTTTTTGTATATCAACTATTATTAGTTTTATGCATTAGTGCAGAAATATAACAATAAATTCCCTGTTTGTTGGCTATAGTTACTTAGAAATTAGATTTGAGACGATTCGGAATTCCGGAGAAGCAGAAAAGAGTCCAGGGAAAATAAATGAACTTCATACGGGGGAACAGCGTGGTGCAAACAAATCCAATAATATCATTGTTACTTGCACGTGCTAAGCTTTGCACATGTACCTGACTGATGTAGTTTGTTAGGTGTAGGGAAATGATGTGGTTGTATATTTTTTATCCTACATGTACAGATTACATATAGTAGAATAATGTGTATGTGCATGGGCTTCATAGCGTCTGCAACATAAATGTACAGCGTACTCCATACAATTTGATTCAACCTAGCTTACATAAAGGAGTTGCCCCAAAATTTTCAAGTTCCCGTAGTTGCAACAAACTTCCCTTCAGATTTTCTAAAATTTGAATCATTGACCCAGGTCAATATTTGTGGACATACATAATAAATTCGCAAACTCAGAACTTCTTCCTCCTCCACAATATTCCTCCCTTTTGTTCCTGAGGTCCAGTTCCTCCCAATTAGAGCTAATTTTTGCTGACCGTACCCATGTATCTCGTGGTAGGGACCTGCAGGATGGATGTTTGAAAAGTCCTTAAAATTTTGTACAAACTTGCACCGTAGCACTAATATAAAAAAATTGTGTATTGGAATAAAAAATTGTAAAACTTACAATCCGTAAAACTATATCCAACTTTGCTTAGCGTTTGTAACCCCGGAGACCCCAAATATTGACCTACGTCGATGAAACAAAAAAGGCAGGAATATTTTCTTGAAACTTCAAAATTTGAGTAGTTATTTCTGAATATCCGGGCTAGTGGAGGAGAGGAACAAATGATACGAGTCACCTTAAAAATACGCTTTTTCTACCCACCACACCAATAGTACAGAGCACATATACATACCTACGCTTACTATATATTTATATGTACATGCATGTAGATGTATAATTTTATATAAATCATTCATAATATGTACTATATTTAACAGTCAAATGATGAAAGACATTTGTATGGAATCTGTATGTGTTTGCACAATTATTGTTTGATAAGTTCTGTTATATTCGTTATAGGTGGGCAACTTTCCCATTGTCCATGGGCCATGGTTCAATTCTTGTTGGGAAGATAAATACAGAAAGTTGAGGGTAGTAGGTATTACTGTAGGATGAAACTCCTTTAAAAAAGACTTCTTGGAATCGCATTCTCATGCTGAGAGAGTTCCATTTAAGTAAGATTCCATTTCAGATTAGATTTCCTCCGGAGCATTTCCATAATATACTATTGTGCTATGGTCCTTCAAGTCGTACCATCACTGCAGGAGTATTTTCGGAGGTGTCTACATGGGAAATGACAGGGTCATATAAGTATACAGTATTTGTATTTCAAAGCCTGGTCTCAATCAATCAATCATGCTTGATGGGGAGCACTGGGTCCATATCAAAAATTCATACAAGTTGTCGACTTGCGTTAGGCTCTTCCCCATACATGGGTAAATACTGTATGTAAACAGAAATACAAAATTCATAGGGTATATGTGAAGCAATGTTTACTGTTTTCAACTCCCATTTAAAGAGTACTGAACGCTGTATGAATACCAAATGTTTCATTTTCCGGCTTATATATATGTACATTCATGTCTTTTCCCTCCTCCGTTCAGAACCAGCTCACCGTGTCCAACGACGACTATCGTGAATACCAGGATTAAAGATACTCAAAAGATATTCAATTTAGTTCTAGATAAACGATTCATGTACGTAAATCTCCATAACCTCACCATGGTCCACAATAATATGCTTCAAAGGCATATTCCTGTTTAATATTTGAAGGCATGAGAAATTAATGCTCGCGTAAGCAAGATAATTTCAGGAAACAAGATCATATAACCGATCTTTCCAAGTATCTATATTCCAACTCAGCGAGTTATGCTAACTGGCTCATTTTACATTCCTCCGAAATACTCTCCCGTATATACACATAGGGAGGGGAATTGACAGGCAAATAAAATGCACTTCCATGAACCACAGTTCATACATTCTCTAGAATTTTTGCGCCACTTTGGTTCTCCCCACAGTAAACACGCCGCTTTTGATTTCCATGAAATAGAAGTAACTGTACGAACTCCAAAATAATAATCAAAAGTTATAGACTTTGATATTTTGTGAGTGTTCGAACTTCCGTTGCATGCCTGAACATCATATCCATACATACATATGCATATATGTATGTATGTACACAAGTCTGATTCCAGATATTCCTTTGCGTCATGTCATTCTTGGGAACCATCATATGTCGCTCGATTATTGTTGCTTGCAAATGATGCTCGATTTTCCAATAATTGTTGACAAGTCAGAATTCAACCTGAAATAACTTCATCTTTTACCACACTATACTGTATGGATGGACAATCTTCGACTGGAGTAGATGGGGAAAATGGTCACAATTATCTATGCCCTTTCGAAATACAGTATTTGGTTTTAGGGTAATCATATTGCGCAAACACCTACGCAAATGTACAAAGATGCCTAAATATCACTTAGAAATTGAGCAAGTCGTTTTTCTTTGCCTATCAGATTAGGAACACTAATCCCTGGGTAAAGTTCATGGAAGAAGATATAGTTAAGAAAACATTTAAGATTTTCCTCAAACATTTACATATACATAATTACATGTATATATTTATTCATGAAATTGAAATGCACAGAGTAGGTCATATCATTTGTTTCTCATCTCCTCCACCCCAACCGCTAGCCCATATACGGGAGTAACACAACTGAAATTTGATTACCCAATAGTTTGTTGCAAATTATATTTTAGATTAAAAAAATCCATTTAGATAAGTCAACAATTGCAGCCCCCGCAGAAAAATCTAGTTCATAAATAATTTCAAAAATTTGTCTTCAATAACAATAGATTTTGCAATATTTAGAAATGAGATTGTGCATGTAGCTCGCATCTCCGAAAAATGCTGCTCGAGTTGATACTCAACCCTGCACTTACAAATTTAGCAATTGGAAATTTGAATTTTATACAGGCATGGAAACCACAGGCTCACACACAAAAATTCAATTTTGAGCTAACCCTCCTGGTCGGTTTCGAATTTAAGAAATCAAATATTATCCTTCACTCCAGGTCCGAATTTCCGATCGAACTGCTGAGTTTCTACCCGAATAATGAGTTCCAACTCAAATAGTCCCATCACTTAAGCTCATATAATTTGCAAATGAAAATGCTCTGCGGGAATTAAATTGCAAACGTTGACCTCAAACAGGGCTCCTGAAGTTTTGGGATTTCAAGTTTTACGCTCTTGGAGGCCGTAAAAGTGAGAACTAGGTCGATCTTGTATTACGTAATAGGCCGGTGTCCTAGGCACACACAATTTATTTTCAAACTCCCTTGGATCAAGTGCAGATGTAACAGTTCCAATATATTCATTTGACACTAAAAAACCAAATCCCATCTTTCAAGTAATACAATAAGCAATAAAGTTCAACACTTGAACTTTTCAAAGAACGCTGGCATAAGAGTGTTGTTGTTGCCGTTGTCCCAATGTTTGACACTGTCTGCAGCAAACAAGACTGTTTCAGTTTTGGTTTGCGAAACAGATTACTTGTGCGATCTCCCGGCAAATAATATCAACCTTTCCCTTGGATTAAGTTCCCCATTGTTTCTGATCCTGCTTCTCCCTACTGTTGCACTCCTTACAACAAAATTGTACCTGTATTATTTCTACTTTACCATGATTTACCCAGTATTATTATGTAAACCAAATCCCTTTGATTTCTATAAGAAAGTTAATAAGTTTTTATCAGAAAATGAGAGGGTTTTCTAAATTTTTAGGACTTTCAGTACATGTTGGTCCTTGTATAGTATATCGTACATGTTTGTATTTCGAAGATAAAAAAAATGTTTAATATCGCTTTCTTGGTATTCGTTTTGCTTTGAGAGCTTTTTGTATGATTTCAATTATTTCAAAAGAATGAGTTTCAATCTGCAATCAAGATTCTGAGAATCCCCAAAAGAACCTGAGTACCAAAAGACCTCAATCAGCCCACGATTTCTAACTTTCTCTCTTGAAGAGACATGAAAGACTTTTGTCGTATGATTTTTGTTGGAGACGAATTAAACGGAAAAAGCAGAAATGCAAATTTCGACCAAGCTGCGGAGGGAAGTTGCCAAAGAGTTATTCGGAAAAGTAAAATTGGGAAAGCATTTCAACTTCCAGGTTTCCTTGGAAAGTACCTGTTTTGTTAGCAACTAAGGTATACCTAGATACCTGTGTATAATGTTAGTGCAAGGATATGACTTGAATGTATATAATAGACCCGGTAGAGCATTTTCCTAAAGAAACAATGGTAATGCAGAGTAAGCATAGACCCTCATGAGAACGGGATAGTCCTCCAGTTTCAAGTTCAGGTATACGGTCGGTCATGGGTCGGAACGCAGTACAAGGTACATATAACTAATATCAAGTGCACATTGTCTGGAACTCATGTTACAAGGATTTAGTACAAACTCAATATCACACAATTTAGTTTTGATTAATAATTGAGTCCCAGTGTGTTTCAAAAATATGTCGTCCTGGGATTGGAAGTACAAGTTCGAGTATTGTATTTCCAATACTTGGCCCGTGAGGAGCTCAGCTCAAACTAAGCATAGCAATCAAGTTGGTAAAATTGTCTTTACATAATATGCATATACTACTACTACTGTAGCAATTTGGTATAATGCTAAGTTATCAAAGTCAATCCAGGAAGAAGCAGTGTTATCGTACATGGGCAATCAGGATGGAGAAAGCCATCAACCACAGTACACAAAGTCACAACTCAATGCACTTCATTAGGTTTCGTTTTGTCTTTGATCTCGATCTCTTTTCTGGTCCACAGAATAAATTCCAAGTTGATACAAAAGGGAAAGCTCCAGAGGCTGTTAGCTCTGTCTCAAACACTACAAGCTGGGATATATTCTCAAGAATCGTTTTATACGGTCATACGTTTACTGTACTTATATGTATAATTACTGCAGTACTTATGCAACAACATGGGTTTCACATGTGTTCAACTCTAAGGAAGTAGAATAGCTAAATGTAACAGTTGGTTTAACAATGTAACAGCCGTTAAAAATGAGCCCAAATTCGGATTTAAGAGAAATTGTAATTATTATGCTTTGTTATCTATATAAACAAACAAATTTTTTTTGTACATTCAATTCCAAACTATTTCCACTACTGTTATTATGCTAATACATACTCAAATATTAACTGCTAGTATTAATAAAAGCAAACTATATTTGAATTTCTAAATAACATTTTTGCCACAGCAAAATTAATGATTATTAAAACTTCGACTTACATTTCAAAAAACTACTACGGTCTGTAACAAGTAAAAATGCGGCAACATTGTGCAGAGAAATTAACTAATAACGCGGTCAAACATTTATATTAGATCTAAAAAATGTTCACTTCCCTTGTAAACCTTAAACTACTCACCTCCTATTGTTAGTTAATGTCAAATTATTAGCATTACCTGAAGTGTGTAAATTAATACAAACAACAAACGCGACAGAATGAAAGTAGGACAGGAATTAATTGATTTTTACTTGATATACCTGAGGCTGACACCTAACCGAGTATTTAATAAAATATAAAAACATATAGGCAGAAATATTAGAATCACAAAATGTGGGAAATAGTGTCACGAAATAACAACGAAGCTACACTCAGTAATCAACTGAAAACTGGATCTATTATAAAAACCAAAACGAGGTGAAAAACTAAACTATCTTATTAATTAACAAAGGAAAAAACCCATCTAATTTTTTCAATGCCGTTGAAACATACAAACAATAATAATTTCAATTAGTATTTACTTGAGGCAAAAGTCCTTTCAAATCCGACAAGGACATGTTAGATTCTGATTCTGTACAAGAATTGTAAATCTGGCACATTTGCCAACTAGTGAACGGCGGCCCATGTCCGATGCATGCTGCAATTACGGAATCGAGCGAAGGAACAAGTTGGCTGTGCAAAATATAATAATTACGGACATATATTTTCGTATGAGTTCATTTAACAAAAGTGAAATGGGTTGTGAAGTGTGACACAGAAGAAACTATAATAACTGGTTAGCTAACTTACGAATGCCGCCTCGCTTGAGTAAGTACAGAAGAGGATAAGCTAGCCACAGAGCGGAACGTGGGTTGATCTGAGGATGAACCTGCATTCTGGATAATCACAGATATTTGAATATTTCCAAGTGCCGGAATTACGTTCTGATTTTCCGAAACTTCAGAGACACTTTCGCTTATGATTGATTGTGTTACAACCAATGGATGCCCATTTGCTTTGCTGGAACGCGCTTGCTGTATCTTCTTCCGCATAATTTGAATAATTTGGTGAATCGTAGGTCCAGGAGAATCTAATGGTTTCATTAACTCAGTGACGCTCTCGTGTACAACACTGGTTTTGGTTTCTCCTCCTGGATCGGTTTCTCCACCCGTCTCCGGTTCTTCTCCTGTCTCGGGTTCTCTTCCTTGCGGGTTGCCACACTTGGAGATCTGCAGGTAAGAGGAGAAAAAATCACATTTTGTAAACATCTGAAGGGTTTTCGCGTTAACTAAAGAATTGTTTACATTAGAAGAAGCAGTCAATTCAAGCTCTTGTAACTGTGGGGAAGAACTGACAATAACAAAGTCTGTGCAGTCCAGGTCTGGGGTGGAATCACGTCGGAGTTCTTGTTCATTTACAGATGCGATCACCTGGCTTCGTGACATTCTTGGAAAGTTTTCCACGCCTTTCTCAACATGCTGCGGTCAAAAGCCGATGCAGTATAGCAGAACAAGGCAAATTAGAAAACTACGTAGTGAATTCGCGAAACTCAGCAGAATTTTCAAAGAAAAATAATAACAATGAACACACAATTTTATAATTCAAAGAAGTTACATAAGAACACATCAGAAGCAAAAAAATCTCTAACAGTACCGAAGCCAAAATATGTTTCGTCTGGTTAGACATTTTCTCATGACTAAACTTGCATTCCGATCCTAGAGTGCACTCGCCTAAAATGTGATACATCTTGCAAGGGAAATCTTCGTGCATGTAATTGCACCTCGGGCGATTTAAGCACCCTCGAGCATTTACATAATGCTTGCAAAGTATTTTCTTTGGATTCTGATTTGGTGGTGACGGGCCAAATCCCGGAAATAAAGGTCGCGGAGGGTGCGCAGCAAAAGTCGCATTCCTCGGAGGCAAACCAAATAGTTCCTGAGGATTTATGGGAACGAACGTTCCGTCGGGTTCCATCCTTCCTAAAACACCTGAACTATTCCGTGGGTTCTGGAAGTTATTTCCCGGGCTATTGTTAGCTGGACCAAATATGCTGTTGGGCTGGCCATTCTGACGGTTTTGAAAGAAACTTCCACGATTAGAGTTAAATTGCCTAGGGTTAGGCAATCCAATTAAGCTAGCAGGAATCTGTTGGGGACCTCCTTGGCCGTTAAAAACAGTCCTAAAATGCATTAACCAAACAACAAATTAATAAAACAACTTTGTACACATTTCTAACACAAATACACATTAAGTACTTCGAAAGGTACTAGCAAAACCGGATTGTGCGTATTCAACTTAAACGAATCTATATTATGCTAATCCAGCAACTGCTTGTGAGAGGCACACCACCAGCTTTTCGGAACTACAATCATCAAGAGCATCAAGATCAATACCACTTGAACGTCATCACCCATGACCGGCAGAGCGAAATGCTACTATTAGTGCAGTAAAATATTTGATAATATATAAAAATAAAATAGAAATACATAATATTCAGAGAATTGGGGGATAGTTCATATCGCCGTTGAAGAGGCAAAATGGTCTTTATGCTATTTTAGTACATCAAGCACACAATTTTCATAAGCGTCAACCTCTTCGGAGTAGCTATATATCATTGACCAATCTTTAAAACATTCGATCGAAATAAATCGGTAGTCTTCCCATATAACTCCAACCAATTAATACCCCCCATAACCCCAAGTTTCCCTTGACAACAATTTCAAAACCAATTTACGACAGAATCCCTTCGATTCAAAATCGATCTGAGCCCGTTCACCCGCTCTCACCAATTTTCAAATAATTATCCAAAACAAAATATGAGCACATAACATAACAGGTTATACCTCCGAATGCCACTCGGATTGCCCAGTCTGAGCATCTGGTTGTTGCGAATCGTATTTAAATTACTGTTCAGTTGAGGTGGTTGCCGTCGAGACAACTGCAATCGACCGTTGACGATTCTTCGGTGGAACCTACTGTTCTGATTCCCTCTTCCTCGACCACTGTTGTTACTGACATTGTTGTTCGTCCTCGCCAACGGCATCACGGCAATCAATCCCTTAACACTCGGGCTCCTCAATGTTATTCTATAAATACCAAAACAAAACAAAAATATACTGCAATAAAAATATAAAAATTCCAATGCACAATAATCACAATCAATCTAACAAACTCATGCTCACGTCACTCACAATCAACCACCCAACACAACCCCGCATCCCCTAAAACCCAGTGTTTCGAAAATTTTTACTAAATATCTCATCCTCCCCATTTCAAAACGAACCCATCAATAATTTATAATTACCAATCACACCAGATCAATATCTCCGAAACGTTCAGGAAACTCTTGATGGGATTCCTCAACCAAATTCTAAAACTACAAAATAAACTATAGCTTCCGAACAATGCGTACAAAATTCACCAAATTCTCTCCAAATCGACAACTCATGCATAACCGACATCCGACACTGGCTACACTTAAATCTCCAATAAATTAATAAAAGCCACAACAATATGAAATAGTCGGGCTGAAAAAAAGCTGAATTTACTAAAATTTATTTTTTGAATCAAGAAAATAAATTCCTTACCTACAAAAAATAAAACCCGAACACGTCTAAAATAGATCCTTGGTAGAATTTTGATTCCGATATTATTCTAAATATATGAAGACACTAAATAGTTATTTAATTCACACTTATTTAGTTATTCAAATTACAACTTGATGCACTTGATTTGAAAACTTTTTCCAGTTTCACAAGTAAAATTATTTTTGCAATTCCAAAACCTGAAGCGCAGTTGTTAAATAGTCCTAAATCCGTACCAGTATTATTAAAGTAGCACTTAACAAAAGTGTACATACGTCCATGACTCTAACATGCACTGAATGGAGACTGCACTGTTCAATGTGTGTGCATAATGCGCGGGGCTTAAACGCACTCCTTTGAAATGCATGTCAAATCACAGGCCTCATAGGATTCGCGATTCGCGTGGATATTAGCATAACGTCCGGAGTCTTCCATCCATTACGTTAAATGCTTCTAATAAAATACTTTTTTATTTTTGTAGAAAGTGAAATAGTTGAACGTATTTTTAAAGCGAAGCGCTTTTGTAAAATTGCTCGTTTTTGATTTTGTCCTTTTAAAGGCTCCCACACGGGACAAGATACAACCGCCGGACCAGCGGCAAACGACCTGTTGGGTCCTGGACTTGGGAATAACGCCTTTACTTTTTCAATTTTCAAAATTTCATGAAATTTCATAAATTTTCGAAAATTCCCCGAATTCACTTAAAAATCTAATTTAACCGTAAAAACGAATTCGTTGATCACTAAAGTCGTGGAAAATACCTTTCCCGCCAAAATTTCCTCAAATTTCGAAAATATTCCGAATTTACGTAAACTTCTGATTTAACCTCTCGAAAGAATTCCTTGATCAATAAAATCGTCGAAAATAGCTTCCTCGCCAAAATATTCAAAATTTTATGAAATTTCGAAAAAACTTCGAATTGACGTGAATAACTGGGTTAACCACAGGAACTAGATTTTAACTCGTTGATCACTAAAGTCATAAAAAATGCCTTCTCTGCCTTGAAATCCGGCTTCGCTTTTGTTGCAATCGATGAATCGATTGCAGTTTTGGATTTTTAAGACTACAACTGGATGCACATTAAACAATAAACGTAGAATATTTTAGAAAGTGAAATTATTGTTATATATTTTTAAGGCGATCATACACATCAAATCACCTGATTTTCTTTAAATCAGATAATACAAATACGACTTCTAATTTCTACTATATTTTTTTAGAAAAGTACGGAAAATTCCCGCAAATTGAAATGTTTTTAAAAATCAGTCGTATTAATACCAAGAACATCTAAAATAAAATACTATTTATTTGAATTTCTATGTAATTTATGCTATACTGCAAAACACTTGTTGGAATTCAAAAACAGTAGGTAGTGTAGGGAATAAAACAGCAATTTATGAATCAAAAACTTAAAATTCGTATCGGAACAGTCTGAGGACAAGGGACAGAGGAACTTTCATTGCAAAAATGTGTCTGGAGCACCATGTGGCGGGTAATCGAATCTGCTGGGAGATTAATATCCGTCTATAAACGAGTTTTCGGTTTTAATTGAGTAATTAATTTTGAAGGCAGGAAAATTTTGCAGGTATTCCACCTGCCGGCCACGCCGTGTAGACCAACTCATGCAAAATTCACCCAAACAGTTTAAGGACGGCTGATGAAATAAATACGAGCTAAAAAATACCCACACTAAATTATAGCGCGGATTACTGAATATACTCCTGCTGAGATTAATAAATGGCTTTCTGAAAGATTTAACCCTGGACGATTTAAAATCGATTTCAGAAAGTCCAGAAGCCGGATTTGATTTTTTCCTAGGATGTAGATCCTTATTACTACTCTCTGTTGGAGAAGGTAGTTGTTCTTTGGAAGTACACTACAGTCGACTCTCTATAACGTCATCCGTAAATCTCCGAAAAAGTGACATTATAAGGGAACGACGCTATAGGGACACACAAAAGAAATAACGGTTTTATTGCATTTTTACGATTTTAATTAAATTGACCTCATATCTCGTTTCGTTCAAGTAACACAAGCTATATGTCTATGCAGAATGAGAATAAAACTAATCAGTAATTGACGTTTGTTTCAACCCCTTCGACATAACATTCTGTGCGAATAATTCTATCGCAGAAATCTGAAACCAAACGTGGTCTGTCGTTGACTCCTGTAAGGCCATCCATGTTTTTATATCTGTAATCATTTCCAGTACTCTCGAAGTTGACGGAGTTTCGACAAGTGTCTCCTCGTCGGAATCGGCTTCGTCTTCAACATCACCAGCGCAATCATTATGACGTTCTTCTAAAATCTGTTCAGCAATCTCCATTTCTGTGGGAATCCATTCGGTCAAAAGCTATAATAAAATGTTTACATGACATTAGATAAATTCCTTGAACTTTTTGGATCAAATTTAATTCTTAAAGCTACAATGTCTACATTTTGATCAACCAACTCATATTCGGCAAATTGAGAGGAATCCACCCCAAGTTTTCCTAAGTCTGCAATAGGAATAGGATCAAAACTGATTTCCGGCCCATCAATTAAAACGATGTCATTAGAATTTTCATCCAATAAGTATGCCTTCTGAAAGCAATTTGCGATAGAACTTTGCCGAACTTTTGACCAAGCGCCATGAAGCATTAAAATAGAATCTAATACTGATATCTTAACTGGGGTTCGAGAATCAAGGAGTCTAATGACTTTTTGAACAAGAATCCTGCGGTAATAACGTTTTGCTTCGCTAATAATTCCTTGGTCCAATGGTTGCAAAACCGATGTCGTATTAGCCGGCATAAAGACAACTTTTACGTAACTCAATTTAACATTGGCTGGATGTGCTCCACAGTTGTCAATTAGAAGTAAAATGTTTCGGTTCTTCTGTTTCATGTCGTTATCCAACTTCTGCAACCCTTCCCCGAATATCTAAAATTAAGGCAGTGAATTGGTACTGATAGCAATGACAAGACATTCTAGCAGTACTATTTAACAATTTTAAAAATAACGCAAATCACTTAACATCAATAATAACCTGGCTAATCATTTCTGCTTAAGCATTAGCATAGTAGGTAACTGGAAGCGATGATATGTTTTTTATTTTCTGGAAACATCTGGGATTTTGATACTTCCCGATGCCTAGGGGCTTTAGTTTTTCGCTCCCGTCGTTGTTACAGCAAAACAAAACTGACAACCTTTCTTTCGAACGTTTACCGCCCTTGCAGGTTTTTTAATACTCGAACGTCTTGTCAGGAAGTGCATTAAAAAAAGTCCCGTCTCGTCGGCATTAAAAATGTCTTTGGGACGGTATCCTCCAGAAACTATTGGGTACACGTTTCTTAACCATTCGCTGACAACGGTTTGGTCAACTTCAGCCGATTCACCGTGTAATATTTTAAACTGAATATTATGCCTAGTTTTCCATTTGCTTAACCAGCCCTGACTGCATTTAAAGGAATTCTTCTGGAAAAGTCTTCAAAAGAGGGCAGGAGAGAATTAAAATGGAAACTGAATTACTTAAAAGCACTTCTAGTGAAACACTAGTTTTGTGTGACTTAGTTCAGAATCAATTCTATAATAATAAGCTTTTGCCATTACTTCGAGAAATTGATGCAAGCGATTTGGACGACCATAAAAATGAACAAAAGTTGAGTTTTGATCCAATCGAGTTTTCACCTATGGAGCGTGAAGACGTGCAATACTTCAGAATCACATTAGTTAATAAAATCGGACAACATTTGGATTTTGGCGATACCGAAACGAAAGTTAAATTAATTCTCAAACCAAAGTACTTGTAAATAATACCGAATGTTGTAATAATATGAATAATTGTATATAATAGGAAATATTTTGTGACGATACTTCCTGTTCATTGAGAAAATTGCAGAACGTAGAAGAAATGCAGCAAGGTGGTGGATTTGATCCACATGCTTCGATGTACCTAATTCCAATTGAATCTGCGTCTTGGAATGATAGATTAAATTACAAGCGAAGACGTCGAGATGATGTTTATCCACTACAACAGAGTGAATTTGGAAAGGCAAGTAAAGCACGTCGTCGTCGCAGAAAAGTGGGCGGGTTTAATAAATCATGCCCAAAACCAATTTCGTGTATTCAAGAAAAGGAGGCGTGGGGAAAATTCGGGACCAGTAGGAAAAGAGTATTCAAACGGAAAACATTAAAGTGTAAGAAGAAAATCTGTCGTTGCCCGAATAAACGAACCAGAAAAGCAAAACGCAAATCTACGCAATAATGGATACCAACTGTACCATATATGGAGACATATCTAATATTTTTGAAGGCTCAGAGAAAAACATTCGCTCTGAGTTAGCACTTTCCAATTTACCATTTACTGAAGTATTTACTGTATCAAGTGGTGACTACGCAAATTTCTATCCCGTCGTATCCGTGAAAGAAAGTTTCAACCCCATTTCGTTTAATATTATTGGTGACTTAATTGGTTACTTGGATTTGTTCGACTCATTTCTATCACTTAAGTGTAAGCTAACGCTTCAAGACGGAAAATCCTTAGAACCTGGTGGTGTGGCACCTGATTCACTTTTTTTCCATGCGATGTTCACATCCATGGAAATACATGTTAATGACCAGGTATTCTCATCGACAAAATATTTACCCGTACCAAGCAATTATAAAAAGACTCCTAAGTACATCACCTCTTGAAAAGGAGAATTCAACAAAATTTATTACCCGAACTCCACTAGTGACTCTTTAATAGTTGGAGATGATGGATTTAAAGTTCGACATGAGAAATCAAAAAATAGTCAACATTACACCCTACTGTGTAAATTAGATGCCCGTCTTTTTGCTCAGACACGTTATTTTCCCGCAGATACATGCATTTGGATAACGTTGAAACGAAGTCTTCCTGAATTTTGTCTCACAAGCGCCTGAACTAAAAGGACCTGTTACAACGGCATGCTTTATGCATACCAAATAATTGAATCTGTTCTTTAATATAAGAAGACAATTGTTGCAGAGGAAATAGTCGATCTGCATCGGAAATATCTCCCAACTGGCGGAACATTCAAGTATTCTGTGAATGAAAGCGAAGCACATACCTACACTGTTGGTGCAGTACTCTCATCTAATACATCAGATGCAGTTATCACCAGTCGCATACAAACAATGCTTGTACTAGGAATGGTGAAGAGTTCTGCATTTGCTGGAGCTGTTAATCCATTCATATTCAATTTCCAACACTTCAATCTAATGGAACTTAATGTGTGCATTAATAATCAAACTCAAAGCTTTAAAACAATGCGGTATAATTTTAACGAAACTGAAAACGATTAGTTAATTGGTTTGCACTCTTAAAAAGGCTGCCTCAGATCCCCGTTTGAGGAATGGCATTAATAAAATGAACTATTTAAAAGGTATACATTGATTTGCATATTTGTAACACTAACAGTATATGATTATCAGCATTATTATCAATAATCATTTATTTATTTATTATTTCGTGTATAAGAAACTTTCTTATCGCATTTGAATTTATGCACTCATTAACCAACGCCTTTTCCCTGAATAAAAATGGGCAGATTAAGATCAGCACGAAATTTTGACAACCACTCACGGAATCCATAAATGTTATTATCTTATCAATTTATCAAGGCTTGCTAGAGATCGATAAAAATAAATCGATAAGTATTTCATACTAGTTGTATTATTAATTCATTTATTTGATCACAATAAACACATCATCAATGGAGAAGGCTTTTAGTATATTATTTAGTAAGTATAAGTTTTGAGCCCCATTTTATGTTGTTTCGACAAATAACCTTAAAGACATTGTTCAATCAAACAACCAGTGTATCTATCCTATAGCAATTTGTCAAAACACTTTGCAAAGTGGAACCGCAGGAGAACACTGGGTTGCATGGTTTGTGTAAGATAAGAATCGAAGTGAGTTTTGCGATTGTTACCGGCTTTCTGCGAAACAGTACAACATAGAATTGCCAACAGAACACATTGTAATTGAAAATCATCGACAACTACAGCATTCATCGTCGTACTATTGTAAAGCCTACTGTGCATACTTTTTAATATGTAGACTGCTTGGGATACCATACGAACAAATCATGTCACTTTTTACTCCTAGCCTAATTCATAATGATTTTATTGTAAAAACATTTGTTAACGGTATTCCAAACGTTTCACCAACACATGTATACTCTTGTAATTACGTTCCACATAATAGTTGTAAAAATAATTGTAGCTTTTTTATAAAACACTGTCGCTAACTAGTGTTTTCAATAAATAAGTTTACTTTTTTGTAAAAGTTTCATTTGAGTTTCAAACATCAATTGAAGAGCATGGATCTACTCAGCTTCAGGCTTATTACATCCAGTAATATTTTAGTGCTCGGACCTTCAAATGTTGGTAAGACAGTGTGTCATTGATTTGATAAGAAATCGGGGAAACGTTTTCGATAACCCCCCGAAAAGTCATATATTTTTACAACGATTACCAACCTGTTTTCGATTCACTTAAGGAAACCGAACAGGATATAGTATTTAGCTCCGAAATGTATCAAATTGACGATATAGTGACTAATCCGTGTTTAGCAATTATTTTCGATAATTTGAATGAATAATTAGTTAATCCGTGACTTAGTCACCAAATACTTTATCCGTTGTGGTCATCATCTTGGTGTTACCTTTATTTCGATTTGTCAAAACTCTATTAGAAAAGCAGTTTCGAAACATTTCAATAAGCGGTCATTATGTTATCTTGTTCAATCAAAAACGAGATAAAAACATGGTTGTAAATTTTGATACACAGTGCTGCCCTCACCATATTGCGTTTCTAGAATCAGCATTTAATTGAGCAGTAAGTAAAAGACCGTTTGGGTGTCTTCTTTTAAATTTTCATCCGCACAAAAAATCACAGTTTTGGGTACGGTCGGATATTTACCCTAAAGACAGTTGTGAGATCTATATCCCCGCTTGAATTGAAATGAGTAAACGTTTCTGCAAGAACGCTGTGTTTTACAAACATTTTCAACAAAACCGTCACCTGCTTTTGAAGAAGCACTGAATAATTGTTCGCCAGAAAAATCAGTCATTGCCGAAACTCTTTTGAATTATAAATTTTTCGTTCCTGGTGCGAATTTCAACAAGAACGTAACGAAACGTAGAAATATTTCTTCGGAAGCTTTCGCGCAACAAAGTGAAGACAACAACAATTTTCAGGAGGAACATGGATATTGTTCAAGCATTACTTGTATCAATGTTTCAACAGATTATTATAACTGAAATTATTTATAACATATGCAAGTATTGCGAAACAACCTAGTCGAAAAATTAAACATCAATACAATCAACTATTATGTTCCCCCAATTTAAACAGATTTGTTCACATTGAGGAGGTACCAGTCGAAAGACCACCTGTTAGAACATACCTGGACGACGAAATGACCACATTCATGTTTCCCAAGGTAGAATTCAAACCAGGTAAAGATGCCCTTGATACAGCATTCGCTACAGCTGAACTCCCGACCAACACGTTTGGAGGGGACATGATCGCCACTCTCATGCAGTACGTATCTCAACGTATCAGCAACTTATCTTCAGTCCTACAGTAGGAGACTGGATTAAAAATTAAACAGCAGAACGAAGATTTGGAGAAAACGAGCTCTATCAGAACGTCGACTGGGACGATTTCAGCGAGCAATTTTTACAAAGATACGCAATTACAGAACCGATGATCCGTACTCTCATGGAAAGGCGCAAGATGCAACCAGATGAACATCCATGTGCGTTCATAGACGCAAAATTGGTACTGATCAACAGAGTTGACATGTTCCTTCCAGATCTGGAGAAGATCCGATTAATTCGTGGAGGATCAACACCCGAATATGTGGTGGTATGTAAAGGTTGGGAAGCAGACAACGTACCCGATTTCATATACGCCATCCAGAAATACAACGAGAATCGCAAGACGGAAGGACCGGAATCCATAGAGACAATATTAGTGAAAGTTCAACAAATGTTGGAACAATTGACAGCAGGTATGAAGACAGTACCAATGGAAACAGAAATAGTAAAAGTAGCAGCCATACGGGATAACAGGAGTTTTAACGACCCGAGCCACGCAACAATGACCAACGAGGTTAGGTCAAGGGAACTTCAAAAACTCACGCAAAAACGAGTTGCGAGAAAACAACAATTAGGAAACTTGGAGCCGCAATGACAACAGGGATTACCGATACCCATCACCAAATATGGACCGAGGAAATTTTAACAACGGACGAAGATCACTTACGCTAGCCAAATCATATAATAACCTGAACAGAGAAAGACCTCAGTAACGGAACGACGGATATGACCAGACAAGTCAACGGTACCCACCAAAACTTTAGCTCAGGTCGATGTCGAAACAAAGGTTTCAACGGCAACAACTGTAGCAACCGGTGCATTGATTGGTCAGCTCATGGATCCAAATTATAATCAAGCCTACAACAGCTTTAACAGCCAGGGTTTTTACAAAAACCAAGGCTTCACACAACCACATGGCTTCATTCCAAACCAAGGATACCCGCCAAATCAAGGTTACGGACCACCGCAAGGTTTTGAACCACCCCAGCGGCTGGTACCACCTCAAACCTTTGCGCTACAACAAAGTAATGGACCAACACCCATGACCACCTACAACAATCTAGCTCCAAAAGCAATCCAAAACAACCCTCCAAATTACCAAACACAGGGATACCAACAGAACTACAGACAACGAGGCCAAGAACAATTCCAGGGCAACAACAATGGCAAAAGGAGCTGAAGTAACTGAAGAGACCGGAACCATCAAAGTATGGACAGAGCTAGCACTTGGAATGGTCATCCAGAATACTCGGAGCAGCCACAACCTGTGCCACGCCAACTCGCATTGGAGCCAGCACAAAGTAAGATGCGATGCAACGGATGTTGAGATCCAGACCATGTCAAAAGAAATTTCTCAAACATACCCAGCTAGTCCATACCCTTCGGAAAACTCCAGAAGGGGGAACACCTCAATAACCGGATACATACAGGAACGAATAAATGAAATAATAGCAAAACTTGAAGGGAAGGAGTCGCACGAAGAAGCCGAATTGGAAATTGTAGATCTTAATCCATGCCGCATAGCAAAAGACAACAAATCAACATTACACGTTCAAATCTGTTGTATGATAATACACCTATTGTTAGATTCAGGAGCTACCAGGTGATGTATTCAAAGGAATCTATTACCAGAATGTTTACAAATCAAGGATGTACCACGCACACTAAGATTTTCATTCGCAAACACAGAAATGGTAAATCCCATCTGTTTGACAAGATATACAGTGATGATAGAAAATGTTCAACTATTATTTAAAGGTCCCGTCATGGAAGCACTTTAGTCAAAAATGATTATTGGAGAAGGCCTTATGACAAAATATGGGATAAAACATAGATTTCAAAAATCTAGAACAAACATCAAGAAATTCGGAGCGACATGTTTCGCATAGTACCATTGGGCAGAGATACTTACCCCAACATAGGGAAAAGAAAAGCCGACACGAAAGTGGTCAGATCGGTCTTCGAATTTACAACAGCGAAACGACCACAAAAATAAATTTCAACACTAAAGAGACCGTCACAATTCCAGCTTATGGACATTTCAAGGTACCAATCCACGTTACGAAAAGAATCACAAGGGATTTTTACTTGGAAGCATCAGAAAAGCTGTATAGCAGTAGTATTTACGAAGCAGGAGTTGTACCAAGAAAAGAATTCCTTGCATACGTATTTAATCCAGCACCATGTCCTTAAACAATGTATAAAAAGACAACAATAGGTCATGCAGAGGAAAGTTCTGACCTCATCAAGATCAAACGCAACCAGCTTTGAGATGCCAACAAAAGACTCACTCAAGAACTGGGCTGCTTTGACATTTTTGACGAACTAGGAGAAGAAGAAAGGAGCAACTGTTGTGAACTTCTGATACGATACCCGGAATCCTTCGCGTTTAGCAAGGCTGATTTTTATAGAACCAGGATGGGTCGATCCCATCAGAATTCACACATGTTATAATCCACCGGTTCAAACAAATCCTTTCCCAAGCTTGACAGTGGAGCGACAGAAAGAACGGGAGGAGGTTCAGAAGATGTTAGATGCGGACATCATTAAAGAAGTCAATGAACCTTACAGCAGTCCGTTATTTCTAATAAAGAAGAAGGACGAAACCATCAGGTCAGTCGATGATTACAGAGCACTTAACTAAACCATTGAAGATGAAGTATACCATTTAGCAAGGATTGACGATACACTTATGCAATTTGGAAAATCTGCAATGTTTTACAGGCTTGAAATGAAGTCAGGATTCTTACAGTTACTAATTAACGAGGATGACCAAGTCATCTGTGGCTTTTTATAACCAGGTTAACCTCTAATTATGTGTTTGTTGGCCTTGAGGCCCTGCTTTCCACTCCTGTGCTTTTTTCATTATTATAACTAAAATAAAAACCGCGCGCTTGTTGCACGAGAAGAATCGGACCCGTTCTGCAGACCAATCCTGCGTTTCTTTCTCATCGGTTCCATCAATATGCGCCTGGTATCATCCCGATAAACCTCTATAATTCGCCAAGAACAATTTCTGAGAGACGCTCTTGAAACCAACAACCCAGGAGCTCTTAATTTCATTCAAGTATTGGACCTCCTGTGAACAACCCATTGGATAAAGGGGTCAAGTAATCGATGCAGCAAATTCTCGATTACACATTTGTTCTTTGTTTCACATATTCACAATATTCTTATATAAATACTAGTGTATCCGTGTGAAAAGTAAAAGCAAAATTAGGACTAATTCTGCTTTCTTACCGAATATACCGTTCAAAAAGATTTTCACCCAAATTGTAAGAAAATTGCCCAACAGTTTATGCAAAATATATGTACATGAAAATAAAGACACGACTATCATGTGTTATTCGGACACATTACAAGTAATCAAACATTATTTTATTTAAAATCTTAAACCTAAATGACTTGTATTTGCTTACGAAATCTTAATTGAAGACAGTTCGTATTAATTTAGCTAATCTCATTCCGGAATAATAGAACACCTGACTAGGTACTCCAGATTTTCATCATCACCATAAATAATTATAAACTTGGAATTAACTTTTGATTTCCCAAGTGATAGTTTTAAGACCATAGTTTCAGCAATATTTGAAACTCTGTTGCAACGGAATAACAGTTAATTTATTAACAATGAGAATCACAACCTCTAATATTTCTGCATTAATCGCAATCAGCACTTTTATTATGTGAAGCTTTTTATTCAGGTATATTATGCAATCACTGATTCGAGGAAAATCAGTTTTTTGAATACTACGTTTTAACGTATTATAAATGACATTCTTGAACTACATACCACCCCAGAAAACAAAATATTAAGGTCTGCTGCTGTGCCATTAGCAGCTTAAATGTTATTGCCCAGTCCGCTGCTTTTATTTCCATTATCAGGACGTAATTTAGTCCGTGACTTTGCCGACGTGGTAACATTAAGCTACTGCTTCAGGATAGCTTATGGATGCTAATCGTGTTTATAATGAATTGGTTAAGACTGTTTTTAATGTCATTGTCGTTTTATTTTTGGCTATTCACCGTGTATTATTATATGAAATTTGCAGACTCCAATTCCTCAACTCTTCCCTAAAATTGCCAACGCTGCTATCATTACTTGTACTTTTAGAACCTGATTCTCCCAAACTACAGTACCTATCAAATTCGTAGTTGTTGCTATCGTACCTGGTTAAACTTAATATGCTTGTGGATCGAGACTAGAATTACATGTACCCAAAGGAATAGAAATAGTGCTTGAAGGTGATTTCGAGTAATTGTAGTGTAACATTTTTGTAGTTCTTTAGCTGGTCGTCATCGCTTAGTTCGTTTCGACATTTCCGCTCCCTAGGCTCTTTCGTACCCCATATATGTCACTGGCTCCTCGAAACCACTTTTGAGTTTCCAAATTGCTAGTTTTTTCAGACAACTCACTATTGGGAAGATTTATTCTGGTGCTTACTGTAGTAAAATCAAACACAACCATAAAATTCAACTGCGTACATAACATGACTAACATAATAGTTACAATAAAATTAATAAGTATAATTTTATCAATTTTACAATTCTGTGCAGGGACAAATTTTCAAAAGTTTCCCTTTAGTACCAGTTTAATTGATGAAAATTGCAAATTAGCGTGAAAATAAAAATTTCTGTGTGACTTAGCCGACGGTATTACCTCCAAGGGATCCCAGATACCGCTTGTATTGGCAACGTTCATCGAAATTTTCACTATTTTTAATTCTATTTATAAAAACTTTCTAGCACTGATTCTCATTCATCAAAATATGATCAACATCTATGTTTATTTTTAATAAATATTTTTGAGAACATCTCACAAGTATCTTTACTTTGCCTTCTTGATTTATTCACAAATCATGTTATTTGATTTCTGATTTTCCAGAAATTGGAATCAGATCAAATAATAATCAGAGTTAAATCACGAACGCCTTGCTTGATTGTAATCAGATGTTTAGCTACAAGGGCTCACAGGGCTAAATAGAATTATTACCTTCCGCAAAAACTAAATAAAGAAGCCGAAATACAGCCGTTAGCGTGTCTATGATTTATATAACAAAAAATAAATGCACGTACATACATTTACAAGTGATGTATAATTGAGTTGCTACCTTGGGTTGCCACGATTCCTGTAAATAAAGTTAATTTACACACCGAGCAAACTAACTAACTGCTAGTTAACTGCACGATTTCTACACATAGTGATATACCGACTAGAAACATTAATGATTACACGTTATTTCATCCCGTCAATACAATATGAATTATATTTGTGAAATTGCTTATTGAGGCATAAATGAAATTACAGGCGATTTCTGATTTTATGTCCTGATAGGGCTCTGCTGCATTCGCCTCATTTATGGTGACTGGACTGGACGAAGCCGTCGAATGTGGCTGATGGAATCGCCAGTTCCGGCAAATTGGAAATGGCAAAATGAGTTTCCTGTGCTACGAGGTGGAACAATTAACTTTAATAAGATATGCTCGTTTCATATATAATCATACACACGTTAAATACAATAACCTGTATCTTACGATCTAATAGTAATAGTAACAATGAACACATTAGAAATGTACATATGCAGGTAAAGATTTCCAGTTGTCTTTCAATGGACGAGTACAATTCTTTATTACTGCTGTTAATAGTATTGCTTTACGTTTAGGCCACCAGCACTTAGGAATAAACGTTTCATCGTAAACCCAACAATTTGTAATCATTGCAACTGATTTGTGTATCAAAAACTCGACAACTGAACATTTTGTTTCCATTATGCACGTTACAAAACATCTGACTTACAAATTATCATAATCCTACAGACCGGTACACTCAAAGACTCAAAATAGACTTCGTGTGCATGAGAGATTACAAAGGGTGTTGGAATAATGTAACGGCTAAATAACAATACAGTTTCGTTTAAAACCGCTCATTGTTGCCGTTGACGCTTCAGCATGGTAATTTTGTCGGTTCCGTTACATTCGTTTCCAGCGAATACATAGATAGATGGATTGATTAAATGTCGATTTGGCTTAGCCCTTACAACCCGCTTAGTATCGCATCAATTACAGAAAATCGTATATTTATAATAAGAGTACATGATTTGTGAATTGTTTAAGGAAGTAAAATATATTGAAAACCGTTACTAAGTGTTGTGGTGTAGGTGAAAAAGGTTCCCTGCAATAACAAGGGCCATCAAAAACCTACACGTCTTTACGCATTACACTACATTTTTGAGCTACATATTGTCATGATCCAGCTACGCTTTATCATTGCCGCTCGTCATCAAAGAGGAAGGACAGTTTGGTGTCACGGCTACGCGCCGCGCTTATTAAAGATTATAATTTATTGAACATATTTATTATTATTGAAAATACGAAATGACTGAATTATTAATATTTCCATTATTATTATTTTATAAAATGCCATATTGGCATTTGTAATGCTATAAGCATTGAAGTAATGTTAAAGGTACTGCGGAGCCAGTCGACTCTGGCTGATCCTGTCATTCTAGGTTAAGTTTTATTCGAATAAAGACGTACCTCTTCTTATAATTTCCTCTTATCACGACAATATTCATCAAGTTTCAGATAGGAATTCGTCGTTCTAGATCATTATTCATATATTACCGATGTATCCCATATACTAGCTGCGCGAGAATATTCAAGTTATTTTGTATATGCTTAAAAATATATTAGTGCCTTTAGGTCGTGACAGCCCGTCGTGTTAGCGTCGCCAACAGCCCCAGCCTAACGACATCCCTACTTATTTGCCTGGTTCCCTCCCATGAGGTTGGTACCGTTTGTCGATGGCTATTGATGGGCTGCTACTCGTATACTTCCTGTTAACTCACATGGTTTGTACCAATCTCATGGGTGGGTGCAGCTGTACTTTGTTCATGTTACTAGTACATTTTTAGTTTCAAGTTCCATTTCTTATTTTTATTGCGTCCTTCCAGAATAAATAGGCTCGTTTTGTTCCGCTCTGGGTATCTTCTGCTTGTAGGAAATATTGTATATAGCCGTGTTGTCTTAACTTATTGGCTTCATGAATATGCTTTGCTCTAATTGCTTCATAAACTTCGTGTTCGTACATTTTATGGAAGCGGTTTTTTGCTCTTTTAAGGCACGTACATAATGCGTTTCCAGCAAATAACCGGCGGTTAGACTTAGGGCCTTTTACTAATGGGCATCATACAGCATTACCTAAATATCAGCTAATAAAATGCAACGTTTAAGAATTTTGATGGAACATGTCCCACAATTATACTAGACATTACCGATGTGGTATCGATGTAGGATCCCTCCGCTGAAGCGAGTCCAGCATATATACTTTACGACCAACAGTTCCCCAGCAATTTTGCCTAGTAAGCGCCTAAAAATGAGTGGTGCATGTAACGTAGTATGTAGATTATACGTTAACAATCTTTTACCATAAATCCAGAATGCTGCTGATGTAAACGCCTTAAACATTTTGTCAGATTTATCAATATCCTGAAAAGATACGACGTCTTTTAAACTTAAATACGAAGCAATTCCAGAAATTTCTAAATGTAACCGGTACTGTTCTGGTAAAACTTTCTTTAGCTGGGCCGGGCCAAGAAACAGTCATATCCTCGATTTAATTTCGTTCCAGTAGCCTTTTGGCGCTATATTCCTAAACGTAGGTAACAAATCGCTAGAAACTGTGATTTTTACACACAATTTATACAAAGCTTTAACATTATTGCCAATCTAATAAAACACTTGAATTCTTGAAATCAAATAACGCCAGCGTAAAATATTTTAGGACACAACAAATTGTAGTGCATGTAGTCATATGTTAGCAATACCAGAAGCAATGTCGAATTTTTGAAGGCAAAGTAGTTCAAAAGCTTTACTAATACCAAATTTGCTTAATATTTTCTTCATTGAAAAAAGCTGCTTTTAGCTCTCGTAGAGAGAATATCACATTGTTTTGTGCTCACAGTTGTGGTTCCGGTCTTAAGATTGGCATAATTTATTTTTGCGTTATTTTAGTTATCCAGAGGGTTTCTTCGTATGCCTAAAGCTGAACTTCGGGCAGGTGAATCGGCAACAAACAATGTAATCAGCACTTTACTGTTCATTAATTTTCCTTGAAAATTGGTTTACAAAATTGTAAAATTTGGCTTCTCATACCCAAACCAAATGCGACTAAAATACAGCAGTCTTCGAAATTTATATGGCAATTCATTAATAGGTTTTAATATCTGCCATAGCTGATAATTCGAAGATTTGAATGGGAAAACACCATCGGTGTTAAAGGTACACGTAATGTCAGTAGAAGAAAGAATTCAAAATTGTTTGTAATTTTCCCATCTATCATATATAAATTCAGCTGAATGAGGCTTTCGTAATGGCATCTCCATCAGTACTATTGACTAAAACCATTAAGACTTTCTTTTAGATTCGACATCAGACAGTTATTAACTTAATAACTTATAAGGTAGTTACAATAAAAGTATGGTTACAATATTATTACTTAAATATATAACTTTAATATTGGTTCAAGAAGTGAATAACATGACTTCTTGGACCAATATTATTCAAATATATTTTACAACAATAATATTTTCTCCATTCCATCCCATTTGCTTTCAGTGTCTTTGAAGCATTACCTGGAATGAAGTCTACTGCCCATAGGTAAATGAAATTTAACTAATTCAAGGATGTCATTTGTAGCTTAACGGGTCAAGTTGTAGAGATGAACGAACACCAAAATTAGCATTCTACTTTCCGTTATCGATATTCTTGAACCCGGATAAATTCCTTCTGCCTAAAATTTTTAAAGGCATTTATTAATTACAATTTTATGCAGTCAGAATTGTTGGAACTAAAATATTGCGATAATTTACAGCAATATTTGTACGTTTGAGAATTTCTCAATGATTCAAAGTACCTCTGATGGAGTACTATCAAAATATGAATAATAAATTGATATTTCACTTTAATTCGTGAATACGTAACTAGCGAAATTTAATCATTTTAAATTTCATAAACCGTATAAATATGCTTTCTGTATCTGCCTTTCCGCGTCAATCTTCGGTAGAACTTTCATCCAAACATGCATCCAGTTCTGATTGCGAGCTTTTTCATAGTCATCACAATTAGCCAGCACATTTGGACGATAAGATGTACTGTTTTCAGGAGTTTCGATTTGACCCTACTCAAATACTTATTCAATAGCTAGATTTGCTCCAGAAATTTCGAAAGACATTTTAAACGCCTTATTTTCAACTTATGTCGTTTCATTGCATCCATTACATAGGTCGAATTAAGTGGCACACCATCGTTAATACATGTTGGGCCTCCATCAGATAGCTACACGTGCTTATATACATGCATCACCTTTACATAATGTTTTCAAAATATGAATTTGTAATTGCATTCAAATTAAAACGTGACAACTTGCAGACCTTCAAAAATCGTTGCCTCATTCTTTTGGAAATATTTAAGTGGTTTGGGATAACTTCAGAATTTTTTATAGTTCCATTTTAACCACATTTTGCTCTTGTCACAAACAAGTAAATAGTGATAATAAAGGTGCCCACTTGACTGGAACTTGTAATGAATTTCATTGGTAGAACTGTAATTTAAAATAAAGTTAATTCCCGCTGATGCTTGACACGGGAAGGTAGTAGTAGCGCCTGAGCAGAATGGTGACTCGACCAATGAAACACTGCGTCACGTTTGTCACGGTTCGTCGGATGAGATAGAGGAGTTGAAATGTGAGTTAACAAATGACGTGAAAATTGTATCAATGTAAATATAACCACGGTTATTTAGGTTTATAATTATCCCAATAGGAGACTCACAAGCGTTTGTTAAATATTTCCTTACAGCTAAGTACTTCAAAACGTAAGAAATTTTGCAAAATCTACAGAAAAAGTATAAAGCAGTAAACGATGCTCACTCTCAATGCTACAGTGATAATTTAAGGATTTTCTTTAGAATAGTTTCTGAAATATTATGTGTGGTTCAAAATGTTTTCCAAAGGTCATTATTATTATCAAATTCACTAATTTTCCTATACCTCTATACAAGTTTTGGTGATGTTTCGCGGTTAAACCTTTACCGAAGCGAAATTTCATTCTTAAAAACAATGTCCCCCAGTATAACGTTTTTTGCTCGTAATGTTTTTCGACGCGCTTTCAAACTGGAGGATGTATTTGGTCATTCTTTGTTGGGAAGGCAAAGCACAGCGGGTAAATATCACATCCCGTTTCCAGCAGTTGATCCTCAAAAACGCGACTTTATTATAGGTTTGTACGGTACATAGTAGTTTTGCTTGTATTCAACTATCCTGACTGTTTTAAATTTGCTTGAAGTAAATGTAAATTAAAATGATTTTAACTACCGACCATACATTTATAATTTTAGCATTATGTCTCAAAACATATGGCCTTGAGGTTGAACACGGATCAAGTTCTGAACTCTTAAAAAGCGCAAAACAGGTAAACTAAAATCATCAAGTCCGTATCGGTCTATTTCAGAGAGAAAAATTCAAAAGCTAAAGCCTTAAATGATTGTTTAGTGTAATTGTAATACTGTTTCTGACAATTCTAATAAAATTGTGCTTTGAAATAAACTCCTAATTTTGCAGAAAACAGGAACTTCTTAATTCGATCTTTATAGTATTTTATATCCGTTGTTTTTGGTATAACTAACATATCTAAAATTATTAAACTTTTGTTTTCACATAACGCCTAAACAAAATGAGCTAACAATAAACACGGTTGCTTTGTGTCCCAATATTTTGGAGCTAATTGTTATGTATAAATATTTGTGTACTAAACGGCAAATAACGGCGTTTTCCAAATACAAATATAAATAACCAGGTATGTCAAAATATGTAATTTTAAATGCAGTAATTATTTGAAATATCTTAACAGATCTAATGGGAACGTTCAGGTCTGTTCCGAAATATTTCGTCTGGTTCCATCGCCGCACGTGTTTTTCGCAAATATATTCTACAAAGAGAGACCAAAGAATTACGCTACGGTGTGGTGTCTTCCTGAAACAAATATATGTGTTCTGGTCCGTCGGACTAGACTAGTGCGCTTTAAACAGTGTCAAGTATTCGATGCAAAAAATTTCTAACTGCGCCTTTGTTCTTTGTTTCACATATTCACAATATTCTCAAATGTATTCTAATATAGCTGAAATAAACTTTTATGGTTGACGTTGTTTCGACAATGTTTTACTATTGTTGTTTTATAGTCCGCCTAATGTTACGTACTATTTTTAACCCAATACAATTTAGGATACTTCATGATTCGACAATTTCTGTACAAAAAATTTCGTTAATTATTATTTATTTAAAATAAAAACAAAGCTAGCAGAGAGTAATATACATGTACACCTCTATAGTGACAACAATTTGTCAATCGTTTGAAAAGCATATAAATTTTATTCATTGTAACTAATGTTACCCCTGTTATTTGGCACTCCTACTGTTGATACTGTTTCTGCATTTAATAAAATCCAATTGTGCTTTCACTCCACTGTAAATGTCGCCATCCTCCGGACCCCAAGAAACAACTCCATGAGCGTATGGACCTTTTTCATCATAGCAAACAACTGCACCTCCACTGTCCCCCTTAATCAAGACAAAATGATTATCCAAAGAAATCACATTTTACAAGAAGACATTAGGATTTTCGTCGCCATGCGATACAAGCGTAATACATTTTTGAATACAGACAAAACATTATTGCAGCTTGCGTTTTAATCTGAGTGAAAGTTTTAGTACAGCTAAAACCTCATTTAGAAAAATCTAGGTTAGATGCGAATTTAATACGTAATCACGAATTATAAATTGTACTTATTGATTTAACTTCGTTGATACTTACTCCTCTAGTTCCGGTTGGTTTGGTACAAACACAAGAGCTATCAATTATAAACATCCATTCGCCTTGCCAAGTTAGACATTCGTCAAGATTCACAGCTGTTTGGTTTACCGTTTGTAGAATATCTGCATCACCGCGAAAATCGTCCAACCTGCCCCATCCCGAGACCACACATAACTGGCCAACTGGATCAGAATCAGGAGGAGCCAAACGAATGGGCTTCACTCGTTCATTGTACATAATGGGAGTTGTCAATGTGAGCACCATCATGTCATTTGTCAGTCTATTGCTGTTTTCATACATAATTCATTAGATATCACATCAAAAATATATAACACAAAGAAACAAAAGTATTGTACTCACAAGTTGTATTTCGGATGTATGTGTGTTCGACAAACGTTGTACGTTTTACGAAATGGCTCGGCTGAATCGGAGATGTTATGAGCACCAACGAGAACACGAAATGGTGCACCGCTTAGAGCACAGTGAGCAGCTGAGATGACGTGGCGCCTATCAATGATGGCGCCACCACATCCACGTTCCCAGTAACCTGAATTGTTGCCCCACGGAGGGTAGTATTTTTCAAGAGAAATCATCCACGGAAATTGTCCCGGATATGCATCTTTGCCTCTGGCAATTTTTGGCGAGTTTTCCAATACTGCATATTTTACTGTATAATTATATACAGATTTAGAATTGTTAAATTATATTTTACATTAACACATAAGTTATTGATAGTTGATATTGTTAAGATATTACCCGCAATTGTAATGAGTATATATACAATGTGAAACTTCATTTTTGTTAAATAAAGGGTAACTTGCGAAATTGCTACAGCAAGAAAACACAGCAAACGGATTGGATTCGCATATGTTTGAAACTATGATTTTTCAACGTTGTAATTGTTACAAGTTATTAATTTACTCAGTGAGCTGCTGTATAAAACAATATAAACATAAACAAATCAACTACTTTAATGTAAATTGTTTTTTAACTATCAACTCGTCGAACTATACAATTATCTAGTTATTATTGAGTTTGTATGCACTTATAAATATTTTCTTCGCTTTATATTTTATTCCATCTTCTTGTGCAATTTTGATCCGAAATGTTCCGGAAGAATAGTTAGAGAAGTAAAACTTCAAGAATGCAATT
Source organism: Allacma fusca (assembly GCA_947179485.1). Taxonomy (NCBI): domain Eukaryota; kingdom Metazoa; phylum Arthropoda; class Collembola; order Symphypleona; family Sminthuridae; genus Allacma; species Allacma fusca. The sequence continues at coordinate 25,122,829 of OX359246.1, forward strand.
TACTTCAACTTGATGTGAATAACACATCCCGATGTTGCGAAAATTAATGGAACAATATTACGTTGAGAAAAAGAGAAAAAGACTAGATTACAATGGGAATAGTTTGTTTGATTATATTTGTTAAATTACAGTTCAATCTAGACTTGAGACCATTACAATGTGGAAAGATGATAGTTTTAAAAACATGCAATTGTATTTCGTTTAATGTGCTTTCTAGCTAAAGAACTGTATCAAGTTATACTTATTTCTCACATATGAATGTTCACATTGAATACATTCTGTATAATCTGGATATAAAATCTAGATTCATGTCATGCTAATGCGCAGTCTAGTTTAGTATTTCTATCTTTGTTTATAATTATTATGTCAAATGATTTCCTGGCAATAATTTAAAACTCGCACTCAGTATAACACGTGCAAGAGCTGTAAACCTCGAACTCCGATAGTAATTCAGTTATGTTATTCATTACCTCGAATTCAAACTAAATTTCGCTTATTACCTATTAATACACGAGCTTCTATTGGCGTCAAATTCCTTTGCCGTCCCCGTCCCGTCATTTTTAAAACACTTCACAGTTCTGAATCGGGACATGGGGACAAAAACCTTGTCGCCGTTCCCGCAATTTTGGAAAGACGGTTTGATAGCAGCTCAGTCGGAGCTTTTGTACCTCAGAACTTAAGGAGGTCAGGTCATCCAAACTGATAGTTACCTGTGTCACAGTCAGCTGAGGCTCTGTTTTCCTATTATGAGTCACGACTTGCTTCTCATAAGTATGTAACTTATATACCAATGCATGGTACTGATTCACATGATCTCGCTTGTGAGTCGCGATGGTACTGTTGCCTGATGGGGTCTCTTAAATAGGAGTAGAAGGTGGTGGAACCTGCGCGGGGTTCCCTGGTATCCGCTGATAGATCCTTGGAATCTGCTGAGGAGTCCCTTGAGATAAAAGGATTTCCTTGAGAGGTCTTCTGACCAGGCTGCTGAGGAGGTGTGGTCGCGGGACTGTGGTTGGCACTGTCGCTATGTCTGTTATCTTCGTGTTGCTCCTGATGGCCCTGCTTGTAGGTCAGACAGCTGATTGTGACCCTTCGTTGGGGTTACACTGGTTGAGTCGGCATTCTTGTCCCTTGAGTCGGATTTCGAGTCGTCAGACCGGCGCGGATCTTCGGGTTGACCACTGCTGGTTCTGATAGTTTTTAGTCTGGTGCCAATGTCTTCTTCGTCGGTGTCTTCGGTTTCCGCGGTTGAGGAAATTGGGTTGTCGTCGGAGCCGACACTGAAGTAATAATTTGCCTGAACGAGGCTACCTAAACCACTGTCTATTATTTCTTGTTGAAGTTGAACTTCCCGTCTTCGGAAGCGGGCTTCTTTTTTTGCTTGTTGCTGGCTTGCAACTACTTCTGCCTTAGATTATGGTCTTGGGGGTTCCTCCGCGCGGATATATTGAAACTCTGAAATAGATGGATCGTCGATTTGTTTGACTATATATAGTTGTCTATATAAGATGTCCACAAATTCTTGATAAGTCCTTCAGCTCGACTGTGAGCAGTTTGGATACTGCTTTCCGAAGTTTTCGGAAAATCACCTCAAAGGCGTCTTCTGTTGTTAGATTTCCCTCATTGAAATGGCGTGGGAGTTCCACAGTAAAATTGGTAGGTGATTTATTATGGAATTTGAAGTTTTGTCTCCGGCGTAGAGTTTTTTCAGAAGTACTGGGGAACCGCGTTTTCTCTTGCATGGCGACTTGTAACCTTTCAGATAAGTAATTATACTTACTAGTAGCCCTTGGGGTTTCACTTGTGGTAACTGTTACGGCTGCTGCTGCGGTTGCTCTGAGTAATTTCGCGGCTGGCGGAGGTTGTCTCTGTCTTATGTCTTGTAATACCCACTGGTCGATGTCTGGATAATTCTTCTTTAGACAGTTGAGATTTAGACGGATCTTCATATCAGTTAACTTGTCTATCTTCACCAGGTTGCCGGCTTCCTTGTGCAATTCTATTCCCCACTGACAGAGGTAGTATTAGTATTTCCAATAAGCAAGGTCGTAACGTTCAAGGTGAATCCGACCGGTTTTTGTGTCTGTAGTACCGGGAAATCATGTATCAGGGTCGGTATACTCCGATACTATAAAATTCAAGTTTTTACACAATATTTTGCTTGCTGAATATGTATGTATTTTAAACTAATTTAGAAGGACAAAATGTATCAAAAGCAACTTTAAGGTAAACTGTACAATTAAAATCTAATTAAAGTTTACGAAAATAATTGTAGGAAAAAGTAGTAATATTCAATTTCTAGTTCTTATCTAATTAGTATATACGTAAGCAAGCTCTCGTTTCATCTTAACGAAGGAGTAAGATTGAGTATGTCGGCATTGAGAAATACTGCTCAACCTCACACAAATAGGAATCCTGTTATGAGAGGGGATTCCTGTGTGGACGGGAAGCCTGAAGGTCGTCTTGTCTACACTTACAATTATTGTAGCACTTGGGCTCCAATTATAATGGTCTATACCGCGACCACAAATCCTTTTTTTTTGTATTTGGGAGTTAGCTATTTACATTGGCCTGGTCCAATACAAGCCCGTTTTATTGTGTAATTGTAACATTGGAATTTTTGGCAATTCGCATAAAGGCGGCAAATGAAAAAACAGTTTTCTAGTTTCGGTTTTTTTTTTCAATTTTTAAATTCAAAGGGGGTCAGATGATTGTAAATCTCCATGGGAGATTTTTTCTGAATTTCTCACTTGAATCCTATGTGTCTTCAGCAGAGGTGTGGAAAATACATGAAATTTATTATTGAAATACAAAATACAGATACTTTTCAGAAAAGTTAAAATACAAATATAAACTACAAATACCAGGTGCAACTTAGATAAGATACAATATAAAATACAAATATCCCGTCATTCGGGCAAGATACAAAATAAAATACTTTCCTTAAAACAAAACGACAAAAGAGAAAATAAAATACCGTATTTAAAATACGAAATACAAATTGAAAATACTCATATATTTATCTCAAAGTACATTAATGAAATGCATCTAAATTTTATTCTCCCAAATAGTTTTGTGTAATTCGGCCAAATAATGCTATATTTAAAAATAAAACAACTTAATAAAGGTAACTGCATGCTTTTAGACCAGAGCTGCGTTCAAGTCAAGTTATTTTAGACAACTTGACTTGAACTTGACTTGAACTTGAAAAAATTGTCTAAGCGAGGTATCCGCACTTGTACTTGATGAATCAAGTTTCTCATGCAACTTGAGTATTCAAGTACTCGATTTTCAAGTTCATTTTATTGAACTTGAACTTGATCATAACTTGACGTTCAAGTTGGGCACATAACTTGACTTGAACGTGAACTTGAACTTGTACTTGAACTTGATTATTCAAGTAATTTTTTCGTAAATGAATAAACAATACTAAAAATTTCGTCCACAACTATTATAGCTAATAATTATAGCTCCTCACGGGTCGAGTAGTTATCCATACCGTACTCGTACTTGGAACCGTACTCGAATTGTCGGGTCAAATTCCCGCTTGTCCCGGACTTGTGTCTTCAAGTACGAGTAAAAAATCCTGTACTCGGAGGACGGTATTATATTTCTAAATTTTTTACCGAACTTGGACCGTACTTACGAGTATAAAACGTATATACCGACCGACCCGTACTTGAACTCGTACTCAAACCGTACTCGAGTATCAAGTACACCGAAAAAAAAAATTTTTATATATTATTTTTTGTTAAACAGATATTGACATAGAAAACACATAGTAGATTCAACTAACAAGAATTTGTAACTGCAACTTACGAAGTGTTTGCAATGAAAATTTTCTCCGAGATTAAAATGCCGATGAACAATAGATCAAGATTTATTCTGCCAGTCGTATCGACTGGATTCTCCTCAGTCAGGTCAATCTCACCTAACCTCCACTAATTCTGCCCTCTCCTGTTCCATTATATTTTACGGCGATAGGTAAATACTTACAATTAGTAAGTACAGTAGTACTCAATTCGGAGCTGTAACAATAACTTACGCTGTAGGTGTAACGTTTCATGCTATTCGGAGTAATTTTGAATCTAACCGCTTTTCCTTTTTTACTTCGGAATAAAACCTTTTTTTTTGTAATCAAGGAAATATGGATGTGGACTTTGTGCTGGAGGAAATTACTCGAGTATCAAATGTAAATCCAAGTACGGGTTCAAGTACTTTTGAATTTATGCCCCGAACTCGTACTCGTGCTTTGGTTCAAGTACTTTGAACGTACTCGTACTCGCTCTGATACTCGTTAGAAATATACTCAAGTTCGAGTACGAAAACGGATACTCGACCGACGAGTACAAGTACCAATTTAAGTTGATACCGTACTCGACCCGTACTCGTACTCGAACTCGAAACTCGAGTATCTACTCGTACTCGTGAGGAGCTATACTAATAATGGCTAGGTCGTGATTAGGATAAACTAAACGGCATGCAGGTGACTTTGACTTTAAAATTGCTAAAAAATTTAAAATACTTGATCAAGTAACTGTTAACATTGTAGTCCAATCTAATTCACTAATTTGCACTATTAAGAGTTTAGAAATCACATTACTGGCCTGTTCACATTAGTGTTGCACGCATCTGGTGAGTGTAACCAGCAGTTATATTCATAAATATTTTCGTTAATTTTGTTTAACCAATGTTGATTTATAAGATTGTTGGTTGTTCGTCTGCGCCATCATGTTTAATATCAGCAAAAATTATTTTTACATAAAATAATAAATTATTCTTAAACTTCTTCTTAGCTTCAGAACAGGTGAAGTGAACAATCACTTCATTTTTATAATGGAACAAGAACCCCGAGTATCAAGAACATCTTTATAAAACAATAAGGCTGAAATTTTAATTATTAAAAGTACTTATGGAAACACGACACAAGAATTATTCTCGACCACTGGCCATCGTGGAGGCGACTTTAATGTCGATGGAATGAAAACAAATACAAAGATGACATTATTATGATGATTGACGCCCAATATTATTTTTAGTGGGATGCAATCATGCCACTAATTAGGCATTGCTTACATTGCTTTTCAGTGACAAAAACTCAAGTTATACTCAAGTTTTATTCAAGTACTTCCATTCATTGTACTTGAACTTGACTTGATTTTACAATCAAGTAATAAATTATTAACTTGAACTTGATCGAACTTGAACTTGAAAATTCAAGTTAAAATTATAATTTCACTTGAACTTGATGTTCAAGTTTCAAGTTACAAAATTGTCTGCACTTGACTTGACTTGAACTTGATACTCACTTGAACTATTCAAGTTATACTTGAACTTGAACGCAGCTCTGTTTTAGACTCTAGAGTTGTGCATTTGTGTGTATCAAAGTAAATTAACATGGCCGTAGGTACAGAATATTTTCCTTTAAACAAATAATCTTATAGCTCCTGTGTAGTGTATTTATATTCAAATCACTAATTTAGCCAGCTTTATAGTTGTCAGATTCATTGAACTTTATGTATTTATACAATAATTTCTTCAAACCCGTCCAACAGATTTCAAATACTCGTTTAAAAATGTTTTAAATTACTGCTTTTACATTTAAAATATTTATCTGAGTTCTTTCCCTAGTTGAGGGAAGTCCACAACGATTTCGAAATACTTCAACAGAACGTCAAAACAATTTCAAATTCCTGCTGAAAGAAGTTTAACGATTTTCAAAAACCCTGTTGAAACATTATTTTTGCACAAGATGTCAATTCCCATATACTAAGTAAGGTCAACCGATCTAAAAACCCGTTTGCATAACAAATTTCCCTGAAACTGAAAAATAAATTTCAAAATCGCTGTTAAAAAAGGTATTTTTCCGGGGAAGAATCTTCCCAGGAAATTTTATAAATGAAGCCGTTTATGAAAAATGGGAAAGTGATGAATTTTCCCTTTACCGCAACGCAGTGCTTCTGTTGGGGACAAAATTCTTGTCCCGTCCCCGTCCCGTCCCGATATTTTTTAAAAACCTTTGTCCCCAGTCCCGTCCCGACAACCGGGACACGGGGACAAAAACCATGTCCCCGTCCCGTCCCCAAAAATTTATAAAAACGTTGTCCCCGGTCCCGTCCCGAAAGTCGGGACATGGGGACAAAAATCTTGTCCCCGTCCCGTCCCCAAAATTTTTAAAAACCGTTGTCCCCGGTCCCGTCCCGAAAGTCGGGACATGGGGACAACAACCTTGTCCCCGTCCCTTCCCCAAAATATTAAAAAAATATTGTACCCGGTCCCGAAAATCGTGGAATGTGAACAAAATTCCTGTACCGTCCCGATAATTACTAAAAACAGTTGTCGACATTCCCATACTGAAAATCGGAACATGAGGAAAATTTCATACAAAAAATATTTGTATCAAACACATAAAAAACGCATTTATAGAATCGTGGCTCCAAGATTCTTCCTGAACTTTTTGAGCAACAAGCCTCATTTTCTACAAAGGTGAAATAGTGTTCACAGAATAGTTTACTGATGAGCATTAAAGCTGAAACGTTATCCTTGTTCTGCTATGCTTGCTCGTCCCGTCCCGTTATATACACGACCAAAAAGCATGTCCCGTCCCAAATATAGTGGGGACAATTTGTTTTGTCCCCGTCCCGTCCCTGATATAATGGGGACAATTTTTTTTGTCCCCGTCCCGTCCCCGATATAATGGGGACATTTTTTTTTGTCCCCGTCCCGTCCCGAATATAATGGGGACAATTTTTTTTGTCCCCGTCCCGTCCCGAATACGGCATGGGGACAATTATTTTGTCCCCGGGGACGTCCCGTCCCGGTCCGTCCCGTGTCCCGACGGGACGTCCCTGTCCCCGGCAGAAGCTCTGCCGCAACGTTCTCATTCTCACTCTTAAATGTCAAGTTTTGAAACATTGATTTATTCTTATGTAACATATTCACACTTTTAACTCTCATACGTAAGTGCATTTGGGATAGCTCCCTCTTAAGTTTACAACATCGAATATGTATCTGTATAATACAGTCAAAACCCGGGCTTCGTACAAGTTTAAGTACACCATGCAAAGCTGGACATGTATGCCTAACGGTAGGCCAAATTGTAGGCTTTTGTATGTAGGCTGCTTGCTTCAAGGAAAACATTTGCAATATATAGAAGGCATGAGAAATTAATGCTCGCGTAAGCAAGATAATTTCAGGAAACAAGATCATATAACCGATCTTTCCAAGTATCTATATTCCAACTCAGCGAGTTATGCTAACTGGCTCATTTTACATTCCTCCGAAATACTCTCCCGTATATACACATAGGGAGGGGAATTGACAGGCAAATAAAATGCACTTCCATGAACCACAGTTCATACATTCTCTAGAATTTTTGCGCCACTTTGGTTCTCCCCACAGTAAACACGCCGCTTTTGATTTCCATGAAATAGAAGTAACTGTACGAACTCCAAAATAATAATCAAAAGTTATAGACTTTGATATTTTGTGAGTGTTAGAACTTCCGTTGCATGCCTGAACATCATATCCATACATACATATGCATATATGTATGTATGTACACAAGTCTGATTCCAGATATTCCTTTGCGTCATGTCATTCTTGGGAACCATCATATGTCGCTCGATAATTATTGCTTGCAAATGATGCTCGATTTTCCAATAATTGTTGACAAGTCAGAATTCAACCTGAAATAACTTCATCTTTTACCACACTATACTGTATGGATGGACAATCTTCGACTGGAGTAGATGGGGAAAATGGTCACAATTATCTATGCCCTTTCGAAATACAGTATTTGGTTTTAGGGTAATCATATTGCGCAAACACCTACGCAAATGTACAAAGATGCCTAAATATCACTTAGAAATTGAGCAAGTCGTTTTTCTTTGCCTATCAGATTAGGAACACTAATCCCTGGGTAAAGTTCATGGAAGAAGATATAGTTAAGAAAACATTTAAGATTTTCCTCAAACATTTACATATGCATAATTACATGTATATATTTATTCATGAAATTGAAATGCACAGAGTAGGTCATATCATTTGTTTCTCATCTCCTCCACCCCAACCGCTAGCCCATATACGGGAGTAACATAACTGAAATTTGATTTGGCAAATTAGAAAACTACGTAGTGAATTCGCGAAACTCAGCAGAATTTTCAAAGAAAAATAATAACAATGAACACACAATTTTATAATTCAAAGAAGTTACATAAGAACACATCAGAAGCAAAAAAATCTCTAACAGTACCGAAGCCAAAATATGTTTCGTCTGGTTAGACATTTTCTCATGACTAAACTTGCATTCCGATCCTAGAGTGCACTCGCCTAAAATGTGATACATCTTGCAAGGGAAATCTTCGTGCATGTAATTGCACCTCGGGCGATTTAAGCACCCTCGAGCATTTACATAATGCTTGCAAAGTATTTTCTTTGGATTCTGATTTGGTGGTGACAGGCCAAAACCCGGAAATAAAGGTCGCGGAGGGTGCGCAGCAAAAGTCGCATTCCTCGGAGGCAAACCAAATAGTTCCTGAGGATTTATGGGAACGAACGTTCCGTCGGGTTCCATCCTTCCTAAAACACCTGAACTATTCCGTGGGTTCTGGAAGTTATTTCCCGGGCTATTGTTAGCTGGACCAAATATGCTGTTGGGCTGGCCATTCTCACGGTTTTGAAAGAAACTTCCACGATTAGAGTTAAATTGCCTAGGGTTAGGCAATCCAATTAAGCTAGCAGGAATCTGTTGGGGACCTCCTTGGCCGTTAAAAACAGTCCTAAAATGCATTAACCAAACAACAAATTAATAAAACAACTTTGTACACATTTCTAACACAAATACACATTAAGTACTTCGAAAGGTACTAGCAAAACCGGATTGTGCGTATTCAACTTAAACGAATCTATATTATGCTAATCCAGCAACTGCTTGTGAGAGGCACACCACCAGCTTTTCGGAACTACAATCATCAAGAGCATCAAGATCAATACCACTTGAACGTCATCACCCATGACCGGCAGAGCGAAATGCTACTATTAGTGCAGTAAAATATTTGATAATATATAAAAATAAAATAGAAATACATAATATTCAGAGAATTGGGGGATAGTTCATATCGCCGTTGAAGAGGCAAAATGGTCTTTATGCTATTTTAGTACATGAAGTACACATCTTTAAAACATTCGATCGAAATAAATCGGTAGTCTTCCCATATAACTCCAACCAATTGATACCCCCCATAACCCCAAGTTTCCCTTGAAAACAATTTCAAAACCAATTTACGACAGAATCCCTTCGACTCAAAATCGATCTGAGCCCGTTCACCCGCTCTCACCAATTTTCAAATAATTATCCAAAACAAAATATGAGCACATAACATAACAGGTTATACCTCCGAATGCCACTCGGATTGCCCAGTCTGAGCATCTGGTTGTTGCGAATCGTATTTAAATTACTGTTCAGTTGAGGTGGTTGCCGTCGAGACAACTGCAATCGACCGTTGACGATTCTTCGGTGGAACCTACTGTTCTGATTCCCTCTTCCTCGACCACTGTTGTTACTGACATTGTTGTTCGTCCTCGCCAACGGCATCACGGCAATCAATCCCTTAACACTCGGGCTCCTCAATGTTATTCTATAAATACCAAAACAAAACAAAAATATACTGCAATAAAAATATAAAAATTCCAATGCACAATAATCACAATCAATCTAACAAACTCATGCTCACGTCACTCACAATCAACCACCCAACACAACCCCGCATCCCCTAAAACCCAGTGTTTCGAAAATTTTTACTAAATATCTCATCCTCCCCATTTCAAAACGAACCCATCAATAATTTATAATTACCAATCACACCAGATCAATATCTCCGAAACGTTCAGGAAACTCTTGATGGGATTCCTCAAACAAATTCTAAAACTACAAAATAAACTATAGCTTCCGAACAATGCGTACAAAATTCACCAAATTCTCTCCAAATCGACAACTCATGCATAACCGACATCCGACACTGGCTACACTTAAATCTCCAATAAATTAATAAAAGCCACAACAATATGAAATAGTCGGGCTGAAAAAAAGCTGAATTTACTAAAATTTATTTTTTGAATCAAGAAAATAAATTCCTTACCTACAAAAAATAAAACCCGAACACGTCTAAAATAGATCCTTGGTAGAATTCTGATTCCGATATTATTCTAAATATATGAAGACACTAAATAGTTATTTAATTCACACTTATTTAGTTATTCAAATTACAACTTGATGCACTTGATTTGAAAACTTTTTCCAGTTTCACAAGTAAAATTATTTTTGCAATTCCAAAACCTGAAGCGCAGTTGTTAAATAGTCCTGAATCCGTACCAGTATTATTAAAGTAGCACTTAACAAAAGTGTACATACGTCCATGACTCTAACATGCACTGAATGGAGACTGCACTGTTCAATGTGTGTGCATAATGCGCGGGGCTTAAACGCACTCCTTTGAAATGCATGTCAAATCACAGGCCTCATAGGATTCGCGATTCGCGTGGATATTAGCATAACGTCCGGAGTCTTGCATCCATTACGTTAAATGCTTCAGATAAAATACTTTTTTATTTTTGTAGAAAGTGAAATAGTTGAACGTATTTTTAAGACTACAACTGGATGCACATTAAACAATAAACGTAGAATATTTTAGAAAGTGAAATTATTGTTATATATTTTTAAGGCGATCATACACATCAAAAATCACCTGATTTTCTTTAAATCAGATAATACAAATACGACTTCTAATTTCTACTATATTTTTTTTAGAAAAGTACGGAAAATTCCCGCAAATTGAAATTTTTTAAAAAATCAGTCGCATTAATACCAAGAACATCTAAAATAAAATACTATTTATTTGAATTTCTATGTAATTTATGCTATACTGCGAAACACTTGTTGGAATCAGGGACGGGATATCGGAAAAATACGGATTTAAATGTGGATTCGAATACTTTCTAATTTCGATTTCAATTTCAATTATTTTTTTAAATACTTACAAATTTGAATTCCGATACGGATTCCAATATATTTGAATACTTCCTGAATTTGGATTCCGATTCAAATACTTTTCGGATATTCCTACAAAAAATGGGAATTTATTCAAAAGAATAATTTAATCGCAAAAACATAAGCAATACATAACACATTAAGTTTTTTCAAGGCAAAATACCACGCAAATCATTTATTATAAACTTGAGCACAGAAAACACACACTCAGCTGAAATTTGAGTAACTCGAAAAGCAAGGAGTGATCCAATAACAATTCTAAAAAATTGGAGTAATTTGTTAACCTGTCTAACTACTTTTCGGATAAGTTCCTTCTAACAGTATTTGTAAATCGATTTGTTTGATAACACATCGTAATTAGAATGTACTTGAGAGCAAGATTTAAGAAGTGAGAAACTTGATTAACTTATTGTTAATAGTGGTTAACAGTCCTGTAAGACCGAAACTATGCAGCTATCTCATCCTGTTTGCAGGAATTTTTACAAAAACGGGCTTCAACTCACTGTCCATTAACATGCATACACTTTTCGTTTCCCACACCTTCATATAATCATAGCTTGAAACTATAACTGGTGCGAGGTGAAAAACTATAGTAAACGGACAGAATCGTCATGCTGAACTATAACTATTTGATTCATACTCATGCATACTTCGGTTTCCCGCTTGTAAGTCATCATCGCACAATCTATCATAATGCTGCGTATAATTCCAGCAACTATGCATAATTACACATGCACACGTTATATGACGAATCATGCTTCGACAGCCTTTTGTCAGCTATAATTCAGTATGCATATATATTGTGTAGTTACACACTCACAAATGTAATTTTATTATTTTATATAATCATTGATAGGGAAGAAATAAATGATTAAATTTAACAACCCAAAAAGTTTATTACATCTCAAGAAAATCAATATTTGAACCAAGAAATAGATTAAACAGCAATCACGACACATTGCTACCTTGCATGCCAGGTAGCAAATTAATTACATGGAATATTTGTGGAACGGTTGTTATTGTTTATTTCCATCAGAAATACGACCAAAATTTTTGCGACGCGCTGTCCTTTGTCTTCGTAGAGCTGCTACAGTAATGCTGTATGATCCGAAAATATCCCTCCAGGGTAGCCTTCGTTGTGTAAAGCGTTGAGTTTGTCCTCATATCTCTTTCGTATAATTTTATCCTTTAAGGCAGGCGATGACTGCAAATAAAAATTCTTGGTGGTCATGGGGATTACATTGGGAAAAAGGAATGTAAAGCAGTAAAAAATTCTACAAGCATGATGTATGCACATAAATCTCACCTTTTCAATGATCCTTTCTCACTCAACTTGAACTCCGAAATTTCGTGGGTGTGCAAACTTTCCTGTATATTGGCAATTGTCCTCGGAATCAAACAGTCTACAATTTGACGCCATACCGTTGCATTTATGAAGCACCGAACTCCTCTTCCACCTTTAGAGACAGTCTCATACGACTAAAAACAAAATTTCAAAGCAAAGTAGGTTATACTTCAGAGATTTAATAAACTACCTAGCATGCTAGGTAGTTTAGGATTAATTAATTAAAACTAAAAAAAGTATCATTACCTCCTGAGAATTTACATGATTAACAAGTGCATTAAGAAATCCGTTAGGTCCAGGGTGAAAACTTTGGAGACCAAATACAAATACATTAGGACATCCTCCAGTCTGGAAGTTAAATTCGGATGAATTATGTTGTCGACGCAAATCTATATCAACAACAAAACTATTCTCAAAGGGTTCCAAAGCAATTTTAAAATCCTGCATAACTCACCAGGCATGCCTGGTTAGAAATTAATTTCCGATATTAGTTACCTATTAAGTACTTCAACTCTAGCAACTAAAGCCTAATAGCAAATAGCGGGCACAAGTAACTGGTTCATCTAAATTGAATAAAAAAGTTTAATAATGTTTTAATACTTAGCACAGAAAACGTATTCCAAGCCCAAGTGACCTTTTCAACCAACCTTATATAACTTATTTGAACGGAGTTATCCTTAAAATCGAACAATCTTCCGGTTCAGATTCTAATTAAAGATTCTGGGGAATTATTAATAATAACACAGAAATGTTTCAGGAATGTATACCTTGCGTACGTATATGTAAGGAGTGAAATGACCGTTAAAAAGTACGCTTTATTTCATTCACAGCATGCCTGTAAAGCCAAGGAAACCTGTGGTTTTAATTTATTGTGCTTACTATCTTTTTATAGTTTTGTATTGTCTCGACCCTCCAAGCATGCTAGGATGGAATAGTGCCACCATCATCAAAAAATCAAGTTATTTCATTTCTAGCAAGTACAGCCTGAAAATCGTAAAAGGTTATTAGTAATTGGCAGACCTGCCAATTTTAATGAAATAAAAATTCTTTCACATCATGAAGTACAAAAAGTTTAGTTCAGCCATTTTACTTAGAACAAGAAGACGATAGAAGCGTGTTGTATTTTTTTTACAAAATGAATAATTTAATATTCTCATTGAATAAGGGGGAGAAAATTATACGGCACAAAATTAATCAAATTTAGATTCGATTCCTGAAAAAATTCTCATGACTAGAAATGTTAACGAGAAACATACATGTGATGCTGTTAATAAGATTTCATGCTGAATAATGACTAAGACTACTAAAAATTATCTAATCTAGACGCTGAGTTATGCTTATGTTCTCTGCTGACTATTCATCCTAACAATCCCAATAACGCATTCCCTTTTATGAGATAAATTTAATTGCAGCATAAAAGTCTTTTGGAAATAATTAATTCACAACTTACGCAGACTTCATTTTATTTTTTAAAAACAACTTATAGTTTGCGGGTAAACTCTAACAACGAAACGTTTATTTTGGTAGTAAAAATCCACCGGTCGTGACCGGTGGTCCCTTTATATTCAGAGAAATCAGTATTTTCTCTTGAACTCACTTTCACTATTTCAAAATTTCTAATTTTGTTGAAATCACAAATTGCCTCAACGCAACAAACCTTCCAAGTGCATGTACCAGTGTATGAATGAGTTTTGCCGATTAAGTGCACGCCTGGAGTTATGACTACGTATGATTCAATGTGCATATTGCAACTATAGTATTGAAAATCATAGTTTCGTTTATGCCGCTTGGAAGTATAAACCAGTTAAAGTGTTATGACGGTATGTATAACTATGCTGCGGAATGAAATATAGCTGCTGCAGCTATATATACGCATACTTTAACATGAATATACGAAGGTGTGGGTTACCAACCGTTCGGAACTTCGCTTTCAAAAAACGCTTCCTATGAACTTTTTCTCGCACGTGGCAATATAAAACCTAATGAAATCGATACTTTATTGGAATCGGAATTCATAAAAAATATTCGAATACCGATTCGAATACCCTTGTTTTTATTCGAATCCGATTTTGAATACAAATACCTCTGAGACTATTTTTCCGATTCCAATATCGATTCGGATACCCGAACTTTTTGAATATAATTCCGATTCGAATTCCGATTCGAATTCGAATTCCCGTCCCTGGTTGGAATTCAAAAACAGTAGGTAGTGTAGGGAATAAAACAGCAATTTATGAATCAAAAAATTAAAATTCGTATCGGAACAGTCTGAGGACAAGGGACAGAGGAACTTTCATTGCAAAAATGTGTCTGGAGCACCATGTGGCGGGTAATCGAATCTGCTGGGAGATTAATATCCGTCTACAAACGAGTTTTCGGTTTTAATTGAGTAATTAATTTTGAAGGCAGGAAAATTTTGCAGGTATTCCACCTGCCGGCCACGCCGTGTAGACCAACTCATGCAAAATTCACCCAAACAGTTTAAGGACGGCTGATGAAATAAATACGAGCTAAAAAATACCTACACTAAATTATAGCGCGGATTACTGAATATACTCCTGCTGAGATTAATAAATGGCTTTCTGAAAGATTTAACCCTGGACGATTTAAAATCGATTTCAGAAAGTCCAAAAGCCGGCTTTGAATTTTTCCTAGGATTTAGATCTTTATTACTACTCTCTGTTGGAGACGGTAGTTGTTCTTTGGAAGTACAGTACCAACAACACAATTATCTGCGTACGGGGAATCACCGAAATCGTTGTCGATACTTTCCAGGGCTACCAGGAAATGAGCCTCCCAATGCTTGATATATGGCTACCTCTAGCAATCCAAGAAAGTAAGCCGGAGCAGTGCTGCCCGCCAGCCATTCGAAGTCAATTGTAGTCTAGTCAACCCCCGTTTGCATTGGGCATAGTACAGTCAAGTCAAGTCTACTTGATTTTACTTCAAGCTAGTCAAGTCAAGTCATAGTCTCAAAATGACACAGATGAGTGTAGTTAAGTCCTAGTCTAGTCAAGTCATCCACTGTCCTTATTATAGTTAAGACAAATATTCCCACCACACATGAGCTTGTGGTAATTGGTCTATTTAATCCTACCTTCTATGCAAGTATGAAAAATTCAACGCGTAGTTTCATTACTCCATTTATAGCCCTGCTCGTTAATATGACGCATACGCATTTCCTGTGGTAAAGCGTGAGGCCATTTCATAAATTCATCGTCCTCGTTTGTGATACGAAGTTCAAAGTTTCATACCATAAATGTGAGATATTTCGAGATTATTTCAAGTACCACATTGATTGTTGAGACAACACACCCGGATCTTGTGAAAGCATCTAAGTTATTTAATTCGTTTGAGTGTGTGTAACTGACACTCTTTTCGTACAGGGCGAGAGTGCTCCCTAATGCAAGAATGATTTAAAACACTTCTCAATCATATTTCACATGGGATGGTTACAAAGGATGATTTAAACCTCATGCGTTTGAGAATGTCTGTAAATTTATCGGAGACGGAGAAGTCCAATTTTAACTCTGCAATTCGTGTGTATTATACAAATTCACTTGCAAAACTGTTATAATGAGTAAGTAAAACGAAATTAAGCAATGCAATAAACTGTTATACAAAAATATGTCTGATATGTTGTTGTCTTTGTAGAAAGACGATAATTCAAACGGCTCAAGCAACAAACTGTGAAATTCATGTTGTCGAGTCCAGCTTCGGTGGGGTTATCAAGGACCCGATAAAAGTCTGCAAAAACTGTCCGGTTATGCATACGAAAAACTTACAAACAAAATTTGGATTAGTAAATGGATCCGTTGGTACGGTCCTAGAAGTTGCATACACTTCAATCAACAAAATCACGCCTCAGGATATGGTTACCTCGGATTCCGATTCGGATTCACTGTTAGACAGCAAACAAGCTGTAGCAGAACCCCGTGGAAAAATTCATTATATCCTTGTTCACTTCCCTAAATACACAGGAAGGAAATATATTTACAGTACAGATGGTCGTGCAGGTGTACCCATATTTCTCGTAAACCTGACGCTTGAGCAAACAAGATCTTTGAAGAGTAGCAAACGAATGAGATCTGGAATGGAAATACCAAAACGTTTCCCTTTGATATTACCCTACAGAATCACAGCGCACAAGGTCCAAAGTTTAACACTGGCGAAAATGGCTTAACTACTTGGTAAAAGAGGTACCAGTTCCTTGGACTACACTGCCTTAAGCAGAGTGCAGAAATTGGAGGATATAATGAATCTGGATTACACAGTTGCCGACACAAGATTTAACTACTCACCCCATGTTCAAAACATCATTCACTAAACAGTTCTCGAAGAGAATAGATAAAAACAAAAAAAATCAGTTACTTACATCACTCGTTTTGTAAAAAATAAACAATATAATATTTTTAAACAACAACGTTTAAAAAAGCTTTGGAAATATATAATGTCTGATGTTGTAGTAAGTGATTACTTAAACCAGAGATTACGTGGTTCAATTTCAGGGTTGTCAGGCTTTATGAAAAACTTAAACTAACAAATAAGCAGCAAGTTGAAAAGGAACTACGTATATTGGAATCATTGTCTCTGCATCACCCTGTTCAAAAAACGATTTTGACGACGTCGGACTATTGTCTATTTTCTTAATCAAATTTAGGGTTCCGATTTAAAGGTGTAGAGGAAGGAAAATGAGTACGACAGTCGTACATAAGTGTACGACTACCATACATATATGTAAGCATTTACACTTAATGCTAATTAGAGATTAGCAGTGACCATTGTTTCTCCCCGTAAAGAGACAATGACCACTGCAGGCTATTTTTATTATTTAAAATTTGTTGATTTGAGTAAACGGGAGACCCAACTGAAGTAATATTGACATCTCCAGTTGGGCCTCCGAAAATACTGTAAATGAGGTTCGGGATAATTTCCTATATAAGGAAACGTCCAGAACCAAAGATAGTCCACTCACTTACAAATAATTGTTGGAGCAACTTCTCCATACTTTAGATAAAGCTGTATCGCTTTATCATTGCCTGATAGTCCTGTTGTATTTTTGCCTGAAACTATTATAAATAAAAATATAGTCGCGGTAAATCAGAGCGTTGGAACTGCATTGCTTTTACATTGTACTCAAGAGCAGAGAGTACGCATATACGGGCCCGGCTTACCAACCTTGCTTTTGCCTGCTTTCACTGCCATATCCCTTGCTATACGCACTTCTCCCGTGGACTATTTGGCCTGACAATAACTAGGTGCGGGGTACCTGCTGATTATACCCTACCCAAAGAGGTCCCCTGGAGGAACGTGACTGGCATGTAAGGTCTCGATACAAGGTAAGAGTAGTTTTTTTTATTTTCTTCCGCTTGGCTATAATTTTTTTTAGTTTTCGAAATTTTAGAATTTCAACACATGTACGTATAGGTCATATATTCATATAAATATAGAGTTTGGAATTACTGCTCTTTTCAATTTAGTTTTGAGTAAATTTAATATACTGAGTGGCGATTCTCAGTACAGGCTGTCCTGTGTTTATTTGATTATTGGAGTTGTCTCCAATTTATTTATTTTTGTGAATATATTTTTGAAATTTTTGAATGAAAAATGAGTTTTTTTATTAGTGTTGTCACTAATATTTATAGTATGAATTATATTGAGAGTCGTAAAAATTCCACAGGCTTTGCATAATATTTTTAGATTTTAGTTGGAGTTAGTACATGTTTGTACGTTACTGTGTTAGACGGATTTTGTTAGAAGTGTGTCTTCTAAACAATTTAGTAGAGTGTATGTCATTCTAAAGTGGTGAATTGTCACTATCTCCTATCAGATTTTGAGTTTTGTTGTGGTTTTGTTCCATTTCAATAATTAACATTCCGTAACTTTGAGGAGTCTCGAAGCGTAGTATTCGGCAATTTCCAAACGTAAGGTGAAAAGGGTATCTTGATATTTATTTAATTTAACCAAGGTAGCCATTGACATTCAAACGTTAGGAATAATACTAGCTTTGGTGGTAATTGCGGAAGTTTTACGCTACCTCCCACGAACAGTGAGTAATTCACTCCCAGTACTTACAGCAATCCCAAAGATGGATCAGGATCAGATTAACATAGCAGTAGCTGCTGCGCTGTTGCATTTAGTAAATAATCCTGTCGCTGGGTTAGGAAATAACCCATCCCAAAAGTATCATTTAATCCAGAATTTTAGAAGCTACGATGGTACTGTGCCAGCTACAACGTGGTTAGCTGAGTTTAATCGAGAGCGTTTGCTCTATGGCATGACATCCATATGGGCTGTTAGGAATTTAGATAGACTTCTTAATGGAACTCCTGCAGTATGGTGGCGGTCACAACGGGGTATTTACCTCAATGTTGTGGAAGCTGATCCCACGGTTGCTGACGCACAATGGGACTTAGCCCAAACTGCGATGCAGAATTTCTTTTCTAACCAGAATATTAAAGAGCGTGCAAAGGCCGAGATTCATACTATTAGGTTTAAACCAGGTGATGATAGCTTGTTGTATCTAACGAAGAAGGTTGATTGCATGATGAGGATTAACCCTGTCATGCCCCTAGATGATCAAGTCTCCTATTTAATTAAAGGGTTAGCTGATGATATTAGGCCTCACCTTTCTAGTCCATACAGATCTATTGAAGATTTTTACCAGCATTTGAATCATTATTTAGTTATGAACCCCTTTAAGACTAAACCTACGGTGGAGTTAGTCACCCAGTCTCCTCAGCTGAGAAAGCTGGAGTCAAAGGGCGGATCTCCCAAAGGAGGAATTAAAGGCTTGGTCATTCCAGAATATTCCGAAGTTCAGATAAAGTCGTGTGTCGACTGTGAGGGCAAACGGTTGTGTTTGCATTGTAGAGGTGCTAATCATATTGTTGGGAATTGTTTCAAGCTAGCCAAGTCTCAGGGTTTAGAGATTCCTGACTGGAAGAAGAAAACTGAGGCTTCAAAAAACTAGTTTCGCCTTGTATGCGGGTACAAGGTAATAGTGTACGTAGAATTTCTAGTATTAATAGTAATAGTATAAGTAAAGTTTCAAGTAATGATAGTGTTAGCATTACAAAGTTCCCTGGTCCGAGCAAGGTTCATACTTGGATTGAGGAGCATACATATAAGAATAGGTTTAATATTTTGCAGGTTGAGGATTTACCTGGTGTAAGTAATAGTGAGTCAGTTTATGCTAATGATAGTTTAGCAGGTAATGTTTCCATAGGTTTTGCACGCAGATTAAGGGATTTATCAGTAAATGATGATGTTCTTTGGCCAGTTACGCTGAAGGGCAATCCCGATGTAAAGTTACAGGGGTTTATTGATACAGGTGCTGATATTTGCGTAGTACATCCGAATGTTCTTAAGAAGTTGGGAAATTGACATAGTATAATAGCATGCACTCCTATGTATGCAACTTTATCCGTTACTGGGGAAAGAGTCCCAGTTATTTATGAATATGTTGAATTAGAATTAGTTGCTGATCGCTTCGGGCATTGTCGATGGCGATTTTATGTTCTTGAAAACGCGACCTCAGCTCTCACAATACGTAAATATTTATTGAAGAAATTTAAAGGTCTTGTAGATGTGGCAGCAAGGAAAGTTTATTTTATGTCTTGCCCACAAAATGAAGATAATTTTGAATTTATTAAGGTTAGTAAACTAGAGGCTAAGAATAGACGAGATAATTTAGTACATCCTGTCGAAGTAAAAACTATCAAGACAAGGTCTGAAAAGACGCAACTGTATTTCGAACGAGCGAGTTCTCACAGTTTTAGTGAAGAGTCAGTTCAGGATTTGATTTTTTTTTGATGGAAGCGAGACAGCTAATAATTTTTATTCCCAGTTTAAGGACGTTGCTCCGATTCCTGAAGTATTTCCTAAGTTAGCTCAAACAAAGACTAGCCTAGTTAGCATTAAAAGACCTTTTCGCATTCAGCCTAATACATTGCATCGTATAGTAGTTCATGTCCCAGATAGTTATAACGGGGATGTAATAGTGAATCGGAATGAGGAACTTATGCATCATGAAGGCATTATAACTATCTCTTGTGTCACCAGCGTTAGGAATGGACAAGCTTATGTATGGGTCCTAAATACGAATAATTGTCCTGTCCTAATTAAGCCTAGATCTGATTTTTCTACTTTTGAATACTGTCTCGATAATGATAAAGTAATTTCTTTATCAAGTCTCTCGGTAGGTAAGGATGATACACGGGAAACTGAGGTAGCTCTCGGTAACTCTTTTACTGCAGAGGAATTAGATGAATTTAATTTTGGTCCCACTATGACAGAGGATCAAAAGTCTCTGCTAATTTCAGTTCTAAATAAAAGCAAAGGTGTCTTTGCATTTACAGATGAGAATATCTCGTGTATTGTTGATAGAGTTGGGAAACCCTTTAAAGCCCAATTTAAATTAAAAGACGATATACCAGTTTCTCGATTACTCTTTAGACACTCTACAGAAGCTGAGAGGATCATTGAGGACCAATTCGAAAGAGAAGTTCGATTAGGTTGGACAGAAGAATCTTCAAGCCCATACTCTGCTCCATGTCTATTGGTAGTGCGCGGTGACAAGAAACGTGCTGTCATTGATTACCGTGAAGTAAATAAGAAAATTATTCCTTTTAGTTTCCCAGTTCCAAATTTACATACAGTCCTCGATAGCTTTTCTAGTTCATGTTGGTTTTCTAAGGTTGATGCGCCTGATGCATTTAAACAGGTCGTGTTACACGAAGATAGTCGTGACGCCCTAGCTTTTGTGACCAGCAAACGAAAGCTTCGTCCTACACGGGTACCTTTTGGTTCAGTAAATAGTTTAGCTATTTTTCAGTCAGTTTTAAATAAAATTCTGAGTGGTTATAAAGTCTCAGGATTAGCTAACTATGTTGATGATAATGCTATGCATGGTCCAACGTTTGAAGAACATTGTACTCGCCTAGATTTATTTTTGTCTATCTTAGATCGCCATTCAGTGAAACAAAGGCCAAAGAAATGTTCATTTGGGTTCGAAGAACTCTAATATTTAGGTCATATTATAAATAAGGATGGTATAAGTATTGCTCCCGAACGTATACAGGTTATAAGAGACTGGCCTACTCCGAGGAATGTCAGCGATATTAGGTCATTTATAGGTTTTTGCGGTTTCTTTAGGAGAAGCATATGGGATTTCTCGAAAATGTCGTCGGCATTACATTACTTGACTCGATGTAATGTGCGCTTTGACTGGGGTGCTGATCAACAGCAGTCCTTCAGCGATTTAAAGACTGCACTTACAACAGCTCCCGTAGTCGCTTACCCAACAGATGAAGGGAAGTTAGAGATGTACTTCGACGCATCTCAGAAACGTATAGCCTCGGTACTTATTTTGAATTTAAACGGTGTTCGTAGGCCTATAGCCTTCTGCTCCAACGGTTTAACTAAGCATGCCTTAAATTGGCCTATAATTGAGAAGGAGTGCTACTCGATTATAGCTAGCGCATAGAAGTATAGACCTTACATCTGGGGTAGGAGAGTAGATGTGTACACTGATAATAGTTCTCTACAATGATTAATTAATTTAAAAGACACTTCTGGTCGTTTAGCACATTGGGCTGTTAAGCTTAGCCTTTTTTGTTTCAACGTTTATCATATAGCGGGAAAGTCTAATGTAGCTGCTGATGCGTTGAGTCGCATTAATTTGAACAAGTTTGCTTTGTCATATTCTTTTAAATCGTCTACTCCAGTCTTCCAATTAAAATCCATCAAGTTAGAATACAAGGAAATAAACAATGAAGATGAATTATTTAATTATTGCAAGAAGATAGAACGCGAAAAGTTTGCTACTGTCCAGCGAAAGGATCCTAGACTTAAGAAAATTATAGAGAGCCTCAAATATAAGGAGGTTGAAAAGTCTAATATTCCTAGAAAATATTCTGCAGACTATTCTTTAAATAATGATATATTATACAAAGCTAATTATGATCCAAATGGTGTTCTATGGTTACTGGTAATACCAGAACCACTGAAATTAATGATATTTAATGAGTACCATTGTAAGGAACTATCTCATCTCGGTGTAGAGAAAACCTATTTAGCTTTGAAGATGCGTTATTGTTGGTCCGGAATGTACCGCGATGTTAGGAAATGGATCATCGCATGTAAAACTTGCAAGAATTTCAATTTATCTCATGTCAAACGATCAGGTCCCATGATTTCCATGATAACTCCGATACTTTTGTTTCAGTCTCGATAGACTACATGGGTCCACTAGTTCAAACTAGGCGTAAAAATATTCACGCTTTAGTGATAATTTATCAGGCTACTAGATGGTCAGATGTGATACCCACTCCAGACACTTCCGCTGAAACGTTAGTTGAAGCATACGAGGAGTATGCTATGAGACATGGCAATGTTAAAACTCTTGTCATGGTCAATGGTCCGAATTTCACTTCGAGTCGGTTCCAGGACTATTGTAGGTCTAACGGGATCATGCAGAAGTTTATTAGTCCAAATCATCCAGCCTCTAATGCTTTTGTTGAGAGACAGAATGGTACTTTTAAGAACATGTTAGCTAAGTTAGTGAACGATAATTGGGATGAAGTTCTTCCTCAAGCTGTCCGTAGCTATAATCTGGCTGTCCATTCTATTACTGGATTTTCTCCCCATTATTTATTATATGGAGTACATCCAAGATTTAACATTGATAATCATCTATCCGTCGATGAAGAGTTATTGAAAGATAAAACGCCTGAGGAACGGCGCTTCCAACTCTTCAAAGACAGGTATAGGGCAAATGAAAATACTTGCCGTAATCAGTTAATGGAGAAAATTAAATTTGATGGTGAACATCCAGTAGTGGAATTTAAAACAGGAGACTTAGTACTGCATAAAAACTACATACGGAAGCCAGGTACAACTGCTAAGTTCATGATCAAATGGAAAGGTCCTTATTACATTGTAGATAGACCTAAAACGTTAGCTGAGTCTGATCCAGATGACGATACCGTATTAATGGCTCATGTCCACAATTTGAAGAAATACGTCCCCGATTGTCCTGAACCTCCATCAGAGGAGGATTTTGATTTTAGTTGGTTAGATGCGGATCGCTCTGACCCATTATATTCAGAAGAATTTTTAGATTTTTATGTTAATGGTGCTGAGTCATGTCTCAATTAGCTGCAGAAGTCGAAGACGACTTATTGAAAGATTTACTGATTGTAAATATTCCCGATATGGATGTTACCCAAAATGTAAGTAATATTCCTGTACCCATTGAAGAAGTAGTGAATGATGAAATTCCAGTTGCTGACGCTGATAACGACGCTGTACCCATTATTGACGAAGTTAATAATGGAGGGAATGACGATATTCCAGTCCATATACCTCCTGTCAATGAGAGATATTTTATTCCTGATATAATCACAGGTAGATCTAATGTTCCTGTAACTTCCAGGGCTACAAGTAGAGTAAATAGAGTTCCTTCAAGAGCTTGTGATGTAGCTAGTACAACTACCTCTAGGTCTGGTAGAATTAGTCGTCCTGTAAATTGTTTGAATGTTGATCCTAAATTGGTGTCTTACAAAGTTTTCAGTGTATTTAATAATATGGTCCATTATTTGGCTCAAATGTAATGATGTAGATGGATTCCCCACCATATATTGAAGAAATTACCCTTAGCTCTGACGATGATAGTAGCCTTGATTCAGATATGGTGAGGGAGATTGAGCAACAGTTGGGTTCACCGATCTCAGCTACTACTGAAATAATTACGGAAGCTGACCTCCAAGAAGTGAAAGATATGGATACAAATAACAATGAGATTGCAGAGACAGCCGAACCAGAATGGAAACGACAAGGTTTCAAAAGCTCTCCAAAGCTTGGTTTCGTACGGGCTAGATACCGTATTCAAGGAAACTTTGAATACGAATCGAAGGACGAACGCGGGCTGAGTCCGACCTGGTCTACAACAAGCGAGGAGTCAGTAGATTTCTACGTCCCAATCTCTGATGCTACTCCTGAACAACTTGCTCGGGATACCGTTAGCGTGTTAGCCTCGCAGTTCCCAAAGCTTACTGTAAATGCATCTCGTAATAGTGAGGATAGTCTCGCTAGCTCCAGTGCAATTATTAATCCTTTGTTTGCTCCTACTGTTGCTAATTCTGACGCTATTGTTGTACATACCCCTGATCCGAGACCCCAAATTAAAATTACTTATAGGTACTGTAAGCCACGAAATCCTTCAAGCACAGGAGGTCGAGTAATTACTTCTGTTCCGCTACTTTCATTCGGTCGCCCGCACGCTATGTCGAAACCTCAGAGGCGCCGGCCGAATAAGTTGTATAAGTGCCGAATTTGTTTAACCGCCGGTAGGACTGAGAACTTACGTCATTTGATTGATCTTTGCCCATTTGTGGCAAAATAAAGTACTGCAACGGATTTAATTCCCGTTTGGTACATATGTCGTAGCCCTGGCTAAATACATTATAGGTACATATATATAATGTCATGAATAAATGTTGCAAAATATCTAGGAAACTAATACCAACATTTTTATTTGAGCCCCATAGGACTAAATACCATACTTGGAAGGTATTTTTGATAGTATATTCATGTCTTGCCATTATGTCTAACACCCGGATAATTAATGTTGAAATTTCGGAAACATGTCATGTATGTATTCCCATGTAACTTAATGCACTAAGCCCAATTAAGTTAATTTACCAACTTTTCTCAGAAACGAGTACCAAGATCTTGCTTAGAGTATCTCGTCTTCAAGTGTACTAGTATAGTGTACTTATTAGTGGTGGACTCATAGTTTGCCATTAGGACTACGACCCGCAAATTTAGCAATGAAAATTCGGAAGTATGGCATATATGTATTTACATGTAACTTAAGGCACTAAACCTAACGATGTTTTTTTACCATTTTTTCTCAGAAACGAATACCAAGATCCTCATTAGAGTAACTCGTTTTCAAGTGTACTAGTATAATGTACTTATTAGTGGTGGACTCATAGTTTGCCATTAGGACTACGACCCGGAAATTTAACAATGAAAATTCGGGAGTACGTCATGTATGTATTCACATGTAACTTAAGGCACTAAGCCTAAGGAAGTTTATTTACTAACTTTCCTCATAAACGAGTACCAAGATCTTGATTAGAGTATCTCGTTTTCAAGGGTACTAGTATAGGGTACTTATTCGAGGTGGACTCATAGTTTGCCATTACGACTACGACCCGGAAATTTAACAATGAAAATTCGGGAGTATGTCATGTATGTATTCACATGTAACTTTAGGCACTTTAGCCTAACCATGTTTATTTACCAACTTTTCTCAGAAACGAATGCCAAGATCCTAATTATAGTATCTCATCTGCAAGGATACTATAACAGGGTACTTATTCGTGGTATACTCATAGGTTGCCATTAAGTATACGACCCGGAAATTCGGAGTTGAAATTTTTGGACTTACACCGAATAGGTATTTACATGTAACCTTATTGTATGAAATACTATGTTAATAATGTGCTTTTGAGTAATTGGAGTAAAGTAGTAGTATTGCTTACATAAGTTTGAATGTTGGTAAATGTGATTATTTGCTTTGCTTTACTAGTAGTTGATTGTTGCTTTAATGTATGCGTAGATGGCTGATAACTTACGACCCGGAAATAGTTCAGCAGTAGATCAGGTCGCTATTATTCATGGTCTCCGGACGGTTCGGTACGGCCTGAACCAAGCCACTACTTATCGTTTATTGGCCAGGAATGATGTACTTCACACGCCTCACCGGTTCTGCACGGCTCCAGAGTATGTCTCAGCTTTGCAGCTCTTAGTGGATAGCGAACCTGATCGAGTCGACGAGGGATTCTTACAAGCACGTTTATTCCTCCGACAATTAGCAAACGATGAGTTGCCGGAACAATACTACCTTCCCGCCCCTTCACCAAGTTCTTCCTCAGAGGAAGAAGATGAAGAATTTGCTGCTCGCTTCATAAGACTAGTCTCTCCTGCATTTGCTGAGGCCGAGACCGAATCTTCTGAAGAAGAAGATCGAGAAGAATAAGTGATGGCTTAAGCACATGGCATAAATGTTGAAGTGTGATGTTTGTGACTACAGCTGTGCTTTAGTGTATGAATGATCGTTTAGTAATTGTTGTGTTAGAGGTCAAACGCTGACATATTGTTTTGCTGCTAGAATTTTACAATTGTTCAAATTGTAGATATAAATTTATCAATGATCATAAATTATACGAATGGAGAATTGTACGAACAAGGTTCGTAAATATAAATGTCAAAGGGTTTTTGGAAAATAATAGATCTGATCATAAATCAAAATTATGAAAATGTATAGCTTATTTCTGTATTATAGCGCATCTATGGGGTCAGACGCTACAGCCGGGAATAGTGTAGAGGAAGGAAAATGAGTACGACAGTCGTACATAAGTGTACGACTACCATACATATATGTATGGTAGTCGAACATGCGGCGGGTTTAATAAATCATGCCCAAAACCAATTTCGTGTATTCAACGAAAGAAAAGGAGGCGTGTGGGAAATTCGGGACCAGTAGGAAAAGAGTATTCAAACGGAAAACATTAAAGTGTAAGAAGAAAATCTGTCGCTGCCCGAATAAACGAACCAGAAAAGCAAAACGCAAATCTACGCAGTAATTGACACCAACTGTACCATATATGGAGACATATCTAATATTTTTGAAGGCTCAGAGAAAACCATTCGCTCTGAGTTAGCACTTTCCAATTTACCATTTACAGAAGTATCTACTGTATCAAGTGGTGACTACGCAAAATTCTATCCCGTCGTATCCGTGAAAGAAAGTTTCAAACCCATTTCGTTTAATATTATTGGTGACTCAATATGTTACTTGGATTTGTTCGACTCATTTCTATCACGTAAGTGTAAGCTAACGCTTCAAGACGGAAAATCCTTAGAACCTGATGTTGTGGCACCTGATTCACTACTTTCCATGCAATGTTCACATCCATGGAAATACATTTTAATGGCCAGCTATTCTCATCGACAGAATATTTACCCGTACCAAGCAATTATAAAAAGACTCCTAAGTACATCACCTCTTGAAAAGGAGAATGGGCTTTTCAACAAAATTTATTACCCGAACTCCACTAGTGACTCTTTAGTAGTTGGAGATGATGGATTTAAAGTTCGACATGAGTAATCAAAAAATAGTCAACATTACACCCTACTGTGTAAAATAGATGCCCGTCGTTTTGCTCAGACACGTTATTTTCCCACAGATACAAGCATTTGGCTAACGTTGAAACGAAGTCTTCCTGAATTTTGTCTTACAATCGCCTGAACTAAAAAGACCGGTTACAACGGCATGCTTTATGCATACCAAATAATTGAATCTGTTCTTCAATATAAGAAGACAATTGTTGCTGAGGAAATAGTCGATCTGCATCGGAAATATCTCTCAACTGGCGGAACATTCAAGTATTCTGTGAATGAAAGCGAAGTACATACCTACACTATTGGTGCAGGACTCTCATCTAATATATCAGATGCAGTTATCACCAGTCGCATACAAACAATGCTTGTACTAGGAATGGTAAAGAGTTATGCATTTGCTGGAGCTGTTAACCAGACCGCATTCAATTTCCAACACTTCAATCTAATGAAACTTAATGTGTGCATTAATAATGAAACTCAAAGCTTTAAAACAATTCCGTCTAATTTTAACGAAACTGAAAACGATTAGTTAATTGGTTTGCACTCTTAAAAAGGCTGCCTCAGATCCCCGTTTAGGAATGGAATTAATAAAATGAACTACTTAAAAGGTATACATTGATTTGCATATTTGTAACACTAACAGTATATCATTATCAGCAGTATTATCAATAATCATTAATTAATTAATTATTTCGCGTATAAGAAACTTTCTTATCGCATTTGAATTTATGCACTCATTAACCAACGTCTTTTCCCTGAATAAAAATGGGCAGATTAAGATCAGCACGAAATTTTGATAACCACTCACGGAATCCATGTTATTATCTTATCAGTTTATCAAGGCTTGCTAGAGATCGATAAAAATAAATGGATAAGTACTTCATACTAGTTGTATTATTAATTCATTTATTTGATAACAATAAACTCATCATCAATGGAGGAGGCTTTTAGTACATTATTTTGTAAGTATAAGTTTTGAACCCCATTTTATGTTGTTTCGACAAATAACCTTAAAGACATTGTTCAATCAAACAACCAGTGTATCTATCCTATAGCAATTTGTCAAAACACTTTGCAAAGTGGAACCGCAGGAGAACACTGGGTTGCATGGTTTGTGTAAGATAAGAATCGAAGTGAGTTTTTCGACTGTAACCGGCTTTCTGCGAATCAGTACAACATAGAATTGCCAACTGAACACATTGTAATTGAAAATCGTCGACAACTACAGCATTCATCGTCGTACTATTGTGAAGCCTACTGTGCATACTTTTTAATATGTAGACTGCTTGGGATATCATACGAACAAATCATGCCACTTTTTACTCCTAGCCTAATTCATAATGATTTTATTGTAAAAATATTTGTTAACGGTATTTCAAACTTTTCACCAACACATGTATACTCTTGTAATTACGCTCAACATAATAGTTGTAAAAATAATTGTAGCTATTTTATAAAACACTGTCGCTAACTTGTGTTTTCAATAAATAAATTTACTTTTTTGTAAAAGTTTCATTTGAGTTTCAAACATCAATTGAAGAGCATGGATCTACTCAGCTTCAGGCTTATTACACCCAGTAATATTTTAGTGCTCGGACCTTCAAATGTTGGTAACACACAGTGTCATTGATTTGATACGAAATCGGGGAAACGTTTTCGATAACCCCCGAAAAGTCATATAATGTTACAACGATTACCAACCTGTTTTCGATTCACTTTCGAAAATCAAGAAGGATATAGTATTTAGCTCCGAAACTTATCAAATTGACGATATAGTGACTAATCCGTGTTTAGCAATTATTGTCGATTTTCAGTACCAAATTGCGAATAATTAGTTAATCCGTGACTTAGTCACCAAATACTTTATCCGTTGTGGTCATCATCTTGGAGTTACCTTTATTTCGATTTGGCAAAACGCATTAGAAAAGCAGTTCCAAAAATTTCAATAAGCGGTCATTATGTTATCTTGTTCAATCAAAAACGAGATAAAAACATGATTGTAAATTTTGATACCCAGTGCTGCCCTCACCAGATTGCGTTTCTAGAATCAGCATTTAATTAAGCAGTAAGGAAAAGACCGTTTGGGTATCTCCTTTTAAATTTTCATCCACACGAAAAATCACAGTTTTGGGTACGGTCGGATATTTACCCTAAAGACAGTTGTGAGATCTATATCCCCGCTTGAATTGAAATGAGTAAACGTTTCTGCAAGAACGCTGTGTTTTTACAAAACGTTTCAACAAAACCGTCACCTGCTTTTGAAGAAGCACTGAATAATTGTTCGCCAGAAAAATCAGTCATTGCCGAAACTCTTTTGAATTATAAATTTTTCGTTCCTGGTGCGAATTTCAACAAGAACGTAACAAAACGTACAGACATATTTCTTCGGAAGCTTTCGCGCAACAAAGTGAAGACAACAACAATTTTCAGGAGAAACAAGGATATTGTTCAAGCATTACTTGAATCAATGTTTCAACAGATTATTATAACTGAAATAATTTATAACATATGCAAGTATTGCGAAACAACCTAGTCGAAAAATTAAACATCAATACAATCAACCATTATGTTCCCCCAATTTAAACAGATTTGTTCACATTAGGGTACCAGTCGAAAGACCACCTGTTAGAACATACCTGGACGACGAAATGACCACATTCATGTTTCCCAAGGTAGAATTCAAGCCAGGTAAAGATGCCCCTAAACAGCATTCGCAACAGCTGAACTCCCGACCAACAGGTTTGGAGGGGACACGATCGCCACACTCATGCAGTACGCGCATCTCAACGCAGCAACTTATCTTCAGTCCTACAGTAGGAGACTGGATTAAAAATTAAACAGCAGAACGAAGATTTGGAGAAAACGAGCCCTATCAGAAGACTGGGACGATTTCAGCGAGCAATTTTTACAAAGATTCGCAATTACAGAAC
Source organism: Allacma fusca (assembly GCA_947179485.1). Lineage (NCBI taxonomy): Eukaryota > Metazoa > Arthropoda > Collembola > Symphypleona > Sminthuridae > Allacma > Allacma fusca. Next base: position 25,153,346 of record OX359246.1, read on the forward strand.
CAAAGATCCGTACGCTCATGGAAAGGCGCAAGATGCAACCAGATGAATATCCATGTGCGTTCAAAGACGCAAAATTGGTACTGATCAACAGAGTTGACAGGTTCCTTCCAGATCGGGAGAAGATCCGATTAATTCGTGGAGGATCAACACCCGAATATGTAGTGGTATGTAAAGGTTGGGAAGCAGACAACGTACCGGATTTCATATACGCCATCCAGAAATACAACGAGAATCGCAAGACGGAAGGACTGGAATCCATAGAGACAATATTCGTGAAAGTTTAACAAATGTTGGAACAATTCACAGCAGGTATGAAGCCAGTACCAATGGAAACGGAAATAGTAAAAGTAGCAGCCATACGGGATAACAGGAGTTTTAACGACCCAAGCCACGCAACAATAACCAACGAGGTTAGGTCAAGGGAACTTCAAAAACTCACGCAAAAACAGCCCAGGTTGCGAGAAAAAAACAATTAGGAAACTCGGAGCCGTATTGACAACAGGGATTACCGATACCCATCACCAAATATGGACCGAGGAAATTTTAACAACGGACGAAGATCACTTACGCTAGCCAAATCATATAATAACATGAACAGAGAAAGACCTCAGTACCGGAACGACGGATATGACCAGACAAGTCAACGGTACCCACCAAGGAACCAAAAATTTAGCTCAGGTCGATGTCCAAACAAAGGTTTCAACGGCAGCAACTGTAGCAACCGGTGCATTGAACGTTCAGCTCATGGATCCAAATTATAATCAAGCCTACAACAGCTTAAACAACTAGGGTTTTTACTAAAACCAAGGCTTCACACAACCACATGGCTACATTCCAAACCAAGGATACCCGCCAAATCAAGGTTACGGACCAACGCAAGGTTTTAAACCACCCCAGCGGCTGGTGCCACCTCAAACCTTTGCGCCACAACAGAGTAATGGACCAACACCCATGACCACCTACAACAATCTAGCTCCAAAAACAATCCAAAACAACCCACCAAATCACCAACAACAGGGATACCAACAGAACTACAGACAAGGAGGCCAAGAACAATTCCAGGGCAACAACAATGGCAAAAGGAGCTGAAGTAACTGAAGAGACCGGAAATATCAAAGTATGGACAGAGCTAGCACTTGGAATGGTCGTCCAGAATACCCGGGGCAGCCACAAACTGTGCCAGGCCAACTCGCATTGGAGCCAGCACAAAGTAAGATGCGATGCAACGGACGTTGAGATCCAGACCATGTCAAAAGAAATTTCTCAAACAGGCCCAGCTAGTCCATACCCTTCGGAAAACTCCAGAAGGGGGTTCACCTCAATAACCGGATACCTACAGGAACGAATAAATGAAATAATAGCGAAACTTGAAGGGAAGGAGTCGCACGAAGAAGCCAAATTGGAAATTGTAGATCTTAATCCATGCCGCATAGCAAAAGACAACAAATCAACATTACACGTTCAAATCTGTTGTATGATAATACACCTATTGTTAGATTCAGGAGCTACCAGGTGATGTATTCAAAGGAATGTAATACCAGAATGTTCACAAATCAAGGATGTACCACGCACACTAACAGTTTCATTTGCAAACACAGAAATGGTAAATCCCATCTGTTTGACAAGATATACAGTGATGATAGAAAAGGTTCAACTATTATTTAAAGGTCCCGTCATGGAAGAACTTTAGTCAAAAATGATTATTGGAGAAGACCTTATGACAAAATATGGGATAACACATATATTTCAAAAATCTAGAACAAACATCAAGAAATTCGGAGCGACATGTTTCGCATAGTACCATTGGGCAGAGATACTTACCCATATATGGGGAAAAGAAAAACTGACACGAAAGTGTTCTGATCGGTCTTCGAATTTACAACAGCGAAACGACCACAAAAATAAATTTCAAGACTAAAGAGGCAGTCACAATTCCAGCTTATGGACATTTCAAGGTACCAATCCACGTTACGAAAAGAATCACAAGGGATTTTTACTTGGAAGCATCAGAAAAGCTGTATAGCAATAGTATTTACGAGGCAGTAGTTTTACCAAGAAAAGAACTCCTTGCATACGTATTTAATCCAGCACTATGTCCTTAAACAATGTATAAATAGACAACAATAGGTCATGCAGAGGAAAGTTCTGATCTCATCAAGATCAAACGCAACCAGCTTCGAGATACCAGCGAAAGACTCACTCAAGAACTGGACTGCTTTGACATTTTTGACGAACTAGGAGAAGAAGAAAGGAGCATTTGTTGTGAACTTCTGATACGATACCCGGAATCCTTCGCGTTTAGCAAGGCTGATTTTTATAGAACCAGGATGGGTCGATTCCATCAGAATTCACACAGATAATAATCCACCTGATCAAGCAAATCCTTTCCCAAGCTCGCCAGTGAAGCGACAGAAAGAACGGGAGGAGGTTCAGAAGATGTTAGATGCGGACATAATTAACGAAGTCAATGAACCTCACAGCAGTCCATTATTTCTAATAAAGAGGAAGGACGGAACCTTCAGTTCATTCGTTGATTACAGAGCACTGCACAAAACCATTGAAGATGAAGTCTACCCTTTAGCAAGGATTGACGATACATTTATGCAATTTGGAAAATCTGCAATGTTTGACAGGCTTGACATGAAGTCAGGATTCTTACAGTTACTAATTCACGAGGATGACCAAGTAATCTGTGGCTTTTTCTAACCAGGTTAACCTCTTATTATGTGTTTGTTGGCCTTGAGGCCCTGCTTTCCACTCCTGTGCTTTTTTTATTATTATAATTAAAATAAAAACCGAGCGCTTGTGGCACGAGAAGAATCGGACCCTTTCTGCAGACCAATCCTGCGTTTCTTTCTCGTCGGTTTCATCAATAGGCGCTTGGGATCATCCCGATAAACCTCTATTATTCGCCAAGTACAATTTCTGAGAGACGCTCTTGAAACCAACAACCCCGGAGCTCTAAATTTCATTCAAGTATTGGACCTCCTGTGAACAACCCATTGGATAAAAGGGTCAAGTAATCGATGCAGCAAATTCTCGATTACACATTTGTTCTTTGTTTCACATATTCACAATATTCTTATATAAATACTAGTGTATCCGTGTGAAAAATAAAAGCAGAATTAGGACTAATTCTGCTTTCGTACCGAATATACCGTGCAAAAAGATTTTAACCCAAATTGCATGAAAATTGCCCAACAGTTTATGCAAAATATATGTACATGAAAATAAAGACACGATTATCAGGTGTTATTCGAACACATTACAAGTAATTAAACATATTATTTTGTTTGAGACCTTAAACCTAAATGACTTGTATTTGCATTCGAAGTCTTAATTGAAGACAGTTCGTATTAATTTAGCTAATCTCATTCCGGAATAATAGAACACCTGACTGGGTACTCCAGATTTTCATCATCACCATAAATAATTATAAACTTGGAATTTACTTTTGATTTCCCAAGTGATATTTTTAAGACCATAGATTCAGCAATATTTGAATTATTAATAATGAATTTGAATGAATAATGAGAATTTATATTAATAATGAGAATCACAACCTCTAATATTTCTGCATTAATCGCAATCAGCACTTTTATTATGTAAAGCTTTTTATTTAGGTCTATTATGCAATCACTGATTCGAGGAAAATCAGTTTTTTGAATACTACGTTTTAACGTATTATAAATGACATTCTTGAACTACATACCACCCCAGAAAACAAAATATTATGGTCTGCTGCTGTGCCATTAGCAGCTTAAATGTTATTGCCCAGTCCGCTGTTTTTATTTCCATCATCAGGACGTAATTTAGTCCGTGACTTTGCCGACGTGGTAACATTAAGCTACTGCTGCAGGATAGCTTATGGATGCTAATCGTGTTTATAATGAATTGGTTAAGACTGTTTTTAATGTCATTGTCGTTTTATGTTTGGCTATTCACCGTGTATTATTATATGAAATTTGCAGACTCCAATTCCTCAAGTCTTCCCTAAAATTGTCAACGCTGCTATCATTACTTGTACTTTTAGAACCTGATTCTCCCGAACTACAGTACCTATCATATTCCTAGTTGTTGCTATCGTACGTGGTTAAACTTAATATGCTTGTGGATCGAAACTAGAATTACATGTACTCAAAGGAATAGAAATATTGCTTGAAGGTGATTTCGAGTAATTATAGTGTAACATTTTTGTAGTTCTTTAGCTGGTCGTCATCGCTTAGTTCGTTACGACATTTCCGCTTCCTAGGCTCTTTCGTACCCCATATATGTCACTGGCACCTCGCAACCACTTTTGAATTTCCAAATTGCTAGTTTTTTCAGACAACTAACTATTGGGAAGATTTATTCTGGTGCTTACTGTAGTTAAATCAAGCACAACCATAAAATTCAACTGCGTACATAACATGACTAACATAATAGTTACAATAAAATTAATAAGTATAATTTTATCAATTTTACAATTCTGTGCAGGGACAAATTTTCAAAAGCCGGTTTACATTTAGTACCAGTGTAATTAATGAAAATTGCAAATTAGCTTGAAAATAAAAATTCCCGTGTGACTTAGCCGACGGTATTACCTTCAAGGGATCCCAGATACCGCTTGTATTGGCAACGTTCATCGAAATTTTCACTATTTTTAATTCTATTTATAAAAACTTTCTAGCACTGATTCTCATTTATCAAAATATGATCAACATCTATGTTTATTTTTAATAAATATTTTTGAGAACGTCTCACAAGTATCTTTACTTTGCCTTCTTGATTTATTCACAAATCACGTTATTTGATCTCTGATTTTCCAGAAATTGGAATCAGATCAAATAATAATCAGAGTTAAATCACGAACGCCTTGCTTGATTGTAATCAGATTTTTAGCTACAAGGGCTCACAGGGATAAATAGAATTATTACCTTCCGCAAAAACTAAATAAAGAAGCCGAAATACAGCCGTTAGCATGTCTATTATTTATATAACAGAAAAAAAGCACGTACATACTTTAACAAGTGTTGTATAATTGAGTTGCTACCTTGGGTTGCAACGATTCCTGTAAATAAGGTTAATTTACACACCGAGCAAACTAACTAACTGCTTGTTAACTGCACGATTTCTACACAGTGATATACCGACTACAATCATTAATGAATACACGTTATTTCATCCCGTCAATACAATATGAATTATATTTGTGAAATTGCTTATTGAGGCATAAATGAAATTACAAGCAATTTCTGATTTTATGTCCTGATAGGGCTCTGCTGCATTCGCCTCATTTATGGTGACTGGACTGGACGAAGCCGTCGAATATGGCTGATGGAATCGCCAGTTCCGGAAAATTGGAAATGGCAAAATGAGTTTCCTGTGCTACGAGGTGGAACTATTAACTTTAATAAGATATGCTCGTTTCATATATAATCATATTACATACGTTAAATACAATAACCTGTATCTTATGATCTAATAAAGTAACAATGAACATATTAGAAATATACATATGCAGGTAAAGATTTCCAGTTGTCTTTCAATGGACGAGTACAATTCTTTATTACTTGTGTTAATAGTATTGCTTTACGTTTAGGCCACCAGCACTTAGGAATAAACGTTTCATCGTAAACCCAACAATTTATAATCATTGCAACTGAGTTGTGTATCAAAAACTCGACAACTGAATATTTTGTTTCCATTATTCACGTTATAAAACATCTGACTTACAAATTATCATAATCCTACAGACCGGTACACTCAAAGACTCACAATAGACTTCGTGTGCATGAGAGATTACAAAGGGTGTTGGAATAATGTAACGGCTACATAACAATACAGTTTCGTTTAAAACCGCTCATTGTTGCCGTTGACGCTTCAACATGGTAATTTTGTCGGTTCCGTTGCATTTGTTTCCAGCGAATACATAGATAGATGGATTGATTAAAGGTCGATTTGGCTTATCCCTTACAACACGCTTAGTATCGCATCAATTACAGAAAATCGTATATTTATAATAAGAGTACATGAATTGTGAACTGTTTAAGGAAGTAAATATATTGAAAACCGTTACAGTGTTCTGGTGTAGGTGAAAAACGTTCCCTGCTATTACAAGGGCCATCAAAAACCTATACGTCTTTTCGCATTACACTACATTTTTGAGCTACATATTGTCATGATCCAGCTACGCTTTATCATTGCCGCTCGTCATCACAGAGTGAGGACGGTTTGGCGTCACAGCTACGCACCGCGCTTATTGAAGATTATTATTTATTGAGCATATTTATTATTATTGAAAAGACGAAATGACTGAATTATCAATATTTCCATTATTAGTATTTTATAAAATCCATATTGGCATTTGTAATGCTATAAGTATTGAAGTAGTGTTAAAGGTACTGCGGAGCCAGTCGACTCTGGCTTATCCTGTCATTCTAGGTTAAGTTTTATTCGAATAAAGACGTACCTCTTCTTATAATTTCCTCTTATCACGACAATATACATCAAGTTCCAGATAGGAATTCGGGGTTATAGATCATTATTCATATATTACCGATGTATCCCATATACTAGCTGCGCGAGAATATTCAAGTTAATTTGTATATGCTGTTAGGGGTCTGAGTTGAGTGGAAATAACGTACTATGAATTCAATCAAGTTTACTTTTAGTTCCTCAAATGTTGAAGAGATTTTATTTAACTTTTGATAAATACAAAAATGGAACTTAATATTATCTTTGTTTGATTTTCTAAAATATAAGTTAACACTGAGATTTATTTCTAATTATAAATATTAATTCAAAGAAGACCTTTTATAAATCTAAATACAAAGTTTATAAAGTTATAAAAGTTCAAGTGTAATTCCAATTACGAGTTATCAAAGGGTTACCCGAAAGGCTTCCCAAAATTCCTATCAAAATTCTAAATGTTTTCTCAAAATTTCTCAATACCATCCACCAGCCTTAAGAGCTGTGGTAAAATCCTTCCTCTTCTGAGAGTAAAGGCTATCTTCCAGAAAAGCTACTAGATTCTGAGAGTCTTTCAAAAAGGAAAGTAAAAACGGAGAAAATCGAAACCCGAGTGCTATACGAAGAGAGAGTCCAAGAGGACAGCGTTACGGATCGGCGTGTTCAGATCGACTGTGAATCTGTAAGATTTTCCAGGGGTATTTATACTCGGCCGCAACCGCACTCTCAAAATCCAGAAGTTAATTGGATAGTTTTTAAGACCGGACAATCTGGCCGAAACCACGTTCCAATCCCGCCAGCTTGGCGCCGGTTTGAGATTGCTTTACATTTAAACACATGGCAATACATACATAGGCTATCTCAGCCTCAATTACTTTTCTAATCTTAGGTCTTATCATAACTTATTTTTATTGCGACCGTAAAGACCGAGCCAGTTATTTGAGACATCCAATTATTTAGAAGGAATTTTATAACATTCATAAACTTAGATTTTTGCCTTAGAATCAATCCTTGTTCTCCCTGGGAAAACGTCTTACACTCTAAAAGACAATAGTCTGAAGCTTATTACGCACTAATAAATTATATACTTAAACATCTTACGCATGGAGAGATTTCACTCCTCTTCCCATCCGCTCGGGCTGAGAGGAGAAAAGGGGTAATTTCCACACACACACACAGAAGAACTTTTCCAACTATGAGTATTTTTATTAAAGCCGACGGTCAGCAAACTTATACACGTACTACTCACATTTACACAGTCCTACGTTCATTCTTCCTATTTTTATTAGTAAGCATTCCATTAACTCTTACGCTAATATGTACGTATCAAATACATATTTCTACGCTAAAAAGAGCGTATCAAATACTTCCCCCTTACGAAGACCAGTCCCTGGTCGTAAAAGGCAACATATCATTTTAATCCTTTTATGCCTAAATTTTCACGGTTGACTAACAGTGTGTCCACATCGAAATAGCCGGGCGACGCTGTCATTGCATTTGCCGGGGTATAGGTTTTCTTTGGAAGAGTAGACGACGTTGCGGTCGATCTCGTGTGTGAGGACGACTGGAATGATGGATTCTTTGAAGGACCAGCATAGTCGTTGGTGGTGGTACGTACCGAGCACTCGTTCACTGTTGTGTTCGGGTAGCCTCGCGATAGACCTTGTCCCAAGTGTTTTCGTCCTCAGCTTTCTCTGTTCGAAAACGTTTGTTCTTTTCACCGCGCATAGACGTGTCAAATCTTTACACTTGTGTAGTCGTGATTTTTCTACGTTAACATTCCAATTTCACTCTGTCTTTCCTGACCATGTAAATCGTGACTTGTATTTTTTTTAGACTGCTACCCAGCTATTCGACTGAATCTTCTTAGACTTAGCCTTTTTTGTAACCAAATGTGTAGGACGTGGGGCCTCATGTAACCTTAATTCTGCGTCGCCAAAATGAAGGGGTTCTCTAAGCTGCATGGCTTCCTGAGCTGACTGTTGCCGCTGTCTCTTCTGCTTCCCAGCGTCGGCTATGTACTCTCCGTTTGATCTGGTCTTTGAAGTATCGGTATATTTTGGAATAAACAAGGCGTATCATTCCAAACAGAATAAGCCAAATAAATGCTTCAAGATAGGTCGGCAAATGACAATAATGGAGTAGCCTTCCATCGTTTTGATTCTTGTCGCCAACATTCCAACGAAGGTTGTTTTCCGGGTATTCTTGTACAACAGAAGAGCCAACAATAGGGTGCAAATAGTGGCCATATAATTTTCAGAGGAGATGTACTGAACTTCTCCTTGCAGACAATCGGGGACGGTTGTCCACTCAATATCATTGCGAGAATTTCTCCATGATTCGAGGGGGTCCTTTATACTAGAAGATACAGTAAAGTCAATGTTTGAAATGATGTAATTCCACTCTGAATTAAACACGAAGCTTAGATTGGTAAATTCTGGTCGATTCCAAGACATCTTATTGTCGGAAAAATTTAGATTCTCCATTCTGGTCCACTGTGGTGGGATTCTATGGATTACTCGTGCTTTAATCAAAGGTGTGTTGTCACATGGGAAAATAGGTTCCGCATATAGTTGGTTATGGACTCTCAAGGTGCATAAGCAGTGTGGTTTGATTAGGCTTGATGGGGAGGTAATTTTGGCAGTTGGGGAACTTTGAAGATAATGGGAATATGTCATTCGTATAGGATCGTTAAAGGCGTCTTCGCCCCGTCGTAGTCCTGTGTTTATAAGGATTCTCGGCTTTTCACCGAGCTCGTCTCACCCGGTAACAGTCATCACTTTAACATTTTACAGAGTTTATATGTCCAAACCATTATTTCTTTTGTCCTAACTTTACAACTAGTAACTAAGTTTTCAACAAGACATTTACCGTTTATTTAGATTTTTTTCTAAACTAATTATTCTTACTTCAATAATCATAACGTATTATTTACTTTTCCGTTTCGTAATTTCATTCTTAATCGAAATCTTAATCTTAACATTTCTCATTTTCATTTAACCCTATAAGTACTTTTTATTTCCTTTGATCATAAAACTGTGGTGGTTTAAGAGGACGACCAAAACGTGAGGCTGAGTTTGCTTTCGGGTTGGCCGCTCCTCCCGCAACCTCATCTTCATCGTCGGTTAACAAATATTCGTCGTCACCCTCATCTTCGGTAATTAGGTTATCAATATTCTCGATACTATTATCATTGATATCCTGATTATCCCGTTTTAACTCATTTCCACCATTATTTTCCAACTCCGGAGTATCATGTAAGCCTTCTGATTTTAATTCTTCATTAAAATCACTAGACTTTTCTTCCTGATTTAAATCAATTCCGTTATCTGTGTTGACTTCATCTTCCTCATCAATTGTTTCGAGTGCACTCTCATCTCTTTCTGCGGGTTCTATTCTTTCCCAACAGCTTTTAACGTATGTGGCCGTATTTCCACTAATTTCCTCAAAGATTAATAATATTTGTGGGCTAATACTTTTTACAATTTTTTTTCCAAATATACATCAGCTGCCAAGTGTCATATGGTTCGTCCTCATATAACATCAGCCTTGTTAAGTGCGCATAGATACCTAACGCTCCTACCAAAGGACACCGATTAGCTCCACATAAATGTATAACTGGAGGACCCAACCCTACGTTTGGCACTACTTTGCCTAACGTATCAAATACCTTTCGAGGTTCCATACATCTGGTTATAAGGACCGCCAAATCTTTCTGCTGGAATGGGTTAATTGTACTACTTATACAGAGATTGACCAAATTACCCCATTCTTCTTTGACAGTCTCTTTTACTTCAATCTTATAACCCGATATATCTTGACAACATTCCTTGAATAAGCTTTCATTGCTCTTCTTATTCAGAACGTCATTACCACATAATATGAGCACGTCTGCTTTCCATATCCAATAACAAAGGCCTTCCTTGTTATTCATTTCCCGGATGTTCTCGAATGTCACATGACTTTGAAAGACCAATCCACGGGTACCAAATTTCATTACTTTTCGTTTAGACCTCCAATCCCTGTTTCTCGGTGAATTGTAATGGCCTCCAACTATTCGCTACATATCTGAGTCAAACTAATGGGTTCTGCTTGTTTCATGTCTGAAATTTTATCCCCTAAAAAGGCGTTCATTCTAGAAACATGTACTAACCTTAGACCCCTTTCTGTAGCCACTTCATAACTCAAGTCGGACAGTTTTCTGGTGATTAGGTACGGCCCAAAATTTCTTCTAAGGAACTCTGCAGACCTACCCAGCTTTGTAACAGGAATAAAGACAGTTATCCGGTCTCCTATCTTATATTCGCTGTTAACCGGCTTTTGGTTGTACCTAACTCTGTACACCTCTTGTCCCAACTCACATTCTAATACCTTTTTCCGTATTTCATTCAACTTACAAATGGCCTTTTCTTTACCATCTAAGTCTTCCTGAAATGGAGCTTTTCCTTATTTATTCCCAGTTTCAAATGTTGCTTCCATTCCATGCAACATATAATATGGTGACTGCCCTGTAGCAGCGGAGACTGTAGTATTTAGCGTTAACACCACCTCACCAACCAAATCATCCCAATTTGAATGACTCTCATTTACGAATATCTTCAATAATCGTACTATACATCCATTCATTCGTTCCACTAATTCATTTGCAGAACTTTTACTTGTATACCCACTTGTATAAACCTGTTGGATGCCGTATTCGTTACAAAATTCTCTAAGTACATGTGAGAAAAATGCTGGAGCCCTATCTGTGAGAAACTGTTTAATTACCCCTACCTTTAATATGATATCATTCTTTAAGAAGTCCATTGTTCCTGCAGCAGTGATGGATTCTGTCGCTCGACAAAATACCCATTTGCTCGTGTAATCCACTGCAACTAACAAATGTTTATTACCCCTTTCTGTTTCCATAAAGGGACCACAATAATCTAGTCCTATCATAGCAAAGATTTTGGGAGGAATTTCAATAGGTTGTAAAAGCCCTGCTGGTCTATTTGTAGAGTATTTATGTAACTGGCATTAATCACAGGTCAATACATATCTTACTACATCGGCTTTCATTCCTTTCCAAAAGAATCTCCAATTAACCCTATGATAGGTTCTCATCCAGCCTGTATGTGCTGCTAGCTTATCCCTATGTGTAGACTGTAATACTTCTTTAATTAATACTTTTGGAACCACGAGTCTTGGAAAACCGTTTGAAACTTCATAGATGATATCATTGATAAATCTATACCTAGTAGGGACTTTCTTACTATCTTGTTGAAATAATAGGCCTATTTTCTGACAGTCCAGATCGTCCTTTTGCAATGATACCATCTCTTGGTCCTCAATATCTATGGTTAGAGTATCTTCTAGCGTTTGTTCATTATTCTCTAACGTTTCAAAAACGGGGAATTCATAAGCACTTTCGTAGCTATCTTTGGTACTAGTTAATGGCAACCTGCTAAGTGCATCAGCGTCTTTATTTAGAACGTCGGGTTTAGATGTCTGTTGATTTACTACTATATAACATTCTTTAGGTTCCAAATCTTCGGAAACTTCCTCCTGAATCGGTATTGCTTCTCCATTAACTCCCTTAACATAAACTGGATAAGGTATAGTTTGAATAACCCTATCATGAATAAGGTTGGAATTAATTAGAGTAAATTAGGAGCCTGTGTCTATAATTGCTATTTTATCTGCTTCTCCTATATTAAATGGAACTGAAAGTAATTTATTATTATTGGTAGTTATGGAATAGTAATAGATGTTCACATGATCACTATTTATATGGGCGCGGTGGTCACGCGCTGACATCCGTTTCCCGACGGTTACTCGTCATCATCACCATAATGACCTTCGCCCGTGTTTTCCTGAACATGACCCCATGAAATTTGCTTTTGTTCTCCTCCTTGTTCCGCAAGTGGCCCTTGTACCTGCCCCGTCATTCGGCAGATTTTGGTCCAGCAGTCCTTCTCATAATGCCCTCGTTTTTCACAGTAGAAACAGCGCCCTTGACTTTTATCATTACCTCCGCATGTTTGGTTGTTGGCGGCTGATCTCTGAGCTGTAGAGAATTTTTCTGAAGGATACTGCGGTGACTCTAACTGCTCTACCCTTTTTTATCATTACCTCCGCATGTTTGGTTGTTGGCGGCTGATCTCTGAGCTGTAGAGAATTTTTCTGAAGGATACTGCGGTGACTCTAACTGCTCTACCCTTTTTGCTGTTTCCTTGCTCTCCTCATTTAATTTCTCTAAAGACTTTGGAGACAAGTCTAGTTTATCTAGGAGTAACTGCATTTGTTATCTATAGGTTCTTCCTTCTCAGCTACCATAGTCTCATAGGGATCGCAATGCTGGGACAAATACTTTGTATCTGCTACAGTACGCGCAGCTTCTAAGAATTCCCTAGGAGTTTTAGGCTTTTGTGGCATAATACGATCGATAAAATAAGGAGTCATTCCTTTAATTAACCGCATAACTCGTCTAGCTGGGGAGATCTTGTCTCCGCTTTTATCCATTAAATTCATCATATCATAATAATAGGACTCCACAGTCTCTGTAAGCTTATATTTCCTACCATCCAACTTAATGTCTGCTACCACATCTTTAGCCAATGGTACAAATGCATCAATAAATCTACCTAATACCTCGTTCCAAGTAATAGGTACCTCATCTCCCTTATCGTCTACGACAGGGTTCTTTTGCCTTTTCGCTAAAAAGGTCAAATATCACTTAAAAGCTGTTCCTGTTAAGGAATTCGGGAAATATAACAGGTTCTGTTCATCTCTTCAGTACATACTGCTAGCTGCAATGTTAAAGTGATCTACGAAGTCTGACAAATCTGATCCATCCTCCCCAGAATACTTGGGTGGGACTATAATTAATTTTGCTGGTTTTCCTGGCATTATAATCTCTAACTTTCTATACTGTTTAAAATTGCTGTAAACTGCTTTAAATTTCAATCTAGAAACGATCCTCAAATAGGTAGCTCTATTCTCAAATCTACAGTATCCGAAAAACAAGATACCGTTAAATATTAGAAGTCCTAACAGCAGAATCACAAATTTCCAAAATAATTTACAAGCAATATAATAAATTCCCACTTACTTTGTCTTTATGATGAGAACCTAATATAAACTGTCTCAACCATATGGATAAAACTAGTTCTATACTGGAAATACTAAAGGAATTATACCAGTTCGGATTCTCTTTACATTCCAATATAATTACCCAAGATCTCGCATACGTTTGAAAATATATTTCCCTAGTTACTGGTGATATTACTGGAATAGTTTACCCGAGTACAATAATTAATCCCTAACTGTAAAAGCGTTTGTTCAACTTTCATACAACAAAACACCTATTATTTATCTGACTAATCCTGATTTTATGTAAGAGCTCAATAGTTAAATAATCAATGCAAAAGAGTTTATTCACCTTTGATACGTAATTCCAACTATTGTCTCCTGGATCTCTCAACTATAAATTCTTTCCCTAATAAAATTATTCCCCCCTTAATTCTTATCTTTTATTTTACTCCTATCATTCAAATATTGTTTTCTAAACCATTATCTTCGTTTTGCTGATGCTAGTCTTCGATGAAAACTTCACTAACAACTCGATATTAAAATCCCTCAGTAGTGATCAGTTACCTAGATGTCCAATACAAAGGTTAGTTCAATTTTCTGGTAGGCTAGGCCTAAAATTTTAGGGTGTTGAAACAAGGATATCATACCGTAAACAACTTGGCTTATGCAAGCATATACTCAATAATGGAATATGTATTATTCCCGCGGCTAGTAGAAAAGGAGCCCCAGCGTTTTGTTTGGAGAACGCTTCTCCGCAGTCAGCAAATGACTACCAAATCTAAAATTCCACCGTCAGAAAATACCATGAACATAAAGGCTAGTCTGAGTGTGATACGGTTAGGTAATTGGAAAGGTTTATATGTTTATATGCACCCTCTAAAATTTTACTCTTTTTTAACTATAATTCATTTTCTAAATACCCGAAAAAAATGTTTTAAATTCTAAATCCCTATGCAAAAGTTAACCGGAAAATTTTCAAACCGTATGTTGTCTTGATCAGCAATCAGCTGTCCGTTCTATCGGCCAAATGGTCAACGACCCCGGATGGGTACCGTTGTGAGGATCTCCAGTCACCGTAGTCAACGACCCTGGATAGGTACCGTTGTGTGGATCGTCAGACTATCACTTCCTAGCTTCTATTCTTGATTTATTTGAATTTATTTATTCAGCAAAATAAATCTCCTTTATTTACTTAAATTTCTCAATTTAATCTCAATTTATTTGTTTATTCTTCCAAATAAAATCCTTTTATTCCCTGAATAAATTTTCCCTATTTTCAAATAAAATTTCCTCCGACTCTTGGACTCTCCCTCCACTCTTAGAAGTGTACGTTCCCTACTCAACTCGGCTTTTACTCGCTTTGCAGTTTGAATTTGGTATGGTATTCTAGGATAAATTGTTAATTCTCATTTTAAAATTCTGTTTTCTTCCTATTTCCAACTAACCAAGAGTATTTAAGATACTTTGTAATTAAATATTTCAATGTAACTAGAATATCTCAGAGTAGCAGGATACCCCGCACCTCCACCAAATTTGTTAGGGGTCTGAGTTAAGTGGAAATAACGCACTATGAATTCAATCAAGTTTATTTTTAGTTCCTCAAATGTTGAAGTGATTTTATTTAACTTTTGATAAATACAAAAATGGAACTTAATATTATCTTTGTTTGATTTTCTAAAATATAAGTTAACACTGAGATTTATTTCTAATTATAAATATTAATTCAAAGAAGACCTTTTATAAATCTAAATACAAAGTTTATAAAGTTATAAAAGTTCAAGTGTAATTCCAATTACGAGTTATCAAAGGGTTCCCAAAATTCCTATCAAAATTCTAAATGTTTTCTCAAAATTTCTCAATACCATCCACCAGCCTTAAGAGCTGTGGTAAAATCCTTCCTCTTCTGAGAGTAAAGGCTATCTTCCAGAAAAGCTACTAGATTCTGTGATTCTTTCAAAAAGGAAAGTAAAAACGGAGAAAACCGAAACCCGAGTGCTAAACGAAGAGAGAGTCCAAGAGGACAGCGTTACGGATCGGCGTGTTCAGATCGACTGTGAATCTGTAAGATTTTCCAGGGGTATTTATACTCGGCCGCAACCGCACTCTCAAAATCCAGAAGTTAATTGGATAGTTTTTAAGACCGGACAATCTGGCCGAAACCACGTTCCAATCCCGCCAGCTTGGCGCCGGTTTGAGATTGCTTTACATTTAAACACATGGCAATACATACATAGGCTATCTCAGCCTCAATTACTTTTCTAATCTTAGGTCTTATCATAACTTATTTTTATTGCGACCGTAAAGACCGAGCCAGTTATTTGAGACATCCAATTATTTAGAAGGAATTTTATAACATTCATAAACTTAGATTTTTGCCTTAGAATCAATCCTTGTTCTCCCTGGGAAAACGTCTTACACTCTAAAAGACAATAGTCTGAAGCTTATTACGCACTAATAAATTATATACTTAAACATCTTACGCATGGAGAGATTTCACTCCTCTTCCCATCCGCTCGGGCTGAGAGGAGAAAAGGGGTAATTTCCACACACACACAGAAGAACTTTTCCAACTATGAGTATTTTTATTAAAGCCGACGGTCAGCAAGCTTATACACGTACTACTCACATTTACACAGTCCTACGTTCATTCTTCCTATTTTTATTAGTAAGCATTCCATTAACTCTTACGCTAATATGTACGTATCAAATACATATTCCTACGCTAAAAAAAGCGTATCAATGCTTACAAATATATTAGAGCCTTTAGGTCGTGAGTTATTATTATACGTGTTTCAGCCCGCCAACAGCCCCAGCCTAACGACATCCCTACTTATTTGCCTGGTTCCCTCCCATGAGGTTGGTACCATTTGTCGAAAGCTATTGATGGGCTGCTACTCGTATACTTCCTGTTGGCTCACATGGTTTGTACCAATCTCATGGGTGGGTGCAGCTGTACTTTGATCATTTTACTAGTACATTTTTAGTTTCAAGTTCCATTTCTTATTTTTAATGCGTCCTTTCAGAATAAATAGGCTCGTTTTGTTCTGCTATGGTCATCTTCTGCTTGTAGGAAATATTGTATAAAGCCGTTTTGTCTCAACTAATTGGCTTCATGGATATGCTTTGCTCTAATTGCTTCATAAACTTAATATTCGTACATTTTATGGAAGCGGTTTTTTGCTCTTTTAAGGCACGCAGATAATGCGTTTCCAGCAAATAACCGGCGGTTAGACATGGCCTTTTACTAATAGGTATCATACAGCATTACCTGAATATCGGCTAATAAAATGCAACGTTTAAAATTTTTTGATGGAACATGTCCCACAATTATACTAGACATTACCGATATGGTATCGATGTAGGATCCCCCGGCTGAAGCGAGTCCAGCATATATACTTTACGACCATCAGTTCCAAAGCAATTTTAAAACAAATTTTGTTACTTGGGTTGTGTTATTTCTCTAAGTCCTTGTAGCTCTAACTTTCGAATTCCGTCGCTACTAAAATAATAACGTTTCGAGGAACCAATGAACACAAAATCTTGGGTCTTTAATGCTGTATTGAAATACGTTTCGTTACAAAGCATTAAGCCAAAAAACGTTTGATCTGATTGGAATATTGTAATTGCCAACTTTTTTAGTGCAAATTCGTCAGATAGTTTTGCGGTGATTTCAAAGTTACAAATTTAGTTCCATTTAATAATTTGCTCATTTCGACATTGTGATGTTAGAAGGAAAACGTGGAGTAGCACCACAGATGTCCCCAGCGCCTACAAATGAGTGGTGCATATAACGTAATATGTAGATTATACGTTAACAATCTTTTACCATAAATCCCGAATGCTGCTGATGTAAACGCCTTAAACATTTTGTCAGATTTATCAATATCCTGAAAAGATACGATGTCCTTTAAACTTAAATACGAAGCAATTCTAAAAATTTGTAAATGTAACCGGTATTGTTCTGGTAAAACTTCCTTTAGCTGGGCCGGGCCAATAAACAGTCATATCCTCGATTTAATTTCTTTCCAGTACCTTATTGGCGCTATATTCCTAAACGTACGTAACAAATCGCTGGAAACTGTGATTTTTACACACAATTTATACAAAGCTTTAACTTTATTGTCAATTTAATAAGACACTTCAATTCTTGAAATCAAATAACGCCAGCGTAAAATATTTTAGGACACAACAATTTGTAGTGAATGTAGTCATATGTTAGCAAAACCAAAAGCAATGTCGAATTTTTGAAGGCAAAGTAGTTCGAAAGCTTTACTAATACCAAATTTGCTTAATATTTTCTTCATTGAAAAAACTGCTTTTAGCTCTCGTAGAGAGAATATCACATTGTTTTGTGCTCACAGTTGTGGTTCCCGTCCTAAGATTGGCATAATTTATTTTTGCGTTATTTTAGTTATACAGAGGGTTTCTTCGTATGCCTAAAGCTGAACTTCGGGCAGGTGAATCGGCAACAAACAATGGAAGCAGCTCTTTACTGTTCATTAATTTTCCTTGAAAACTGGTTAAAAAAATTGTGAAATTTAGCTTCTCATACCCAAACCACATGGCGACTAAAATACAGCAGTCTTTGAAATTTATATGGCAATTCATTAATAGGTATTAATAGCTGCCATAGTTGATAATTCGAAGATTTGAATGGGGAAACACCATCGGTGTTAAAGGTACACGTAATGTCAGTAGAAGAAAGACCTCAAAATTGTTTGTAATTTTCCCATCTATCATATATTAATTCAGCTGAATGAGGCTTTCGTAATGGCATCTCCATCAGTACTATTGACTAAAACCATTTTAAGACTTTCTTTTAGATTCGACATCAGACAGTTATCAACTTAATAACTGATAAGGTAGTTACAATAAAAGTATGGTTACAACATTATTACTTAAATATATAACTTTAATATTGGTTCAAGAAGTGAATAACATGACTTCTTGAACCAATATTATTCAAATATATTTTACAACAATAATATTTTCTCCATTGCATCCCATTTGCTTTCAGTGTCTTTGAAGCATTAACTTGCTGGAATGAAGTCTACTGCCCATAGGTAAATGAAATTTAACTAATTCAAGGATGTCATTTGTAGCTTAACGGGTAACGTTGTAGAGATGAACGAACGCCAAAATTAGCGTTCTACTTTCCGTTATCGATATTCTTGAACCCGGATAAATTCCTTCTGCCTAAAATGTTTAAAGGCATTTATTAATTTCAAACTTATGCAGTCAGAATTGTTGGAACTAAAAGATTGCGGCAATTTACAGCAATATTTGTACTTTTGAGAATGTCTCAATGATTCAAAGTACCTCTGATGGAGTACTATCAAAATATGAATAATAAATTGATATTTCACTTTAATTCGTGAATACGTAACAAGCGAAATTTAATCCTTTTAAATTTCATAAACCGTATAAATATGCTTGCTATATCTGTATTTCCGCGTCAATCTTCGGTAGAACTTTTATCCAAAGACGCATCCAATTCTGATTGCGAGCTTTTTTCATAGTCATGACAATTAGCCAGCACATTTGGACGATAAGATGTACTGTTTTAAGGAGTTTCGATTTGATCCTACTCAATTAGTTATTAAATACCTAGATTTGCTCTCGAAATTTCCAAAGACATTTTAAACGCCTTATTTTTAACTTATGTCGTTCCATTGCATTCAATACATAGGTCGAATTAAGTGGCACACCATCGTTAATACATGTTGAGCCTCCATCAGATAGCTCCAGGTGCTTATATACATGCATCACCTTTACTTAATGTTTTCAAAATATGAATTTCTAATTACATATAAATTAAAACGTGACAACTTGCAGACCTTCAAAAATCGTTGCCTCATCCTTTTGGAAATATTTAAGTGGTTTGGAATAATTTCAGAATTTTTTATATCGTTCCATTTTAACCACATTTTGCTCTTGCTACAAACAAGTAAATAGTGATAATAAAGGTGCCCACTCGACTGGAACTTGTAATTAATTTCATTGGTAGAACTGTAATTTAAAATAAAGTTAATTCCCGCTGATGCTTGACACGGGAAGGTAGTAGTAGCGCCTGAGCAGAATGGTGACTCGACCAATGAAACACTGCGTCACGTTTGTCACGGTTCATCGGATGAGATGGAGGAGTTGAACTGTGAGTTGACAAAAGACGTGAAAATTGTATCAATGTAAATATAACCACGGTTATTTAGGTTTGCAATTATCCCAATAGGAGACTCACGGGGGGTTTGTTAAATATTTCCTTACAGCTAAGTACTTCAAAACGAAAGAAATTTTGCAAAATCTACAGAAGAAGTATAAAGCAGTAAACGATGCTCACTCTCAATGCTACATTGATAATTTAAGGATTTTCTTTTATAGATGAAATATTATGTGTGGTTCAAAATGTTTTCCAAAGATCATTATTATTATCAAATTCACTAATTTTCCTATACCTCTATAAACGCTTTGGTGATGTTTCTCGGTTAAACCTTTACCGAAGCGAAATTTCATTCTTAAAAACAATGTCCCCCAGTATAACGTTTTTTGCTCGTTATGTTTTTCGACGCGCTTTCAAACTGGAGGATGTATTTGGTCATTCTTTGTTGGGAAGGCGAAGCACAGCGGGTAAATATCACATCCCATTTCCAGCAGTTGATCCTCAAAAACGCGACATTATTATAGGTATGTACGGTGCATATTAGTTTTGCTTGTATTCAACTATCCTGACTGTTTTAAATTTGCTTGAAGTAAATGTAAATTAAAAAGATTTTAACTAACGACCATACATTTATAATTTTAGCATTATGTCTCAAAACATATGGCCTTGAAGTTGAACAGGGATCAAGTTCCGAACTCTTAAAAAACGCAAAACAGGTAAACTAAAATCATCAAGTCCGTATCGGTCTATTTCAGAGAGAAAAATTCAAAAGCTAAAAACTTAAATGATTGTTTAGTGTAATTGGAATACTGTTTCTGACAATTCTAATAAAATTGTGTTTTGAAATAAACTTTCCTAATTTTGCAGAAAACAGTAACTTCTTAATTCGATCATTATAGTATTTTATATCCGTTGTTTTTGGTATAACTAACATATCTAAAATTATTAAACTTTTGTTTAACTGCGCCTTTGTGCTTTGTTTTACATATTAACAAAATCCTCAGATGTATTCTAATATAGCTGAAATACACTTTTATGGTTGACGTTGTTTTGACAATGTTTTACTATTGTTGTTTTATAGTCCGCCTAATGTTACGTACTATTTTTAACCCAATACAGTTTAGGATACTTCATGATTCAACAATTTCTGTACAAAAACATTTCGTTAATTATTATTTATAAATATTAAAAATTAAAACAAAGAGCAAGCAAAGCAAAGAACTAGCAGAGAGTAATATACATGTACACCTCTATAGTGACAACAATTTGTCAATCGTTTGAAAAGCATATAAATTATATTTTTAAGGGAAAAAAGCACTGAACATATTTATATGCATTATTATGTACGTATTGAATATAAGCGTATTCATGGAGTTCTCAGGTTGCAATCATTCAAATTATGTCCAGTACACATTTCAATATTGAGCACTAAACAATATTCTGAGAAGTCTCCAGAGTATATAAAGGGAAGAGCCGTCAAGGCTCGGGGTTTTATTGTTAATTTTGCTCTTGCTAAATTTCTGTCGAATAAATATTCAAAGTCGTTATATTCTAAGTTAAACATTTTATTTCTCATTATTATTTTACGTACAAACTCACGAAACCTGGAAATTGTATTGATTTGCTAGGTTGCATAGAAATCCTGTACAAACGTGGCGATCCTGCCAGGATTTTAAGAAAAAGTACCATTTTCTATTAGAGATCTACGGTTTCTCGGTAAAATTCTTTAAACTATAATAAGGGAATGGGACGAGGTAAGAAAACGTTTGGAGAACCAAGACGTATGTCTCTGCGTAGCGATGGAGCAACCAGTCCTGATATAATAGAGGATGATTTTCCCTCTACTCATACTGGAAGGATCCAAAACTCTCCTCCAATTGTCACTCACGGGTCCACTCCATTCGCTATCTTTACTTCGTCTCCAACTACTGCAATGGCTGGGAATACAAGTACATTCATAACCTCGGTATTCCCATCATACACATCTACTTTAACAACAGCTACGTATACTCCGAGTTTATACCGGAGCACTGACAACCGCTCATCTATGTATACAAGTGGTGGGTTTGGTCATTCATCAATTCCACCCAGAACAGTTCATTTCCAAAACTCATCTGCAGACCAAAACACTCAAAATGTTTATACGGAGAAGAATTTAGAGTTTCGTAATGCAGTGAGGGCTATGACTCAAACTTTCGAGTCTTTCGAAGAAAGGATGCAAAGATTTGACGATAATCTTCAAGGGTTATTTCAATTCAATAATTCATTTGCAACCACTACTAACCAGGCACTGGATAATTTGCAGAAATTATGCGAAAGGTCACAAATGCAAAGCCAATCTGCCAATGTACTTCCCACACAAGCACATTTTCAACCAAACTTTCAGAACAGTTTAGGTCGAGGTCCTCAACCTCCAAGCTACACATCAGCCTCTACACCATTGACTGCTAATCATGCACCCAACTCCAGTGCATATAGACACTCATATGCAACAACCACAAACAATCCCACTCATCCTGCATATAATGCCCCCACACCTAGGCAAGGACCTTCACACTCAGTTCCACGGGTTAGTCCCAATGGTTCGTTTTATGCTTCAAGCTAATCGAACTTGAAAAACATCGTTCGATAATTGGCTATTCTAATAAGCAACTACTTGAACAAATAGTTCCGCTTGCTTTATCAGGAGAGACGTACGATTGGTACCGTTATGAATTGCCAATTTTCTCCTGGGATGATTTTTCCCTACGTTTCAGAAATGAATTCCAAGCAGTTGGATATAGCGAATCATTGAGACGGGAACTTGAGGACAGAACTCAAGCTCCAAATGAAACATTGTCAACTTTCATAAGAGTTATATTGGGGTATTATGAGAGACTCAACTCCCCTGCATTGAAATCTGAGATAGTAGCTCGCATCATTAAACAGATGCATCCAGAATACAGACGAGCTGTACAAGGTAGAAATGTTACTACAATAAACGAACTAAAGGCTGCTGCCCAAGAAGAACATGAATTATTAAAGGCCTATATTACCTATAAACCACCTCCTTAAGCTGGAGCTGTGGAACCTTCATTAGCGTGGAGAAATTCTACTATTCAAAATGCAAACTCCCAAGCACAGAGTATCTCTTCATTTTCTGGTCTTGCTAATACCAATTTGCATTACGCCTCCGTTGATCCTTACTCATATTATCACGCCCTAGCTTCAATGAAAGAAGTTAAATTCCTTTCCGATAGCGATAAGACGAGCACTGGATCAGATGTCAAGCCTGAAACTACACGCTCACGCAATAATTCGGGAGATTCTAATGTAGAGCTACTTTTGGGATCGGCATACTCCCGGGAATTGGGTTCGGGATCGGGAACGGGTTCGAGTTCGGGTGTCTAATTAATGGTCCCAAATACTTTGGGACCAGGTTCAGGAACATGTTCAGCAGACCCGGGATTTCGGGACCGGGACCGAGTTTGGGAACGGGTTCAAGCTTGATGAAGGTATTCTTGTTCCGGTCGGGAACCGGTAGCATCTTCGTTCCCACACCCGTTACACGCTTCTCGTTCCCGGGAACTGCGCATCCATCTAGCGGGGAAAAATACAAAACATGCACGGCTTCCTTCGTGAAAGCATGCATGGCATAATATTGATTTTCACATGCTCATACAAAACGCATGGTGGGAATCATTTAAGTAGCCTTCCTGCAGCTTTTTCGGCAACGCGGACCAGACGCTTAGTGTAATAACCATTAGTGCCTACTTCTATTGTTGCCTGGTACGCATGCATAAGTATTGGTAAATCAATAAAAATGTGAAGAAAAAGTCATTGCTCCGCGATTGTTTAAGGCTGTCGCGTAGGGCTGCGCCAGCTATGACCATCTCTCTCTGCTTAATTATTGTGGCATGTTGAGCTCATTTCTAAAATTACCGTTACAAATTTTTTAAAAGCTAAATGTTGAAAACAAATCGAAATATTTTTACAAAAATATTGTTAGTAGTAGTGACTGGTATGTATAAAAACATTTCATTTAAATGGGTGCAACAATTCCAGAGAAAACAAAGATTTTGTTCATTTTTATTTTTTTACGCACGAATACGTGGATCGATTTTAACCAATAACGAACTCATCCGAGGAAGTAGCCTAAAAAATGTTCACAAAAATTTGAACGAAATTGGTCGAGTAAGTTCAGAGGAAAACCGCGGGACTAACAGATCCATGGACAACACTATTTTATAAGGGGGCTGTCACCGCCCTAAAAATTGGTTTACACTAACTGCACTGGTCCCGGAACGAGTCCGGGTTCAAGGGATTCGGGATCGGGATTGGGAGCAAATTTTATCTGATTTCGGGTTCGGGATCGGGATCGGGTTTGAGATCAACGCTTCACGCATATTTTATGTCTGGGTTTTCGTGCACCCCATCCCAGTAGTTTGGGAACGGGTTCGGGTGTGAGTCCGAAAATATTGAAGATCGGATTTTCGGGATCGGGTTCGGGAATGAGATCAAACTTTTCGTTCCCACAAGTAGCTCTATTCTAATGCCAGCAGTTCTTCCACCTACTTCGAATGCGGAAAACCTGGACGTTTTAAAATAAACTGTCCTGATTTAAAGTCGAAAAACTCCAGCCCACCAAGTCCGAGAAGAAGTTAGTAGGCGCGGACATGGTAACGATTAATACTGACATATGTTCCTTAGATCCTCCGCATGAACCTTAATTAAAGGTTGAATTACTCAATAATCACTGTTTAGCATTTATGGATGCAGGATCCTCCATATCACTATGAGGCAAAAATGCTTGTCAGAAGATAAGAGACAGAAACCTTAATTGCCACAAGACAGAAAAACACGTACATTTTCTTGTTGGTTCTGTCCTTATCGAAGAAAGCATAACTATTCCCATTACATACGACGGGTATGTACATAACCAACTATTCTATTTAATGCCAAATTTACCAAAATGCGTACTTCTTGGCCGAGATTTTCTCAACTCTCAACAAATTACTCTCATGACTTGGCTAGGATAATGGATGCGTAATTTAAATACTCAAAATATCATTCCATTCGAAAATTCAGCAGAAACTAATTTTCCCTCATCGAATGCGTCAGACCTCTTATTGATTTCAATGATGAGGTCGATCCAACTCATAATTTTACTGACAATGAGCAGGAGGAAAATATGACTAATTATTTTTCTAGTCCAGCAGAAGTTCTTGCAAATTGCACGGTAGAGCCTAATATTAAAATCGAGGAATTACCTTCTTAAGAAATTGACTTTCCAGTCAAATTACCAGATAAGATACCCCTTGCTGGGCTGAAAATGCCTACT
Source organism: Allacma fusca (assembly GCA_947179485.1). NCBI lineage: Eukaryota > Metazoa > Arthropoda > Collembola > Symphypleona > Sminthuridae > Allacma > Allacma fusca. The sequence goes on from OX359246.1 coordinate 25,178,344, forward strand.
CACTTAACACTTTTGCAGCAAGATTTACTTTGCGATACATTAGCTGAATTTTTTCCCATGTTTATAAATAAACCAGGGAGATAAAAATTAGTGCAACATGAGATTAATACAGGCAATAATAAGCCCATAACAGCCAGGTACAGACCAATGTCTCCAGGCAAACGCAAATTATTCGAGGAAGCAATAGACGAACTTCTGGAGTTGGGCGTAATTGAACCATCCAACAGTCCCTGGTCCTCTAATGCATTCCTGATACCCAAATAGGAGATAAATACATATAGATTTGTTGTAAATTTCAAACCCCTCAATTCTCATACCGTTGCAGATAGTACTCCTATGCCACTGGTAGATACAGCTCTCAGCTCAGTATCTAGAGCCACTTTCTTTTCTGTGTTTGACCTAGCACATGGCTTTTTTCAAATTTCTATAAAAGAGTGTGACCGCCCGAAGGCAGCCTTCATTAAAATCGAGGCTTGTTCCAGTTCCGGGATATGGCACAAGGACTTAAAGGAGCTCCAGCTACATTTATCCGAGCAATACTAAGAGCCCTTCAACCCTATCTACACTCCACTATCGAGGTCTACTTCGACGACATTATTGTCTACCGCGCTACATTTCTCGATCATCTGCACGATATAAAAATAGTCCTGACTGCAATCCGAATTGCTGGATTTACCATTAAACCTTCCAAAGTCAAGCTCTGTCGTTACAAGGTTTTATATTTGGGATTCGTAATCGAGCCAGGTATGTATTTTCCAAATCCTGAAATAGTATTATGTATTAAGAATTTTCCAACACCACATAATGTAGAGGCGATACAAAGGTTTCTGGGACTTGGCCAATTTTATGCGAGATTTATTACAAATTTTAATAAAATTTCCGCTCCTATGAGAAAGCTCTTATGTAAACATTCTGAATTCAATTGGTCACTGGACTGTACTGAAGCCTTTACATTACTCAAAAATTCTCTTTCAGAATTAACAACTCTGAAACTTCCAGACATGAATACACCATTTATTATTCAGTGTGATGCCTCTAACTCTGGCTTGGGATCAGTTTTACTCCAAGACTATGATGGAGTTAAGTATCCCATCTACTTTGCCAGCAAAGGACTTCAACCTGCTGAAGAGAAGTATTCTGTAAGTGAAAAGGAATTACTGGCAATTATATGGGCATGTGATAAATTCCGTGGGTACATTGAGTACTCACGTTTCAACATTGAAACGGATCACGCCGCATTGACATGGTTAACGAACTTCAAGGAACCAGCTGGAAGATTGGCTCACTGGTTCATGAAGCCACAGTCTCTTGACTTTGATATTGTGTACCGTCCTGGTAAATCAATTTCAATGAAACCTGCCGATGTCTTATCACGTATTTATTCAATATTGTTCGTATCACAATCAGAAGTGTTCTCTCGGACTGCGTTTATTAAAGAGCAAAGTAGGGATGAATCATTAGGTCCCATAATTAATTTCCTTACTAGAGACAATTCCAATCTCGACCCATTTGACTATGCTAATTCAAAAGTAATGTCATACACTTACAGTGTATCTCATGATGGTTTACTTATGAAGTACATAGGACCCAAAAGCAAACCATGGGAAGAGGAAAGTTACTGGTGGAGGATGTGTGTACCTACCAGCTTAAAAAATAAGGTCATCAAATATTTCCACTGTGACTTACTTGCAGGCCATGTTTGCATTAGAAAAACTCACAGTAGACTCGAATTGCGTGTATATTGGAGGAAAATGAGAAACGACGTTTCTACATATATTAACGCATGTTTTTTTTTGCCAAGATTCAAAACGGTCTAGATTGCCTCTAGTCCCAGCAACCAGTTTAAAATCCCATGGCCCTTAGGATGTAGCCTGTTCAGAACTTATGGGTCCATACCCCAAAGGGAAAAAACTTAACCGATACATACTCGTATTCGTGTGTCTCTTTACAAAGTACGTAGAGATTTTTCCATTAAAAAAGGCCACCGCCGCTCTTGTAATTGAAAAATGGTGGTCAGTAATATGCAGATGGGGAGTTCCGAAAGTAATATTGGTTGACAATGGACCTCAGTATGCTTCCAACGATTTCCATAATTTTTGCAAATTACTTTACATTGAACTATTTCACATAAGTGCGTACCACAGTCAAGCTAACCCAACAGAGCGCACAAACCAAGTAATCAAAGACATGATTATTACCTTCATTGAAAAATCCAATGACTGGGATACAAACATACAAGAGCTTGCTTTGCTCTCCGTTCCGCAGTAAGTGATTCTACTGGATTTTCTCCTGCCTACTTAACCACAGGTCGTGAATTCCGAACTCCATTTGATAACAACCTACAAATTGACTTTCCAGCACACAATGTGCAGAACTTTGGAGAAAGAATAAATTTACTTCACCATTTAGCTAAGGATAATTTGAATTTCAATAATAGGCGATCTTTATATTATTATTATAAAGGGACAGTTAAACGAAGTTTTAACATCGGGGACGTTCTCTGGCTAAAATCCCATTTTTTGTCAGACTCCACTAAAGGATTTTCCACTCGTCTAATGAAAAAGATAGAACTCCCATTCATTATAATGGAGAAAGTCTCGCTACAATGTTATGATCTAAAGCAAAACGTGACTGGTCAGTTAGTGTACAAGGTGCATATCAATGAATTAAGTCCTTGTATTATCTTAGACAATGAGTCAGTAGGTATCCCAAAATCAATTGAGGAGGGGAAAGGTGAACCAAGATGCCAAGCGGGGAGTAGCAAGAATGAAATTCCACAACAATCCCAAACACAACCAAGGACAGATTCAGCAGACAGTCCAGGAGAGAAATCATAAAGTAACCCGCCCCAACAACCGTCATCAACAACGGAGCAGCCGAGATCCTAATTCACACAGTGCTCGTCGAACAGAAAATTATACGGCAGGCACTATACACAAGGACCACGAATCCAGTAAAAAGCCTTCTGAGGCTTTGAAGCAGTTTTGTGAGACAGATGAATCTTTTTTCAATTCTTTACCTAAATATGAGCAAATGATTTTTGAGTGCGAGAAACTCACAAAAATTCAGCATTTAGAACGCGAAGTCCAATGTAGATTTTTTGATACAACTCCAAAAATGTTTGTAAATAGAGGAATTATTTTTATGGAATCAAACCCGGATGAGTCACAGAACACGGAAACGAACATTCCGTATAATCCCCTGGCCGTTAAAATAAACTTTTTTCCTGATCTTGATTCCCGTAGTGTTACTATTACGGATGAAGCCCCGCTAGTGGGTTCACGAAATAAAATCGTGTATCGTGCGGGTGAGAAAATAACAACATGTGAAGCTAACTTCAAGTCTCACCTGAGTTTTATTGGAGATCAATTCGATTTCAATCTCAAATGCTTTAAATTTAATGTTCATGTCTCACAGTCTCAATCGGTCACAGCGAGTAATAAGCCAGATCCCGTCCTACCACCTTATGAGGAGTCATGGCATCAAGGTTCGAGTGCTGTTAACTCTCAAATATCCCCGTATAGCAGTCGTAATGTCCTTCCAACTTCTACGCCGCAGAAAACATTTCAGTTTCACGACCACTTACCTGTCCCTAGTAATTTGACTGTCATCGGAAATGTTAGTGTTGTAACTCTAGATGAAGACAAGATGATTGAGTCCGACTGAATGATTTAAAAATGCTGTACTTTTATATACATTTATACAATGTAAAAAGTAAGACAATAATTGTGTATTTACATATAAACTAGATTGTTTGTAATAATTAACTTATCATTTAATTCTTTCCGTATTGCAAGATAAAAAGGGGGAGTTGTAAGGGGAAAAAGCACTGAACATATTTATATGCAATTTTATGTACGTATCGAAAATAAGAGTATTCATGGAGTTCTCAGGTTGCAATCATTCAAATTATGTCCAGTTCACATTTCTGTATTGAGTACTAAGCAATATTCTGAGGAGTCTCCAGAGTATATAAAGGGAAGAGCCGTCAAGATTCGGGGTCTTATTGTTAATTTTGCTCTTGCTAAATTTCTGTCGAATAAGTATACGAGGTCGTTATATTCTAAGTTAAACATTTTATTTCTCATTATTATTTTACGTACAAACTCACGAAACCTGGAAATTGTAGGGATTTGCTAGGTTGTATAGAAATCCTGTACATATTCATTGTAAACAATGTTACCCCTGTTATTTGGCACTCCTACTGTTGATACTGTTTCTGCATTTAATAAAATCCAATTGTGCTTTCACTCCACTGTAAATGTCGCCATCCTCCGGACCCCAAGAAACAACTCCATAAGCGTATGGACCTTTTTCATCATAGCAAACAACTGCACCTCCACTGTCCCCCTTAATCAAGGCAAAACGATTATCCAAAGAAATCACTTTTTACAAGAAGACATTAGGATTTTCGTCGCCATGCTATACAAGCGTATTACATTTTTGAATACAGACAAAACATTAATGCAGCTTGCATTTTAATCTGAGTGAATCCCGAACAAGTTTTAGTACAACTAAAACCTCATTTAGAAAAATCTAGGTTAGAAGCGAATTTAATACGTAATCACAATTATAAATTTTACTTATTGTTTTAACTTCGTTGATACTTACTCCTCTAGTTCCCGTTGGTTTGGTACAAACACAAGAGCTATCAATTATAAACATCCATTCGCCTTGCCAAGTTAGACATTCGTCAAGACTCACAGCTGTTTGGTTTACCGTTTGTAGAATATCTGCATCACCGCGAAAATCGTCCAACCTGCCCCATCCCGAGACCACACATAACTGGCCAACTGGATCAGAATCAGGAGGAGCCAAACGAATGGGCTTCACTCGTTCATTGTACATAATGGGAGTTGTCAATGTGAGCACCATCATGTCATTTGTCAGTTTATTGCTGTTTTCATACATAATTTATTAAATATCACATCAAAACCATATAACACAAAGAAACAAAAGTATTGTACTCGCAAGTTGTATTTCGGATGTATGTGTGTTCGACAAACGTTGTACGTTTTACGAAATGGCTCGGCCGAATCGGAGATGTTATGAGCACCAACGAGAACACGAAATGGTGGATCGCCTAGAGCACAGTGAGCAGCTGAGATAACGTGGCGCCTATCAATGATGGCGCCACCACATGCATGTTCCCAGGTACCTGATTTATTACCCCATGGAGGATAGTATATTTCAAGAGAAATCATCCACGGAAATTGTCCCGGATATGCATCCTTGCCTCTGGCAATTTTTGGCGAGTTTTCCAATACTGCATATTTTACTGTATAATTATAAACAGATTTAGAATTGTTAAATTAGATTTTACATAAACACATAAGTTATTGATAGTTGATATTGTTGAGATATTACCGGCGATTGTACAGAGTATACATACAATGTGAAACTTCATTTTTGTTAAATAAAGGGTAACTTGCGAAATTGCTACAGCAAGAAAGCACAGCAAACGGATTGGATTAGCATATTTTTGAAACTATGATTTTTCAAAATTGTAATTGTTACAAGTTATTAATTTACTCACTGAGCTGCTATATAAAACAATATAAACATAAACAAATCAACTACTTCAGTGTAAATTGTTTTTTAACTATTAACTCGTCGAACTATACAATTATCTAGTTATTATTGAGTTTGTACACACTTATAAATATTTCATTCGCTTTATATTTTACTCCATCTTCTTGTGCAATTTTGATCCGAAATGTTCCGGACGAATAGTTAGAGAAGTAAAACTTCAAGAATGCAATTTACTTCAACTTGATGTGAATAACACATCCCGATGTTGCGAAAATTAATGGAACAATATAACATTGAGAAAAAGAGAAAAAGACTTGATTACAATGGGAATAGTTTGTTTGATTATATTTGTTAAATTACAGTTCAATCTAGACTTGGGACCATTACAATGTGGAAAGATGATGATAAGTTTTGAAAAATATGCAATTGTATTTCGTTTAATGTGCTTTCTAGCTAAAGAACTGTAGCAAGTTGTATTTATTTCTCAAATATGAATGTTCACATTGAATACATTCTGTATAATCTGGATATAAAATCTAGATTCATGTCATTCTAATGCGCAGTCTAGTTTAGTATTTCTAGCTTTGTTTATAATTATTATGTCAAATGATTACCTGGCAATAATTTAGAACTCGCACTCAGTATAACACGTGCAAGAGCTGTAAACCTCGAACTCCGATAGTAATTCAGTTATGTTATTCATTACCTCGAATTCAAACTAAATTTCGCTTATTACCTATTAATACACGAGCTTCTATTGGCGTCAAATTCCTTTGCCGTCCCCTTCCCGTAATTTTTAAAACACTTCACAGTTCTGAATCGGGACATGGGGACAAAAACCTTGTCGCCGTCCCCGCAATTTTTGAAAGACGTTTTGGTAGCAGCTCAGTCGGAGCTTTTGTACCTCAGAACTTAAGGAGGTCTGGTCATCCAAACTGATAGTTACCTGTGTCACAGTCAGCTGAGGCTCTGTTTTCCTATTATGACTCACGACTTGCTTCTCATAAGTATGTAACTTATATACCAATGCATAGTACTGATTCACATGATGCCGATTGTGAGTCGCGATGGTACTGTTGCCTGATGGGGTCTCTTAAGGAGGCGTAGAAGGTGGTGGAACCTGCGTGGGGTTCGCTGATCCGCTGATAGATCCTTGGAATCTGCTGAGGAGTCCGTTGAGATAAAAGGATTTCCTTGAGAGGTCTTCTGACCAGGCTGCTTAGGAGTTGTGGTCGGAGGACTGTGGTTGGCACTGTGGCTGCGTCTGTTATCTTCGTGTTGCTCCTGATGGCCCTGCTTGTAGGTCAGACAGCTGATTGTTACCCTTCGTTGGGGGTACACTGGTTGAGTCTGGATTCTTGTCCCTTGAGTCGGATTTCGAGTCGTCAGACCGGCGTGGATCTTCGGGTTGACCACTGCTGGTTCTGATAGTTTTTAGTCTGGTGTCAATGTCTTCTTCGTCGGTGTCTTCGGTTTCCGCGGTTGAGGAAACTGGGTTGTCGTCGGAGCCTACACTGAAGTAATAATTTGCCTGAACAAGGCTACCTAAACCACTGTCTAGGATTTCTTGTTGAAGTTGACCTTCCCGTCTTTGGAAGCGGGCTTCTTTTTTTGCTTTTTGCTGGCTTGCAACTACATCTGCCTTAGATTCTGGTCTTGGGGGTTCCTCCGCGCGGATATATTGAAACTCTGAAATAGATGGATCGTCGATTTGTTTGACTATATATAGTTGTCTATATAAGATGTCCACAAATTCTTGATAAGTCCTTGAGCTCGACTGTGAGCAGTTTGGATACTGCTTTCCGAAGTTTTCGGAAAATCACATCAAAGGCGTCTTCTGTTGTTAGATTTCCCGCATTAAAATGGCGTGGGAGTTCCACAGTAAAATTGGTAGGTGATTTATTATGGAATTTGAAGTTTTGTCTCCGGCGTAGAGTTTTTTCGGAAGTACTGGGGAACCGCGTTTTCTCTTGCATGGCGACTTGTAACCTTTCAGATAAGCAATTATACTTCCTTGTAGACCTTGGGGTTTCACTTGTGGTAACTGTTACGGCTGCTGCTGCGGTTGCTCTGAGTAATTTCGCGGCTGGCGGAGGTTGTCTCTGTCTTATGTCTTGTAATACCCACTGGTCGATGTCTGGATAATTCTTCTTTAGACAGTTGAGATTTAGACGGATCTTTATATCAGTTAACTTGTCTATCTTCGCCAGGTTGCCGGCTTCCTTGTGCAATTCTATTCCCCACTGACAGAGGTAGTATTGGTATTTCCAATAAGCAAGGTCGTAGTGTTCAAGGTGAATCCGACCGGTTTTTGAGTCTGTAGTACCGGGAAATCATGTATCAGGGTCGGTATACTCCGATACTATAAAATTCAAAATTTTACACAATATTTTGCATGCTAAATATGTATGTATTTTAAACTAATTTAGAATGTCAAAATGTCTCAAAAGCAACTTTAAGGCAAACTGTACAATTAAAATCTATTTAAAGTTTACGAAAATAATTGTAGGAAAAAGTAGTAATATTCAATTTCTAGTTCTTATCTAATTAGTATATACGTAAGCAAGCTCTCATCCGTGGTTTCATCTTAACGCAGGAGTGAAAGGCAATCAATGATTTAAAGATTGAGTATGTCGGCATAGAGAAATACTGCTCAACCTCACACAAATAGGAATCCTGTTATGAAAGGGGATTCCTGTGTAGACGGGAAACCTGAAGGTCGTCTTGTCTACACTTACAATTATTGTAGCACTTGGGCTCCCATTATAATGGTCTATACCGCGACCACAAATCCTTTTTTTGTATTTGGGAGTTAGCTATTTACATTGGCCTGGTCCAATACAAGCCCATTTTATTGTGTAATTGTAACATTGGAATTTTTGGTAATTCGCATAAAGGCGGCAAATGAAAAAACAGTTTTCTAGTTTCGGTTTTTTCTTCAATTTTTAAATTCAAAGGGGGTCAGATGATTGTAAATCTCCATGGGAGATTTTTTCTGAATTTCTCTGTTGAATCCTATGTCTCTTCAGCAGAGGTGTGGAAAATACGTGAAATTTATTATTGAAATACAAAATACAGAAATATTTTCAGAAAAGTTAAAATACAAATATAAACTACAAATACCATGTGCAACTTAGACAAGATACAATATAAAATAAAAATATCTAGTCATTCTGGCAAGATACAAAATAAAATACTGTCCTTAAAACAAAACGAGAAAAGAGAAAATAAAATACCGTACTTGAAATACGAAATACAAATTGAAAATACTCTCATATTTATCTCAAAGTACATTAATGAGATGCATCTAAAGTTTATTCTCCCAAATTGTTTTGTGTAATTCGGCCAAATAATGCTATATTTAAAAATATAACAACTTAGTAAAGGTAACTGCATGCTATTAGACTTTAGAGTTGTACATTTGTGTGTATCAAAGTAAATTAACATGGACGTAGGTACAGAATATTTTCCTTTAAACAAATAATCTTATAGCTCCTGTGCAGTGTATTTATATTCGCATCACTAATTTAGCCAGCTTTATAGTATTCAGATTCATTGAACTTTATGTATTTACACAATAATTTCTTCAAACCCGTCCAACAGATTTCAAATACTCGTTTAAAAATGTTTTAAATTACTGCTTTTACATATAAAATATTTATCTGAGTTCTTTCCTTAGTTGAGGGAAGTCCACAACGATTTCGAAATGCTTCAACAAAACGTCAAAACAATTTCAAATTCCTGCTGAAAGAAGTTCAACGATTTTCAAAAACCCTGTTGAAACATTATTTTTGTACAAGATGTCAATTCCCATATACTAAATAAGGTCAACCGATCTAAAAACCCGTTTGCATAACAAATTTCCCTGAAACTGACCAATAAATTTCAAAATCCCTGTTAAAAAAAAGGATTTTTCCTGGGAAGAATCTTCCCAGGAAATTTTATAAATTAAACCGTTTATGAAAAATGGGAAAGTGCTGAATTTTCCCTTTACCGCAATGTTCTCCTTCTCACTCTTAAATGTCAAGTTTTGAAACATTGATTTATTCTTATGTAACATATTCAAACTTTTAACTCTCATACGTAAGTGCATTTGGGATAGCTCCCTGGTAAGTTTACAACATCGAATATGTATCTGTATAATACAGTCAAAACCCGGGCTTCGTACAAGTTTAAGTACACCATGCAAATCTGGGCAAATACCCTACATGTATGCCTAAAGGTACGCCAAATTGTAGGCTTTTGTATGTAGGTTGCTTGCTTCAAGGAAAACATATTTGCAATATATGTATTCTGGGTATAATCAGTACGTACCTACATAAAAAAGTAGGTACTTACAATTAGGCATGAGAATGTACGTATGTATGTTCGACTCTTTCGTATTCCAAAGCGATGAATAAAAGCCTCATCTAGATTTTCTGTCACATGTTTTTTTTTACTTTTGTTTGCGTGCTGGAGTGCAAACGATTTCAATTCGTGTGCAGTAAGTCTATCCTCTTTTAAATAACGTGCAAAGTGAAACGTTGAGTCAACATGAGAACCAGTCAGTATATTTATTGTCCAAAATGTCTGTAAATACAATCTTCGAAATAAGAGCAACATATATTGACTTTTAAAAAGTAGCGCACAAAACCTTATTGCAAAAATATTTGAAACTTTTCGAATGTAAATTTTAAAACTTTGACTTGAATTGGGAAGCGCAAAGGTTCAAAAACTTGGTTCCTGTTCCTGAACACGAACCCATAATTACTGGTACAAAATTTGTTCCTGTACCTATGCTAAAATTTTGCTGGTACACATTTTCCGTTCCTGTGCTTGTTCACAAATCCAAAATTTTGTACCTGTTCCTAAAATTGTACCCGCTCCTGAAAGGTACCCACAACGTGTACCCATTCTCAAACGTTATGCAAAAACCATGGTGGGGCCCCGGTTACTTTAGTTTATTTAAACTAAACGTTGTTTATTATTTAAAAGTGGTGACTCAAGTACAACAACAACGTGTAAAAAGTAATACGAACAATATTATTAACAATAATTTGTGCATTACATAAAATCATTCAATAGACATTAATATAGCAGCAACCTTCATCCTCTTCGAATTGTAATCCTCACATTTGGTTTTACGCCACACCTTAAGACGAAGACGTCTGTTATGGCTTTGAAACTATGCCTAAGCCAAAGAAATTATATTTTGACGAAGGACCAGCACTTTAATTGCAATTGATAAATGTAACTTTAATTTATTTCCCGTTTCCCATACAGAGCCTTTGCTCAGTGGCTTTCCCTCTCCTGCTTGCAATTCAACATTAGTTTTCAGTTAAAATATTCTTAAGATTAAACATCATTTTTAACATATATATCTATAGCAACTTCAACAACACAATCATCACATTATATATTGCTGTAAAAAAATCTTCCCCCATAAAAAGGTGCCTATTATAACTCAATTAACATCTAATAAACACAATTTATTTACGGGTCTTCTATAAGTACCACAAGATGTCTTCCCGTCTGCGACATGAACTTGACCGTCCTTTCCTGGATAGACTCGAACAATCATTCCTCTGGTCCAGGTCATCCTTGGTTGATCACTGTCAGCTATGATGACCAAGTCACCCGTCTTCAAAGGAAGTACTTCCTTATGCCATTTCGAGCGCCTTCCCAATTACGGCGAATACTCCTTCAGCCATTTTCCCCAGAACTGTTCCACTAACCTTTGACACTGTTTCCACTGACTTCGCAACCTCTTTCCTGCACAAGAAAAGTCACCTGGAGGAATAATAATGCTAATCGGACCAATAAGAAAATGATTTGGCGTCAAACACTGTCCATCTGCTCAGCTTTGGTGAATAAAGTAACCAATACTTTCTCACTAACTGCAGCCGTTAGTGTTGCATGAAGCGCCGACTTCACTGACTTCACCATTCATTCCCAACTTCCCCCCATATGGGGAGCACCCGGAGGGATAAAATTCCATTTAAATTTCTTCACAGGTGCATAATCCATCATCTCTGTCTTCTTGAACTTCTACATTGCTTCTCGCAATTCTCGTTCAGCTCCTCGCAAATTACGATCATTAACCGTATAAAGATCCAACGGAGTACCTCGCTTGTCAATGAAGCGCCTTACCGCGTTGATAGCAGAGTCTGTCGTTAATTTTGCAGCGACCTCTAGATGTACCGCTTGAACTGTCAAACATGTAAATAGGACACCGTACATTTTCTCTCTTCTTCTACCCACTTCCACAAAGACATGACCAAAGAAATCCATTCCTGTTTCCATGAACGCCCTTCCATGTGAAATTATTCGAGCCGGCGGTAGATCCGCCATTTTAGGATTTTTCGGTCTGGACTTTCTCATCAAACACCATGTACGTGTTCCATCCAACTTCCTCACAGCCGACCTTGCTCCAATGATTAAATACTTTTGCCGTATGTTATTTACTACAGTTGCCTTTCATTGATGACCGGCTTGACAGTGGTAATGCCCCGTGAGTAATATTACATATGGATGTTTACGATGTAGTATTAACTGATTAACTGCACCCGCAACCATTTCCAAAGCTTCACTGGTTCTTCCTCTCATACGCATCACTCCATCTACATCAAGAAACACGTCCAGCCTCCACAAACTACTGCTCCTTTCAATTGCCTGACCACTGGAAAGCCATTTCAGTTCCAATGGGTAGCAGTCTTGTTGAACCTTCCTCCACCACAAAATCGTAGCCCAAAGAATTTCCTCTGATTTTATTACTTAAAGACTTGCAGCATTGCACACAAATTGTCCCAAAATCTTTACCCACGCTGTAGATCTGACCAACCTCAACCATTTTGAAAATCGAAGTACTGGTAGCAACTGTAGCTCCAATCTATCGGAATTGTCATCAATCAAAAGTAAAAACTCGTCTTTCATATCCTCATCCGTCTCCATCTTCCCATTCCAAACTTCATTTGGCCAACTTTCTTGCGACATTTTTAGAAAATCTGGACCGCTTAACCATCAGCAACCTTCCTGAAAACTGCATAAGGAGTTTGATCTCGTCGCTTCATCTGCAACATTAACACCTGTGGGAACCCGCCGCTATTCTGCTTCCTCCGTAGATTCCTGAATTTCACCTATACGGTGCGCTACAAATTGTTTATATTTTCTGGAATCTGACTTTACCCAACATAAAACTGTCCGGGAATCCGACCAATAGATACTTTCCTGAATGTGAAGCTTTAACTCTTCTCGTATGGTTTTTGCTAACAGGACTCCTAGAATTGCCGCTTGTAATTCCATTTTCGGAATCAATAGAGGCTTCAGTGGTGCCACTTTAGTCTTAGCAGCCACAAAAGAAATGCCAACATCTCCATCTACCTCTAACATCAAGTAGCTTACGGCAGAAGAGGCTTCCTCACTTGCGTCAACAAAGTTGTGATGCAGTATGGTTTGGGCTGCTGAGTTTTACATGATATCACCGTGGGATTTTTATTTGACTCGCTTGCCGTAATCCAATCAGCCATAACTTCCAACTACTCCACAGATGTTCAGATAAACTGTCGTCCCACCCAATTTCTGATCTTCAAATTTGCTGAAAAAGAATCTTTCCTTTAATAAGGTAATGCGCTAAAAACCCTAATGGATCAAACAGCGACATCAGCAACCGCAAAACCTCCCGTTTTGTTAGTACTTTACTTCCAGAAACTACGTCAGCATCAACTTTATGACATTTAAAGTTAAAACAAAATTTATCAACTTCGGCATCCCAGTACAACCCCAGAACTCTTTCCGTCAGTAAAAAGTCACTTCCGTTCAGATCAACATTTCCACTTGCCCGCAATTCTGCTCGAATGGACTCCAAAATAGCTCTGGAATTGCATAACCAATTACAGATCGTAAATCCTACTTGTAAATAAACATGAATGTCATTGTGATGATGATGCCTGAGATCTTCGAAGTTACTTCCCCGTCTACATTGTCGTCCATATAAGTATTCTTCATGATAGCTTCGTATACCCTTGGAAATTTGTCTCTGTATTCCTTAGCATTACGCATCTTAACATAATTAGCCGAGGCAGGTGAAGACGCTGCGCCGAATATCTTGAACACTTTTGGAGAGGATCTTCGGTACATTCCAAGCCATAAAAATCTTTGAACGTCCTGATGTTCTGGTGATATTACTATATATGGTAATCTCTTTTTAATGTCTCCCACAGCAGCCATTGGATTCTTTCGAAACCTCCGGAGTACAGCTAGAAGAGGGTTTAGTAAATCTGGGCCTTTATAAATGCAACCGTTCATACTTACACATTCTGTTTTCGCAGCTGAGTCAAAAACCAAACGGACCTTTCCAGGTTTATTCGGATTAGTGACACCGAAGTGTGGTATTTACCATGTTTTCGGGCCAATTTTGGCTGCACCCTCCTCAGATATCAACTTCGCATACCCCTTCTCCACGAATTCCTCCAGTTTGCTACAGTAAGTATTCGCAAATTTTGGATCCCTATTCATTCGTCGCTTCACACATTGTAATCGCCTCCAAGCTGTATTGTTGCTGTCAGGAAGATTCAGGTCTTTATTCCGCCACAAGAATCCAGTCGGATATCTCCCTCCAACTTTCATTGTTGTATCCTCCATAATTTTTATAGCTGCTTCATCTTCTTGGGAACAAATACATTTCCCTGAAGCTCCTACTCCAAAACTCTCGGTGGAGAACGACTCCTTCACCAGGTGATTGAGCTCGTGGTCACCCTGACAACTATGCATCATTAATACTTCATCATTTTGCTTACTAATTGGAACCTTGCCATGAACCACCCAACCTAATGGTGTCAAACTTGCCACCGGACTTGACCAAGGACCACGTAAGAATTTTCTGGCAGCTGAAAGTATTATGTTGTCCTGTCCTAGTAGTACCATCGGACTTATATTTCGTGCAGATTCAAAGGGCACATCGGCTAAGTAGGAGAATTGCGTTTTGAGTACCTCCATATCGATAGTTTACTTTGGTAACGCCAATCTCTCAATAGTTCTTACATTGTTTAGTAAGTACGATTTCGCCTTTTATTGACCACTTTCCTTTGGATTTGGACTTGACCGGACTTTTTCTACCATCGCTTTGACAATCTGATCAGTTCTTCCAAAAGGTAGCCCTAGAGTATGCATTACTTTGGATATATTCTCCGGCAGCAACAGTATTGAAAGCACAGCTTCTCGCGCCTTTCCCTTGAGACATAGTTGCAACCTGATCAGATTTTCATCTGCCGATAAACCCAACAGCTTTGTCGTTCTGTCATACTGGGTTATGAACATCGGCCATTCAGTAACATCTGCACTGATGAATGGTAGATCTTTTGGAATAGTTTGTCTTGCTAAAAATCTGTCAATCTTGAGCTCGGATGGAGTATTCTCTCTACCTTGTTGATTAGATTGACTTTCTACTGGCGCTGTTGTAGTTGCGGTGGCAACTGCTACATTCTCCGTATTTAGTTGTTTGCTAGAATGAGGTACTGCAGTCGGTGATGTACCTATGACTTCTGCTATTTGCTTATCTTCACCATTTAACCAGTCTTCTACGCTTTTCGTTACTGATTTTGTTGTTTTTGGTAAAATATCTCCAATATGTTAAAAGAGAATTTCGTCATCGGCAAACGCTTCCTCAATGTTTGCTTTTCTTAACTTCAAACTTGTTTGTATAAAATCGGCCTGACGATCCAACCGTCGCTGTAGCAACGTGTCTCTCTTCACTTCGATTCTGCTCAACTCTTTCTTCGCTTGTAGCTCGGCCCCAATTTCCTATGTAACACATCGCTGCGATTACTACTTATTTTTGACTAAAAACTTGACTTTGTAAGCACCGATCGAAGGGACATTCTTTCATCGTCATTCCTACTGCTCTCTATGTTTGTTCTTAAGTCTCCTTCGCTCCTTCCCCCGTTCAGCTTCTTCCGTCGCGGAGTCTCTAAACCTTGGAACGCTGGAGCACTTCCTGCTAATCTCTGACTTTTCCAAATGGTAGCTTCACCTTCAGGTGCAAATGGAAAATCGTCTTGACATGAAGATTGATCCTTAGGGCTGGCTAATTTGGCTTGATGGGTCATGTTATGGCTTTCAAACTATGCTTTAGCCAAAGAAATTATATTTTGACGAAGGACCAGCACTTTAATTGCGATTGATAAATGTAACTTTAATTTATTTCCCGTTTCCCACACAGAGCCTTTGCTCAGTATCTTTCCTTCGCTGTCGCTAAAAAGTGAATGCTTATTTCCTCATCATTCCTGCTTGCAATTCAACATTACAGTTTTCAGTTAAAATATTCTTAAGATTAAACATCATTTTTAACACACATATCTATAACAACTTCAACAACACAATCATCACATTATATAATGTTGTAACAACGTCTTTTAATAGTCTCGGCAGAGGTGAGCATTTGCTTCGGCCCTAGCAAATCTGTTGCTAAAGAGAATGTTCTTTCAACAGGTACATTAGTTCCCGACACGGAAAGGAAATCTCCCTTCATTGTAGCTACTGCCGGGAAATTGTACTCCTGCTCCTGCAAAAAGTGTTCACAAACAGTTGTCTTGACAGCATGAATTAACCAGAATTATATCTACGCAATTTTCTACAGCACCTTCCAATAAAATTAATGGTGAGTTGTCTTTAATAGAAATGACTGCAGGTAAGCAAAGATACTTCCTGAATTCATCCATCTTTGATTGCTTTGATCTATTCATCTGAGTTGAAAGAACATCTGTGCACCGTTTGTATCATCTATTAGTTATTACATTGCTAACTTTTAATTAATGGGAATTCTGAGAGTATTAGTAATACTAACCATGGACTTTAGATTTTGGGGTTGAAATTTGGACACCAGGATGTTGCCTCCATAAATGCTTCCGAATTCTTCCAGTGGAATTAGTTGGATCTCTCTTTAATGTGCTCCTACTTAAAAAACGATATTTCAATTTCGTTGTATATTTAATTTTTTTATACTTCAATAACGTTAGATAATATACTGCAAAATTACTGTTTTACTATCACGAAATAAGAATAGTTCTAACAAATTATAGCATAAATTGGTTTAAATAATTAATTTTTATTGCTACCTTTATATTACAATGAAACCTACCTGCAGTAACTGCACTGGAATTTCTTGACGTATTTATAATGGCTGTACACGTATGACCTTTGTTTTGAGTTCACATTTTCTTCTGTATCAATATTTGTGGTCACGATCAAGTTGTATTTCAATGGAATTGTGCGCAGATTCCCTGTTTAAACTGAATTAATTACTTTATTGGAAAATACGTCCAATGAGGAATATGGTGATTAGTTTTATATCAACTAACGAGCATGGCAAATGATATTCATAGTCATTAGGCATTGAAATACCGATATAGCCATACGATATTATCGTCCGTATCATACATTTTTCGAAAAGATAATTTAACGATAATTTTCGTAAACTTTGAACGATATATCGGTCAGTTTCCATATCGTAAATACGTGGTTCAATTTCCCAAATAATGATTCAGCCCACCATTTTAATGTGTAATAACTAATTCAAAACACCGTGTCAGTCAGCTCATAATAATACCATGTAAATTCCTGGTTTCCTTAAAACATACGTTAAACATAGGTGTAACTTGCGGGATTTGCTCATTGGCAGAACCAGTTTTTCTGTAATTAATACCAAGTTTGTTTCTGCTGGAATCAAAACATACTTGGTGGAACCTGCGTGATTCCTTATTGTTCACACCAGTTTCCGGAAAGTGAATACTAAGTATGCTGTCAGTGAGGTTAATATATACTTGGTTTGCCTTACGTAAGTCCTCATTGTCAGTACCAGTTCTCATTCAATTAATACCAACTATAGTCTCGGTGTTCCGAATGGGACCAGTAAAAAAAAAAGTTTTTGATATTTTCCGAACAATGATTTTTGTGGCGTTCATTGGTGCTTTGGAAATGATCGAAGTTCAAAACCTTCAAAGTATTCGGGTCCAAACGTTTAAATACGTCAATCATTCCACAGTGTGGACCGGTTCCTATTAGGATCACAAAAAAGGAACGACTTTCGTTCCTGTACCTGTTTGTGATTGTGGTCACAGGTTTCTAGGTACAAAATAAAAGTACCTGTATTGTTCCTGCTACAATTGGAAAATTTTAAACTGTACCCATTTTTGTCCTGTTCCTATACCCAAATACCCCCATAAGATTCCCTAGACTTGAACAAGCATTTTCATTACCAACTATGTATGTATTGTTTGAGACCATGGTCATGTGGTCAGGTCTGGTCCTCAAGCTGAACCACTTGTATCTTATGTGGTCCAAGTGTTGAATCAGACAGGACCAGACCGATACCAAGCCATTGGCATCCCTAATAGAAACCATGCTTGCATAGATATGCACGTAAGCTGGAGCTCATTCATTTGGAGTGACTGCTGTGTATTCTGTAAATCGTCGTGCTTAAAGCTAATCAACATATCAAATCACCTCAAAATATTTAACCCGAACGCAGGTCTGTCTCTGATAAATCTTCACATAAACGTTTGTTGCATTTCTAGTTTGTTGACATTGTTGGTCAGCTCGAATTTCCTTCATGTATTTACTATAATTATAACAGTGATATCATTCATTGTCAGATTTGAAAGTTTCCTCACATTTACCCTTACGTGGACTTTGAAATTGAACGAATTTTAAAATTGAATAAATATTTCAAACATTTGAAATTTTACATTTAAAACAAAGCACTACTTGAAGTGGGGACTTCAAGCAATTATTCTTTTCTTGCTTCCCTGCCTGTTATTTAGTAATAGTGTCATTTCGATATTCACTGTGGGTTCAAATTCCATTTAGTCCAGAATACGCACTCTGCTTATAATTCACGAATTGGTATCGAGAATCAAGAAGTTAACATTGCAATTTATTAAGGAAAATTACGAGAAGTGCTTTAAACACAGCAATTAAATCTTTTGTTAACATACAAAGTCAACGAATTACAATACAGATAAATTAATAGCTAAAAAGGCTAAAGCAGAAAATGCTTTTGCGCCCTCAAAAGTAAAAAACAAGTTTCCTGGTTGGCTTTGTCAAAGGAAACAATATTCTGGTATTCAAAATGGCGAAAACGCTTCAAACGACGAAAAGCAATGCTACGATATGTGTTTAGTCTATAAAGTCACCATAAAGTAGCCAAGAAGCAGCACAATACCTTAACTACAGTGAATTTCCTATATAGTGGTTTCCAAGGGAGTAACAAATTGCTGCCACTATATAGGGATGCCACTGTATGTGACTAATGGTTAACTATGTACTATTAATGTTTATAGACAATAACTGTAGCTAAATACATCTACAGAATACTCAAAATTATGAGGTATCAGCCTCATTGAGTTTAAGATGTTCAGTATCTTTAGGTTTCCTCATACTATTAATAATGTTAGTCGTAACAAACTTTTCGACTGCAAGGTCACCATTCCAGAAACCAAATTCCTGGAATTATGTTAATGGGAATTACTTCCACTGAGTACTCTGCGGTTTTGCCACTATGAGGTTTTTCTTTTTTATTTATTTTATTATTTTGAAAAGGTTTTTTTTTTAAATCAACACGAATTGAAACTTATTAGAAGTGAGCCCAGACAGAAATGGCAATGATTTGTGTTATAACTTCGTTTTAACTTAAGTCACGGGTCATATGACGTAAATCCAGCTAATCATACCAGGACTTCAGTAAGCCAAAATATTAATCAAACTGTATTAAGATTTGAAATTAAAGTTGAACCAACCGAGATAGGCATTATTAATCGCCCGCACGTTTTATAACATCATGTTATACTTTTGTAGCCATTATCTAGCTAATTTTATGTCAACTACCATTATAATTTCGCATTGTCTGGGCCACCGTAACACATATTAGTGCCATTATAGAGGGAATACCATTATAGAGGGTGCCACTATATTGTATACCTTTAACATTGCAAACCTCTAGGGAGGGTTTTTTGATGCCATTAAAGAGGGAATGCCATCTAAGAGGAAACCACTATATGGGAAATTCACTGTATATGCAATGCCACAATATGCTGCATTTATTATCCATTGATTACACAATTATTGCAATTCCAGGAAGTTCAAAAATTCTCACATGTAAATACTGTTGAAAACACTACGGCGGATTCGTATTTTAGAATCACAGGATTGCAAGTTAGATCAGGCCTTATTCTGAAACAAAGGCATGTTGCTGCTACTCAGTTACCTTATGGTAAACTATACACATATCGTAGCGTTGCTTATCGTCGTTTCAAGCGTTTTCATCATTTTCAGTAACCGAATATTGATTCCTTTGGCAAATCCAACCAGAAAACTTGTTTTTAACTTTTGAAGGCGCAAAAGCATCTTCTGCTTTAGCTTATTTATGTATTTATATATTAATTTATTACCAACTTTTTGGTAATCTTTTGTATCCAATTTTAGAGGGGAAAATGATATTCACGTCCCGTAATATATATTAACAACACAGGAAAACAAATTATTTACTTCAACCATCAACAATATTAAACTAAAATATACCTTAATCTCTGGATATATTGCATAGCATTTTAGTTGGTTATATTTAGTTGTCCAATATCAGCTGTATATCCCGACCGGCGCAGTTTTAGTTTAAGGGAATTACTGTGGCTTGCTTAGATTGCAGCATAATATGCTATCTATTATGCAGATAAATCTGCTTAGCTGAATAGTATTACGTTTAAGATTTAATAGACGAATATACATTATAACTTTTCTAGCGTTTAGATTCCAAGAAGTTACGAAAATTAGTTTTTATTAATTTTAATATGTATTGTGCAGAAAGTTAAAAATGTTGTTGACAACAGGCTTAAGGAAAACTATATTTAAGGGATGATCCCTTAAAGATCCCAGTATCAAATTTTTGTACTAAGGTCCTAGTTCCAAGGGGTGGACGAAACTTTTCTAGCTTGCAATGCTAAATGAACGGAGACCATGGATTTTGTTTTAGGAATTTAGTATCAATTTTTGTTTATTTTTGCAAAGGAATGTCAAAATTTAAGGGCTGTGCTATTGTAAAAATTAAGCCAGATTCGCTTTGCATTCCCATTGACTTTAATCCTTTGACATTCCAAGTACGACCATTGGTTCAC
The DNA here is from genome assembly GCA_947179485.1 of Allacma fusca. Lineage (NCBI taxonomy): Eukaryota > Metazoa > Arthropoda > Collembola > Symphypleona > Sminthuridae > Allacma > Allacma fusca. The sequence goes on from OX359246.1 coordinate 25,199,016, forward strand.
GAGTTATCTCAGAAAGTCACTTTTTGAAGTGTGGGTAAAAGCATACAGGTTGCTTTTTTAGGACACAAACCTGGGCACGTTCACAGGCCTGCGCACATCTCCTTTTAAAGTAACTTAATAAAAAATTTCAAGAAAATAGCTAAAATGGCTAGAAAATAGCAAGTTTGGAAAGCATAAAAACAGATACTGGTTGACTAGGATGCCGTCAATAGTATAAAGTGCTATGAGCGCAAGAATATTTATAGCTGGCAATAAGGCTGAGGAGCAGCGTCGACCCTGAACAGGCATAATCGCAAAAATCTTGTATTGTGAGCAACACCAACTATTACTAATGTCATTCCCTCAACTAACTCTAATATACCCATCATTGGCCCAGCTAAAATCCATGAATCATTATCAAATGTCGTCAGTGTCACTCAAATGGACCCATTCACAAAAATTACTGAATTTACACGTGAAATAACCGATTCTTTAATATTCAACCAAATATCAAACGATGAAATTCAAAAGCTAATACGGATAGTAAAAGGAAGTTCAGTAACTGGGTTTAATCGTACACCAGACAAAGTAATTAAATTACGCAATTAGCAACTTTCTCCGCTCTTGTGATATTTGTAACGATGCCTTTAGCACTGGAGAATTCCCTAAACAAAGGAAACAGGCTATTGTTACTCCAATATTTAAACCTAATATGAACAACAAAATTTCCTTCTTCGTACATACCAATCTCCATCCACCCCTTTATATCTAAGATTTTCGAAAGCCTAATTGCGTCCAGATTTCTCTCCCATCTCAATGACAACAACTTAATATCGGATAAACAATTTGGCTTTCGGAAAAATCGCTCTGCTTTACTTGCTTTAATTAATATTGCTATAATAAAATTTACAAGAAACTTGGGGACGGAAAATATGTTGCTATAATATTTTACGACAATCGTATTGACCGGGCGTCAGCACCACTTACTGTAAGAAAGAGTCAACAAAGCGGATATTTTAGTTAAGATGTAAAAGGGGGTTCACAACTTATTGTAAAATCCTGATTACAATGTTATTGTTATTACACATTTAACATTTTACTGTAAATTTAGAAATAGTCAACAATGTGCTTGTGAACTACATTCGTGCATTCTTGTAAACATGGCCAATGGTCAAGGGTTTTATGATAATATTGACATTTACATGTCTCTAAGTATAAATGTGTTTATTTCTTATAAACGTAAGTCTTGTACTGATCTTGAGAAAGTAAACTCTATTTTACAACCATCTAATTTCATCACAATGCAATGCATTTGCACAATAACAGTAAAGTGCGCCATGCTCATTCTCTTATTTTCCTCATTCAAGAACCATATTTGGTCAAAAATAAAATCTCTGGCCTTGGCAAAAGAGACAATTTATTTGTTGGAACAATAAACGAAGCCCCCAGGGCTTGCATTGTAACAACCAAGAACATAATGGCTACTCCTCTCTCTCAATTCAATGATAGAGATTTGATGGCTATTTATACCGAATGGAGAAGCGGTACGATTGTGTTTGCATCAGCCTATTGCCCTGGTGACACACAAACGACTCCCAGCAGATCTATCATAAATCTTGTTGAATACTGTAATGAGCTAAATATCCCGCTTGTTATGGGTGCAGATGCAAATGCTCACCACACAGCTTGGGGTAGCTCCAATATAAACTCAAGAGGCCAGCAGCTACTTGAATTCTTACTAAGAAACCATCTTCAGACCTGCAATGTGGGAAATAAACCCACATTTGTAGTTGCTAATAGACAGGAGGTCTTAGATGTTACAATAACAAATAGCTGGGCACATAGTCTAATTAGACAGTGGGACGTTCTGGATATTGAATCCATGTCTGATCACTTGTACATTGGATTTTTGGTGTCCGCCATGAAACCAAACCCAATAAAAGCTCGTAATATAAGGAAGGCTGACTGGGAAAAATACGTCCATTGCTTACGTGAAGATCTAAATGGTGTACACATGGAGGCACCTCCCAATGTTGGTAAACTTGAGAGTCAGGCTGTGTTGATAACATCATCAATTCAAAACAGCTTTGACAAAGCATGTCCACTAAAAACAATTTCATGGAGGCAGAAAACTGTTCATTGGTGGACCAACGAACTGTCTGCACTCCGTAAAAGATCTCGTGGTCTCCTCAGACTGGCTGGCAACCCCAATGAGCGTGATCCATCAGCCTGGGAGAACTACAAGAGATGCCGAAATAAATATAAAAACGTTTTAAGAAACGAGAAACGCAAGTCTTGGCAGACCTACTGTGAGAGCATAACCTGCTTACCAGTAGCGGCTAGACTCAAAAAAGTATTAAGTTCGGAGAATCGGAAAACTCCTAGCCGCATAAAACTCCCAAATGGTATGAACACAAGGGATGATTGCCAGGTTCTAGATGAACTACTAGCTCACCACTTTCCATGTGGCCCCTTGTTAAACTCCATAACTTGGGATCATAACCTAAAGGAAGTGACGGAGCTAGACAAAATAGTTAATCCATCCAAAATAAAGTGGGCAGTCAGTACCTTCGGTCCCTATAAAGCTGCTGGTACAGACAACATCTCCCCAATAGTTTTACTAAAGGGTCTGGATGTTCTCAGTACGCACCTGTGCACAATCTACAAAGGTTGTTTGACACTAGGCTACGTGCCACTAGAATGGCGCAAAGCAAGAGTGATATTCATTCCGAAACCTGGAAAAGGCTGTTACGAAAGTGCGGCTGCTTGGAGACCCATCTCACTTTCCTCGTTTCTATTGAAAACACTTGAAAGACTAGTTGATTGTCACATAAGAACACATCAACTACAAGCAACCCTTAGGGGTAACAAACAATTTGCTTATTTACGGGGAACCTCCACAGAGGCAGCACTTCATCGACTTGTATGCTACGTGGAAAAAGCCCTGGGAAATAAGGAAATTGTCATAGCAATATTTGCGGACATCGATGGAGCATTTAATAATGTGTTATTTGCAGCGATGGAATCGGCACTGAGCAGATCTGGAATTGACCCTGTAATTTGTCGATGGATAAATCACATGCTGCAGTCCCGATTAGCTTGCTCCACATTGAGAATCTCGTTATGGATGAGCTACTCCAACAGCTCCAAACCAGGATGCCATCTGTCTTATCACAAGGATTTGCGGATGACGTAGTCCTTGCTCAGGCAGGAAAAGACTTCAGCACATGTGCGGATAGAACTCTTAAGGGCCTAGGCATCATCGATGGATGGTGCACACGCACGGGCCTCAATCTAAACCCGGAAAAAACGGGCGCAGTCATTTTTACCAGGAACACACGTATGAGGATAAGTACACTTTCCTACCGTGGGAACCAAATCGCCATCCTCCCAAGCATAAGATACCTAGGAGTGATGTTAGATAGCCACCTTACATGGAGAGTGCATTGTCTCTCTATTGCGAATAAAGCTAACTCATCATTACTCACTATCAAACGCTTGGTCGGAAAGAAATGGGGTATTAACCCAAAAATTGCAAACTGGATGTACACGACAATCGTGCGCCCCATTCTGGAATACGCAGTTGTCGTCTGGCATCCTGGTTATAATGCAAAATACACCTTTGCAAAAATAAACAGTGTGCAAAGGCAAGCTTGTCTCAGTATCACAGGTGCCTGCAAAAGCACCCCAACTGCGACACTAGAAGCAATTTTAGGCATTATTCCGCTAGACTTACATCTACAGGGAATAGTTGTCCGAACAATGCACAGATTAAGGGCCAGAAACCACTGGCTCGGCGAATCTATGGCATATGTTAAACGCAGTCATGTTAGACTGTGGAATCTATGGGTGACGATGGAAACTATCCTACTGAGACCTAGCGATAGTATCATCCCGTCACAACTTGCAAATAACAATATTGGAATTGTTGTTGGCGAAAAGTCTGAGTGGACCAAAGACCTGTCACTAGACAACATCGGCCTCATCTGTTATACTGATGGCTCCAAATCCAAACAGTTAGCAGGCAGTGGCTTCTACATCATCAAGAGAGATGGGAGTTCGTGCAAGGCTATTCACTGCGAATCCAACCCTATTGATGAACATGCAACTGTATTTCAATGTGAAATACACGCAATAATGTGCGCAGCCAAATTTCTTATTCACTCTAAGTACAGCAATGAAACTATCACATTTTACAGTGATAGTCAGAGCTCCTTACTTGCCTTAAACAGCTCCTATACATCCTCAAAACTTGTACTTGATTGTAACATGGCGCTGAGCAGTTTATCAAAGGATAACACTGTTCGGCTCCACTGGATACCAAGTCATCAAGGTTTTGAAGGAAACGAGGAGGCAGATAAACTTGCGAAAGCAGCTTACTCAAAAGAATCCTTAGAAACAAGGATTCCAACTAAACTTCCAATTGCTACCTCAGTGGTGAAATATATCGTGCGTAGCAAACTGCGTGCCTTGCACACTGAGAGATGGCAAAACCTGAAAATTGGTGCTCATCCCAGATCACTGATAAATACTCCACTATATGGGAACAAATCGGTGACCAAATTCTCGCGAGTCCACATCAAGTGGCTCACGGAGGTTATTTCCGGTCATGGCAGATTTCAAAAACATCTCCATAGAATTGGGAAGGCATCCTGCCCCCTGTGCACACATTGTGGCATAGAGGATGAGGACGCCTTTCACTTCTTGGCGACGTGCCCTGCCTTCTGCATCATTAGAAATATATATCTTAAGGCATGTACTCTAGACCTAAGTCTCCTTAAACAGGCGAACGCGAGCGACCTGTTGTATTACTCAATTGCACTGGCCGCTTCGTAACCCGCCCAAAGTAAAGTGTACAGGGCAATCTGCAATGGGCCCACCTGATGGCCCGAGCAGTATCTCTCTCCAACTAGGTGAGAGAGAACCCCTAAAATACATACATACATACACATAGTAAAAGGAAGTTCAGTAACTGGGTTTAATCGTACACCAGACAAAGTAATTAAATTACGCAATTAGCAACTTTCTCCGCTCTTGTGATATTTGTAACGATGCCTTTAGCACTGGAGAATTCCCTAAACAAAGGAAACAGGCTATTGTTACTCCAATATTTAAACCTAATATGAACAACAAAATTTCCTTCTTCGTACATACCAATCTCCATCCACCCCTTTATATCTAAGATTTTCGAAAGCCTAATTGCGTCCAGATTTCTCTCCCATCTCAATGACAACAACTTAATATCGGATAAACAATTTGGCTTTCGGAAAAATCGCTCTGCTTTACTTGCTTTAATTAATATTGCTATAATAAAATTTACAAGAAACTTGGGGACGGAAAATATGTTGCTATAATATTTTACGACAATCGTATTGACCGGGCGTCAGCACCACTTACTGTAAGAAAGAGTCAACAAAGCGGATATTTTAGTTAAGATGTAAAAGGGGGTTCACAACTTATTGTAAAATCCTGATTACAATGTTATTGTTATTACACATTTAACATTTTACTGTAAATTTAGAAATAGTCAACAATGTGCTTGTGAACTACATTCGTGCATTCTTGTAAACATGGCCAATGGTCAAGGGTTTTATGATAATATTGACATTTACATGTCTCTAAGTATAAATGTGTTTATTTCTTATAAACGTAAGTCTTGTACTGATCTTGAGAAAGTAAACTCTATTTTACAACCATCTAATTTCATCACGTTATCAAGCACGTTCAAAAACTGCCTGTAAATGTAACTGGAAATTAAATACAAGTCTTTCCCGTCTTTAAGAACGTTCGGGAAGAAACCTTAAGTGGCACAGTCTCACAAATTGGTAAATTTCAGATTGCGGGGAGTACTGCGCACAAATTGTTGTCCAATTTTCTACGGAAGTACAACATTTTTTAATGAACAGTTGAAGTTTTCAAGTAACCTGGAAATTTACCGTAATTCTAAAACCTAAAAAGTTGTTACACAGAGTTGACCCACTTAACCCAATGGAGCCCTTCAATAAAAAGTTTTAAAAAGTTCGGAGGTGGCAGTACTATTGTTTGAAGTTTGAAAATTACAATCGCGGTTTAATTAGAGGGAATTGCTACGGTTGCTAATGCTGAATTGCTATTTGGGAAGAATTTTAGCAGCATTTGTTCATAAACAATTCATATCGACAACTGGGTAAAGAGAAAACGTTGTCACAGACCTCACCGAAGTTAAACAATAAGGCAAAACCTCATGCCCAGATCCGACCCTAACCACTCCTAACATTTACAAGACACACAAATTGGACCCGTCCAAGCACCTGAAATTAGCAGGCGCCCATAAGTACCTAGACTGCAGTTTTAGATACAGTATTTTGTGGAGGAGAAATGTAAGATGTAATTAACGGACTCCATTCCCAGCCATAGGCTCAGGCGAGACCAAGAAAGAATGGAAACCGGGCGTTAAAGCGATCTTTGGGCTTATTTTGATGACCCTGGACTCCAAAGCCACCGTCATGACTCGCTCATGCAAATCTTCTGCTGAGAAGTAGCATAAACTCAAGACAGCGTACGGATCTTTTAACACATGTTCATTGCATGATATACGGGACCAGTATCGTGACGTCAAAGTCAAATCAGAATGCAACACGCTGGAAGTTTTGGAAAACACTTCAAGATTTATAAAGACTGATCAACAGTCAACTTAAGCCTGGCATGGCGTTCTCTGGACGTTCTCTCAAGACTTTCTCTGAACATACACGCAATGAGGGAACACTACTATGAGAGTTTTGTTACAATGTAAAGAGGAGTGCAAGCCAGGTACAGATACAAATTTCGAAAATTTTCAAGCCGTATTGAGATACTTCATTACACACAAGATCAAGGACGCACCAACCGAACGTGCTCATTTTACCGGTAACTCTAAAGCTCAAGGGGGAATCCTAAAGCTGACGGGGGAAGCAAAACGAAACCAGGGACCTGCCACAACTGGGGAAAAGAAAGACCATTGGAAGGCAGAATGCCAATCGGAGTAAACGGAGAAAAAGGAGAACAATCCATAGGAGGAAAAAGCTGACGTGTAAAGGAATAAGAGGTCACAAAAAACCACAAAGCTTTCAGAGATCAGAGCTCACATGTTTATGCCAATCTACACTCCGGGGAAGACAATTGCCATACGTTCTTCAAACGTTAAGCCCGCAAAGGGAAATATTAGGCGATCACCATATCAATGGATATGTGATTCTGGTACCTCAATTCACTTGTGCGGACAAAAGGACTGGTTTTCGAATTTCAAAGAATTCGAAAAACCTTGTAAACTCATGGTTGTTAGCGCTAAACCTGTGGCATACCCCAGAAGAAGCACTATAGTAGTCGGAGCAAAGATTCGCAACAGATAGAACCATTAGTAATGGACAATGTGATTTACCATCCAGGGGGAATCAAGATGTTCTCAGCCACCACATACAAGAAGACATGATATCAGTATGTCATCGATGTTGCCTAATCTGTGTTCATAAATAATGAGACTGGGGAAGAGTCGGTTTGCGCGATAAAAGTCCACGATCTCCTGCTTATTATGAATTTACGTCAACTAAGAAAATTCCCCCGTGCTCTGACAGCTATAGTATTGCAGACCTAAAACATCTGAATTTTCCTCAGAAAGACATTATCCTCAAAGGGTAGCTCTTCTCCACAGTGAGGACCGTCTGGACAATTCAAGTGTGAGATATGCTCCATCGCAAAAATGAATCAGGAGCCATGCAAATCTCAAACGCATGTCCAAAGGTATGTAGGAGACGAACTGTTACAATCCTACTTAGCCCATGCAGCCGCCCGTTCCAATCAATAAAGATATCACTCCAGTGATGCTACCGATTACGATTATAATCAAAATGTTCGATTTCGAATACGAGCCGAATCGATTAGCCAAGAGCTATCGGTTCGATTGTGTCTTACCGAACATAATTCAAATGGAATGAACAATCGAAGTTGGTTTATCAAACGAATTAAAATTCGAACCAATTAGTTACACTACAAATACAGTTTCCAAACCGATTCTGTTTTTAATCGCTTTGTATTCGAAATTGGTTTTTCGAACAATCGAATTCCCGCCAGTTTAAATTCCAGCAACAAATCGTACACCCCATTCCAGTCTCTCGACTTTCAACCTCAACACTTTGACTGTCTTGAAAATTAATTTTCGTAAATTTAAATTAACATTGACGCTACAGGTTTGCCTGAACGAATGGTTTATCACTTCGTACTTAATGACAAGAAATGGGAAAGGGAACTCGTTTTTAAAATTTGTTAAATTTTAGACTTTGTTATCTAAGAAGTTGAGGAATAGATAAACTTAACTGATTAATCGAAACAACCGAATCAATACCAACTTAGAATCCAAATTCGAACCAAATAACTCGATTGAAATAACAATCGATACCTAGTTTTGATATTTGGTTCATATATATTGTTCGATTTCTAAATTTAATCTAGTTTTGAAAAAATCAGTTTCATCGCATCACTGTTCCAATCAGAGTATGATTACCCCTTCATGGTCTGAAGAAATTGGCCAGGAGAGAGAATATGAGCTTGCAGGTGCATCTCGGGACACTGTTATGACAGAACGAATACCTTCCCTTCCAAAAGTTGCGAGGGGAAGTAGAGATAATCGTTCTACAAGGGGACTCAGGTGAACTACACAGACTTTAGCTGGAACATTAGGATCAAGATTCCAGGCTGGATTGTTTTGGAGGTAGACAAACTTCCTAGTGTTGGTGCAAGTTCCAAAGAGGCAAGTGAAGCCACATCTAATCACATTATACCAAAAGGGTTTAAAGATGTGCGGTACAACAGATTCAAATTTGAATGGGAGGTGGTTATGTACCACGACCACATTCGTCTAATAGAAAATGGCAGTTGGAGTCTGGTAATGCGCACAACGTAAAGTTACTAAAAAATCGGCGGGTCTTTGTGGAAAAGAATCTTCCTGGGGTAGGGAGCAGACGCGAGGCTCCCCTAGTGGTAACGGATACGGTCTGAGAAAGGATATTGAGTTACACGAGACTTCCCTACCTATTGTAAGATATGAAACAGTGCGTGCATTATTCTTTGCCATAGCTCAGCAAAACATGGAATTGATTCAGTTTGATGTGAGCACAGCATTCCTAAATACTCCTCTGGACGAGTATGTTTATGTGCGACAACCTGAGTGATATGAAGTTGGAGGGAATTATGTGTGTACCTCGCACTGTATGTGGACGATGGACTCCTGCCAGGAAACAGCAAAACCTCCATGTATACAATTTTGACTGGACTAAAAGCAACTTTTAAAATGACATCAACAGCAGATGTTCAAAATTTCTGGGGATGGAGGTGACTGTGACTGGACATCAAGTCATGCTTCATCAAGCATCATGAATCGTACTATATAATGGAAGTATCAAAACGTTTCCGCACGGAGAACTGTGGCACGTCAAGTATTTCCATGCCAGCCAACCAAGATCTGGGAGTGGATCTATTTACCAGGGAACATGATCCTTCACTACCCTATCAAGAATTGGTCGGAGCTCTTTTTTTAATTTGACGGTGTAACCACCCGGATATAGCTTACGCAGTAAGTATAAATCCACGTACTTTAAAGTGTATGAAATGAAGCATATGATAAGCAAGACGGGTATTAAAATATCTAGTGACCACTCGTAAATTAGGACTGCTACACACGGATGAACACTGTCAGACTGTAGGGCAACACGGACTCAAACTATGCAGGGGACAAAGAGACTCCGAAATCTATTTTGTACGCCTGAACAAACTTTCCACTGTATTGGAATAGTCAGAGACAAACCCTGATTCCTCACTCCTTCACGGAGGCTATGTAGCACTGGGAGAAGCAGGCAAAATGGGAGAGTGGGCGAGAAACCTACTTGCGGATATGGAGATATTTAACGCAACCATGCCCTTCACCATTTATACGGACAATCAAAGCAGTAAACAATCGCTGCCAACCCTGAGTTTCACGATCGAAACAAACATATAGACGTGAGATATCATTATATCCGTTCTTTAGTCGAAACTCAACAAGTCAAACTTAGATATTTGGGGACCGAGAGACTGGTGGCTGATGTCTTACCAAAACCAGTAGGTGGACGGCCATTTCAACCGAACGTTGACCTACTCGCTCTCACAGAAAAACGGGGATAACCACGCCATTCCACAATAAGATCCGTCTCTTTAAAAAAGGCTTACAAGTTGTCGAAATTATGGAATGTAATGCTTTTCATACGTTTCATCCCTCTGGTCTTCAGTCAAAAATTCCAGGAGGGTAATGCAGTTATTTGAAAAAGAAGCGGTACATCCGCAATAGAAGGGAATAATTCAGTAGTCATGAGGATGGCTCTACTATCACCCTGTAAACTATTACCAAAGGATGGGCTCACAACAATGGCTATCGAGAGGGTCACACAGCAGTGTGAAAAGTAGTACCAGAAACTGGTTTTAGACGAACTCCCGTTAGCATGCCCAACTATTAAGGACTAACGACTTAAACGAGTCAAAATGGAGCCATGCACTTTCAGAACATCAAATGATACTAGGCTAATGAAACGAGCCCAGAGGGAACCATTCACTATCATACTTATCACACTCCTTGTAGTAGCGGCCAGTGCGGGAATAGGTTTAGGCATATATGCTATGCATATGATATATAAACTTGAAATCACCCAGCTGGAAATTGAAGATGACTTGGAGAAAAAAATAAACGGCCTCAACTTGTCCAAGATGAAGTCTGAAGTGGACAAAATGGCTCAGACTATAAACAACCACATATATGATGTAAATTTATTTCAACAAAACGTAAAAGAGATTAACTATCTGGTATCCTATTTCACATCAAGGTTGCTCATAGAACGGGTTTAATTCAAGATACGAAGAGGATGTGGAGCCGGAGGAAGATGAATAACAACTTTTTCGACTTCGTGAACGTATCCCTCTCGTGTGGAAATACATGTCCTATGGAATTCGCTGAATTCCGTAGATGTTCGTTGTATCGAGAAGATACAGAACTGGAACTGTCATTCGCTGTACCTGTGTTAAGCAACATGTTGAATGAGACTTTTCCTGCACTGGAACCTCTGGATAGGAATCACTGGATTCGGGCTCACGGAGTTGATTAGTGCGGGTTTGGATTCTGTATGACTATGGTTGGAATTCTGTCGGCAGATTCGTACTGCAAATGCCGGAAACTGTTCCGGCCTCGAGGATTAAGAACGGCCAGGATAAGAAGCCTCAAAGATGAAATCAGCCCGGAAACATAAATGTTCGTGCTGTATCAGATTGGTTACAAGGACATCGACGAAATTTTCCCGTCAGCAGAAACAACAATCTGCCACATGGAGGAAATCTTCGTAGGTTAAGAATTGCATAATATTTGTGGTCTTTGAGTATTATCTTTATATGTATTTCAGCTTACATTACGGAGGGTGTTAAAATAAGTCATAACAGCGCAATGTGTGGCCATGTTCTTTAAAAATGTATGCTTGGTTAAAATAAATATTGATTACATCATTGTGTTGTTGTACGATGCTCGGCATTGACCGGGCGTCAGCACTTACTGTAAGAAAGTGTCAACACAGCGGATATTTAAGTTAAGATGTGAAAGTAGATTTCATACCTTATTGTGAAATCCGGATTACAATTTTATTGTTAATACACAATTAAAATTTTACCGTAAATTGAGAAACTCTATTTTACAAGCATCTTATTTCAACATACGTGACATTTGAGGAGCTTAAAAAATCCTAAGAATTTATTAACATACATGTGCATCTGTATGGTGGCAGCAGTTTGCCAACCACTCGACAACCATAAAAAATGTATTCATTGTAAATAATGTTATCACTGTTTATTGGAGCTCCAGCTATTGGCACTGTTTCTGGATTTAATAAAATCCAATTGTGGTTTCACACTGTAAACATCTCCTTTCTCCGCACCCCAAGAAAAATTTCCATAAGCGTACGGACCTTTTTCATCATAGCACACACTGCACCTTCGCTGTCACCCTGAAGCAAGTCAAAATGTTCATCCAAAGAAAATTACATTTTAAAAGAAAATACGCGCATTTTGGTTGACCACGTGGTACAAGATGGATTCATTTTTTAATACAGACAAAACATTTTGAATTGGAATCTGAGTAAGTTTTACTACAACTAAAACCTCATTCAGCAAAATCTAGGTTCGATATGCATTTATACCGTAACCGTGAGTTATGAATTGTACTTCTTGTCTTAATTTCATTAAAGCTTACTCCTCTAGTTCCCGTTGGCGTGGTACAAAAGCATTAAACAAACATAAACATCCAGGGACTTGCCAAATTAGACATTCGTCAAGACTGGTTTGGTTTACCGTTTGTAGAAATTCTGGTGCATAGCGGCCATCATCCAACCAACCCCAGCTCAAAACAACACAAAGCTGACCAACCGGATCAGAATCTGGAGGAGCCAAACGAATAGGCTGAACATTGTACATAAAGGGGGTTGTCAGTGACGTTTTACGAAATTGCTCGGTTTTATCGGAGATGCTATGTAACACGATATACCCAATTACCAAGAGCGCAGTGACCCTGCGCAGGCCCATAACGTGGCGCTTATCAACAATTACGCTACCACGTTAATGGTCCTAGAAACCTGATTTATTAACCCTTGGAGGTATCCACTTTTGACGAGAAATCATGCAAGGAAATTTTCCCGGATACGCATCCTGGCCTCTGTGAACTTTCGGCGTGTTTCCCAGTTCTGCAGGTTTTACTGGATAATTATTAAATAAAGTTAGAAATACCGAATTAGTTTGTGCAATAAAACATTCAATAAGTAATGTTGATATTTCTTAGACATTACCCGCGATTGTACAGAATATACATACGATGTGAAACTTCATTTTTGAGAAATAAAGGTAACGTGAGATAGTTCTTCAGCTGGAAATCATTTACCAATCTAGTAAACATTTGTTCCAAATTTTATATTTATAATGATAGCAATTTTGAAAGCATACCTATTGTTGTTGAATCTGCTGAACAGGTTTGACTTCTTCAAGACACAATACTTCACGTCAACATGCCCCGCAAAACGGTTTTTCTTGAGAATTGGTTAGTTGCCATAATTTTCCATGTCTTTATTGTCTTTTTGCCTGGCATTTATTTTTAAGGGCAAGACGAAGGCATAAATTGCTTTTTTTGCCCTGCTACTGGCCAAAAATACCGGGTAGGCAAAATACCTAAGGAATGAAAATCTACAAACCCTAATTATAAGTGTAAATACATTATTCTTTTTGGATTAAATCCATTGTCATCTAGTTTCTCAAGTTGTCCATCCAACGGCAGGAACATACAACCACCCAAGTTCAGCTTAAGGCATTTTCCACAATTATCATTCATTTCACTCTCACAACATATGCAGTCCCCTTGCCAACTGGGCTCATTAAATATTGCTGGCGGTATCGCCGGCGACAAAGACAATCTATTAATAACAAAGTCGGTGAAGAGGCAAAATGTACTATGTACAATTTCGATTAGAAGCAAAATGGCCTACACATCTTTTCTTTTAAAGGCAAAATGGAAGCGTTGCAAGGCTTCCTTGAAGCAAACTGAACTACTTGCAGTTTTCACTAAACGCAAAATGGTCTACATGCGCGTATAATTCTATAATGACCATTCTGATTTTAAGGAAAGTTGTATTTGGACCATTTTGCTTTCAGACAAAATTGTATGTACGCCATACTGCTCTTAAAACTTGGTGTATCTATTCAATTTTGAATTTACTAAAACTTCTTGTAGACCATTTTGAATTGAATCTAAAATGCATGTAGACCATTTTGCCTCTTCAGCGACGATATTCTAACCAAAGAATATTATCAGGTTTTCATCTGTATGATATGCATATATACATCCTGACTATATAAGCATTTTTAGTGTTTTGTTAAAATTAGAAAATGCATAAGAACAAAATGCACTAGTAACATATTTTGCCAACATAGTGAACCAATTATATATAATTGATATATTTCAATCTTAACATGATATGTTACTGTGGTTTTAACCACTGAAGTTAAAGCAAATTGTTACTGTTAGTTTTAGTTTATATTATATTTCAGTCAATTTTTAAAAAATGAATGAAATAATGTAACCAATCAGACCTTGTTTCGGACGCTATAAAAGGGAGGATTTCGTAAGAATTTGATCAGTCTCTCTTGAGAGTTGGAGCCCTCTCTGACTTCAAACAGTAGTTAAAGTTCAAGATGGGGATTCCCCTGTTGAGAACGAATTAATATGTTGAATGTAGAGCATTACCTTAAATAAAGAGTTAAAAAAGTGAAGGAAATTGTAGAATTATTGAGCTTGATTTATTCTTGCTGGAGTACATATTTTATTTTTTCATCACAATTCAATTTTTCGAGATTCGATCTTATAAGCTAAAATACCTGTTTGTTTGCCCTTGATTGCAATGCCAGAATAATTTATGTAAAACAACAATAAAGATTACAATTTTGCAACAATATTGAGAATGACCTTACTTCTGTCTAATGTGAAAGTCCCTTTTAAAACGCTGCCCACCATACGTTCTTGAATATTGTTCCTTAAAATGGCGAATTGCTGGAGTAGAACTATGAGCATTTGAGGTGGGTTTGATAAACTGACTTCAAAATCCAATTATTAAGCTTTTCTGCGATCAGTCCACATATCTAGAATATTGTGAAGTGTTGTCGGCCAGGTTTTTAACCATTCCCCTCATACAGTTTAAACTACAAAAATAGTCAAATTATGAACATTAATAAATAGTGCTTTTAACTCTCACGTTTTATGCGCACAAGAAACTTTTATAAAGAGAAATTAATGTATTATTAAACGAATATTGACCATCATATGTGTAAAACTTGAAATAAAAAACGGAATGTAAATATTTCATATTACCTCGCAAAAAGCATTAACAAATCTACTAGCTGATACCAAAAAAATACTTCTGTTTTGGTTCCGGACCAGCTTAATAAACGTTAATCGTTCAATTCCGACGGAAGCATGTCAATTGCAATGCCAGTAAATCTTGTAAAATATGTTGTTGCATGAAATCTCGTTTGCTAAGTACATATTTGTTTGTAGCTTCCATAAAACAAAGTTTTAGTCTGGAAGAATGCCATAGCTTGAATGACCCAGGGCCATTTTATGCTAATAACCCCTGCGCTTGTACCAACCAGTTGACAAATAGCGTAATTAGTGAAGCATATTATCATTGCAACAAACTCTATAATAATTACGTTATGCTGCCACGAAATAAACTGCATAGACTTTCGATTTAAGTGCATAATTTTGACATGAAAAGGCTTTAACAACTTTATTTTTCTCAAAACCAGTGATGGGTAACGTTATTGATTAACGTTAATGAATAATGTTATTATCGATAAATACCTATTAACAATTCATGAGAAATAACGTTTAGCATATTCCACTTGAATAACAAACATTTAACGTAAACCGAAATCTCTGTACAAAAAATACCATAAACCGAATAACAATAACGTTATTATCCGTTATTGAAAATCCTGGTCACTCTAGAAATTTGTGTTTATTTCATCATGTGTATAATAATAGCAAAACTTGTTAGAAAAATATATACTATACTCAGCTAATTATACTCATCAAAATGTATTTCGCTGATCTGAGAGTTTTTGTGAAGTTATTGAAGTGCATGCATGTACACTGCCGACGGATGTGAAGCACCTTTTAGGATATCACAACGGTTTAATGCAATTCATTATGACATTCGAGAAACAGTTGAATGATCAATAATCATGCCATCAACAAACATATAAATGAGCATAGAGTAATGTAATGCTTATGGAAGGGCTTATTTACGATTGTAATTAGCAAGTTCATCCTCCGTGTTATACGGTAATCTTGGTGAACCCTGACAATAGTCCTTGTCTTGGGCTTTACCACATTCTGGGATGTCATTTGGTACCACAAATACAGATTTTGGAATCCGGAGACTACAGAAGTATAGCCCAGTACTTACCACCTTATTGTAAAAAATTGTGTCTCATACTACCTTTTTTCGTCGACTTTTTTTGGTGAGTAAAGATTTTTCAGGCAATATTTCTGTTATAATAGTGTTCCTGGAGTATTAGCCTTACAGTGCGGTCCCTAATACTGACACTGGTGTTGGTAATTACGCTGCTAGCGTTCAGGTTCAGTGGCCACTTCCAATGTTTTATGGCTGTTTTCATTATTTCCCGGTTCAATATTTTGACTGTAATCCCTGGTCGGCCAGTGTCAGATAGTTTTCAATTCTTCCAAACTTCCTTTATCTAAAAATCCCTATTTGAACTGCTGAATACGAACCTTCGAGCAATTCGTAGTTTTTCAATAATAGAACCGTCTGTATACCCCTGGTCAATTAACACCTTACAACTCTGGCTTCAATCTTTTTCCTGGATCATAATTACTTAACCAATTTGGTTACGACACTCAATACTGTAAATAAAAACAATGAGATCCAATCCAGAGCTCTTGTTTCGCGAATTGCGTGGAATGCAGTACGCCTATTGCAAGATTTTGTCACAACGATTTCTGAATTTGTTTTGTTTTTATTTATTTTATACTGGTTCAGCTATTCTCTATAAACTAGTTAAAACAGTTTCGCTCCAGTTTGTCTATTAATTTCCCCAAAATCCTCTCAGAAAGCAAAGGTTTCGCATTTTCATTCTTGCCTACCTGAATGAATTCAATGATGAAATATGCGATAATTTGAGGCTTCGCGTAGGGTGGCGTCAGCCACCGAAGTCAAAGTAGCATGAATTTTAAGCATTTTTCAAAATTTCAGATTTTAAAAACAAAACTATCGGGCCGATTTTAACCATATAAGCAATACCAATTCCGATTTACATAAGCAATATTCACAAAAAATTTCGTTGAAATCGATTCAGTAGTTTTAGAGATAGCTGTCATTTGACTTGTAGTTCAAAATTTCAAGATTTTTTTTCGAAAAAAACTAGAAGGCCGATTTCAACAACAGCTATTAATATTTACATAAGCAGTATTTACAAAACATTTCATTGAAATACATTCAGTAATTTTGGAGATAACTGTCATTTGACTTGAAGTCCAAATTTTCAATAATTTTTTCTCAAACACTATCGGGCCGATTTCAGCCAACTACGAACTTGGCCTTACGTTTGACACAAGTAATGTCCACAAAACATTTCATTGAAATCGGACCAGCGGTTTTTGCGTAATCGTGCGGAAATACACACGGACGTACGGACATGGCTATTTTACTAGGGGCTGACGCCACCCTAAAAACTGTAAAAGAATGTGCTTAAGATGAGAATTCCGGCATAAGAAAGGAATGGTAAACTGCATGCGCTTCTTTTAACTGCACCTTGTTTACGTAGAGACACGTTTTTATGGTGGCGTTTGAACACTAGTAAAATAGCCTTGTCTGTACGTCCGTAGGTCCGTACGTCCGTGTGTCCCTCCTTACGATTACGCAAAAACTACTGAACCGATTTCAATGAAATTTTTTATGGGCACTACTGGTATCAAAAGTAAGGCTGAGTTCGTATTTGGTTGAAATCGACCCGATAGTTTTTTCAAACAAAATTATTGAAATTTTGGACTTTATGTCAAATGACTGTTATCTCTAAAACTACGTAATCGATTTCAATGAAACTTTTTGTGAATATTGCTTATGTAAATAGCAATGGCAACTGTATATGACGTTGAAATCGGCCCGATAGTTTTCCGAAAACAATTCTGAAATTTCGAAAAAAACGAAACTTTTTCCTACTTTGACGGCCGCGGCTGACGCCACCCTATGCGAAGCCTCAAATTATCGCGTAGCGATGATTTTTCATATTTACAGCCCATCGCTGCAGTACGATTTCCACCCACCCTATTTTTGTAGGATCAAGCCAAGTCCCTTATCAATTACAATAATTTACGGTTAAGTATGAACAATGCATCGCTATAATTCTATACAAGCAGCTGTAAAACTTACAAATACTACACGTTTTTGACGAGTCCTCAGTAAGAGCATGCCTTAAACACAAATTATGTGCAACTATCGTACCCAATAAGGTACAGGAAAACGTCACCGAGGTTAAATTATTACAATTTGCAAGATCTACAGTAGAGGTCTCAATGGGTGTCGTCTAAAAGCGAATAATTTTGCAGGTACAAAATGAGTTGAAAAACATGCATAATAAACTTAGACTTGTATAGACTTTGTAAATCTCATTTTTTATAGTAGACTGTGTTGTCAAATATTAGCTAGTCATTTAAAACAAGGTGCACAGCAGGCTTAGCTGTAAAAAAGTTTAGAGGCAAGTGAGAACATGTGAAAATGTTGAGTATGAAATAATTACATTTACATAAAGCTATGATGCTAACACTTCGCTTTTCTGCTCCATAATAATTATTGTATATGTACATATAGTGTGATGTAACATTAAGGTAACTGCAGAAATGTAAATTAGCTTTTATTTTTAAGTGAATTATGCTGACATAACCTCGTGGGCTAAGCTTATGTTTTTAAAATGAACGATTGTTGTTATGTGATCTTTCTGGTATGTACTATAAGGCAAGAGCGGATATGCTGTGGTATGCTATGACGAGAAAGGCAGGTTCTCATGGAGTTTCTTCGTGGTATTTTAATAAAGGAGATATTTTTGATACAAAAAAAAAGCTAATTTAAAACCAATTGCATCTGCGAAAATATCCCGAATCCATCAGAAGGTCCAGTATGCTTAAAAATGTAACTTGTTATGAATACATTCGTTTACAGTAATTGATTGTGTCTTAGGGAAAGTGTCACTATGACACCAGCTGTCACATAAATAAATTCATCGTGTTTCTCATTTAACCCAAACACATATTTTTGATGTAATTGCTTTAATAACGAGGTTGACCGGAGTTGGACTGCACTATAATTTATACTAATTGCTTGAATACAAAATACCATGATGTTAGCAGTTCGCTTTTCTGCTCTATAATAATTATTATACACGTATAGTGTGATGTAACATTAAGGAAACTGCAAAGATGGTAAATTAGCTTCTATTTTTAAATAAATTAAGCTGACATAACCTCGTGGTCTAAGCTTATTCGTTCTAAAATGAACGACTTTATTTATGTGATCTTTCTGGCATGGGTTAAATGGCGAGATTAGAAATGTTATGGGATGATATGACGAGAAAGAACCGTTAAGGAGAGAAGTGAGAAAGGAGTTGCTTCGTGGTATTTGAATAAGTGATACTTTTTGGTGAAGTGAAAGCACATTTGGGTATTATTAAATGCAGAAAGAAACAACATTGATAACGCCACTCTTAAAAACGAAAACTATTTGACTCCCGAATTGAATACGCTTACGGATTAATTTTATTATACGGACGAAAAGCGAAATTAAAACTACTTAATACATATGTGAAAATATTCCTTGTTCATCTAAAGATCAAGAAGGTTTTAAAATGCAGCTTATATGAATACACTCGTTTACAGTAATTTACTGTGTTTTAGGGAAGTGTCAATGAATAAATTCACCGCGTTTAACCCAAGCACATATTTTTGAAGAACTAAATGTCAACAAATGTAATAGATACTTAGAACTTTAGAATCCGTAATTATTATTGTTGCTTAACGTGATTAATAGTTGCCAAGGCATTGGCAAGACCCGCCCCAGCGTGGTTATTCGGGAACTTATGGTCCGGAACTCCTTTACAAGCTTCTCCATTTGGAACGGTTGGGTATGCTCCCGAAATT
Source organism: Allacma fusca (assembly GCA_947179485.1). Lineage (NCBI taxonomy): Eukaryota > Metazoa > Arthropoda > Collembola > Symphypleona > Sminthuridae > Allacma > Allacma fusca. Next base: position 25,218,766 of record OX359246.1, read on the forward strand.
AAGGCTATCTTAATTTCATTGTAGGATAAATTCGGGTTTTCAGCGTAAAGCAACGCAGCCACTCCAGCTACATGAGGACAGGCCATGCTAGTACCTTGCAATGATAGGTAAGCTGTGTCATTCCTATTATGCGAGGACACAACACCCACACCAGGAGCTGCAATGTCAGGTTTCATCCTTCCATCTGGCTTAGTTGGCCCACAGCTGCTGAACACCGATATTTGGTTAGTACTGTTGGTTGCGCCTACTGCAATGACATCTGAATAATCGGCAGGGGATATTATAGTAACACAACCTTTTCTGCCATTGTTTCCAGCCGAAAAGACAGGAGTAATGTCAGCAAGTGTCCAAGTAGCAATAACTTCTTTGTAAAAAGGATTACCTTGCCCCCAACCCCAGCTATTGCTTACCAGATGGGGTGCCAGCTCACACTTAGCATTAAGGCCATGCACGTCCGTGGGGCAGCCCATGAAGTTTCCGCAAATAATGAAGCCGGAGAGTTCACATGCTTTTGGATCGCAGGCCTTGCAGGAAATCCATTTTGCCCCTGGAGCAACACCAATTCCATTCGTTTGACCAGCAATCGTTCCCATGGTATGAGTACCATGTCCGTCATTATCCGTTGGGCTGACATCACCGTCAGTGGGGTCAAGCCAACCATTTTCTCTCCGGTGATTATGCCTCAGCGCTTCATGCGTTCCACGAACTCCTGTATCAATGTTTGCAACCACGACACCCTCTCCTCGATTTCCCATGGCCCATACTTCTGGGGCTTGAATGGCCTTTATTCCCCATTGGTAGGATTTCCCAAGAGTGCTGCCAGCTGGGGAGGTAGGGCCGCGGAGCTCATCCCATGGAATCCTCCGGTCGGCTCGAATTTCCTTGATATTATCCATCTCTGCAAGAAGTTCAATTGATTCCTTACCAATATTTTTAAGGATGAGCTCGTTTGTCATCCAGGACTGGTAGATCTGGATGGATGGTTCCGTCTTGTGACCCTCCAGAAATGACCGAACGTTGCCTTGGGTCTCGTCAGCATGGGTCTTGAGTAGATTATACAAAGTGTTCAATTTGCTTGACCGGGTTGGGAGAGTGTGCTTCATTTTGGAGAAATCTCTTCGGATGCCCAAAGTGTTACTTCCCTTGAAGGATACAAACACAGTTAGAGTGTCCTTGCTTTCTACTGCTTTGAAAATATCTGGGTCGATTTTTGCCTTTCCCAGCACGAGACACACGGTCGCAGACAGCAGAAATATTGTAATCTTCATAGTGAGTTATGAAGTATTTGAAAAATGTAACTTGAAATGCAAACTGATTCCCTTGAAAAAGAGTCTAGGAAAAATTTAGAATCAGTTGATGAAATGTTTGTGAAAGTATCCGAAATGAATACTATACAAGAGTGAGGTACGAAGAGGTTTGAAAAATATGAGATCGAATTCGGTATTTATATTATCATTTCAATGACATCATACTGATCAGATTTGAAATTTTCCTGAAAGTTACCCTTACGTGGTCTTGCAATTTTATCTCGCTCTCCAGCTGTGGATCGTAAAGTTGGAGACAAATATTTATGCCACATTTTTTATCCAAATTTAATTTATTCATACTTGGGAAATCAAATTCAAACCAGTGGCTCTTGCATATTGGCATACATTTTTGTCATGGCTCAATGTAAACTTCCTTCCGTTGATTCCATTCATACAATGTGAATACACAAATCAGTCCTTACGTGGACTTCCCATTTAATTGCTATTCACAGCTGCAACTAGTAAAGTTTCAAGATCAGGGGTCTCTGGTACTGCTGGCATTGCCTTTGGTTGGTCGTAAAAACATTCAATGCCGATGTCAATGCAAGCACTTTGAAATATCGTTCAATTCTTACTATAAACTGTAACAAAATCAGTTCTAATATCTGAAAATTTTATAGTTATTATAGACAGGATTTATGCAATAAGCATTCATAAGAGAGGAAATTCTGGATTAATATTTACTCGTATTACTCACAGAATATCACAAGTAAAATTATAGGATTTCGAGGAGTTTGGGAGATATGCATATCATGCAAATACATACATTGTCAGAGAAACATATGATACATTATGGATTGAGTATGTACATGAGACAGTGTGTAGAAATAATAACAAGTATTAAGTTTCCTTCAACTCAGCCGTTTTTAAGAATTATAACACAATTTTTCCCCGTTATAAGGTTTTGAAGGTTAAGTGTTGTCATTTTCGCTGCTACTGTCTTTCCACTTACAATGCCTCATTACAGTGGAATGTATTAATTGTCAATAAGAAAATAGTCAAAAGACAATACGTTTCAATGTTCGTACTTTCTCATACACACAAAAATACAATGAATTCCTTCCACAAAGAATCACCCTGAATTGAAATGTTAAGTTTATGGGATGTTTTTGTTTAATTCAAAACAATATTTTGTTCCCTGTTCTTTCTTTATCTCAATTGGCACGTCAAAGTCTATACAAGTAGATTTTAAAGGGATTTTATTATAGCCAAGAAAATAATATTTTCTTGGCTATAATAAAATCTATAATAAAATGGACGCCGTCCGCGGCAATGGAAATGTAACGCGGATTTCTGCCGAAACTGTGGCGAAGGTAAATTTTAATATTTTTTAAAAATATGGCAGGTTCTACAATTTGTTTAATATTTTGATCATTAAAATATTTGAGCTTCTGATTACGAATGGCCTCATTTTATTGGGTGGTTCTAGTAGCCACAGACGCATGACAGAGTTGGGCGATGCCAATTTTGTCCCACATGCGGATGTAAAAATAAATTTGCGGCGTTGGGATTTTTTAATTTCTTGAACAATCTCTGGAGAAAACCTGGGATTTTTGGGATGTTCAGTAGGAATTTTTTCCGGTTAGGTTTGTATTTTTCAAAAACGGTATATCCCAAATCTCTTGAGGAATTTAAGGGGGAAATGAAATGTTTTGAAGGTAACAGCTTAAAAAACTGGATTTGCCATTGTAATTCGGCAAAGTTCAAAATTTTTTTCGGAACCAGCGCAAGCTATACTAGTTCCACAAACATAATGTAATGTACATATCTAAACGAAGTTTATGACAAAATCGCACGGCGAAGTGCAAAAATCGCCATCTGTAGTATTGCATACAAGGATTTATTAAAACTCAACCAAATAGTAGTCTTAATGATTGGTCCCCCCGCATCCACTATTTCCCTTGGAGAGACAACAAAAGATCCTACTCGGATTTTGTGCCGGGAAGTACAAAATCATGGGTGATTAGCAGTATGTGCTAAGTCACTAAGGGGTGATGCGCCACTATAGGGTGTAACAGCATAAGCTGGTAACTATCTATAAATACTCTAAAAGGTTTATGTATGTATACCAAAGTGCGTAATATATTAAACTAAAAATTGATTTGTAATTCCCGCCTCTTAGCGTAATAAGTGTATTTACTAAATTTTGAAAAAGGTTTACAGGTAATGATATACAAATTACACATATGTGCGATTTTATGTGACATCTATACTGGCTCATGGAAAAGATAATTTATTGTTAACGACAAATCCGACTATAGATGTCGTAAGCTTTACTTCCCACTTTCTGTACATATGTATTTGCATGTGTTTATACGTAATAGGATCTAATTTTTTGAGGTCACACGGCAATAGGGCCTTTCAGTTTCGCTTAGACCCTAAAATTCATCGGTGATTAGCACTACGTGTTAAAGTCACTATTAAGGCACGAAGCAATACTAAGTGATGTAACAGCAAAAGCTAGTAATTGTAAGCACGGTTATAACAATACCAAAAAGTGTTACAACTATGAGTCAGTAAAGCGCTTGTGCACACCGCACGCATACAAACGTTTGTGGACGAACTTATCTACAATTTTCGGAAGTTATCGTGATGACAGACAAGCAGACAGACACCCCCATATTCCCAATAGTATCTATTAGCTTCGCCGAAAAACACCTGTGACTTGCACTATGAAGTAAAACGTCAGGAAAGGATGATATTTGCGCGACACCTATCCATCCAGATTGTAACAAAGTTTATGAATGTTTTGTGCAGAGGGCTTTGCATCTTGGAAAGCGCCTCTTTCCGAGACGTATGTATTAACATAGATTTTTAACAGGCGTGACCTGCTTTCATTTCCTGAGGTCAAACGGATCACTCGATCTTCTCCAAAATCAATCGGACTCTAATACAGTAGGTAATGTACCACTGTAAAAAGTTTGAATTGTGTCATGACATTGGTTCGCAGTTGATGACGGACAAGCAGACATACAGACGACCACGCATCGAAACGAAACAAATAGGACACTTCGTTTCATTTCTCCCCTGAAAACCCGCAACGGTTATACTTATAATTCTATGAAATTTTGCATTCAAAAATTTATGTTGGAGAATTATTTATCAGAGATTTTCTAGCAAATAAAAATTTTGACAACCCATTCCACTACCTTGATATTGAACTTCCATAGCCATGAAATGGATTAAACGTGCATTTTACAATTTAATATTTAATTATCAACCCGTTCCAATTGAGCAGTTCATATTCAAAGGATCATGTCTCATAACATTGTTTTATATTTATTAAAATAAACACAGCACAGAGCACTGTCATTCCCAGTGAAATGCGCTACGAAACTATTTTATAAAATTTCCCCAGAGTCTATACATTAATGGGAATTTGTCCAAACATTTTTGTCCCTATAGAGAAAACTAGTGCTAGTCCTACTACCCGTACTTTTAGTACGGAGTGCACTATATTTTCGAATTTGCTGACAAATGCATCCAGTTAACTTATTGTTAGACAAATAAATGCCCAGTGCACACTGGCATTCTGAGTTTATTCATTTCATATACAGTTCTATATTTCATATATATCAGGATATACTATAGGTACTCCCGGTTTAAAAATACATTTTGGCAAAAATCCAACTCCTATGTTTTTTTTTGCACTGCACCAGAGTCAGTCCTATCTCTCATGATGTACAAATGAAGAGTAAGAAACTTGAAAGAAAAGGCACAGCGCAGTTTTTCTCCCAATTGTAAATTGCATGGGCAGAGTAGGTATATAGTTTTGCTTTCTGAGTCTCAGCAACAGTTGTTACTTGTTGATAATTGAAAAATAACTTTGAATTAAAGGTTGTAAAATTTTGTAAATAATCAAGCCCACATATTTAAGCATTACTTTGCACTTGACCCCTGCAATAATCTGAGATTGTCCTTCCCACTAGAATCATAAAAGTCTCAAAATTTAGGGATAAATTTATTTTTATTATTATAACCCATAAAAATTATTTTGTGCTTCTGATAATACTGTACTCTGACATATTAACACGGAGTCAGAAATAAAATGGATAGCTCCGGCTGGACTCATATTGAGGAGGAGGGTATGGAATTATTATTTCCTGGCTGTCCTATAAAAAACACCTATTCCTAATGCTAATAATAATTTACATTGTGTAAAACTTTGATTTTTTTTTCCAGAGGAAGATAAAATAATCGACCCATTTAAAATTGTCACAATCCCGGAGATAATGAATAAACGTCTGCTGGCAATTGAGAAACTAAAAGGAAGGGTCGTGGAACGTGGGGTAAATACCCACGGCTGGGGTCTCTTACCTGACCTTGTCATCGAGCAGATATTTGGCTTACTAAGTATACGGGATAGGTATAGTGCCTCCCTCGTTTGTAAACAATGGTATAGGGTCAGTTACCAATCTTGCACTTCCTCACAATTCAATCCATATGACTTTAGTATTTTGACATTTTTCCTAAATGACTGTCACTGACAACGAATTTATTTTTTTAATGTCAATTCTAATATATATCCTATAATAAAATTATACATTCATGCCCTTGTCAACATTTTAATTGATTTACATGATTCTGTAGGCCTTTTACATGCAAAAGACGTGGGACGTATTTGAGCTCCATGACACGACGCTCACTCGGAGAAAGTATAATTACTATTCCGGCTGGCAGGTAAGTTTCTAAATTATATCTCAATCTCGTGAATTTAAATTGAAAAATGTAGTGTACAAGAAGCAAAAGTGAAAGTCATATTTTGACCGTTACAGATAATTATACTAAATAGGACTTTGGGTACGTTGCCCTGCTTAAGAGGGCCCCTAATTTGTAATTGTAAGAGCAGCTAGACATTTTTACAATGGCAGTCTGCCATTGTATTTAACATGTGCTAATTTGTATAAGGATAAAAATTAGCACATGCTAAAATGGAACGTGTCCAAATACGTTTGTCCCTAAGGGGGAAATGTTCGTGTCAGGAAGGATTTACTTTCGCTCTATAGACCGTTTGTATAGCAATGCTATACAAATAGACTGTAATAATTTCCATAATTTTCTGAATTAATTTTAATCGAATGTTTCAAATTCATAGCATAGACTTGACCACCTCCGAACCCAACAGTGCATTCTTCGCGTGGGGAGATTCATCCGGAAATTAATACTCCTGCCAGTCTGGAATCTATTTAATGTCTATGAGTTCATGATGCTCCTGTCCTACTATATTGAGCGACATGAACGTAATTTCTCACAAAATAAGAGTTTTTAATAAAATTGTACTAACGGATTTTATATAAAGCACAAATTCACAGGTTAAAAATGTCGATTGTTTTATTTCCGTCAATTAATATAGAGGACGGATGTACACCTTGCTTAGAACGAGTTTTATCCTTGAGGTTTATATTTTGGTGTAACATGACAGAGCGCCAGGAGCAGCTTGTGTATGGGACAGGTAATTTATATTTTACTGTAAAGATTTCAAATTTTGTCAAACATCCGTGTTTGAAATGTCCTATCGAAAATGTTTATAAATTGTTAATAAAAAAATCATTTCTAAGACTGAGGATTCTATTCCAGGGGGAGAAATGCTCCAGTCTTTAAAAAGGCTAATGTCCAATCTGAAGTACCTGAAGAACTTGGAACTGATAGACTTACTTCTGGACAATCATGAGGCAATTCATCTCTTGGATGAAGTATGCGTCCTTCTCACGGACAAACTTCAAACCCTGGTTTTAATAAATGCTACCAAAAATCATTTTAATTTCCTCCACCCCGCTGTATTTGTAAATCTCCGGGTATTAAAAATCAGCCCACAGAATCTAGGCAATGAGGTTGTGGAATTGCTGTGTTTCAACAGTAGACTGGAGCAGCTCTACATTATTCAAAATAGCTACACGGAGAGGGCTATTCCTGTGGATGCCAAGAGCTGGGAGAATGTCGGGAAGAAGTTTAGCGTATTTTTGAGGTATTTCATAATTATCTACTCAATATAAAAAAAAGATTTGTTACCAGAATTAGTTTTTTTTAAATGGCATTTTGTTGACACAAATAGGACGGTTGGGAAATTGGATCGGGAAATTATTTGGCAGGAGAAATCACCTGTGATCTCATTACTGTATGACTGTCCTAAGACGAGAGTAATTTAAATTTTAAAATAACTTTTGACTATAATAAATTACCTTTGGTTCTCCAAGAACAGAATACTGTAGTGTATTTTTATTTATGAAAAATAGGTAAGCTGGTCCTCTGTGCTAACCACCGTGGAGTATTATAGCTACACCCTTAAGGAATATGGGCACTTGGGCCTTCCCAAATTTACTGGATCCCGGAAGTTTGATGATCGGGCCGATGCTAAAATTTTGCTGTTGTGCAGAAAATGTCCTTATATCACTACATTGGTAGAGTTCTATCCCTTGCGCATGCGTAACTAAAAATCGAATACTAGCGACCCCTACTGTATTTAATCAAATTTACTTTCCTGAAGACTCACATGAGGGATTCCTTTAACTATGTATATATTTTTTCCTAAGGAGATTTAATCAAATTTTCCTTTCCGAAGCAGTGATTAAATGAAACAATAATTTGGCGTTTTTTCACATTTTTGGAAATAGATGAATTGATTAAAATATTGGGATTTATTTACAGATTGTACGAGAGAGGATCAGTACGAGCACGGCAATGTTAATAGCCGGAATGACCCCGAACCTCAAGTACTTCCATGTGAGAGCCAATGCTCTGATTAAAAGATGTGACTACATGCTCCACGATCTAGACCTGGATCATAATTTCACAATGTGGGTCAAATTACACTCCAGGTCTTACGAGCGGATGACGGGGGAGATCGCCAAAATCCTTGACTATGACTGGAAACCTTTGACTGACAATCAGTTTAAAATTTTCTCCAAATCCAGAGTCGCTTATTAAAATATGAATCCTGAAAAAAAAAACAAAATCCTACTTATGGAATAAATGTTTGCAATTTTACAGTGAATCCATTGGGGCCTTTACATTGAGGTATATATATACTTACAAATGAAGTAAATTTTTTCCTCAATTTATTTTTTTTGGAGCATGCAAGTGTATATGTCATGGTTAAATTAATTGCAATTTTTTTTGTCTCCTTGCATAACATATATATTAAAGTGTTTGTGTGGAATCGCATTTATGTGTTGCCAAAGTTCAGCTCGGGAGTCAGGGTTGTGCTACTCACATGGTATTACATCACAGGAATGACAAGGCATGATTAAATCACATTATTAATAATTCCGTCGTTCAGCATTGAAGTTGTGGCAAGCATCTTGTACATACGTAAGGCTAAATGACAAGGAAAAAATACGATAACAAAAGTGACACCGGGGTCTCATGAATGACACCCAGAAATAAAGGGGTAGGGGTATATACGTGTATATATGTATGTATACATATATGTACATAATAGATTTCGGGTGTGCATGCTGGTGCCCAATGGTCTTTCTGGTGTTGGTCAAAATGACTTGGCTTTGTATATCAATTAAAGTTAGTTATTTCTATCACAGCTCCAGCTCCCGCTCTGTGACCTTTAGTCATCTCCGACTTTGTGATTCATTTTCGCTCATATTATACAGTAATAACTGCGTTTCGTAGATGTTTTCCTTAGTAATTGAGACTGAGGGAGTCTGACTGGGAGCTTACGTATATGTACTTGCTAAATGTAGTAATGAGATAAAGTGCCGACCACAATTCAAAGCCAGGGCCGTTCAAATGTTACTGGAACAATTTCGGACGTCTACAATAATAATTATTAAATAATAAATATTTTTTTAAATTATGCCTTTCTGCAAATGATGTTTTCAAAATTCATTGAGCTAACAAGGCTTACGTTCATGAAGGAATTTATGACTATGTGAGTAATACTTGGATGACTGCTATCCGTCGATAGTGAGACACCTCCATAAAAGTTAAGTCTAAAAGAAATTCATACAGTTATTATTATTTTTCAAAATTTTAAACCCTATGAAATTTGCTACAGCTCAAAATCGTAAAACAGTGCGGAACATTCCAAATGTTTTGGTTGCGTCTTACCCGAATCAAAAATACTGTAGTTACAGAACATTCTTTTATATTTACTTGTAGAGCGCAGGCGTAGCTGTTGAATAGGGTTCTATTGGATTATAGGCAAACCAGCATTTTATTTAACAGGAGTTGCCGATAGTAAATTATTAAAAATCTTGAGTTTCAGCAGCAGAAAAGCATTGTGACAAGCTCAGCATTATTTATTGGTTACATTTTAAAAAGTATCATTTAAATTTGGTAACTTTTTCTTTTAAATGAGATCTCCGGTTAAAATGGTACTTCTGGATAGTCTATTTAACCAACGATTTTTTGAACTACTGGGGGTTTTAAATTTTAAAATCCAACATAAAATATTTGTATATGCCTTAGGGTATTTTTAGATTTAAATTTATGATTTTTGGAACATTTCTCTCTCCTGTAATTAATATGTTAATGTTCCTATAAGAGAAGCTACAAGGAAGCCTCAACCCTGTTTTCCTTTTCCGTCAAGAGCAGACATACCAGGCCACAAGTTGCGTACACAACATAATATTTTCTCGGAAACACTAGCGGAAATTCTCTAGGAGTATAAATCCTTTGTTTATTTCCCCTCCACAGAATATTTGATTCTAGATTGATCTCTTGATATTGCCCATATTTTACTAAATCCATACTTTCATTTTGTGACAAATTTCGGGGAAAATGCGATCAGAAATCCGAGTATGGGTGGCATTACTTGCTTTGATGGCAGTGATTTTGTTGTCAGCGGTTCAGCCATCGGATGCCGAATATAAATCATCTCACTCAACTCAGATGACGGTAAGTTTCAGTTTTTTATTTAAAATGTTTTAGCATTTTAACAAGTAATGTTGAATGAATATTAAACCTAAATTGCCAACATTAAAATTTCTAGCGCAACAAAAAAAGTACCTGTGACTGCAGATACGCTGCGGATTCCCCTCTTTGTGCCAGCAATGGGGTCACTTACCCCAATATGTGTAGATTCGATTGTGCCAAAACTCGTGTCAAAAGTATGACCCACAGCTTATTAAAATTTAAGAGGAAATTTTGAAGCCCATAAATTTTGACCAGATACAAGCATTTTTATACATTTTCAGGGCTGCGAGTTGTCTCAAGTGGGACTTGCAAGGGGAAGAGTTTGAATGACTACAGACGCAACCAGAAGAAAGGGTAAAAAAACTGAAACGGTAATTTTTTACCAGGATCTTCGGATCTTTTGTTTTTCCAATTGATTCGGGTTGAATTTTACCCGTAAGAAAATTACGGGGAATTTTTTCGCGTCCTACTTTCACCTCATTTTTTCTTGCGTATTACATTTTTTCCTGTATTTGTGCGTATGGAATTATACATATGCATATATTGAATACAATTAGCAAAAATATATGTTTTTCATTTTCTAAACTTAGGATAGCGATTTAATAAAACTCGAATTCTCTCATATTGCGCATTGTAGTATAAGAATTTTATTGTCCCAAGGCTCACTGTATTTTGCGGATGATTGACCTTTGCCCTAATTTCCTAAGGCTGTTCAAATCTTGCTGTATACATTCTCACTCGCAATCAGTAGATATAGCTGTCAGAAGCAGTAAAATAAATTGTGGTCAGTTAATCAATACCACGACTCATTTGTAATCATGGAGCGAAACCAAATTGGAGAGATATACGAATTCATAATCTGTTGGAGCATTTATTTGCAATTAATGAAGGATAAATCTTAGCCACAAAAATGGTGACATAACTAATTTGAAAGTAAACTTCGTAGAAACTACTTGAGATAAAAAATTGTCTCAGTTTTTTTACAACTAGATAATCGCATGTAATCCGACGATTCCAAAATTATATTCATGACAATGGATGAGACAAAATGCGGAGTCAATTAAAAGCTATCTATATACATACATATATGGCCAAACTTAATCAACTCCAGAAGTATCCAGAAGATAATATTAAGTACTTCTAATCCGGAAGCTCTAAATTGTTCCAAGTCTGATTCACAGACCAGTGGTAGTATCCCGAGCTGTTCATAAGCCATGTCCAGTATCTGGAAAGAATATTTCTCAAAATTCTAAGTCTCACAACCAAAATGTCTATATTAAATTTAACATTATAAATTCCCCAAACTTACATAATCGTGTACACAGCAAATATACAGAGGAAAAGGGGGAAACTAAAAGAGTCGAGGTACTCTGCTGCCATTTCATATCTCCGGAATCTCTGAAGAAGATGTTGGGATGGATTTTCCGATTTTCGTCGAGCCCCATTCGATGCATCGTCTATTTCAAAAGTATCTTTGGGGTATTTCAACTCCTGTTTAAATAATACATTTAATTGTCAATTACACGCTTGTAGGTGTGTATGGATGGAAATTATTTGAATATGCCTTAAAATTCCAATAAATTAAAATCCAAACCGACATATTTCCGCTTTTGCACTTCAAAGTACTCCTCTTTGGCGTTCCTCAGCCTGAAATGCATTCGTTAGGGATTTTAGTCAGCCCGGAATTATTTTAATTTATTAATGCATAATACATTATGAAAGCATGTTTTTATTTGCGTCATCCTCAAAACTCACCATATATGAAACGTGAACTGGGAGAGGGTCAGGAAGACGAAAAAAATGCAACCAACCATCCAGATATCTATTGCTTTGACGTAACTGGCTATGGGCGTGCTTTCTCTATAATTTATAAAAACCAGGTTAAATTTTCAAAGAGGTCAACTAACAATTATTATAAACAATTTCTATAGCCAATGTTTGAGGTTACAGACCAAACCGGATATTACCTGACAGAGGCAAACATAGAGGTGAGCGTCAAAAGTGTGGTCATAGATATACCTATACGGGCCTCGACCATTCTGGACGGTAACAAAAAGCACAGGCACGTGATGATAATGTAAAATGTGCTGTGTGTAAGTAAAGAACACTATCAAACAATGTTTTGGAATCTAATGAAACTAGTAATAAATTCAAGTACAGGAATAACGCTTTAAAAAAACGCAAAAAGTATGCTCACCTCGCTAAATAAGTTTGGACGAGATGATAGCTTAACTTCCGTCTGGCTAATATCTTAAACGAAAGTAGGTCAAATACTTCATCAGGCTCTATTTGGAAGAATATTTATTTCACAATTAAATTAGCGCAAGTAAGTATTTCCAATAAGCAATAAAATATTTGGGGAAAAAAAATCTTATAACCGTATGTTGATTATAAATTGTATAATTTACCATGCGTCTTATGCCATTCAGTCCTGGAAAGGTCATCCACCTTCATGTCAAAGCTGGGTAAAGTTGTATCTTCAAGAAACACTCCGTTCTTGTACCAGTTCAAGTTCAAGTCCTTTTTAACGTACGAAACTGGAGAAATATACTTATTTTACGAATTAATCTTCATTAATCAATGTATTAGTGTTTATTATTGTAGATTTATAGGATTAATTGCGTAATTACATTTAAATCAGACCCAACTGATGTGTACTAAAATTTATTAGGACATTTAATTCATAAATTTGTGAACTAATAATAATTAGTAATGGTTAAAACTTTTCAAGTATGAATTAAAAATTTAATACTTACAACTAGTGCTGTAATTTGTCCTTTTAGTATTGTATTGTACTTTGGCGAAAAGTACAAAAGTAGTACAACTAAGATATTGTTTTGTACTCCGAGTTTTGTTTTTGTTTTGTACTTCTATCAGATTGTTTTTGTTTTTGTACAATCTGTATTGTATTGTTCTAAGGTTCTAGAAGACGCTAGAAATTTGCTAAAGTGATAGTTGTATCTGAGGTCAAGAGCACGTAGGAATTGATTTGTGCAATTTAGTTGTTTAAAAATTACGTAAAAGATCAAAAAACCAGTCATTGACGAATCTCCCATATAAAATGCATTGAATCTGTTGACTGTCGAATTTTGAAGGGTGCAATTCTGTGGCACAAACCTATTTGTGAATAATCCCTGTAATAACCACATTGTAATTTCCAGAAGAACATAATTTCATAAACAATATTCACTACCATTGCTTAAAATTAGAATGGATAGAGTAGACGCGTGGGCTCTGATATCTATATTTTCAATTGGCTCAGCCGTTGGCTTTTACCACCTATTTCATCGATGTAGAAATGTCCCCTATGCGTGGACTACATTTACAAATCGCATAGTTCGTTTGTTAGACTAGGTCTTTTGTCTTTGTTAGACAAAGACTAGATTTATCCAGGTCAACATTTAAACCATACGGTTAGCCAATTTTATTGATCAGTACCAGAGCTGCGCTCAAGTTCAAGTAGACCATGAGTATTTCAAGTCATGGTCAAGTTCGGGTCATGGTCAAGTTAAATATAATGGATACTTGAACATTCAAGGCATGGTCAAGTTATTTATTCTACTTGACCCTGAGATTTGAAATCAAGTAGTTATCATGGTCAAGACAAAAAATTCTACTTGAGAGTCAAGTCATGTTCATGGTCAAGTAAAAATGTATAAATCCTTGACCATGAACCATGAGTATTTCAAGTACTTATTCAAGTAACGAAACGTTACGCATATCGAAGTTGTGGCACTATATATTTCAATAGGTTTTCTTTCATAATGTTATCGTTACTCCGAGACTCCGTATCCATACATGTTCTTCTAAACTACATATTTTTGGGTTACGATTCAATATCTTTAGATATTGGAAAGCCACAGCTGTAATAGTGAACGAAAGAAAACGAATATAAAAACTTTGGAGCAGCACCTATGAAAGCAACAGTGTTCAATGTTTGATTGTTGTATAAAATAAACGCGTTGTTAATCAATCAAGTTACTTAAATCCAAGTACTCTTTTCATTCTAAACAATTTAACATCTGTAAAACGTTAAACACTACCACATAAGCCAGTTTATTTCATTAACAGGGTGGACGCTGAACTGTAGATATTTTCAGTGAAGCACAACCCAAACTTGAATGTTAGCGTAAGTAATTATTATTAACAGGAAAATTTAATGGGAAATGATTTACTTACTTCTAAAAGACTGTTTACCTTACAATTAGCAGAGACTATTCGTAGTTTCTCGTGATTGAAGGTTGGCTAAAACTAAAACACAAGACATTAAAATATCCAACTGAAGCAGCAACTCAAAATTTACTTGGAGAAGCTTGACAATTGTGAATAATATTGTTATTTGCTAAGTTTTAACCATAAATGGTGTACTTGGTGTATTTTAAGTGTGAATACTATTTTTCTATTTCTATTTTTTTAAAAACTTGACAGTTCAAGTCAAGTTCAAGTTCGGGTCATGGTCAAGTCATGGTCAAGTCAAGAGTTGTCCCTGCTATACTTGACCAGGTTCAAGTTACGCGGAAAGTACTTGAATACTTGACCCTGAATTTTCAAGTAATTGTCTGACCATGAACCGTCAAGTTCAAGACCGTCTGAAAAACCTACTTGACTGTCAGGGTCAAGTCAAGTTCAGGGTCAAGTTTGGGATTTACTTGACTTGAGCGCAGCTCTGATCAGTACCGATTCATTGGTATCATATCTGATGCCATTGAATTGTCATTAGCCAGTGTTGATTTAATTCGTGACCTTTTTCATGACGTCTTACTAATCCACATTAAATGTAACCTACAACTAGTACATCTTATCGGTGGCGTCTAATAATCAATATAATAATAATAATAATAGGGTTTTACCGGTTGATATAGTGGCCTCAGCCGTTACAACCTTTAATAATCAATATGGTAACAGTCAAAGTCATGCAACTATTAGTGACACAGTAAGGTCAATCTGAGGTCGTGTGACTATTAGTGACACAGTAAGGTCAATCTGAGGTCGTGTGACTATTAGTGACACAGTAAGGTCAATCTGAGGTCGCGTGACTATTAGTGACACAGTAAGGTCAATCTGAGGTCGTGTGACTACAAGTGACACAGTAAGGTCTATCTGAGGTCATGTGACTACAAGTGACACAGTAAGGTCTATCTGAGGTCATGTGACTACAAGTGACACAGTAAGGTCTATCTGAGGTCATGTGACTACAAGTGACACAGTAAGGTCAATCTGAGGTCATGTGACTACAAGTGACACAGTAAGGTCAATCTGAGGTCATGTGACTACTAGTGACACAGTAAGGTAATGTGACCTCAAATTGACCTTATTGGGTCACCAATAGTCTCATGACAAATTACGGTTTTAAGGGGCGCATGACCTATAATGAAACTTGGTGGGTAACTAGTAGTAAATCACCTATGGTTGACTTTATTGGCGCATTAATGGTCACATGACACTAGAATGACATACTCAATGTAAGTGTATATTTTATATGGGCGATAGTAGGCGAATCTACCAATAATTAGTCAATACCCAGTTTTTGTGCTTTGACGTGTTTTTTCACGATTCCAATTACACAAATCAATTCCTATGTGCTCTAGAAATCTATTACAACAATCACTTTAGTAAATTTCTAGCGTCTCTAGAACCTTGAAACAATACAATTTGGGTTGTATTGTTTTTTTCAATTCCTGTTTTGTTTTTGTTTTAGTTTTGTATCTCGAAAATGGATATTGTTTGTTTAGTTTTGTACCAAAGACAAAAACAATACAAAAGTACAAAACTAAACGAGTACAATATTACAGCACTACTTACAACCCCGAATGGAAAATTCACATGATTGAGTGTCCGCCGGGTAGTAGTTGAAGTCCATGCCACAGTCAAGTTTGACGGATATTCTAATCGGGAAATGCAATACAAAATTTAATTTACAACTTAAATGAGTTCTGTAGTTATATTAAATGTGAGAAAATTCGTAACTAATTTTTAGGAAATTTTTGAAGTAAATCTGATAAAATTGAGTTCAAATTTCTCACCTTGTAATGTACTCAAACCAGCCCACCTCCGGTATAAATTTTATAGTAAGAGGCCTCGCCATTATGGCAGGTTGACGGACAGCCAGTAAGTTTTCTAAACATTGACAAAAAAAATCTTATTGTTGTAAAATAATTAAGGCACGCTTTAAAAAAAGTGTTGACTTTCCCAAATAATTCATTTAATAAAATTTCATACCAATGAACAAATTTGGCTTCCATATTTTCTCCAGAATGTAAGGGTTATTAAGGACCTTCCTCTTCCGCCTGATCTCCTCAGGAGTTAGGTCATCAATCGTTGGAATACTTGAAACAGTACTGTTCTGACTGAGGGATTTATTATTAAAGTATAAAATTTTAAAGTCCGTCCACATCACTTTGAACTCCAGGTCTAATTTCAAGATCTGCAATACAAGCTCTCATTTTTAACAAGCGCAATCAGGTACATCGAGACTCAAGCTTTTAATGAGGGTGTCCCTAAAAGGAACAAATATTAAAGGTGCTCGTACATTTTGTACCGAGAATGTCCCAAATAGGGAATTTCTACTGTAAATCAAGAATAATTATTATTCAAAAGTGTATAAATAATTACTTCTTCTAATTCATCAAAATCCAGGACTTTCTTGATATTCAAATTTAAAAACAACGGCATGGGAGAGCCCATTGGATCCTTTGGAATTTCATAGACGCTGTAGCCCTCGGGGATTTTGAGATCCTCATTGTTCGCATTTTTGGTAACCGTATAGTCAGTGTTTTTAAAATCCGGTTTCTTGACTGTCTTTAGCTTTTCATCTTCATACTCGTGCTCTTCCGACTCAGTCGTGACATCTCTTTCAAATCGGCCTCCGCCCAGAAGGTCCGTAAGATCAAGGGTTTCCTCCGGATGGGGTTCTTGAACATTGGAATCTCCTTTCTTCGTAACTTTGCTCAGTCCATGAATCCTTAAATAATTAAAATATTTAAATTTCTCTTTAGTACATACATATATCCTGATGATCTACATCGAGAAATCAAAAACAGTGTAACATATTATAGTAAAGTTAAATACATACCTCAGCAGCAGGAAAAATATTGGCAGCAGAAAAATTGCTAAGGCTTTCATTTTTTAAATATTCTTTAGAACAATAATTTTGACCTAGTAATGTAACTTTTCGAACGATATTTTTCAAATAGCCGTTTTTGGGGATCCTTGGGGTAACAAACTATTTCTAGAATTTTTATGCTATTTCCAGATTGATATGCCGCATGCTTTGATGCTTGCAGGAATGTAAGGCAGGGAACAAACTCTTGATCTGTTCCTTTCCGAGATGTATCACATCTGATCTCATCTTCTTCCCTTATCCTTGCCTTAACCCCCTAATTTCTGGTTTTTGTAATAAAAAAAGTGGTTGTTGTTTAGCCTTTCCAGGATGTACTGTTACATTTTGACTACTTTTATATTTCGGCAATGAACCTCAACTCATGTTAATATGGAATTATTTTGCTTGGAAGGGGTCTTCATTGCACCCGACATTTGTAACTGTCCCTATGTATATAAATATAAATGTTTCAAAATTACATATGGCAAATGATTATTTCAATTCCGCTGCAAAATTAATCATGGGCAAAAAAGAATAATAATTGGGGGGGATAGAGATATAATTTCTTATGAATGAAAGTAATAATTCTAATATATAATTTGCTGTATTAGGAAGATCAAACTTGAGGAAAAACTAGCAACTTTTTTCCATACAATTTTCCGACGTTATTGACTTACGTATAAATATGTGTACGCATATATTTTAGGATTAGCTAAAACAAGTTTTATATTTTTTGTACCAAAGGAGCCTGAAACTTGTATTTTTATGTGTTTTCTATAACTACTACAGTTCTGTTACTCCGAAAAGTATGTATATAATATCATCGTACGTATGTACATACATCTGGAAACTACTGTAAAGTAGTCTTTTTGATATTCTTGCACAGTCACTTTTTGCCCATTGACTTTTTGCATTGCAAATTATACCCTCATGACGAATTAAGACTTTTTATACTTGAGGTTTTAAAACGTGACTGGTTCTGACAACCTATACCAATCTACACATTTTATATGGCAATTCCTCAAAATACCTTCGCATAGTAGGTATTGGCTTCGCCCTTGGACCTGTACTTCCTGTTGGTAGGTTTTATAGATATATGGGAATAACAAGCAGTTCATTTTATTAGGAAGATTCTGAAATGCCAGAGAGACAAAAAATTTACGATCTGTCTGACATCTATTGACTAGAAATGAAACTCGTAAAAATCCGTCATCATCTGACATACAATTAATTTTATGTTAGCGTCACTGATTTAACTAACTTTATAGTCCTTACATTGAATTTTATGTATTTCCATAAAGTAAGTACTACTTACTAGCCAAAAGATTTTAAATTAATATTTTTACCTTTGACGCCGTTGAGAGTTGCCAGGGTCAAGTGTATTGAAATATAATTCTTTACTTGAAATACGGGATAGGCAAACGTTGCAAGATAAATTAATACAAAATACCATCATGTTCACAGATCCTGAAAATACGTAATACAAAATACAGTCGAAAATTTGATGCTGATAGAATACAAAATATGGAATGTATTTTAAATTCTATTTCTCCTTTACTGTGTCAGTTTGAACTTTGCTGTACCAGCTCTTGTGTTAGCTTTACCAACTAAAAGGACTTCCGCGCTGTAGTGCTGGACTTTTTCGCCCAAAATCCCCCAAAAACCTTTGCTCTACCACTTCCGACTCCATGTTAGAAACTTGCTAGGAAGGACAGACCCTAAATGTAATATTTCACCAGCATAACTAATACATTGTAATTCGTTTAGTTCCAAATAACACAATGAAAAAAATTACTTTTTGCTAATGAAGAGTTTTGAAACTCCTAAACTATGACGTTCTTGTCAGTTTTAAATGTTTTTGTGTGGAATTTTTGCAGTAATGTTTGCTCGCGAATTCTTATAATAATTATTAATCATCATGCAGAATCAACATGCGAATGAGATCTTGCAACAAAATGAAATAAAATATTTTGTCTTTCATAAAACTGTCTTTTTAAACATATTGCTTTGGGATTTAGTATGCAAGATTAGTAGATAGCTAAAGCTCATATGAAAAATAGTCGGGGCGAAAATGCAAAAATTGCTTGCCCTAGACTGACAAGGTAAGACTTTCAGATGGTACACGTGGGTTCAAACAAAGCGTAGCACATGTTTTAGTACTCACCTAGTATGTTTCAAAACTCATGTAACTCGAGTGCATTTGGCCCCGTTCTCCTAGGACACGTCACCAAAGTTTCAAAATTTAAAACGATACCACAGGTGGGGAACTGTCTTTTCAAAAAAAGTTAATGTTAAATATGGAGTGAACATATCATATCGACAACATGCATACAGATGCGCCATGATGGAGCGATTACTTGTGGGGAAATTTTGTTGAAGGATATATAAATGTGTACGTAAAAACTTGAATTTCATTGAAATAGTGAAAATCAAAATTTCATCGACTTTCAAAAACTCCAAATCCTTATGGGATTTAGCATTAACTTTTTTTGAAAAGACAGTTGGTACATCCCCACCTGTGGTATCGTTTTAAATTTTGAAACTTTGGTGACGTGTCCTAGGAGAACGGGGCCAAATGCACTCGAGTTACATGAGTTTTGAAACATACTAGGTGAGTACTAAAACATGTGCTACGCTATGTTTGAATCCACGTGTACCATCTGAAAGTCTTACCTTGTGAGTATGCCCAAAATGACCCAAAATGCCATGTAATTTTCAATTGTGCAACCCTGCTTCAAACTAGTCCAATTGATATGCAGGATAAAAATACAATTGATCCTAATTCCTGGAAAAATGAGTCGAGTAAAAATCAATGTACACACATACATATGTCCTCCTCACAGATCCCCCAAATTTCTTTTGTAGTTTTTATGTGAGAAGAAATAATTACTGTATAGATCAAAAATGTCAACAAAAATAACGTCTTGGAGTGCCCATCAGTAATATGAATACATGTATGTAAAAGAGTATACACATACGTACGTCCATGATGTAGTTCATTTTACGTCGTATGTATATAGTTTGGAAAAATAGTTTCTAGAACAATTAAATCATCTAAGCATTGTCATATCCTGCAGAGGTGTTTCACAAATTGTAATGTCAAATATGATCTCCGACACCCAAGCGCATTTCAGCTGAACGGTTGAATTTCAGTAACTTGAATTCGACAACACAAGGACATAAATCTATTATACAATGTATTAAATGTAGTATGTCGTGTATTGCTATTCCACGTCAACCCATATGACTAATATTTAGGACATCAACGTTAATGACAGAAGACCTAAATATACAAACAATAAAAATTAGCAAGTCATATCAATCTTATCATTATTTAATGTTGCACCGTAAGCAAAACCAACAGCAATGAAAATACCCACCGAGGTATTTTTGAAAGCTTTTTTTCAAAATTACAAAGAAATATTTAAACCGACTGTCAAAATATGTAAATTATTCCATTTTATTCCACGATTCTGACCGAAATGCCTTTACCCTCGAATGAAAATGATCAAAATGCCCTTGCCCAGTATGCCCTATATTGTGCCGTTCTCACCCTAAACGAAAATGCCCAAAATGCCGGGAATTTTCAAAAACACACAAGCCTTCATGGATGTTTTATAATAACGACCGGTAGGAGTCGCGCAAATATGACTTCGCCCGTTAATGGCTTCGCACCTTAAATCCCAGTCACAAGCACAACAGATTTTTTTTGCTTTTGCCACATTCAGCTGTCTTGAAATAAACCCAACCTGACTAATGTACGAACGGTATCATTAATTTTTATTACGAATGGCTGTCCTACCTCTAGAGCATACCCTAGTTTTCATCCGGTGTATATTCTTGCAAACAAAACTCTGTCTGGTGTATATCCCATCGTTGCAGCTTGATCGAGATAAAAAACCAACTCATGTATCTCCAATTACTAGACACATACTATTTTTTACATTTAATCACTCCAGAAGGAGTGTAAAATGGTTGGGGATGCATTGCCAAGACAAAATAAGTTATATTAATTTGCGTATTTTTACAACTTTTTACAACAAGGAATTTTATTACAAACCTTGGGCTCGCCCGTGCATAAACATAGGTTTGCAGGAGCAAGTTCATTTTATGACAGGATATTAACGCACTGTGAACTCTGACTGAGTGAGTGAGTAATTAAAAGCTTGGATCATTTTCAACTTGGCACTTATGAAGCACTAAAGAAGACCTAACCGTGTGTGAAGTGTATTATTACACACACATACATCAAAAGATTATAAGTACTAAATATCAACCCCGTCACGTTCATAAGTATAGGACGGTTATATAGGACGGAAAGTACAATTTTTCACGCCTGTATCATTGAGTCACAATTACGCAAATGCTTATTACAGACGGCTCTATTTAGAAATGACATCCACTATACTTGTCAAAACCCATATCTTATCCAATTGTGTAGTTTCTGAACCCTCTGATGTCTTATCTTTCCTGTGGGTTTATCTCCCTTGCAATATAAAGTGAGCACCATGTGCACATGCTTATGGCATCAAATGAAGCAGAAAAAAAGTTTACAATTAGGAGGATAAGTGGCAGGTCCAGAGGAGCCATGTCCTAGTCTCACATTTCACATATCCTTTCCTATGTTACACTGGCAAAGTCATTTGGGAAATGTTCTTCAGTAATTCTCAGCTCAGGAGCTATTTTTCCCCTAAAATCTGACCTGCAAGGAACAAATAGTTTTAACTCAGAGGCATGGAGGAGTACAAATGTGTTTTGGTTGGAGATGGGAATGTGGGCAAAACCTGCATGTTAATTTCCTACACCACGGACACCTTTCCCAGTCAATATGTCCCCACAGTTTTTGATACTTATGCCATGACTCTGGTCTTAAATAAAATCCCATATCAGCTACGGCTATTCGACACTGCAGGTAAGAATTTTTTTTTATTCCTCTCGGTTACTACTCTTGGGAGGATTATTTGGATTTTATACAATTTTAAAATAAAAAATTATGTATTGCAGGTCAGGAAGACTACGACAAATTAAGACCTTTAAGTTACCCTAGGACGGATGTTTTTCTCATTTGCTTCGCAATAGACTCTCCCGATTCTTATCTGCATGTGACGACCAAAGTAGGTAACTTTCTAAATGTGTTTATTATCGTCCATCCTAAGTGCAATAACGTTTTAATTTATTGATGTTTTTTATTACCTCCCAATGACACCGGATTTAAAAGCTATGCATAATTGAATGAATTTTCTCTGATTTCTCTTTATAGTGGGCACCTGAGCTTAAGCACTACAATCCAGATACTCCTTTTGTTCTAGTCGGAACTAAAGCGGATCTTCGAAATGATGCAGGTATTGAGCCTATTTTGTACGGGCGATATTTTAGAATAACAGTAATTCTTGTAATAATGACACATTGGTTTTTTTACAATTTCAAACATTTTGGCGTGACATTTACCTGTAAAGGTTACCTGTCACTACCCCTTTCAAAATTTGAAAATTTTGTGTAGATAGTTACTACTAGGTTGGAAAAAATTTAAAGGCAGGAAGATTTTATTGTCACCTGAGATCAGTTGGAAGGATTCTTTAGGGAATTTTTGGAAATTCCTACAGACGTTATTATATTAAGGGTGCATTAAAATTCAAGTGAGTATTTCTGACTGAAAGGATTTTTTTGACACAATAAATCACTTTTAGTAAAATAATTTATCTGTTATTCCGCTGATTGTGAGTTCTAATATTGTCTATAATTAGGAAATTTCCTTTGCTTTGGTTGCAGTCAAAATTGTTGCCCTTACTCTATTTTAAGAAGGGGTTCGGTCTTTATATACAAGAATAGGATCGGTCTTATAGGTCTGACCCAAAATTTAGGGATAGACTCACTGGTCAAATTTTAACAGAAAAACTTTGAACTGGGCAAAATGTTTGGTCAATCCCAGCACTAGTGTACGTAAATGTGTTGATTCGGTTTTGGTTTAATTAGGATTTATGATTGAAGAAAAATCTTACGGAACTTCTATTGGATAATATTCAAAGGCTAAGTATTAATCTTGGATGCTATATAAGCATAATTACAATAAGGCAGTGAATTATCAGTAGCACGCGTAATTAAGACTGTTTGGATGTTTTCAAAGAAGCGTGTGTGTCAGCACATAATGAGATTATTTAGTCGGAATTATTTCCGACATACACTCCATGATATCAATATAGTTGTAGTTAAAGAGTCCCTTATTATTAATACCCATGAACATGATACCCTTAATTTGAGTGTAATAACTGATAATAAGCTTGCGTTTAGAATATTTTTAACATATGATATTTCTTTTTGTCCACCCAATCAGCAACATTGGAGAAAATGAGTAAGAGTAATCAAAAGCCAATTTCCCAAGAGCTTGGATCTAAACTTGCGAGGGAGATTAGAGCTTCGTTATATATTGAATGCTCAGCATTGACACAAGTAAGTTCCTATGATTCTTCAGGCAAATTATCAACACTGAAGTAACAATTTAGAGCATGTTTATTAAATTCTAGACCTGTTCAATATTATGACTGTAAAAATGTTTTCTTTTATGATTTTATGTACAAATAGGGAAACCTGAAAAATGTATTTGAGGAGTCTGTCAAGATAGCCGGGAAAATAAGGAAGAAGAGCAAGAAAAGATTTTGCGTCATTCTTTAAAAAGTTTCCGTATCAATAATTTCTAAGTATATTTATAAATGGTTTTATTTTTATTGACTCATTACAGACTCACTTCCGAGTTTGTCCTTCCTGTTTTGTCATCCTAGATTGGTAATATTATAATAAAAATATATTTATACAAGCATACAAGTCAAGTTAAGATACTTCCATATTATTTGGACCTGACACGATCGCATTCATTTGGGAAACTCGGCGGATCCCTGTTTAAACAAAAATTGTGTAAAGCCATATTTTTCTTATGGGATTTTTTCCCTTCTAATAGAAATTTGTGTACGCACAAATTAAGTGAGAAAAATTTTACCTTGACTTAAAAGAGTTTCCAGCTCGTCAGTTGTATGGCACAAAGTAAAGGGGGCTTGATTGTTCACCATCACAGAGCTCACGATCCTCTCGATGGAGGGCTTCATTTTGAAAAATATGAGAGAGTAACCTTGCTTGTATAAATTATTCACCATGTCTCTCGTAGCCTGAGGAACATTTCAAAATGAGCAAATTTTATATGAGTAAGCCCAGAATTTATATTAAATTTTGTCGTCAAAATTCATATTTTTGGTTAAATTTTTATTACTTCCGCTGCGGTGTAATCCGCAAATTGGATATGATGACAGTCGATGACGAGCGGAGACTTGCCATTGCCCCAACGCTTCGCAGTTTTGCTGACCTCATAGGTAATGTAGTCCACGGAGGGGAAGGTCAGTGAGCGATCCAAATCGATGAGGACGAATTCGATCCCTGATTCCGTCTGGGAAGAAAACATTCAATTAGATCATTAAATTTTGTGATCAGCGGGATTGGAGAGCCAGGAAGATGTTTAATAATTGTAAATGTTACCTCGCCTTTCATAATTTTAACCCTGGGTCTTGCCGCATAATAGAGCAAGAACACAGTGCTTATTACGAGTCCGGTTAAGATCCCAAATTCCAAACCCACCAGGAGTGTCACGATGAAAGTGGCTGCCCAAGGGATCATGTCCATTTCTGTTTTCCAAAATAGAAGAATATTTTCAATAGACAGGATTCGAACAGGTATTAAAGGCATTTGAAATTGAACGTACTTTTACATCGCCACATCGGAAGGATAATTTCCAAATCGACCATAAAAATCACCGAGCAGACGATTACTGATGCCAAACTAGCTTTCGGAATGAAGTAAAAATAGGGGGTGAGAAATTCCAGGGCCAGAAGGACAATGATTCCAGTGTACAAGCCTCCTGTGTAAACATTCCACATGTTCTGTTAAATCCAACTTCAAAAACGTTAGAATTTCTAAAATTAGCCAGGAAAAATGTGTAGTAATTAGTGCACTGTAGCAAACCTAACGGAGTCTCCACCCCACTCATAGCATTGACGGTCGTCCTTGAAAAACTCCCACCAATCGGCATAGAGCTGAAGAAACACGAAATGGCGTTCGAGATCCCGATGCAAAGGATCTCTTGAGTAGCATCGACGCGCTCCGTGCCCGAAAAAGCCTTGGCAATCGTGATGTGCCCCATGATCCCCAAAAGAGGGAGAACTATCAGGGCTGAGGCTTGCTCATTCAAAATGTCCGTAATGTAATGAGTCTTATTGTCCGCGGGTTCGTAAATTGTAAATGGTGGTGGCTTAAATGGGGGTAGCCCTGCAGTGATATTCCCTGTACAACCCAAGAACAGGATTTAGATTCTACAAAAATAAAATCATCTCCTTTAAGACAATTGGCACGATTTAAAAAAAAACTAACCCACAAGTGAGAAAGGCTGGTTATCATCAAATTCCATCCCCGCAACTATTGCTGTGCATACCACGATGACAATAATACTTCGACCAGTGGATATCAACCACAAAGTCTTATCAAGGGCGACTGACTTCCCTTGAATGCATTTCAAAATTAGCTGAAGTTTCTGTAACATAAAAAAATTCAATCAAAACATAACTAATTCCTAAAATTGTTATTTCTTTTAAAAATTATAATGTAGATATATCAGTTTTATTACATTCTACAAAAAACTTTGGACTCTGGTTACCTTTAATATTATTAAGATCACACAACAAAAGAGACTAAGAAGGGCGTCCCATTTCCTGGTATCGCCGATGTGCTCCGCCAACCCGATCACAGTCTCGAGGAATCCCTCACCATGGAATTTTATACCCAGCAGGGCTTTAATTTGCGTCGCCACAATAGTAAGAGCTACTCCAGATGTAAAAGCGCTATTCACTGGTGAGGAGATGAAATTAGCTATGAAACCTGGAAAACATTTTTAAAATTTAAGAAACTCATTCGCCAAAAAAACATATTTTTTAAAGATTTCAATAGGAACTTCTGGGGTTGGAACTTCTTTACCCAAACGAAAAATTCCCATAAAAAGGGTCACAACAGCTGTGACAAAACTGAGGAATACTGCATATTGTGGGGATCTTC
The DNA here is from genome assembly GCA_947179485.1 of Allacma fusca. Classification (NCBI taxonomy): domain Eukaryota; kingdom Metazoa; phylum Arthropoda; class Collembola; order Symphypleona; family Sminthuridae; genus Allacma; species Allacma fusca. The sequence continues at coordinate 25,245,127 of OX359246.1, forward strand.
CACTCGTGTACTTATTTGTTAGAACACATTGGATAGCTGTGGGTCCGATGGTAATAGCTTTGGTGGATCCGAAGAAAATGTAGATGAAGCAGCCGACAAAGGAAGAGTACAAGCCGTACTGGAATTGTTATTATTACAAAATCAATTTTTAAAATGTTTGAATTTTTGAAGCATCGAGCATCCCTAACAACACAAGTAGACAAGAAGCAGGCAGATTTTTATAACGAGATGCTCTCCTAAAGATAAAAATTTTCATGGGGTAACAAAAATTGTGGCCCGAAATTTTCGAACCTACAAATTTCTGACCCTATAAATTTCGGAACCTATAAATTTCTGACCCTATACATTTCTGGCCCTATAAATTTCTGACCCTATAAATTTCTGATCCTATAAATTTCTGACCCTATAAATTTCTGGCCCTATAAATTTCTGATCCTATAAATTTCTGACCCTATAAACTGACCTTCTAAATTTCTGACCCTACAAATTTTTGACCCTCTAAATTTCTGACCCTACAAATTTTTGACCCTCTAAATTTTTGACCCTATAAGTTTCTAACCCTACAAAATGTTGGTCCTACAGAAAAAATTCCCTTACGATTGGTGGTAATCCCGCAACAGTAGCGTAAGCCAAGCCTTGTGGGAGGATCGTAAGGCCAACGGTCAATCCTGCAATTAGATCCGCAATAGCTTTGTCTTTGGTGTAAATAGGAGCCCATCGAACTATAGGTAGAGTTCTTTCTATATTTTTCCGACTTGCAAAAAAAAACCCAAGATTACAATCGTAAACACTTCAGACATGGCACAAAATTTATCATGATTTTTTTAAAAGTCGAACTTACTTAAAAGACCGCACACAAAAGCTCCCAATATATCTCCCACAAGCGAATCTCCTCGGAGTATCCTCAAATTTAGGATCGACCTTATCATCGATAGAGGTGGGGTTAAAACTAGGGTTAGATGAGACAGACGCTAAACTTGTGGAGCTTCCGGAATGAACTAATGTTGTCCTCATGGTGACCGCATGAGGTGCAGGTAGCAGGGGAAATAGTGTCTCAATTTTTGATGATGACTTATTCCGTCAAATTTTTTTTAAACAATAACTAACTGATTGATTTCCTAAATTTTAGCAGCGTCCCTCCTACACTGACCCTCCGAATTAGCCGAGATGGATTTATCAACTGATCATGACTATCGCAAATCTCCATCAAAGACTTTGGCGTCTTAATCCACGGACCTAATTCCCTATTTGACATTGATCTCCATCCTTACAGACATCAACTCGTGCAATCCCCCGACCTTTTCCACTAATTTGGACCAACGGGAATATTCTAGTTTAATTTCCGAATCCTTCATTCCGACCAGCCCCATGTGACTTTCGTATTGTTCCCATGCAAATTAATCCCTTTGAAATGAACTCAAGCCTCACACATCCCTATTTATCATGCCGTTGGAATTATGTATGCTCAATGCCCGCATTGTTCCCCATCGCTTGTATTTAATTCCTAAAAAAACATTGCGCTAACGTAAATGTCATTCCACCATGTTGCGTCAGGACATGTTAGCATGTGTTTGCAAAATACGTTTAAAATTACATTTTAATATGCATAGTTTATGTGGTTCATTTTAAAATATTAAGCAGAATATGACAATATTTATAAAAACATGTACTCTTTCCAAGGCATGCATAATAAATTATAGTTAAAGGACAAAATTGGACTTGAATCTCTCCCGGACCCAAGATCCGCTCCAAGGATAATCCTCTGTGACCTTCCGGGTTAAAAATAGCAAATGTAAAATGGTTCCAGGTACAGACACTCATGCCATAAAAAATGCCAAGTATTAATACATTCTTGTCCTTCTAATATTCCAAGTAAATGAGGTTACAGGGAAAGAAAATGCATTTTTTAAGAGTACAATGAAGCAAAAAATAAAAGTGGCGACAATTTTCCCAGCGTTATAAAGTACATTTACATTACAGTGACGTTAGATGGACCACTGTGACAGACGTGATGGGAATCCCCTGCATGGCAGATTTTCTCCGAGTGTTTGATCTACTAATAAATATCTAATAATTGTAAATTTTCAACACAAATTTATTTCAGCATGTAAAAGCCCTGATCTATATTTTTATAATCAGATGTGAGAGTAGTTCCACAGTAAATTATGTTTTTGTTGTTGCTGTAATATAACCTTGAAATTGAACACATTTATGATGTAAATTGATTTAATGTCACTCATAACTTTTTCCCTTTTGGCTCTGTAACGTGCTCTGATTTCTAAAGCTTGGAGAATTAGTCAAAATTGTGTAAATTTGGTTTAGTAATTACTCGCTCTCTCTGTATGATTAAAGTATTGTGGACAAAATCCAAGGCTCAAGTTATTTTCATGAGACATGCACACAATCCACCCCAAACCAAATGAGTGCAGATTATGAGGGTTTCACTAATGGCAGTTTTACAAAAATAAAGCTGAAAAAATATGGGAGGCACGTAAATGAGTGGATTTGAGCTTTGCAGAGAGTGAGGTTCTCGCTTATGAAAATATAATTTTGTTACTCTCATTCGAAATCCAAATAAGTATGCAAGTGTCAAAAACATTCACATCCATTTACTCCAGTGAGCCACTTCATTAAGACAGACAAAAGTAGATTATGTAGTCTTGAGTAAGGTATAAATATATGTCTCGAATGTCATGGCAAATTAGCATTAGCCGTCCATATTTTCCAAGGGTGTAGCTATTATGTGACTGACTGACAATGAGCAAAGTATATTTGGGCTCCTCCACAATCTCTATTTATGTAGTCACAACCTGGGTTTCTGACTACGCGCAATGTATTTTAACCTCATAATTATTTACTTTTGAGCCCCGTCATTATTATTTAATGCAGCATAATTTCCTCGGGCTGGAAATAATTACTAATTGTTTTCCTTGATGAGCTTTCGAGCTACAAAATGATAACGGAAAGGTAAATATAGTGTTTCAATTGAATCATGGTCATATGATAAGAAAAGGCAATTCTAATGGACCCGATCAACAATTTACTTGAAAAGTAATGTACAGTTTATAAGTTACAAATGCTTGTTTTTTATTCGTTACTGTTGGAGGTAAAATTAATGGAATTCAGATGGTTTTCAAGTTTCGATAATCTGCGGCAAAGGACCTTATCGTTGTTGGTAAGGACTAAGGAGTGTGAATAGTATTAGAAATTAGAATTATTAGTTCCTTATTGAGTAAGTTGTACTCCTTTGAAGCCCAATGAAAGGGCGGTTTAAATTTATCAGATTTTATTTTCATATGTGAGTAACGCTGAGAGTGAAGTTGTAGTTGTGTCAAATGGAGGCAGACAAGATATTAAACAGTATTAACCAGCATTACGCAGCGATGGAGTAGCCGTGCTTATCTGAAACTGCCCAGTCATTGGTCATGAAAGTAAATCACATCTGAGTTATTACATGAAACTAATTTCTCCAGTGTTTATTACAACCAATGTATAGATTATAAACGAAAACAGCTAATTTTCCAGGGTGAGATTTACTAATAACAATATTTAACCCTGGTTTATTGAACTGAGTCTGAGTAATGTCGTTAACTAGACCCTCACTCGCGCTAACCTGTAGTAAATATAAATTACATCATAAACCCGTAAACTAGATTATACGACCCTGGTGGATTCGACACAACGTGAATGAATTTGGTGGGAATTTGTGTAACATTTTATGCTGCAAGCTTCAAGTTTCAGCTAACTCAGCTTGAATATGATCTACCAGTGAATTATGACAGAAGATTAGTTTTCTAAATTACTGTGGCTGTAAATCCTTACAAAAAAATAACAAAAATTCCAGTCTCAGCGCCCAACAATTTGAGATAAACATAAAACACCTTAAAAATAATTATTTTTATTGCGACTCTTTAAAGCAATTTAGGAACTGTGCTCACATTTGTGATTCAAAAGGTCGCAATTTTTCTCCTAGGTGGCTAATATTGGACTCAAATGAATCCCCATGAAAGTTACTACAACCATAGTGTTCGTACTAGTTTTAGTAAATACCGGGCCGTTCATGGAAAATGGCACGTTTCGAAATCTCTCGTTCCCGCCACTTTCTCAATTGTGCTCTGGAAGCTGAATTTCTCCAACCTTGCTCCGGGTATCTTCAGGTCAAGTCCACAATTCTCAACGTACACACCTTTCAAATAGCTTTCTGGAAATCCTATAAAATTTCTTAAAAACAACCATCAAAACTTTGTCTGAAACAAATTATATGTGAGAATCAAAAAATTAAGAACATGATATTCTGGAAAAAAACACTGACAACTTGGCATTTTCGAACCCTGTGATCTCATATATTAACCCAGGGCAATGAAGTAAATTTAATAAAATCTGGAAAAGAATTTGCTACAAACAGGGGGAACCAAATACTTCATAAATCAGTCCCTTATGGGAACCACAGGGGGGGGGACTGACAACTGATCATGGTTAGACCCCAAATTGTAATCCGAAGTTAATTTAGCTACTCCTCGTACTCGAAAACTCTTAGAGAACTATTCATTTATGAACCATTTGCTGTGATGGAATTCAGATGAAAACAATAACAATGCCACAGTTCCCTATGATTACTTTCAACTGCATCACAGGACAATGCTGGTTTCGTCCAAACCTAAGACGCATGCAATAAATTACAGCCTTGTAAATCCCTACCCCAGAGCCCTTGTACACTCCAAAGGTTTCGTGATCCTCAAAAGTACAAGTGACATTTTGTCCAGTTCTCCTCACGATGGTCATTATAGCTTTATGCCCATATTCCAGTTCCAATCAATTATATTCCGTCAGAGTCTTAAACAATGAAGCATCTCCCAACCCGGATGTAATAAGTCACAATAACAAACACCCATTGGAAAACAATGCTGCGAAAATGTGAAGTCAGTTCTCACTCGCTTCCTTGGAAAAGTCAAGAAAATATCCAATTGTCAATGGACAATGGAATAATTTTTTAATTACATCAGACACGTTCACGATTATCCCTGAACAAATTCCTCAATAAAAAAAATCTATTTACGTAGTTTCTTTTTACACAGTTCTGTCTTAACATTTAAATATATCCCTTCACCTCCCACTACCCTACCATATAGCCATATAGCCATTCATTTACGGGGACGCCTGCACTATAAAAAAAACTTGAACCCAAGGGTGTCCTGACCCATGCAATTAAATCGGTAGCATCAATCCAATGAAATCAATACTAATAAAAGCATTGGTAATGCTTGCGTGCAATGTTGCTCCAGATCCGATTTTTTTTTGTATCACTAATGTTCCTATATCTGCTCCCATGATTTCCATCCAGGAGACACGCAAGGCTTGATGTGGGAATGCTCCGCTCCATTCACTTGCACACAGAAACATTAACAACAACAAAAAAAGCCAAGTGTAATGACGTCAGTTCCGACTCTTGAGTATTCAAAGTAAACATAAGTAACTCCATACTGGGCTGCTGGAACTTTTGACAAAAACATGATTTCTCTGTTATCATGATCAAAACTATTGATTTAGTATTTTTTCCTATGCCTTCTATAGATACCCCACATATAGTATGAATATATATCGACAAATATTTAAGACCCTCTAATCATGCACATTAAAAAACCCGTCAGTAGGCATTTTTATCCCGAGCACACATACAGTATCCACTATACTGTACTCCAGCCTTGTAAAAACATGCCCACAAATAACATTTTTCCCCATGAAATGTATCAATACAAGACATTCCCTCCGCTGACTAAATGACTGGTTACCTCGTATACATGAAAAGCGTCCTGGCGTGAAAGGGCCTGTCGTTGGTAATTACGTATGTATTTTTCCCCCCTGAGCCCAACAATAATAATAAGCTCTGTGGGTGCAGGTGGTGCATGTGTAATGTCCATGCAAAATATTTGTGCATAAATGAATATTTCTCAGCATTCATATTTTCCGTTCCATGCAAAGTACTTTTATTATTACTGAACCATATCTCATTGCATGTGTACTGTGTATACCCTAATATTCTATATTGTATCTATAATTTAAGTGTACACAGTCCCATAGATATAAATAAATGGTAATAAGTCTCCATTTGAGATTATTGGTACTTTTCCGTATTTACATGTCCGTGCATATTTATTTGCATGCATCACATTCCTATCATATTGTACTCTACTCATGGCTAAATTATTTATATAATTCCCGCACGTGGAAAGTAGGACATAATCTTGATACGGGCCTGATTCTATGAGATATGATAAAATTATGAAATATAATGTACATATAGAGAGGCATCTTTGCTGTGATGAAGGAAGGGGTCTTTCTCATCTGTAATTTCTAATGTCCCTTGAATAACTCTCTCTCTCTCTCTCTCTCTCTCTCTCTCTCTCTCTCACCTGCATGCAAGCCATTAGAGGATTTGAAAAGAGGGGAATCGACTCCTGTCACATCAAGTGAAGTTCTTCTGTACGGGATGGTCCCATTCCAACATATTTAAAGCCCTTATAGTTTCTGCTTTTATGTCATATTCTCCTCAACCTGTGTTCACTTGCTCAGATAGGATTTTCCTCATAACATAACTATATATGTACACTTGTACGTTCATGGGGCTTATGTGTCTGATTGTCCTGGGTGTCCTGGGTTGGGAAACCATGTGCTTTACTAAATGTAATATTATTGCATGCTATCGTCTCTCCTCTCCCCAGTAATGGACTTACTTCCTCACGATACGCACTGGCCAGTTCCAAGAGCGTAGTTCCTGTGAGTGTGAATAAGCTCGAGCATTAAATCAACTTCTGATCGTAAAGTGTTCCTTCATATACAATCCCTGGGAATCTCAATTTCGAATACTGTATCTAGTTTGTAACTCCATAATAGTCATAATCACTGTCGACATGTGACACTCCTGGGACTTAATTGGATGGTGAGTGTGTAGTAAATACCTAGACAGAGATAAGCTCAGAAATACATTGTACACATTTATATTAAATACTACTGTAAGCTTCTGTAGGAGCATCCCGAGAAAAAAAAATCCAAAGACGCTGATATTTGCAAAGTTCTCTTACAAGATAAGGTTAGCATTCTCGTATATAGACGGGATGGACTCGAAATAGTTTTTGTTCCTCTAGAGCCCGTGCTCTTGTCAAGGAATGCATTTATAAAGAGAGTCTATTACAGTACAGCATTTGTCCAAATTACTGATACACAGTCATACATCTGAACGTGTACCCTTTTAATAGCAAGTACCATCCCATGGTCAGTGTATGTACAAGTAACTACTGTGTTCCAGACTCCACTGGGAAACATGCAATTTCCCCTGAAAAAACTTCACATCCTGGCCAAATGTTATTGTAAGAGCTGGGCCCTATGTGTTGTAGGGGAATGTCCAGGATCTACGGAAATCTCCTCATGATTTCCTACTATAGAGATTTTAGAGTGAAATTGCACTTAAATAGTGGGGTTTTAAAGCCCAATCAAAATCCAAGTATGCAGGGGTTAAAGGGATCTCAAAGGTAAGTTTCCAGTGAGCATAGTGACTCAGGGATTTGTGTTGTGTGTGGAGGAAAAACCTTATTTGGAGAAAAACAAATCTCAAGTGAGGAACTTCAGAAGGAGTGGAGAGTGTCAAGAGTCGTTAATTCCTAAGTGTTGAAGACTTTACATATACATACATATGTATATGTACTTATCTACCCTTACTTTAAAAAAAACAACGGAGCTAATTCCAAGTGACATTTTACATAGCTATATACAAAATCCCTTGGATTTGATTTGCTCAATTGAACTTAACTTTTAAGCCCCTGCTCCAGCCCTGTACTTCAGAGGCTTTTGAATGGGCCCTATTGATACGGTATCAAGTGTGGAAATTGTTTTTGTATTTGTTATCATTGAGCGGATGGAAGTCTCATTTCATAAAATTTGTTGGACGTCACATACATATCTATAATGATTACTCTGACTGCACTATTACAAAAACTATAACAATTTAACTTCCAAGAAATTTAGAAGTTGTACTGAATCCAGGATTAATTCTCATATTAACAAGGGTTTTGACATAAGAAAGTAAAACAGATAATTTGTGGGTGACGGCTTCCTATATACGAAGCAATCCATGGCTTACAATCAGTAAATACATTCGTACATCCGGTGGGGGGGAGGTTTCCTTTTATATCCACACATGTGTTGTGCCTATTAAGAATTTACTCCTCCACGTGGGATTTACAGGTATGTACGTACATATAATTATGTACTTGCATAATTATATATGTACATGATTAGCCCTTCCATGAGCTGATTAATGCCCCGGCATGATTATTCTTGAGCGGGACTAAATTCATCTCTAAGCTTCAGTTAAGGAGTTCTTTACAAAAAATTGTGAAGCTTGTAATCATAAATCTTGGAGAGTAATATTGTCCCCATCCAATATAAAATTAATAGACTTCAGCTTGACTCATTCCAGCCAGTAAACAGTTGAGATCTTGAAAAGCTACCCGAAAGTTTTTGCTACTAAGATTTTAAAAACAGTAGATAGAGCAAAATATTATTCATTCCAAAACTCATGTCAGTTTTGAGCAACCGTCCTAATTGTTTTCAAGTGTAGGTGTTAAATACAGCACTGTCATTGTTTAGAGTGTTCTTCGAGGACTTTTGTTAGGGGACCAAAAATGTGTACACATGAGGTTCGTTTTTGTAATCTACCTCTTATGTATATACTTTCCTTACGGAACATTAAGTCCGTGAAGGAGCGGAATTAAATTTCAAGGTGCCTCTAAAACTAATCGTAAGACAAACACGACACAGAGATCTCACCTCATAGTTAGAGGAGTCTATATGTACGTAGTACAGGAGTGACTATGTGTGGATACCTGTAACTATTTAGGGCTTGTACGACATTTCCATGTGCTTAGGCTTAGGGGTTTTTGTTCCTGTAGAAATATCCGACGAGCATAAGTGCAGTCATAAAATGTATATGTATATACTTGAGTTGTGGGCATAAAAACTGTTTTTTTGATGTTTGGAGTCCTCCATACAATAGTAGAATATTTTCCCCGTGGTTTTCCCTCCTTTCATGCAAATTGTACAATTAGTGCTCAAATACTGACGTGATGAGACATGTGGGCTTCAGAGATATAGGGAGACTTGGCTGTGAGTTATTATCAACTCAAAAGTTTACTTAACAAAAGGAAGTCTGTAGTTCCTGAGTAATTATCTGGGAAGTCCTTGTATGAGAAGCCTATAGCATTTTTCCTAAACCCAAGGATAATTGAGGAGTCTTTCGGTAAGAAAGTTAAATATTCATTTCTCGGCTATGCCTGGTGTGTACGTTTTACGTATATGTACAGATAAATGTGAATATGAATGGCATATTCCTCCACACTAAAGACTCACGTCCTATGGGATGGTTTTTTTTGGGGGGACACAATGGAAAGGAAAAATAATATTGACATGCTCATTTTTTTCTTTTGCTATGGGGCAAAAACTTACGTATGAAGTTATCATTTTAGGACAGAGCAGCATATTGGGACATGAGTTCCTCCGTACTTTTCGCATGTTCCCCAAAGTCCAGTCCCACCCTCTCAAAAGAGGCACAATAATTTGTAAATAAAGGACTTTTTTTTAATCAACACACTGGTCATGTAGAAGGCGCCTGAAGGCATTGCATGTCATCCTTTAACATTCTTAAGACTTATTCGCCTGTGTCCATGAAGTTGTGCGATATTTTTCGTCATATACATACCTATTATTACTGGTATGAAAAAAATATATACAGAATGAACACATCCATATCTACACTATAATCTATGAGAGAAGGTAAAAGCCCCTAAAAACTTTTGTATTGTATCTATTGGATACACAAACCTGACATGCGAATGGGCTGGACTGGAGCCAAATGGACAGTAGGGAAATATTTTATTGTCGGGATAAATGGAAATATCTTTTTATCCATTTGGGGGAGAAAACCGAATGTAATAGTTAAATTGAAGCTTTTTCGGGTCCCTGCGAAGCAACTTTATTTCCTTGTTAAACTGTTCAAAATCCTAAGTATATAAGCACATAAAGCGTAGCAGTAGATACAAATTGTACTGTATACAATAACTCACGACCTGGATGTACTTTTTACATATGTATATTTTGAACCACGTATGATGAAGTCAATTTATAATGTACTGAAACAATATTCAAAAGAATGTAAATATTCGATGGGTATGATTTGTCTTTCCATACTATGATGTAAATAAGGATTGCTTCAAATATTGTCGTCCTCGTAACTGAATCTCTTCACTTCATCGAATGATAACAAATGATGTATAGGATTTTTAATGGCTCTTGTTATGACAGAGAACCTTTTTACCTATACCAAAATGAATGTCTTCTTCAAAACCAAATACAACAATAATCGTTATTTTTTATTTTATTTTTCTTACAATTCGTATACTAACTAAATATTTCAAGATTCGAATTTTTCCTATTCTTTGTTTTATACATCAAGAAATAATGTAATGAATCGGTGCAGGTTGTAAGGGCCAAGGCCAAATCGACCAATAAATTATCTATCTATCTACTGTATACAATAGAAAGTAATAGAATCATTTAATGTTTTTTTTTCGGTGAAGAAATCATGAGGAGGGGGGAAATTGGAGCTTATGGAATGTCCAGTTGAAATGATTGGTGGCGAAGACCCAATCATTCTTCAGTAGATACTAATTTCCAGAATTTGTTTGAAAAAAAAAACCTGAGCCGTCCACTCCTCTGGAGCCAAAGGAAGAATAACAAGTGATGAGTAAACAACAGCGCCAAATTTCTATCTGCGGCCTCCTTCGATGGATTTTTTCTTGTGCGTCCAATCACAACAGACGAAGCTATATCATTGGACTCACATTTGTTTGCTATGCACTAGGAATTTTTTATACATTCACAGCTATTTTTCATAATGATAGTCATCCGGTCAAAGAAATTGAGTCCGTGTCATCGAGGACGTTCCTGGACTGGAGGAACTTCAAATTTCAAGTGAGACTTTGTTAGTAGGCTCTTCTTAATTTATTTCTGAATAATATTAATTGGATTTTGTAATAAAATATGGACGAGTTTGAAATGATCACATATTTGTTTAAACATTATACAGAGCAATGCCAACTTAAAGAAAGTATTATTTTGGACGCCTTTCTACAAGGACAGTGGTTTGTCTTATTACTGCATCGGACCTGACAGCTTAAAGGAGTGTCCGCACTCAAGATGTGAGTTTACAGATGATAAATCCAAGCTGATGTCAAGTGATGCTGTGATCTTTCATGGGAGGGACCTCACGGGCTCGCAGAAGTAAAATATTTACAAAGTGTTTCGAATCTCTGACTATATGTAATATTGCAACATTGACGTCACGTATGCAAATATGATATTTACACATGACATATTTGTTATTTGCAGGGTTAGCGGCTACGAGGACACTTACATTGAGATGCCAAAGTTGAGGGCGTACAATCAACTCTGGATTTTTCTAATGTTCGAAGCACCGGTTCACACTTGGATCAATCTCGGCCCCTTTGACAAAGTTTTCAACATGACCATGACTTACCGTCCTGACTCCGACATTCACATCCCGTACGGTCGTGTTTTGCCTCTGAGGCCTGGTGAACCTTTCCCTCGTCCCAGAATAAATAGTACAAAGTAACCCCCAAATTTTGTTTAATCACAATACTCCTACAAAGCTCATTGACCTGGAAGACTATTGAAGTGCAAGTTATAAAAAGTGCGAAAAAAAAAACGTTTTTTAAAAACTGAATTTTGTCTGGTATGTTTTCAGTGAAAAAGGCCTCGTCGCATGGTCCGTCTCAAACTGTTACAAAACTCCTAGTCGAAGGAACGAAGTGGTCCACGAACTTCACAAGTACATCCCCATCGATATCTACGGGGACTGTGGGAGCAAACATTGTACCCCTTACAAAGGTCTCTGTGCCTCTGTCTTGGAGTGTCACCAGTTCCTGGCCAAACAATACAAATTTTACCTTGCCTTTGAGAACTCCCTGTGTGAGAATTACATCACGGAGAAATTCTTCGACTCGCTGTACGTCGGGATGGTCCCAGTGGTCTACGGCTATGGGGACTATGCTCAAGTGGCTCCGAAAGGGTCCTACATCGATGCGACAGTATTCCCGAGTATGAAGGCCTTGGCCGAGTACTTACGCTTTTTGGATAGGAACCCCGCAGAGTACCAGAAATACTTCAAATGGAGGGAGAGCTTCCGAGTGGACGTCAACTACTTTGACCAGGCCTGGTGCTCCCTGTGTACAAAACTCTGGACCAGTAGTATTGGTAGTAGCAGTAGTAAAGGCAATGGCCAGAGTGAGTCCGTCCCAAGGAGCAATTATCAAATGCAGAATTTGTCCAGCTGGTGGTTTCATAGGAGCCGGAACGAGAGCACTGGGAAAATTGAGAATGTCTGTGTGGACCCAACGAGATTAGTCAAATGGGACCGGACCATGTTCTCCTTCTATGGATTTGTGTACTATCCCAATTATACTGTCAAATTGGTTCTTTTCTATGGAATGTGCGTGGCTTGCCTTTGCATGATGGTCCTCTACTCTTGCAAATACTGCAGGCAAAGGCGGGTACTGGCCAGAGTGAAGACTAATTGTAAGAATAACAATCAGTTTTGATTTTGGGAAGGATTTTTAACAGTAAAACTGCTATTCTGAGTCCGCTATTATTTTGTATTTATTTTCTACATACATAGTTGTTATCAAGCCGAGTAGCATTTACATACTTGTAATTGATTATAATGTATAGTTACTAATTGCAAGAGGGGATTACTGCAAAGAGCTTTAATGTATTTAAGATGTGAAATTATGATCATGTACAATTTTTTACCAATGTGTAATTTTTACTGTCAATATACTTACCATTTAGAAGAAAGCTTTTAGTTTCCAAGCTGATTGTTAGACCGAGATATGAACTTGGGAGGAATTATAGTATTAATTGAAAGTATATACGGAGTAAACAAAAAATTACAAGCTGATATATTTATCATGATAGTGTAAGATATGGATGGATCTTTTCTTTACATCACGAAAGGCTGCCCACAGATATCACGACACATAATAATTGGTGTTCACGTTTTTTTTTCTCCTATATACAATATGCACCTGTCATAATTCATAATCATAATAGTTATTTTTTCAAACCTACTCCCTGTTTTGATATTTAAAAAAAAAATAAGAATGATGGATCTCAGGATTTTTAACTGTTCGTAGATTATACATGTTTGAACGTATAAGCTGTTTCGGCTACAGGTGTATACATGCATGTACGTCATGTGTGAAAATATTACCAATGAAATGAAAAATATGATTATTATTTTCCTTATTGGTAACTAATATGTACGCATGGTAATACTATAGCGACATAATGGTTCTAAGCGCGTTGCTCGTAAATGGGCTTTAAGAAAACAGTATTTGAGAAAAAGATGAATTTCAAAAAATGAAGTCCTTGAAAAAATTATTTTTCTACACGGATATTTTTTTTTGAAAAAATATGAGACTATAGTGACTAGTATGGATTTTTTAGATCCTTATTCTATGGTTAATAATTATTTGTAAGATAATATAATAATATAAATATATGCATTATTTTACTCAGGAAAAAGATTTTATTTTGTTATTCTTGAGGGAGTTTTTTTCCTCACGCTGTAATTTTTGTATTCACAATAATTAATAATTCGCAAATTATGAAGTTCACTCACTCATCCTATAACCCTTTTGCGAATAATTATTTATAAATCAATATTTTTAATGCTCAGTAAGTTAAGTACAGTGCATATATTAGTGCATCAAAATATCAATGATTGCAAAACAAATTCGTTTGTGTTTGTTGCTGCTAAAAACAACTGGACTGGAGCCTGGAACCCTTCAATCCTAGAGAGATTCTTCCTTGTTGGCCCTAAATCATACTGAATGAGCTTTATTAGAAATTATATAATTAATACCTTTAAATTAAATGATTAAAAAAATTAATAAGTAATCCAAAGGTCATATTACTAAATTCTAAGATTTCATCTCAAAGTCAAATCAACGTCTTTGACCAGCTCATCAGACTAAGACATAATAGTTATTCCAGAATATCCTTCAAAGCTTTGGATACAATTTTGGTGTCACTTGATTTGTCCAGCCCTTATTGGAAATTCCATCATAGTTAATGTAAGTGCTTGATATGAAGTTTGAATTGAAGTGACGAATGTGACATGTACATAGACATAAAATATAGAAGTCAGAAATGAAGTAATTTACTTTGGTTAGTTTGCAATAATTATTTTGCTTCTAAAGAAAACATCCTGTTCATAAGCTCTTTTGGGTAGAGTGTATGTATAATGGTGTACTGTACCGGCTTTTTAAACGTCTGAAAAATCCGCGTTTGAAAAGTCGTTTAATAATCTCTGGATAAACCTCCAAACCAAAATCCATTAACAATTAACGAAAGCTTTTATTGACTCCGCAGATAATATCTTTTAGCTTCGAGGCGAATTTCGAACAAAATGTCTGACGGCGTCACTTGTTCCCCCACAATGGCCAGCAAGCCAGAGGAATTCGTTCAATATGCCTTGCTACTCATTTGGGACGTCTTTCGGTCCATGATTAGGCTCGGCTCGAAAGTCACCATATTAGCATTGAATGAGAGGCTGCCGGAGGAAATTGCAACGATGCTTTCGTATTTCACGGGTTTACTGTTTGCCATTCTGGTAACGTTTCTTAGCCTCAATATCCTGTCGGTGATCGTGATGACCTTCTTCAATTTCTTAATTTATCCTTCGTTGGTGGTGCTCCTTGCCCTGGTACTCATCAAAGTTCATAGCACCTGTGGAGGGGAAGGCCTTTTTGGATTGGGACCAGGAAGATGCTCATAGCTTCATGATTTCATCGTATTTGTACTTACATGGTAGATTTCACTAATGAATAAATAACCGAGATGCTAAAAAGTGGCAAGTCGTAAGATATGAGAAGCTCCAATAGTAATTATTTTTCCCAAGTACGACTTTGCAACGCTAGCTTTTCATTACAAATAATTGTGACTTACGTAGCTATTCAGAGGTCAGTTCCATAATGTGATGACTCCATTAAACAGAAAGCTAAATCAATACCGATGCTAGTATATCTGCATAAGTATCATTTATTTAATGCAGAGAGCTACAATTTTAAATAAAAATAAAAAATATTTTAGCATAGTACTCAGAATGTTTGCATGACCCCGTAATTTAACCGTCAATAGTTCTAGTGCCACAAACAGCTTATAGCTCACAAACATATCTACATCCTTCAGGTCCTTAGAGGGACATTTTTTTATCTTCCACGCATAATGACTCATGTATTAGCAATGCAGTTGACAAAAATAATAGTAATTGCCAGTGTTCAGATCAGTTTCTAAAAAACCATTTTGATATAATTATGTGGACTGAAGCTAAGAGTACCAGAAAGTACATTCAAATTCCTCAATGAGTTTCACCTCCCCCCCCCCCGTTTCATGAAATTATGTTCATAAATAAATACCGATACGCACTAAATATTTGTAGGTCGTAGATACATTTCCTGTTTAAATTTGTTTAAGATGTAAGAATGTGCTAGCAAAAGCTAGATATATATCGTACACTATATGTATATTTATTTGTCTACAGTTTCAAAAATACTAATTATGAAATTGTCCATGTATTACATAGTACTTGAGAATTTAAAAAATTACATGGGATCAGCATTTAAATTAATATTAGAATATTTTAAGTAATAAAATGCATCATAGCAAATAGCAACAGCAATGCAATCTAGATAAAGATTGGAGATTCATGTAAATTCTGTCAGTGGATGGTCAGTGAAAGATTAAAAAACTAAAGGAGTCCCTTTGAAATTGTTTCTGTAGCAAAATGTTCCGTATCATTTTGCTTTTTCTAGCCTTTTCAGGCCTTCAAGGAGCACGACATCCATGCCCCCAGGTCTGCAATTGCCCACTTCCTGGAAGCTACGTTCCAAGTGAGAGTGAAAGTGATGATAAATATGGAGAGACGTACTATTACCCAGAATCTGACCCTTCCTCAGAAACGCCAAAAGGAATTTGTGGCTCCAACAAACATCTATTCTTCGACAAATGCTGGCTGGATGTACACAACGCCATATTTCCGGATGGTATTGTCCACCGTTTCCTTACTTTCTCAAAATAAATTATTAAAAATGGAGCTAATATAAAAACACCTTTTTTGCATTATTTACAATGTTTTTTCAGACGTGGTGGAAATATCAGACCCCTCCTTCTGTAATCGCGACAACTGCATCTGCGATCCCGTGGATCCAGTTTACAACCCCATATGTGTCCTCGATACTGAGACCGGAGAACTGACCACTGTTTCGAATCTTTGCCAACTGAATTGTTTAGAATGTTCCAAAGGTAAGAGCCCTCCCCCCAATTAATTTTAAGTTACTTTTTACTTCGTTTCGAATTATTTTCAAAATCCTATTTTGCAAGTTAATAATATGCTCATACTAAAAAATGTGTACCCAGATGTCCTCGTAGTTCATTGCGGCCCTTGCGAGGTTAATTGTACTGAAATTGAGACAAGATTAAATTGCCTTGGTCCGCCTCCACCATGCAAGAATGACCCTGAACTTGACCATTTCGCAAGAATTAACGCCGTCTGTATCTGCCCATTGATCTTCTTACCGGTTTGCACAATTGACCCTAAAAATGGAGACTTGATTACTTTCTCCAATAGTTGCTCCCTCAACTGTGCAATTAAAGAGGGCGCTGGTGAGTCATTTGGGAATTGTAAACTTTACACGTAAACAGTTACTGGGTGTATTTTAATTCCATATTTGAAACCCGGAATGATTCACTATTTTTTTTAATTTGCAGTTTTGGAGTTACTGTACAAAAACGGTACTGGATCATGCCCTTGCACTTGATTTGTGAATAACAAAGTACAGTCAAATCTCGATAAAATATATTTGTCATCTCCTGAGCATACGTTATAAAGAGATTTTGACTGTGTATAATTTTAATTGGGGTTCAATTTTACAAAAATACACACATAATATACAATTATAATATTTTTACAAAAATCGCATAGCTTGCACTGGACATAAAAGAGATTCAAATGTACTTCTATTCTATGTATTCTAACCTTCACTGTGTATTTTCCCGTCTTTTTCATAACTATAGTTGGAACGGAATGTTCCTCTTATTGATAGAATTGAATTTCATTTGTGAACCTGGGCTAATTAATGTGGCCGATATATCACCAATCCTATGAAGCTGTTCCCTAACAAACATAATAACCCTGAAAAAATAACAGTAACGTTGTATGATAAAAAGAACAAGTTTAGTTTTTTAAAGCTGACTCTCAATGAACAAAATCTAATTACTATGCAAATATTTTCCTACAGTTTGGATGGCTAAAATCTAACTAAGGATTACGACTTATTGTTAGTAGTAATTACCTCTAAAATAATGTAATTCAAAAACACAAGGATATGTGAACAAAATATTGCTAATATAAGGGTTTCAAACAATTCCAGACAATACATGTAAATCCTGAACTACAAAACTCTTGCGGAATTATTGGAATTATTTATCACAGCAACATCTACTATTGAACTGAGGTCAATTGGTAATTATACCTTGGGAATCCCGTCGTTAGTTTCCTTCGAGCCCGGGTTTTGACTTGACATTATATTATGCGAGGTTTGAAGATGCTGATTCAGTCACTAAATACAGATATTATTACCCGCAGTCAAGGAATAAGGACGGAATTTTCGTCATACATCTTGCAATTTGCTTTCAAACCGTCTTGACTTCTCAAATTATACTCCCAGACATCAGCTCTTCACACATCCGTTCCTTTCATTGTAATATCATTTCAATTGCAGACGGCGTTCATTTTTCTAGAGCAAGGCTTTCTAATCTACTCTGAACATTTTTCATGTATCTGTATATGTAGCCTTGCAGCAGCTTAAATTTAAAGTTCAAGCCTATTTGTATTTTGACTACAATTTTGAGACAGTTGGAATTGACGCATAGCTTATAAAAGGCTATTTGTTTGTACTCCATGTTAACTCAAGCTTATTTGAATGGAGAATTTACGACCATATAAGTTAAAGTTTTAGAAAATGGGCCAAGTATTCATTCCTGCTCTCCCTAATTCCGCATTGCAATTGTATTACATTGACAAAATTCGTTGTGTGATGCAACTATATTCTCTACAATTTTTGGGATAATTATCGCCTAAACTATCGCCACTATTAATTAATCTTCGCCGGGTACTTCCAGATTGTTTTGATTACTGCGCATATCAAATGTTAAACGTTCTTGCGGCTTCGCATTGATTTGCGCTGGAAACCTCACCATTTGAGTGGAAATTCGAGTTTGAGCACAATTCAAATTTTAAACGGCATTTATTATGAGATGTGTTGTCAGCCGTCAGCCAGTAAGTACATTCACAATATTGTCTTGTTTAGCTAACTATGGAAAAGGTTTCTTATGATATTTAGTTTGTGAATTCTGACGATGCTGTGATTTCTAGATGTCTTTTGACCAAAGTGGGAAAGTTTGTGTACGATTTTGGACGCAAACTAAGGTGAGATCGACAAACTGTTCTGCTCTTAGGATCTTTGGCCGAAGACCCTAAACTCAAACTATATCTCATGCCCCTCTATACCTCACACGCCCGGACCTTTAGGCAGGGGCAGCTTCTAATTATTGAAGAACCATAAAATGCATTACCGTAGTCTACGGTAGTGATGCCAATGGTCTGGTCTGATCCAGATTTTATGAAACTGGTCTGGTCCAAAGCTCGGACCAGACCAATGGTCTGGTCTAGTGTTTTGGACCAGACCAGACCAAAGACCATGGTCCGGACCATGGTCCGGACACAGTCACATTTTATCCAGTGAAATTCTTGTTTTATCACCAGAATTGACATTTTAAATTTATTCCATAGGATTTCGTTAACTCATATTTTTTTATTTTGGATACTTTTTGGACCATGGTCCTTGTGGTCTGGTCTGGCCTGGTCTAAGTGTTGGATCAGACCGGACCAGATCAATAACGGACCATTATAAATGGTCCGGACCAGACCATTGGCAACCCTAGTCTACGGGTAGTGAAAAGCCTGTAAGAAGAGAAATGTAGAAAGGATGTAGAATAAATTGAGATTGTCAAAATATGTAGGCTTATACGTAGGCCAGGCCCTCCCCATATAGGAAGGATTTATGCTAGGCTGATTAATTTGGCCGTTAAAATATAAGTATTTATTTGTAAGTTTTGTAGACAATATAATTTTAAATGCACGAAGGACATAGGCTATAGGCTGTATCGTTTCGACATTTTTGATTCCTAGTATTAAGAACCGATACGAACTATATATGTTGTAGCTCCTAGATACATTTCCTGTTTAACGTTTGTTTCAAATGTAAGAATGTGCTAGCAGAAGCTAGATATAAATATCTCATACAATATATGTATATGTATCTTTATTTGTCTACGGTTTCAAACATCCTAGTGACGAAATCATCCATGCATTACATAGTATTTGAGAATTAAAAAAATGGCATTGGATCAGCATTTAAATCAAAATAAGAATAATTTAAGTACCGAAGTACGTCATAGCAATAGGAATGCAAACTCGATAAAGATGAGAGACTCGGTAAAGAGTAAATTCAGTCAGTGGATGTTCAGTAAAAGATTAAAGTTGAAGGAGTTCCTTTCTGAAATCGCTTTTACAATAAAATGTTCCGTATTATTTTGCTTTTTCTAGCCTTTCCAGGCCTTCAAGGAGCACGACATCCTTTAACCCAGGACTGCAATTGCCCACTTCCTGGAAGCTACGTTCCTCCAAAGGAGAGTGAAAGTGATGATAAATATGCAGAGACGTACTATTACCCAGAATCTGTTCCTTCCTCAGAAACACCACAAGGAATTTGTTGCTCCAACAAACAACTATTCGTGGACACATGCTGGATGGATGTACACAACGCCATATTTTCGGATGGTATGGTCCACTGTTTCCTAACTTTCTCAAAATAAATAATTATTAAAAATGGAGCTAATATATCATTTACAATGTTTTTAGACGTGAAGGAAATATCAGACACCTCCTTCTGCAAAGGCGACAATTGTACCTGCGAACCCTTTGATCCAGTTTACAACCCCATATGTGTCCTCGAAACTGAGACAGGAGAACTGACCACTGTTTTGAATCCTAACGAACTGAATTGTATGAAATGTTCCAAAGGTAAGCTCCCCCACCCCCTCAATTAATTTTAAGTTATCTTTTACTTCGTTTCAAATTATTTACAAAATCCTATGTTGCAATTTAATAATGGCTAATACTAAAAAATTTGCACGCAGATGTCCTCGTCGTTCATTGCGGACCTTGCGAGGTTAATTGTACTGAAATTGAGACAAGATTAAATTGCCTCGGTCCGCCTCCACCATGCAAGAATGACCCTGAACTTCATGATATGGCAACTAATGACGACGACTGTGTCTGTCCATTTATCTACAGACCGGTTTGCACAATTGACCCTAAAACCTTAGACTTCATTACTTTCTCTAATAATTGCCACCTCGATTGTGCAATTAAAGATGGCGCTGGTGAGTCATTTTGGAACTGTAAACACTATACGTACATAGTTACTGGGTATATTTTAATTCCATATTCGAAACCCGGAACGATGCACTATTTTTTTAATTTGCAGTTTTGGAGTTACTGTACATCAACGGTACTGGATCATGCCCTTGTACATGATTTGTGAACAACAAAGTACAGTCAAATCTCGATTAAATATGTTTGCCATCTCCTGAGCATACGTTATAATGAGATTTGAAGTGTATATAATTTTAATTGGGTTTCAAATTTACAAAAATACACACATAATATACAATTATTATATTTTTACAAAAATCGCATAACTTTCACTCGGACGCAAAAGAGATTCAAATGCACTTGGCTTCATTCTACCCTCGCTGTGCGTTTTACTGTCTTTTTCTTAACTATAGTTGTTACTACAAATTTGAATATGATGTCAAATTATCACACATAAGCATAACCCTAATACCAATAAACAATAAAAACTAACTAAACTTCAGTTCTACATATTTCACGTTGGCTATAATTACATATAAATATATACTACAGGTAGTGTAATCATAAAAAATCCTCTTCCCAAGGAAATTGAAGTCAAAGGGTGAACCTCCCGCACAATTTATATTTTAAATTGATACCAGTACGGAAAACTTAGGGCTTTAAAAATCCCCAAAACCACTGCATGCAATAATATAGTTGCCTTTGACCAGAGCTTCATCCCCTCCAGATCACTTTCTGAAATAAAAAAAAATGATGACGATTAATCTGCCTCCCACATTTTTATTTCTTTTACATTTTATCCAAATATTACCAGCCGGCTTTTGAAGCTTTCAAATCAAGCCACAAGTAAAAACATTTTTCATAATAAAATCTCGGAACAATCGTAACGAATTCAAAAATTTTATATTTTAACCTTCCTTGATTTTTGACATCCAGAATCCCAGATTTGTTCATACAAAAAACTGAAATGCCTGCATTCCCTCATAATTCTGAGCAGAGATAAATATTTCCTAGGACTCCAGATCCAGAAATTCTACAGAATTCGAGTTACAGGTCAAATGTCTCAGTTTTGACTTGACGTTATTAACGTCCGACCCCTAATTCTTTGAACCGGCCAGGAACACCTGGGAACTTCGTGCCCCTTCGCCCCTAAAGGAGCCTCAACCCCAGAGAACATCTGGAGCGGAGACTGCGCATGTGATTGGAAGGCAGAGCTAAATCCCGCTCCCACTCAAATCTCCCACACAAACCCAGAAGAGTGTGCTTGAAGAATTTGAGGGGAACCGCTTCCCTCTCCTATTTCACATCAAGTGTCTTTCCCATTCACCCGTACTCAATTCTGTGCTGAGACAGATTTCGTGTGCTCATATTTTGTGAAATAATAATTACAAATTTTACCATAATTGTCCGAGAATAATTCCACAATCATGTCCGGAGACGTTGCTAACAAACCCATGGGTCAACCTCATCTAGCCAAGCAGGACCTAGCCACTTTGGTAAGGACATAATTAATATTTTTCTCTGACATTACGGACTTCCATCAAAAGTTCACTTGCCGGTGAACGTACTGCACTTTTTGGTTGCCGTAGTAGTCAGTCTTCGCATATGCTTTTAAATGCATATGGAAGGCTGTATATAGCCGGTCTTGCCGTTCCCTACTTCCTCAAGGCTCAAGGATTATAATTCTGTGTAATTTAAAGGCAAAAAAAGCTTGTACGGTCCTGACTCGTCCATGCATATGGAACAGTTCGGAATATTGCATCATCTTTCTATTCGGATTGTCAACTTTGAACTTTCTACATTATTTTTGAAATTATCCTTGGAATGACTCTGGGCAATTGTTAGAATAGTTATTGGGACCTCATGGTAATTCATGGAATTATTATGAGGGATTAAGAAATAGTTTAATTGATTATGCAATTAAAAAGTAATTTGGTTACGTAAGTTAAAACATTTTAATATTTTAGTTATATGAACGTAGGGGAAGAATCTGTGAGTAATTAGAGGTGCTATTCAGAATCTAATTATGTGGTATAGTGTGTAGTAATGGATTGTAAAAAAATTTTCTTGGGTGAATAGTGAATGTTTTTGGATTGTTTTATTTATAGTGGAGATATTTAGTGTGACTGGGATTACATAAGTAGTTGAGCGTGATTAGAATGAGAGATTTATTTTGATTGGGGGAATAATAATGCTGGAGAGAGAGAGTAGGATGGATTTGTGGGACTTTGAGCTGGATTATGTAATCATGTGATTTGTTTGACTTTTTTTAGGATGTAAATAAACTGACCCCACTGTCACCGGAAGTAATTAGCCGTCAAGCAACTATTAACATTGGGACCATCGGTCACGTAGCTCACGGAAAGTCTACTGTTGTGAAGGCCATTTCTGGAGTTCAGACTGTCCGTTTCAAGAATGAGCTGGAAAGAAACATTACTATTAAATTGGGTGAGGATTATTTAGGCTGTACTTTTAGGCTTTGGCTTTAGGATTAATGGTCGTTGGGATTGGAAGTTGGAATTAATTTTGTAATGTAGGAGGCGTGTTTTCCTGGTGAAGGAACGGATATGGGTGTTTTGATGTAATATATTTGACTAAATTTGGTGTAAGTTAAGTTAAAGGGGTGATGTTGCAATTTTCATTGGAGCATGGAGTATAATTTTAGCTATAATGAGCTGTTTTAATTTTTAATTGTATAAATTGTGGACTGTGTAGTGTGTTACTTTAACGATCAAGTTTTGAAATAATGGTTTGTTGATTGTGACATTCAGGATATGCTAACGCCAAGATATTCAAATGTGACAATGAGAAGTGTCCTCGGCCGACGTGCTATATTTCGGGCGGTTCTTCGAAAGATGACTCTTTCCCGTGCTTCTCTGGTACATGCCAGGGTCGGTTTAGATTAATTCGTCACGTAAGTTTTGTGGACTGCCCCGGTCACGACATTCTCATGGCAACCATGTTGAACGGAGCAGCCGTGATGGACGCGGCATTGTTGCTCATCGCTGGCAATGAGTCCTGCCCACAACCCCAGACCTCGGAGCATTTAGCCGCTATTGAAATCATGAAGCTGAAACACATCATCATTCTGCAGAATAAAATCGATTTAGTGAAGGAGAACCAGGCTAAGGAACAGTATGATCAGATTATCAAATTCGTTCAGGGTGAGTTCTAAACACTAAAATTTAGTTTGTGTACAATGTGCGTACGTACTAATTGTACTAATTTGACAATTTAATGTAGTCTAAAAATATGAGCTTAATTTAAGCACAATAAGTAATACATATATTCATTAGATATCTATATGTAACGTTTATTTGATGTTGCAGTTTCTAGGATTCAATCAAATAAAGTACCATTTATGTCAAACTAAACTAACTATCTTTTGTAGGTACTGTGGCGGAAGGAGCTCCTGTGATTCCGATCTCGGCTCAGTTGAAGTATAACATTGAAGTCCTATGTGAGTATGTGACTAAGAAAATTCCCATTCCCATCCGAGACTTTACGTCCGAACCGAGGCTTATCATCATTCGATCGTTCGATGTCAACAAACCTGGCTCGGAAGTTGAGGACTTGAAAGGAGGTGTTGCTGGTGGATCAATTCTTAAAGGTGTCTTGAAGGTATAGTTAAATATTACTTTGAATAGAGCAAATAATTCATGCATCTGTTTTATTCGTTTCATTATTTTATAGTTAACGAAGCATTACATGTTGATAATTAATTTATGATTGGCATAATTTGCAGGTCGGTCAAGAAATAGAAGTACGGCCAGGTCTTGTTTCGAAAGACTCTGAGGGCAGGCTCCATTGCCGACCAATCTTCTCGAGAATTGTTTCGTTGTATGCTGAGCAAAACGACTTGCAGTATGCTGTTCCGGGAGGATTAATAGGTGTCGGAACCCTCATTGACCCTACTTTATGTCGTGCTGATCGGATGGTTGGGCAAGTTCTTGGGTCAGTGGGAGCTCTGCCGGAGATTTACATTGAAATTGAAATTTCGTATTACTTGCTCCGGCGCTTGTTGGGTGTCAGAACCGAGGGGGATAAGAAAGCTGCTAAGGTATCCTTGACTTTTATTATTACACTTCTTTAATGAATAGGTATATCATTCAAGTGTGTACTGAAGCTAAGAAGCTCAAAATTAGTCTGTAAAACTACTTTTACTTATTCTTAAAATATATTACGCCGCTTGAATAACATGTAATCAGCAATTTTCTGAACATTGTGCTATTTAGGTCCAGAAACTATCCAAAGGCGAAGTTCTTATGGTGAACATCGGCTCACTCTCTACAGGTGGTCGAGTTACGGCTGTTAAGGCTGATTTAGCTAAAGTGGCTCTCACCAATCCTGTATGTACAGAAATAGGGGAGAAGATTGCACTCAGTCGACGAGTTGAGAAGCATTGGAGGTACAGTAATATTCTACCTACCCTATTTAATGTACTTCTTAACCACTTTCTTATAATTAGTTCTCATTAGAGAATTAATTGATGCTAAGCATTGATAATCGTATAATGTTAGTTATAATTTATGTTGTGTGTTCATAAATTATAAACTTTTATATTTTGTTTATCTTATGTAGATTGATCGGTTGGGGCCAGATCCGTCGTGGTGTAACAATAACTCCGGAAGCAAGGAGAGATTAGATAATTACGTTAAATAATTAAATCCACTACTGTTGTGCATTACACTTTGAATGGCGTGTATAAGGAAGCAAGAGCAGCGCTTTGTCAAAACTTTTTACTAATTTGTTATTATTTCTCCAACACGTTGTAAATCTTTCCCCTAAAAAATTCGAACAATCTGTTAAATAGCTATGTTTTATCTAGTGATACATTAGTTATCGTTGCTGTCACCCCTTCTGTTCTGTTGTACAGTAGTTGCTTCTTGTGGCTCGAAATCCAGTTCTCAGCTAGTATTGTCAAGGGTGAATGGTACCATACTTGTGTATACTGATGGACTTTTTATACCTATACATGGCCACCTCTTCACAGGTTTTCAAAATAAATAAAAACAGAATTGCTGGTAATTATGCAACTTTAATTTCTCAGTTCAAAACTAATTCAAATCATAAAAATAAACTCATGGTTTTTTAAATCAAAATCTATTTTTAAAATGTCCAAGCAACATCAAAATAATACGGTTTTTTCTCTAAACTCCAACAAACTTGTAGTCCATCACGGGGCACAGGGGCAGCTTCCAGAACCGACGTTGTATAGCAACTTCAAATCTGGAGGGAAATCGGATTTATAGTATTTTAGTTTCAAAATTTTAAAATATAAAGATTGGCGTATCTATTTCAAATAAATATTGTTAGTGCTTATCCGCTTACTCTGATCTAAACGACAGTTGTAAAAACAACTATTTGTAAAGCTAACCAGTTCTTTGGTTTCAGGGTTGATTGCGCAAACAGGTTTAAATAACAAAAAGCAGATGCAGGTTTCTTTTATCGCACCATTATTGTTTGAGCATAGCGGACGCGGATTTAGACAATTCAACGTGGACTCAGTCCCGGGGCAACCAAGTTCGCAAGTTCCACAATGGAGTATTTGCATCTCTGTGAATCAAAATTCAAGAAATCAATTCAGTATGCGCTCAATTCAAGAAAAATTAAAACAGAATAAATTATTTTATTTGGAACCTCACCCCTGTGACATTCTATACATTGGCGTTCGCAAGAATTCGAGATCGTAGTCAATTCTCCACTAGTCCTATTAAGATAGCAGATTGGATTGTATGGTTCATCAACGGGGCATATTTCACATGTACAAATACTACTTGGGCAACTGGACTCAGGCTCTTCCGTCACATCTACAAGAAAAATTTTGCACAGCTATTAGCTGAAACATTTGATAGAATTATAAAATTAAAAAATCTAAAAAATGTAGTCTCAGATTAATGAAATATGGCAGAAAAATCAACCTTCCCCGTATATTTTGTTATAGACGTTCAGCCAGCAGGGGTTTGCAAACCGCTGATTTTTCGAGGTACAAATTCCTTCTGGAGTGTCCGGTGGTGGAGGTGAAGGTGAAGGATAGTACACATCGTCGTAGTAATAATTGTAACTTATTGTTGCGCTGCCCGGAATGGGGCAGTTGCAGTAGTCATTGTTCCCATGACTTTGGCCTGTAAAAGTTAGTAAAAGCAAAAGGGCGTAGATCATTTTGCTCTGCATCTTCTGAACCAACTATACACCACAGGTCTTATTTTAACTGAGCAGCTCCTCCCTACGAATCTTAAGCTAAAATAATAATTAAAAATTGCCCTACTCACTATTTACCATTCCATTTTGCTATCCTTTGCATTCCTTCCATAATCACAAATATATATCGTCATATGTCCGCATAACTTTCTCTGCCGAGTCAAATTAATACTACTACTGTCTATTATTAAGCTGTCATCATCATCATTTTTTAATCCAATTGCGAAAGTAACTATCACAGTTGTAATAGTCCGCTCGGGACATTCTTAACATCGGATGAGGACACTCAAATGCTTTTATTCACACTGACTTCCTCATTCCATTAAAAATGATTTTGAAATATACATTTAGAAATATAATCATGCTATTCTCAACGAGAAATCAGGTCCTTGTTGTTGAAACAAAAATTATAAGGGATTTTGATATCAATCCGGACATGTCCAGCCTTCGAAGGCTAATCTTTAAAGAAGGCTTCAGAAGGAATGAGGAAGGTAAGCTAAATTTTTTTTTTTGAAGGGAGAGGGAAGACCTCATAAAATTTACCAAAAATGGTAAACGAATAAACAGCAGGTTGATTAAAACTACTTGGGTTTCAAAATTCATGGAAGTTTTGATACAATCATGGAGTTTTGATGAAGTTTGGAATTTCTAAAATTTTGCAATAACTAAAGGCTCGAAATGAAAGAAGGCTATTTGTTTAAAGGAAGACTGAAGTAAAGGTTTCATTTAAAAATTGAAGGAAGGCTGAGGGAAGGGAAATAATTTTAAAGACTCCATTCATTGATACCGGAAGAAGGAAAGAATATTTTAAGAAATTGACCCTTATGGAAGGCTTGAAGGAAGGTCATTTCATTTGGACTTTAAACATAAGTATACGTTATCGTTAGAATCAGAAAGGGGCAAAGTGAGACTTTGACCTCCTCACCATTCATTAAGCTGAATTTATTTCAGAGGAATATTTGAAACTCGAATTTTGTACCTTTACGCACAGCATCCCTCAAATTTTCTACAAAAAATTAATTTTTAAATATTCTCAAAATATACTTACATAATTTCATTTTAAGAAACTAATTTTTAGTATGTGCACGACCCTCCGAGGGTCCACAGCATATGAACGGCCCTCCAACAGTTGTGTGAAAGTTTAGGCGGCAAATGTTCATCACATTCACGTCGTCCCGTATTTTTGTCGTCAACTCAGCCTTTTTATCTACAGGCTGATTTTGTCTCCTACTCTTCATAATTAGATGATGTCCACTCATTGTCAGGTCAAGTGTAAGTTGTAGCAAAACGTATTGACTAGTAAATAGTTTCGCGTCTCAACGTCAGACATCCCAAATAATTTAAAGCCTCAATATGTATTTATTTAATGGCGACTAAATTAAAATCAGCCGGAACGCCAGTGGAGCTGCTATTACCTTTATATAAATAAATTTAATAAATAATATTTTAATAAATAATATTTTAATAAATAACTCGTTAGAATTAAAAATCGTCCAGATAACGTTAACCGCGGAGATCGATAAGAGTTGAGACGCTGAGGGAATCGTCCGCAAGGAAATTACAATTAATTAACATTAGTTCGTGGCACAAGAAGTAACGTCATTTTTTTTAAATTTGATTACATGAACACTTAAATTAATTTTTGAACGACTTGATATTAAAGATGACAGCTTGACATTTATAATTTGCTTTTAGACATTGACCGGTCAATTGGAAGATGAGTTCCCTCACGGAGGAGCAACGACGTCGGATGGAGGAGAATCGAAGGAAGGCAATTGAAAAAAGACAAGCTCTTCAGGGTCGGTCTTCGGGGACTACGATGACATCGGCAGGGCAGAATATGACATTGTCTAGCCTTGTGCTTAATAATCATGCTTTGGGTCAACAACAACAAGGCTTGCGAAGTAATTCTACTCCGGTCCCTTCCGGTGTCGGTAGTAAGCCTGGACAGAGCCTGGGTCAACCAGGGAGGTCGAATGTCAATTCTTATCCCCAGATGAGTAATAGTGGCAGAAGTCAAACGGGTCAGGGAACTTTGGAGTCAAAGCCTGGTGGCAGTGGGAGTGTAACAAGAGTTTACACGGGGCCGATTGTGACCGGCGTTTGTCGAATGTTGACCCGGACGCGATTTGTGGTTGACATGGGCTACCATGCTCAGACCATTCAGCTCTTTAAAGGAATCCCGGGTGGGAAATATGGTGGGTATTGATTGAAATAAAATGAGGTGTGTATGTAAATATAAATATTTTTCTGAATTATTTGGGACATGCTGTTGAGGAAGATGATTGACAACTGTTTAGGAGGTAGTGACTATGATTGATTTGTAACTCTTCCAGATCCGAGTAGCAAGAAATGGGACTTCCCTTTGTCAGAGCATAGTAAAGTTATTGCTGGAATAGAGTCTTTGAAGCCGCAAGCCACTGTTTGTCCACTACCGTCATTTATTTTACGAGTGGGTTTTATTTATTTATATTTGATTGTTGCTTTTTAACATTTTTGAAACTAGATATTTGAAGTACTGATGGCAAGATTGTGTTGCTTTATTTATCTTTTTTGATATAAAGTTTTTTGGATCAGGATATTAATTTGTAAGTATTTTGCTGTTTTTCGTTTGACAGATATTTAAAAATGCTGAGTCGACCACGCGGATTCCGGACGTGGATTTGAGCAGGATCGACCCAGTTTTGGTGGAAGCGCTGTTGCCCTTTCAAAGAGAGGGTGTTTGCTTTGGGATCAGTCGGAATGGGCGAGTTTTGATTGCGGATGATATGGGATTGGGTAAAACTATCCAGGCTTTGGGAATCGCTCATTACTATTACTCCGACTGGCCTCTGTTGATTGTAACTCCATCTTCAATGAGGCAAGTGTCAGGGGATGCTCACTTTATTAAATTAATGACTGATTTCTTCATTGGGAATCACTCATGTCATAGTATTCATGTTCGCTGGGGCGTAGGAATGAATTCAGTATGGTATCTTCTTAAATTGTATGTGTTCGTGTTACTCCTCGAAGATATTGGGATGAAATGTAGCCTTGTATGAGCACAGTATTTGAGAATGTTGGTATTGATTTCCAGTCATCAGAAAATATTTTATGATTAATTCGTGATTGAGCCTTGGTTGTAGTTTTGAAGAAGTCAGGGTACTGCTTTAGCTGCAATATTTGTAATAGGGGTAGTTTTTTATGTTTGTGTGTGTACAATGCATATGCTTTATCAGGCTACCCTCTGTAGCTGTGTATGATTGATGGTACTAATTTATCGTACTTTTCTGATGCATTTAATTACAGATACGGTTGGCGGGATAGCATTTGGCAGTGGTTGCCCTCCGTGCCCGGAGGTTCTATTTGTGTAGTGGAGTCGAAGCAGGATTACATCATAGATGCGAAAGTGATCATACTTAGTTACGACCTTCTCCAGCGTCGAGCGGAGGAGCCGCCAATAAAACTATGTAAAGTTGTTATTATGGTAAGATAACAATTCTTCTTCCAAGTGCTTTGCTATATATGTTCAATCTAGGTTGAACTTGATGATTTATCGATTACCTAACTTTAATTTGTTTTACTTTCCTCGTAAGTAAAGTAAGGCACCATGATAAACGCGTGTAGTACATGATAGAAAAGTAGTTTGGAATTGTTCCATTCTTCAAAACTATGCAAACTAAATGCGAATGGCGAAAGAGGGCTGAAGGCGTGAAATAATTGTGACAGGAGATGTTTTTGATTGGTGTAGCTTTTTGTTCCAACTAAATGTGTCAATTGTCTTAGGATGAATCTCACCATTTGAAGAATTGGAAAACAGCTCGTGCCAAAGCAGCCACTCCTCTCCTACAGAATGGAAGGAGAGCAATTTTGCTAAGTGGAACACCCGCTCTGTCTCGCCCGATCGAATTGTACACTCAAATCACTGCAGTCAACCGCTCAATTTTCCCTAGGTACTTATGTGTTATGTATCTACAATATATTCTATGTGCAGTACACAGGGTCTACTCATCACCGTTCTTAATGAAAATTCTATTTTACGTACTCCACTGGTTTAATTTGACACGCTAATTAATGAGTTCTCTGATTCACAAAGTTTTTCAATTAATCAGTGCCTGTAGGTAATATGACACTATACATACAGCTAGCCCAACTAATATCACCCATCTACTGGAAAATCAGCATCCTGCCTTCAAAAGTTTCTGAACTTTTGCTGCGGCTGTATTCAAAGTAGTACCTGTCCTACCTACGCAGCTGTTTATGAGTTGTGCTTAATTATTTTTGAACCTACAGTTTTGTCAAACTGTTTAGCAACTAATAAAGATGACAAAAATGACAAAATAAATTTTTCCGCCAGTACATATATATATACAGCATACACGTACCAATTATTACCATAATACAAATAGCAGTTCAGACAGTTGTTATTGTTTTTATTTTTCTTGAATTTAACAACAGTGTCAATGACTTCGGGGTCCGTTACTGTGCAGGGAAGAAAAATGCCTGGGGCTGGGACCATTCAGGTTCCTCAAACATGGAAGAGCTTCAGATACTTCTGGAGGAAACTATAATGATACGCCGACTCAAGTCAGAAGTTCTGAAGCAGTTGCCAAGCAAAAGAAGGTATAATTTTATTAATTACATAATGATGATAGCGTAATTTAATACATAATAGACTAGACGTTCATCAATCTCTGGCGCCGGGCAGACCATTTTAATTTTTTGAATGCTTTTAATGTTCTTGTGGGATTGTGCTTTAATGATAATGTAATCATAAGATAATGTCAGAGGTATGTGACTCCATAGTGGAAGATTCACATAATTATTTGGTACTTATCAGTGATGCAATAAAGGAGCAGTCGTAATCTTCACGCTGCTATTAAGAGAAAATGCGAAGCATATTTCCTCGACCCGTCTCCTTTGTTCCTGGATAAATTTTCGGTATCAAAGATGACGCTGGGGTTGTAGTAGGGAAAGAACGGGTAGTTCGGTTCGTTGTGGAAGGAGTATGTTGTGTTGTGTAAAACATAAGTATCTGGAAATGTTACGTCATGGCAGAAAATGTTTTGTCTTTCATGCTAGGAAAATAACAGTCGCATGGAAGATTATATCTAAAATCGTTTCTTTTAAAACAATAGAAAAATCCTGTACTGTGTGTTATAGTTGGGTTGCGTTGTGGGAGGCTGAATTTGTCATTTATTTTGATTCTTTAAAAGATTAATTAAGGTTGAGAACATTAGCATGCCGTCAAAAAAGAAATAAATGAGCTTATTGAAATATTGTTGAACTTCGGTTTTTTTTTAAAGCCAGGTGTTCCCTTTTACTGTTTGTAACACAATGCTGGTTTTGTAGGAGTGTTTTGAGCAGTGTTTATTTGAAGGTTAATAATATATTACGCACGTTGTTTATGCTATGCAGGCAAATGATAATCCTGGATCCAAGTTTAGTTCGCATCAAGAGCAAACACCTGCAGTCAAAAGCCACGGCTTTCATGGCTGAGAAACAAAAGTCAGCTAAGCATGGGAAGCTGCTAGAGTATTTCAGTGAGTCGGGAAAAGCCAAGCTGGATGCTGTAACGTGAGTCAAAATCTTGTGCGGCTTAAGTATATATGTATAAATGTATAAAAGCTTACGTTGTTTGTGCCTTCATATCCTACCCTTTGCCGTCTTCGGAGTTAGCTTTTGTCTGTATATTAAATTGTGTCTATTGACGTGTATGTAGTATGTAAACTAATAAAATATTTAAATAGAGTGTAGCTCCGGAAATTACAAATGATTCGGATGATTGTATCTCGGGACTCATCCACATATTCAAGAGGTTGAGTACACAGAGTGGAAGCAAATGTTGCAGTAATCAGCGCTCATGAAGGAACATTCCCCCGTTTTAATCAAGCATCAGTTGTTTCCTCACGTATGTACAGTATTCTCGTAGTACTGCCGAAAGCTACGTACATTTAAATCTGCAAATAGAAACCTGGAAGTTATATTATGAGGGAATTTCAGGCTGACTTCATAATTCAAGTATTCCACGGGTTTCCCAATCCTCTTCGAATTTATTTGCATGGAGTAATTGAATTTGTATGGGTTTCTGCAAATACCGAGCTGCGTTCGTGTGCAAGTAGTACCTGGCAAGTTTCATGTAAAGTAAAAATGATATCAGTTTCCCAAATTTGTCGACTCAGAATTTTGGGGTCAGGTTGCTGAAGAAACAATTTTAGGAATAAATTCGGGTTAGCTCAAAGATGAGGCTTTTTAATGCTGAATGTTTTAGTAACCTGATTGTGAGATTGAATTAAATCCAGTTCGGATCTCAAAATGTTTCAAACTCCCCGAATATGCCTAATGCTTTCCAGAACGTATTGCCCCGGTTCTCACGGAATATGCTATTTACTTGCAACTTGAAATATTGCTTTTTTTAAATCGTGACAGTCCAAGCCCAATCCCGTACTCGATTTCCCAGGCTCATTTATGAGACATGTATTTTTATCTTTGAACAGAGGTTGCGGTCAAGTTTGAGTATCATATTTGAGGATTTGACCTGAGCGTAGCTCTGTTAATATACAAACATCTGGATAAATCTTCGCTAGTCATCATTCGAATCATTTGTAAATCTTGTAGTATGGTTCAGACTTTGCCAATGGCACATGCCTTACATTAGTATTTCATAAGTAAGTCGTAGTAAGTAATTGCGCTAGGAGCACTTCTGGCGAAGAAACAATTACGAACGATTCTCTTCTTTGTTCCTTACAGTTTAATTTAATTGTGATGCCTTTTATCCTTCTCCTATAGAAATTACGTGGTAGATTTGGTCGAGGGCGGGAAGAAGTTCCTTTGCTTTGCACACCACCGGTTTGTCCTCGATGGGATCTGTGAAGCTCTTGAGGGTGTCAAGTGCCGGTAAGGCAAGGGGGAATGTAATGATGCGGTTATCAATCTTGTTTAATGCAAATGTTCTATATGCCTATGTATGTTACAATACATTGCTTATTGAACGCGTACTCGGCGTATACCTATAGGGTGTCTTTTCAGTTTGTCAATTAAGTATCCTTCCGGTAACTTGGTTACCAGGGATATACATATTATAGAGACAGTAGAGAAAGCTGACACAAGTTTATGCTTTTAGACCTCCTGTGTTGTGTACGGTTGTGTTGAAAGTTAAGGCAATTTTTCTTGCTCAGGTACATCAGAATTGATGGGACGACGGCGTCGGAGGAACGGAAGAAACTCTGTGATATTTTCCAATTGTCTCAAGACTGTCTCGTGGCTGTACTCTCTATTACAGCTGCAAATGCCGGCATCACACTTACGGCTGCGAGCTTAGTACTCTTTGCGGAACTCTTCTGGAATCCGGGGGTACTCATCTTTGAGCCTTGCTTTATTAATTAATTAATACTATATAGTCCTTCTACGCTCTATGGATGAATTCATGAGTAATCGTTTGGAAGTGAACGATTCTATAGTTTTTTAGGTCTGGTTTCGCTCATTCGGTCATTGTATCTGCATGTAATAGATGACATCTTGTGTAGCCTGACTCTTTCCGGGTTTAAGTATTAATTCACGTAGGAACTATCGGGTTAATAGATTGTGTAGCATTTCCTCTGCCCGGTTTGATTCTTTGACTTTGTTTGAGAAAGTCATGCCTCTAGTCTAGTACTTTATAGAATACTGCAACGCACTCCTAAATTTATACTAATGGGTTTTGATGACGAGATTGAGTTAGATATGTTATTTAATTGTAATATCGCGTCAAACATGCAAATGAATGAAAACGGTGAATTCTTAAGTTAAAACGTATTGTAGGAACTTTCGTTATTTTAGTCTGCAACGTAACGTGGATTTGACCAATGGTATCAGTTGTATATAAACCGATTAAAAATATTTCAATCCCTTGACATGATTCATTAGCTGCTCGTGTAGCTTGTACAGCCTGGAATTAGCTTGCGTTGTAGTCTAAACTTTGCATTCTTAATGCTAAGTTCCAGTAGTCTATTTCTACTTATGTAGCTACGTATTGTAATGTATGTATGTATAGATGCTCTACGATTCGATCGCTTGGAAATATTATCACTTATATTTTGATTGCTGTCAAAGGATATGCGGTGGGCATAAATGCCTGTGAAGGACGCAAGTTGCAACTCGTTTCTCTGAATCAACATGATGCCAACAAATCTACATATTTATTTGTAAAAGTTGCTTGGGGTTGCTAGCATATGGACATATCCGTACCCCCAAATATCATTTCAATAAACTTCAAGCGTAACATTTTCTGGTAATACCGCAACTCCGTGGTACTATGTGGCTTTTCTCAGAATTTTGTCTGTACGTAGTTTGCAGAAATATACATATTATAACTGTTATTTTATTTCAATACGTGATGAATTGTGGAGTTGAAAAGAGCGGCTAGAAAGATTTCAGAGAATAGAGAAGTTAAGGGGAAAATTCCTGATAATTATGTGCCGAATAGTAATTATAATAAATAAGTATATGTAATAATAATTGCTTATATTTGTTCAAAAATCTGGATGAATTTTAATTAAAAATTGTCTATGAATCTTTTTAAGATCCTTACTCAGGCAGAAGATCGTGTTCACAGAATTGGTCAACAGGACTGTGTCATGGTGCAGTATTTACTAGCCAAAGGAACAGCTGATGATGAGATTTGGAGGCTCGTGGCGGATAAATTGGATGTGCTCAACAAGGCGGGCTTGAGTAAAGATAATTTCCGAGAGGCAAATTCTGAAGCAGTGCTACAACAACTTCCGCCCCAGGAGCCTACTAACAGTCAGTCAAGTGGTAGTGGTAGTCAGAGGCAGAAAGCCATCAATGACTACTTCCAACCTGTTTCCAGTCAGATGAGTTCAAGTAAGGGAGCTAGCTCCGGTGGTTGGGTTGGGGAGGAAAATCCCGAGGATTTCTCTAATGAGGACTTGTCCGCCTGCTTTGCTACGGACTTTTCTCCAATGGATGATCCTACAGATCCAACGGATGACGGTGGAAATGATGACGGATTTACCTTCCCGGATGATGAGGATTTCTCCGATGACAGTCTTATCTTCGATTCTGTGGACGCTCACGAATTCTCCACTTCTTTTTCCAGTGAGGCGGAGTGGAAAATTGAAAATCATCATAATCAACCTCCTGCTAGCTGTGCATCTGTCAGCATGGGAGCCAAGAAGGAATTACCTTCCGTGGCTTCCAAAAAACCCAAGCATGAGTTTTAAAGGGTGCTCTTATTTATTTTAATGAGCCTTCTTCCCAGAAACTATATGTAAAGAAAGATATTTTCGGGACAATTTAATCTTGTATTTCTAATTTGTCACGATGGCTATGCACCGATGAAAATTGTTCAAGTTTTAATCGTATTTCTCGAAACATCTAATACTTGGCTCATGATTTTTGCATTACGATTATCCGAATGTTTTAATCAGAGAAGATTTGCAATCATTACCACTCGCTATATAATTGTAACAATAGCTGGAAAATTTTTTCATAATCGAGTAGCCTGCCGTAGTAATGTTACCGTATTCACGAGTCGTGGAGTAGGATGTTGTATGTATTATACTGGTAGTTTCATCCCCTAGCCCATATAAGGGAGGATGACGCAAAATATGTGATTCCCCCATTTCCCAGATGAAAATTGTTTTCCTGATTTTTCAAAATTTGGTTCATTGACCTAGGTTAGGAAATGCGGTCACAATTTTCAAAACATTGCATTTAAAATTTGAGTTTCTGCCAAATTTTTTCTCAAATTTCTTTTGAAGGTCTTATGTGAAAAATTTCATTAGCTTTCAAAATTTGAGTAAATAAATTGAAATCATTTAAAACTTCCACAATTTAACTTTTTCCTAGAAACTACTGACTTTGCTCAACTTCCTTGACCACTGTATCCAGAGTTTTGAGATGGATGAAATTAATTATGAACAGTTCTGAAAACAGGTTGCTTAAGAATGTGGGAATCACGTAATTTTTGTCATCACCCCTTATATAGGCTAGAGGGAGGGGGATATAAAGGTTATGAAACACCGTGTGAACCATTCAGGTTAGTTTTATATACTTATTAATCATCATACGTGATTTTGTTTTAAGTTCAACTTAATAGGAACCTGGTTTCCTCGGAAAAAGTTTTCTCTCTGATGTTAGCTTGACGATTTTAGTCAACTTTTACAATGTGCTTAGTGTTGTTTTGTGTGCACTAGTACTTATCTTTTGTAAAGGAGTTTGCGAAAACTCGTATGCTGTCGTGCACTTATGTTGTACAGAAGTGAATTGTGTTAGTTTTGTAAGTTTCGTACTTTTTTACGCATTATGTACAGTAGTGTAACTGAATCCCCAGTTTGTATCTTCAAATATTTTGACTTTTCAAGCCTAAGATCTATGATTGTAGGGTATTTAATGTGCCTTAATAAAAAACGTAAAGTTCATTGAAGTCAATCTTGACCTTAACATAGAAATTAATATTTGATGAAATAATTCCTTATTCTGAAATCCTGTATTCATAGAATGAAGACTGCTCTAGCAAGTAGAATCTAATAATAATTAATAATTTTATTACATGATGATAATTCCCTGCAGAAACCAGTTCTCTGAGAGTACGAAATAATGGTTTAACTTTCCTATATCTGTGCTCACGTTTCTTGGGTTCTATTATTTTAAAAAGGTAACAATAGGTGCGCTGTTACGGAATTAAATGTCAACGATCATAATAATATCAATCATTGTATAACTTGGAACTTCCTTGTATTCTACTATTAGAAATAATTGCTAAGAAATGCAAGCTATATTAACAGGAGAAATTGATTGTCGGAAAAATCTTTGTGAAGAAAATGTGAATATGTTCAATTATTAAAGTTTTGCAGACACATTTACTTCTTACAAGTTCTGCCTCTGCAGATTTTTACTTTTAACATCACTGGAGATACTGCTTGCCTTTCCTTTTATATATCTTGTGTATGTATTATTTGTTGGATGCAGGTTCGAGGTGTGAGAAGTTTATAAACTTGCTTAATGCAGAGTTTGTACAGACTATCAGTTCTGAACCATCTATATGGAGTGTACTGGGAAGGAGAAAAGTTACAGCTCTGTAGTAAAGTGTAAGCTCCAACGTGATATTATGGATTCACTACTTTACTCCCTCAGCACTTGTCGCTATTGCTTGTAGGGAGAAGCAGCGGTAGGTTCGACTCTTTCTCTAGGCTATCCGGAGAGTCCCGAATTCGGACTCATAGGTTTCCGGAATTTACGTAGGCACTTGACTAGTATATCCAGAGACTGAGTTTCTCAAATATACCTCCTAGCTTTCTCCTTCCTATACTGTATTATACAAGTATTATAAATGCGCTAAGGTAACCTCCAGCCCGGTCCGATCGATGACATTCGAGTGCTAACTTCAATTTATTTCTTCAGTATTTTTTCCCTTTTGTTGTGATATTTATAGGGTCTCAGTTCCCAACAATAACAACCTTTAGTCAAGGGCATTTGCGTCAACTCAAGTAAGTTCCACATCAAGTGTTTTTTTACATAAACTTCTTTTTTCCAAATAAAATCTAACTTAATGTAAGTCACAAAAGCGTAGCCATGCCTCAGAATTGCACATTACGTTAGGCAACAGCTTTGCCTTTCCTGGTATAGTGCACTTACTGTTAGTAACAATAAGGAATGTTCTGGACATGCTTAAATATTTTTTCCCACAAGATATGTATTTGTATGGTGGGGTAATCTATTTTGGATATGAGTGGGAGCCTGGCAAAATTTGCAGATGACATTTTGAATTTCATCTCATATTTTGTTTAAATAGAGCTTTTGTGTATTATAAAATATATTTTTTTGAGAATTCATCTGCTTAATTGTTCAATATATTAAATGTTTTGTGATGTATATATTTACCATATTTTTTCCAGTAGACATGGCGCCGCACAGTGTGTCCGACCCAGTCCCACAGTCTGACACAGGTCAAGTGAAGAGGAAGGAAATTTTGTACGAAGGCTACTATTATGATGTGACAGAGTGGGTGAAGCGTCATCCGGGCGGGAGGATCATAGAGTTTTATACAGAGAGCGGTGAAGATGCAACCCTAGCCGTGCAACAATTCCATCAAAGGTCAACAGGCCGGGTGATGAACATTATGAAGTCGTTAAAGCGCCGTCCTGCCACTGATCAAGAAAGTGAGTATTGAGTATTTCCACGCCAGTTGACCTTTTGTTTTGAGTTTATAAAGTATGCGTGATTAGATAAATTTGGGAAGATGCCTTGATAGTTATGAGTTGACTTGAGGTGTTGATCCTTTGCTTTGGTTATTTAGTGGGTCTGGATGATGAAACTCTGAAAAGACACCGTGCTCTGACTGCGGACTTCACGAAACTCTACCGGGATCTAGAAGTTGAAGGCTACTTCAAGCCGTCCCCTGGTCACATTGCCTATCGAGTCGTCGAGCTTTTCTTACTCATGACTGCAGGGATCTATCTCATACAGCAGGACTGTGGAGTATGTTGTACCCTTGGAGTGATGTCCTTCGCATTGTTCCAGGGTCGCTGTGGCTGGCTTCAACACGAGGGAGGTCATCACTCCTTGACGGGCAACTCCAAGGTGGATCGGTTCATTCAGGCTATATTCTATGGTGAGATCATATATGACTTCTAAGATTCTCTTATCTCTTCAATTTGATTTTTTTTGTGAAGAAACTAGTCACATATTTTTTGTCTTTTGAAATTTCTTGTTCAAAAATTTTGTGAATATTGCGATGGGTAATGGTCAAATCATAAAAAATATGTGCTGTACAATAATCTTATATTTTGTAAGACATGATGGGGTATGTACAAATAATTTGTTAATTCTTAGAGGCTGTTTTAATTTTTTTAATGTCAATTGTTTCAATTTTGTGCAGGAGTTGGAGATGGAATGGCTTCATCCTGGTGGTCAAGTCAGCACAACCGTCATCATGCAATGCCACAGCGCTTGAAGCGGGATGTGGACTTGGAGACGCTGCCCCTCCTGGCTTTTAATTCCAAAGTGGTCAGGAATCCTAAACACGGGAAGAGTTTCTTCGTACAAAATCAGGTAATTTTTTGTTCTATCTGTTGGAAAAAAATATCCTCGACGTTGCAAATCTCAGTATGCATGTTGCAGGTATTCTCCCCTATGTGTTACTGTAAGAGTAGTTTCTCTATATAAGGGGCAGAATAATATTTAGACAAAATCGAATGTTTTCAACAATATTATTTTTACTCCCTATAAATCAGTTCAAATTGGTCTACACATTATACATACATATATGTAATCTTTAACTCTGCTTGGATTTTCAGGCAACTCTGTTCCTAGCAATTGATACTCTGTTGGTGGCGACCATGTGGAAGCTATACCTCCATCCCAGGTATGTGATCCAGAGGAAACGATACCATGAGCTCTTCTTCATGATCCTCCACTATGCCTTCGCTTACTCTGTTGGTTTCTTCCCCTACATGACTTCCGTCTGGCTAGCCTCCATTTACATCTTCGGGAATTTTTCACTCTCCCACACTCACCTCCCTGTAACCCAAGGCCCGCTCCACTGGGTGGAGTATGCATTCCTCCACACATTGGATATAGAAACGTCCTGGTGGTGTGACTGGTGGATGGCTTACCTCAACTACCAAATCGAGCACCACTTGTTCCCTACCATGCCGCAGTTCCGTCATAGACTGATCCGAGACCGGGTCCGGGCACTCGCTGCAAAACATAACATCCCGTTCTACTGCTCTTCTTATGGGGATGCTGTTATGAAGACGTACGGGAACCTCCTTGAGGTATCCAAGGAGCTCCGACACTAGAAATTTCCTCCCACGAACTCTTGTTTGTTAGGATTATTATGACTTTTTAACATTTTCAGTTAATTTCCCTGTCTTTTGTTCACCTCTGACTTTTGCCTGTGTTATTTTTGTAGGGAATTAACATTTTAGTCACATAGTACTTGCACTGTGTTACTTATACAGACGATAGCATTTTTTGTACTGTGATTAGAGCATGCGTAAGCAGTAGGACGATCGGCTTTGTACTTTTGTGCATTCGCTGAATTACGTGTGACTTGAATGTTTTTAGGAACGAGACCTTTTTGGCACTACAACAAGCGTTGCAAATTAATTACTTGAACAATAAATTGTGCATTGCTTTGAAAAGTCACTGCAATAACTTTGATGTAAGGATTTATTGTATTGTGAGTAGGAAAAGTCTCTGTACAGCGATCAACTTAAATGTTATCTCTAAATGTCGTTTGTTTCCTTTGGTGTGATTATTGTATCAATTATCCAGGGATGGAGTTCATTCAAAATCACATGTAGCTTATTATATTAGTTTAGAAATATGCACGTAACACACTGTCAAGGCTGGTGGTATATGTGTTTCAATATATGGAAAGAGTCCGCATTAATGATACCGTAATCTTTTATTGTTGGTGAGACTATAGGAGTAAGTACTTAAACATATTGGTAACACATGTACTAAAATAGTTTGAGTAGCTTTTAGTGAGAGTCTTTCCGGCTATATCAATAATTGGAAGGGAATTGATGTGAAGTCTATGAACATAATTATGCATTTGCACATCATGCAGAAAATTTAATATCAATAATGACATCGTTGTGCACTGGATTTATTGTTATGTAACTTTGCTTGTGTTATTCATTGTGTAGAGGGTCAGTTTAGTCAATTGCTTTATATGGCACTATAAACTTAATCAAGTTATAATACTTGTGTTATAAGTAACCTGTGTTAACTTAAACGAAAGCCAA
This sequence comes from Allacma fusca, assembly GCA_947179485.1. Lineage (NCBI taxonomy): Eukaryota > Metazoa > Arthropoda > Collembola > Symphypleona > Sminthuridae > Allacma > Allacma fusca. The sequence continues at coordinate 25,286,692 of OX359246.1, forward strand.
GTGTAACTTATACAATGGATGTTTTTAGGGCTTTAGTCATAGTTCACTGTATATGTCTTTAGGAACATGAAGGAGCTGGAATTGCTATTTTTGTCTAATAACAAATTTCTTTCTGCAATGACATGTTTGGATTACGGAGATTGAGAAAAGTAACTTCTGGATTGGATGAAGCAGTTTGTGATCAATATTTATTGCTATGGGAATGTAAAGACAGGAAATGTGGAATGCATGTCCCGTATACATGTGTGTAATTACTCCAGTATTGTTTAGTTCTGGGAGCATAATATTTACATTTATTTAAAAGATGATGTTGTAGTCAATCATATTTGCTCACTTATTATTGTTTTATTATCAGTCTGAATTGCAGGTATTTCAGTGTTTAAATTGTTTACAAGAATGTCAGAGAAGATTGCAGATTCCAGGAAATTATTATTATTGTACAGTTCCTGGAAATTATTGGGTGTTTGACAAGAGTCATTTAAATACATATGTTATTTATTTAATTTTGCTTTAGAGTCTCTACGACAATTTAACAGAGCTGGGATTTTTTTAGCTCTGGGAATGTTGTATGGATTAACCATGCAGAAGGAATACACGTGTGTTTTTTTGACAGTATCTTTTGATCTGAACAATTACTTTTGATCTGAACAATGCGGTTTTTGGTCTGGTTTGATGTAGAAGTTGCAAGTACCTGCAAGTTAGATTATTTTGGATAGAGATGTACCTATAAATATTTATTCCTTGTGTTCTGACTCTGTATTGTGACAAAATCAATAAACGTATCAATGTCTATAAAGTCGGGTTGACAAGTTAATTATGAGCGTATCAGCTCTCATAAAATCTTCACAAATGCGTAATGCGTCAACGTTCACATTGATCGCACTATTTATAGCCCTCAAATTTGATGTGCCACGCAGCTTTATACTTGCCATTGAATAAAGTTTATTCTGATTCATGCAAGTTTTTACAATCAGATTTGCCAATAGGTTTTTGCTTAATATTGATGTCAACATATTTTTTTCCCTAATAATTTTTTGCTAGCCCCTTCTTTTGTCATCCGTAAAAAGCCATACATAGTTTAATTTAGAAGTTTCAATTGAAGCTAAGTATAATGTTTACATCATATTTCATAATTATTGTAGTTGTATTTAACTACCATCCTGAGCACAAAATGTCTAAATTATTTTGCAATTAATTACAGGATCCAGATAATTACATATTTTCACTTCCCGCAGTTTCACAACAAAAATATTCAATTTTTTTAAACAGTTCATGATCAGAAAGTAATGGACATTTTTAATTATCACTTTACAATTGACAATTACCCTTTTATATTAAGGATTAAAAACAAGCTCCAATCTCATAATAGTTTTCGTACATCTTTATAACTGGTGGAAAAATTACCAAAACATTTTAATATTTATAAGTCGTAACCACAATATTATAGGTTAGCAGGTGTTTTTCATTAAAATTGGCTTTAGTGTGTGGACTGCGTTTTGGGAAGGATAGCATTTTAGGTGCTGGCATTATTTACAAAGGTACATAGCTTCAATTCTCACACAAAACAGAAAAAATTGGAAGTCTTCTGAGCTGAAAGTGTCAAGGGATATTTATGTTACTACAAAGTTTACACTTTCCTCATATAATTCGGCAAATTTTCTTGATTAGACCACTGTCTATTTACTGTGTTGTTACGCAATTAAGGATGCTTCCAAATTTTTAATGCTACAACGTATTTTCCCTTTACTTCTTGGTTATGTAGTTACTATGTATGTACCCAGACTTTAAAACAAAATCTAGACGCATAGAAATATTTTTCTGACAGTATATGCGTCATGTGCTTCCATGCTAAACGTTACCCCTATTTACATAATTTGATTTATAACCACACAGACATTCCATCCGATGGGATGCAGTTACGAGGAACTTCGACTGCTTTTGTAGGGCAAAGATCTGATAATAAATCCAAAGTTTTGGAAATTTCAAACTACCTGGCGAATTCCAAAAAACTTAATTACTATAGTTCTCAAGATTCCGAATTATGTTTCTTCGTATTGGATGGTTTACAAAAACGGCTGAGTATACAATACAGTAATTTTGTAGTATATCTCTAGATTATTATTATTGCATTCATATAGACAATAGTCATTATATTATTGTTAAAATAATAACGTACAGGATAAACAAAACTCACTCTCAGTATAAAAAGCGCTCAAAATGGGACAACACTGGAATATCGACCAAGCCATAACTCCATAATTAATATTCTAGTAAATTTGAGCGCTTCCTTTATTGTTTGAATTCTCAAAAATAGTACATCATCCTGCTGTTTTTCGGAAATTTAACAATTATGTATTTTTTTAAATGTAGCAAAAAATTTTATACATAAACACATCCATCGGCAATATCGGCATGCAGGAAAAAGCAGTTACTGTTATTTGCATCCCTCCAATGTTGTCTCCAATTTAGTTTGATTACATGCATACTGTAGTCCCAGATGGTAACATGCGGACTTTGGGGTATTGTATGCAAAAATTAAAAATAGTCAAAATACTTACCCTTGTGCACATACATAGTTTAGTGTTTCGTATCACATTACCCATTACTCCTTTTGCAAGTCGATAGCACTAACAATAAGCGCAGTTCTATAATATTCCATATTTGACGGTCACTGGGTCTTGTAACCATACCCGCTAGTTCAGCCCTCCATGATCAATGCCTAATCCTTAAATTTCACACAAATTTCTACACTTGCATGAATTGATGCCTCATTCACAGCTGTCACTTGAAATTGAAGTTGTTTTTTATCCACAATTTAAACGTACAGATGCAGCCGTTCAGTGCATAAGAAGGGACGTTTCCAAGGTTTTTGCTGAATCAGGGCAATAAACATTTTCTACAGACGCAACCGTTTAAACTGACTAGACGTATTAAATTTCATACGAAATTTTTTTTTCGAAACGCGTTACTGCCGTTACTTCCAAGAGACAGCGTACTGTACTCATCTCAAGACTCCAGTATTACAAATGTTGTAAGTTCTGGAGCGTAGCAGTCATTAATGGTAGGCCCTGATTCTGAATATATAGTTTATGCAACTGTAATATAGTTTATTCCCAAGATTTCTAAAAATTCCAAAATAATTTAATCTGTAAATAATTTTCAGTATCCAAAGAACAAGAAACATAAAACATTCAGGGTCACTAAATGGTGAGTTTTTGAAATACAATCTGGGAATTAGTTGTAAAAATGAACTGTTTTTGACAGAGTATATGCTACTGTTTTGAGCTCTTGCCCTTACAAATGAAACCATTACTAGTGATTCTTTGATGGAATTTTTTGCAGAATTTGAAACGTCTGACAAACGACCTTCTGAGATTTACAGTGCCAGAGCTGGAAAATCTTAAAGCTTACAAAACAGAAGGGAGGAAAATTTTCTATCAAATATCAAATTTCATCAAATCAAATTCTAGGTACATTATCTCCAAGCAATTTATTGCCGGAAGTATTGGCAAGAACACTTTCTTGGGCTACAATTTAGAGCCAGGATTCGAAGTCGTACTATTTGTCAGAAATCACACTTATCTTGCAACCCTGACACCTGTCACGGAAGAGTTCCATTCAATTCTGCAAAACTTACCCTCGCGATCTGAATACTGGTCCAGTTTCGTCCTAATGCCTCCTTTACAAAATGGTTTTGGGGTCCAGTTTTCCTTTGAAACCACTATCATTGGGCAATCAACAGACCCAAAGGCAGTTACCATTGAATTCGAACTACTGCCCGCCTACGACTTCAGCAGCAATGTGGATGAGCAGACCCAGACGGTCCTGAAAAAGCTGGGATTGAGTACGAACCTGGTCATGGATAATAATATGTACAGTGGTTCCTTGTCTGAAAAAACTGTGGAGTTTGTGAAGAATCAGTCCGACTTTGTTCATAATGTTATTCGTCTCGCAAAGCTGTGGGATATGAAACTATTGGAGGATGTTCGGAGACTACGCGACGGAGATTCGGATATTTCCGAACGATCGTCCATAATTGAGCTAATTGCTATTCACGCTGCCCAACGGTCCGAAGGGGACATTCTGGAATCGTTTCGTACATTTCTTTACTTGATGATGGACATCCGTAGAGTCAACATCAATTTCTCCAATCAGAACTGTGATCAATTTCTGGGGATGAAGATCATTGATGGAGTTAATCCGTACCGGAACTATGTATGCCAATGGGCTGAGCCATGCCTGCATTAATGATTACGTACGAAGGGCTGGAAATACTAGGCGGGCCTTAAATGCTGCTGAAAACACTAGGTTTAATAATTACAGCATTGCATTGAACGACCTCATGGATTGTTTTGCTCAAGATTGGGCCTGAAACTTGTTTGAGGCATATTCTCCCTCATGGGACATAAATATTTTGACACATTGGCGTTTACTAAATTTATTTTCATAATTTTTCATTGGCTGGTGTTGAAAAATTCAGATGTAGCTGCTTTTTTCCCGAATATTTTGTAAATTTCTGAAAAATATTGTGGGATAAATCTTTTGAGGAGCTAAATATGAGGTCACTTGAATGCTGAATGCTGATAGCTACAGTAGTCGAAAAATTCTGGGGATTTGTTCTCTCTCACTTTATTGATTTAATCTATGTAATTGCAAGTCAACATTTGTGTATAGGAAATGTAAGGTTAAGAATTGTGTGAAAACTTCACATTTTCGAGTTAAAAAATTCCAGACTTTGTATTAGTTTTTACCCCTGAAACTACTATACACAGGCATTGCGACCAGGGTGAAGGAAATAAATTTTCTAAAATCTGGAATTTATGTTTTTTGGAAAAAAGATATTTTAATATGTATGTATGTGGTAGGCATGATATTATCGTTCATTTTTAAACTCTCGTTAATATATCGTTATACCGTAAAAACATGGTGGGTACTGTAAAAACAATGCAAGTGGGTTTCTTAAAGTAGTTGCACGTACCTGTTATATGTAAAATTGGCGTGAAATTCATTTTTTGGTGTAGAATTTAAGAAATGTTATTCGGAAACCAAAATTTAGTGTTATGGTAAAAATAATTACTTAAAATCAATCACCCCGTCACTGTATCCTCGTTTAAAATTTTTTCAACAATCGTATCACTTTTATCTCCTCATCCTCAATTATTATTTATTATTATTATTAAATTATCACAATAATATTATTGGACCAATTCGTTTCGGCATTTTACGAAGTTTTTTTAAATGTGTCAGAAATAATACAGATATGCCATGCAAATTTCCAGCTCTGCAAATTTGGTAAAATGGTAAATTTGATTCATAAAAAAGATGGGTTGATGGCGGCTTACGGTTTGATAATTGTTGTTGCTGTTCTTAATTAAAGTACCGACGAAACAGTGTAATAATTAAGAGTTTGAGTTTTTAATGGTTCCAGCGCTATATGATCCCGGGCATTTTGGCAGTGGACATAATTACAGTTTCAGTGATTATCGCAATACCTTATTGTGACAATATATCGTTTTAAAAAAACGCGAATTATCGTTCAATATCGTTCGTCAAAAATGTACGATATTAACGAGAATACCCATACAGCACAAACACGGCAAACTAAGGGGCCTTCATTGGCAATGGTGGTGGAATCATGGCCATGGTTCATAGGCATTGGCCCTTTGATGGGAGCATACTGGGTTACCATTAGCGACTTTCTAACGGTTTCCCTATGTTGGCCCGTTCACGAATACATTATGGTCATTTACTCCCGTTTGACCAACACAGGCCCAGTAATGGTTATCTCCAGGCTGTAACGCATGCGCAAGCACGCATTATAAAAATCGTGCCAAGATGAAGTGACGAAGGCATGGTAGTTCTAGATTGGCGGGTAGCTTACTCTTAGTGTGGTAGATCTTTTTCGATTGATCTTAACAAAGTTTTAATAGTTTTCAGTAAATTCAAATCAGTGTTGACTTTTCAAAAATACGTTCCAACATCTCGCTCACCTTTTGTGTTGTCAATAATTGAGAACTATGCCCAAGCAATCCCCACTATATGCAATTGTAGAGTTTCTGAAAGGAGACGATAAAGGACTCATACTAGTAATTCCAGTTTTGTGGATTCGTGGTGAAAATAAATGTCTTTGGCCAAAGAGCAACGGGCCCTCAATAAATGATTGGATTTTCAAATGCAAAACGCCAGCAGACAACTGGATTTTACACGAGGTAAAAATAAGGGAGTCGAACATAGGTAAGAATTGCTTTAATATAATTTTTAAATAATAAAATAACACTCCATTCAAGTTTGTATCATATCAGTTAGCAAATATATACTTCACAGTTGTAAACATTTTTATTTCGTGACATTGCAGACAATTATAATAAAGCAAAGCGTCATCTCAACCGTGTTGTCCAGGAAAAGGAGAGGCTTGAAACAGATGTCGAGCCAAGCTCTCACAGGTCCCGGAAACAGAAGGATTTTCCACACTTTGTTTCTGCTTCAGAATCCGAGTCAGCTGACAAAAGCAATTCTAACTGCAGTAGCCACGAGGGAATTAATGTAACATTCAACGTTCCCAGTGATAACGTGCTATTTGGTAATTAGAATTTTACGATGGTAAAGTAGAGATCAGTAGTTTCTTGGCTTAGGCATTAACATGCATAATATTAGTTTTTTAGGGTGGCGTCAGCCTCCTAGTAAAATAGTCTTGTCCGTACGTTCGTGTGTCCTTCCGCACGATTACACAAAAACCGCTGGTCCGATTTCAATCAAAGTTTTTGTGGACATTACTTGCGTCAAAAGTAAGGCTAAGTTCTTAGTTGGTTGAAATCGGCCGGATAGTTTTTGAGAAAAAAATTGTTGATTTTTGGTCTTCAAGTCAAATGACAGTTATCTCCAAAACTACTGAATGTATTTCAATGAAATTTTTTGTGAATGTTGCTTATGTAAATAGTAATAGCTGTTAATGTTGTTGAAATCGGCCTTGTAATTTTTTCGAAAGAAATTCTTGAAATTTTGAACTTCAAGTCAAATTACAGCTATCTCTAAAACTATAGAATCGATTTCAACGAAATGTTTTGTGAACATTGCTTATGTAAATCGGAATGGTTATTGTGTGATGTGGTTGAAATTGGCCCGATAGTTTAAAAAAATCTGAAATTTTGAAAACAGCTCAAAATTCATGCTACTTTGACGGCGGTGGCTGACGCCACCCTACGCGAAGCCTCAAATTATCGCGTAGCGATGATTTTTTTAAAAATAATCTAATGCGGTTCTAGCTCACATTCGTTGTACGATAAATTAGGTACACAAGCAAAAACCATATCCAAACAAAAAACGAGCGACCACGTGAGTCCAGATCAAATTCAACTGCCCGGTGAAGGGCGACAAGACGGGTGCGAAATCTTGCAAGAGCAACGACGTACGTTTTAAATGCGCGAAATCACTGAAATATTACAGCTGTTGTGATTTCAGTAAAATTAAATTATTATTCCTATCAGGTTTCCAGGAAGTAGTTCTCAAGAGGCTAGCAACTATTGAGCTGGAAGTAAAGGAAGTAAAAGGATTGATTTTGGCTCAGGACAGTTCTCTGCCAGAGTTTGAAGGTGTTCCGGACTTACCTGTAGAAACTGACGTTCAGTACCACGAACTTTGCAGAAGATTGCAAGCCCACGATTCCCAAGAAAGGAGCAAATTGGTAAATAATTTGTATTCCCTGAACTTAAATTCACGTATTTACAAAAGATAATTTACGGCGTTTTTTAAGTCTAAAGTTATTAGTTGATTGTGTTTCTACAGATTCGCGTATTAAGTTTGATTGGCGGAAGTAATGCCGATCAGGCTACAAGGAGGATATTAGCTCGGCTTCTCGCGAATGAATTGACTAATAAAATGAACTTCTCGGGTAAAAATGGCAAAATCAATTTCGTATCTAGTCTATTATACAGAGTTGTTGTAGGTATGTACATTTTGTACTTGAATAATTTGCATACTCTATGCTAATATTGTGAGTACCTTGTAATCTTATTTTGTTTCGAAATTGTGACGTTTTAATATGTTAGTGGTTAACCCAGAGATGGCCACACTACTCTACTTTTTAGTAGTGGTAGTGGAATAGTGGCAAAAAGTAGAGTAGTTGTTGAAAATGAAATAAAATAATATTTATTGGTAGTGTAGGACGAAGAAGACATGAGCAGGCAAGTAAATAGTAGTAACTACTAGTGCCCGTTCACCATTGTTCCTAAAATGTAGTGTAGAATAGTGGAACCGACGATAGTTTGGATGAATTCTAAAAGTAGTTTACATGCATACTCAAAGTCCCATAAAAAGTAGTGCTACCCGAGTAAGCACTATACTTAAACATGGAATGTGTGATTATGTCTTTTCATAACTTTCTATATATTACACCGTTACACCGAGTTTCGATACTCGAAATATTATTGCGCGATTGCCTGCATGGATATATGTAGTAACATCTTGTATTTGTATTGGAGCATTGCGCATTCTACTTTGTGATCATTTTTAGCAGCAATTGAACTTGCAAAAGCAAAATCTTAGTATTGATCTCTATTTATTAGTGCTTTATCCTCCGTTAATTAACAGTTCTAAAATTCAAGCCAAATCCAGATTATGGCAGATTCCGCACATATAATGGCAACGGACGGCTGGCTTTTACTTTCCCGACCAGATTTTCGAATACTACCACCTACCACCTGACATACCACTTTACATACCACCTACCGGTAATTCTGCATACCACCTACCACCTTACATACCACCTACCGGCAGTCTTATATACCACCTACTGTTTTGGTGGTAGGTTTGGGAGGTATGTTGGTGGTATGTTGGTGGTATGTTTTGGTGGTATGTTTTGGTGGTATGTTGGTGGTATGTTTTGGTGGTATGTTGGTGGTATGTTTTGGTGGTATGTTGGTGGTATGTTTTGGTGGTATGTTGGTGGTATGTTGGTGGTATGTTTTGGTGGTATGTTGGTGGTATGTTTTGGTGGTATGTTGGTGGTATGTTTTGGTGGTATGTTGGTGGTATGTTGGTGGTATGTTGGTGGTATGTTGGTGGTATGTTTTGGTGGTATGTTGGTGGTATGTTTTGGTGGTATGTTGGTGGTATGTTTTGGTGGTATGTTTTGGTGGTATGTTGGTGGTATGTTTTGGTGGTATGTTGGTGGTATGTTTTGGTGGTATGTTTTGGTGGTATGTTTTGGTGGTCTATTTCAATGGTATGCTGTTGGCACCTTTCGGTGGTATGTTTCTGTGGTCTATTCATATATTGTAAATCCAATCAATTACAAGACTGTAATAATTTATTACAGAGTCTCTCAGACGTACTTCAGCATTTCGTGATACTCCAGAGTCCACTGTTGAAGAGGTAACCAAACGTTGGCTTCTTGGATCGGAAGATCGGGGAGGTGGACGAGAGAAGAGAAGAGAAAAAGCGAAACTCCGCGAACCTAAAAACATCTAAAAATGACATCAGAGAGAACGAAGCGAAGAAGGAAGGAGAAGACAGTCAATAATGATTTGAATTTTATTCGGACCAATAGCAGTGTAAATAATAATGTAAATAGGCAAGCTTCACAATTTAACATTATATCCCAGTCGACCATGTCCGTACCATTTGTAAATGAAAGCAGTGTTAACTTTGAAACTTTTGATGATCTGGAAAATGTTAGTAACTTTGACTCTGATTGTAGTGATTCTTGCAGTAGCACCGATTCAGAACTTGATAAAGACTACGAATTTGTCCCAAAATTAAGATGGTGGGCTATCATCAATAGTGTACCTCATTCAACTATTAATAACCTAATATCTATTCTTCCGGGTAAAATTGCGTCTAAACTCCCCAAAGACGCTCGAACACTTTTAAAAACGGAACGAAAAATTTCTATAAAGTATTTAGCAGGCGGGAAGTATTATTATTTTGGTTTAAAGGATGGAATATTACGTAGTATTTGCAACAATCGAATTTTTTATGTAAATCGTGGGATTAACATTCAGATCAATGTAGACGGATTGCCCCTTTACAAAAGTTCAAACAGTCAGCTATGGCCAATTTTAGGGAACGTTGAGCAATGTGGGCCATTTGTCATAGCGCTTTTTTATGGTAATTGTAAACCTGTAAATTGTAACGAGTTTTTGAAGGATTTTGTGCAGGAAGCAAAACTGTACGAAACTACTGGTGTGGAATTAGACGGCTATGTGTACAAAGTTGTCATATCGGCTATTATCGCTGATGCTCCCGCCAGAAGCTTCCTAAAATGTGTAAAAAATCACAATTCTTATTATAGTTGTGAAAAATGCAAAGCAAAAGGTATTTGGTTAAGGAAAGTAATTTTACCAGTAGTTTCTTTTCGTTTGAGGACTGACAATGAGTTTCTAGGATTAACTGACCGAAATCATCAAAACGGAGAGTCACTGCTTTCAAAATTACAAATAGGATTAGTCTCTGGCATTCCCCTCGATTATATGCACCTTGTTTGTCTGGGGATTATGCGAAAACTTTTGTACACATGGGTAGAAGGTCCCCTGGTACATAGACTTGGTTCGTCACAAAAGCTTCAAGTATCAGAATTATTAAAGTGTTTGAAAGCTTCCATTCCAAGAGAATTTTCAAGAAAAACAAGAGGACTGAATGAAATTCATCATTATAAGGCCACGGAGTTTAGACTATTATTGATTTATACCGGTGTTGTAGTTTTTAAGGATATTTTAAGTGCAAAAAAATACGAGCATTTCTTAATTTTGCATGCCGGAATTTTTATTTTGTTATGTAGTAGTGCTAACCACGGCGAGTGGAACCAACTAGCAAAACAACCATTACAACATTTCGTGGCTTTAATGAAGGACTTGTATGGGAAGGAGTATATCACATACAATTTTCACAGCTTAATACATTTAGCTGATGATTCATTAAAACATGGAGAATTAGATAGTTTTAGCGCTTTTCCTTTCGAAAATTATATGCAAACCTTCAAAAAATTGGTTCGGAAGGCGGAGAAACCGCTAGAGCAAATTGTTAAGCGTATTTTAGAAGCAGATTGTATGCCCCTGTCCGAAGGTCAAAAGGTTAATGATGTTAATGTTTTATCTTCTGGGAACATTATGTATAAAAATCATTTAGTTAGTTCCGAAAGAGGCAATAATTGTTTTGCTATTAACACTGGGGATGTTATAGTGATTACAGAGATAATAATACGTGCAGCTAAGAATGTTTCAATTAGATATAAAAAGTTTGTTTCTGCCATACCACTTAAGTACTACCCTATTGACAGTAGAAAACTTGCAATATACTGTTATGATTTAAATAAATTAAGCGCTGAGGAATATTGTGATGACATACGAATTTTAAGGCAAAAGTATGTGTTGCTTCCAAGTAGTTCTCAGTATGTATGTATACCATATACGAAAGCATTGTAATGAAAATTGTAATGAAATTTATTTTGTACAATAAAGTTAATAATGCAAAAATTTATTCATATATTTGTACAATCATTTTCCTAAATTCGACCGAGAAGCATATTTTCCATGCAGAGGGCAGCACATATGGCATGCTGGTCCGCTACTGGCCGGTTTAATGATTTGCTGCAGGCCCCGTTAAGCGACCATTACTTTGCCATCAACGGCCCGCTGTTTCGGGAGTTTGTACGGCCCCTGCGGACAAAGTAGTATATTGGGCCAGCAATGGAGTTGGTGGCCAGCAGTTAAAGGCCCAGCATGGGGCCCTCACATTGTGTTGTATGGGTATCGTATCGTTATATCGTAAATATCATGCCTAGTATGTGGACATGAAATTGTTTGCAGAAGTGTCCTTTGCATGAGTTAAGTTGCAGGGGGAGCTAAAATGGTTATTTTGTGGATAACTGGATGTATTTAATTCCCAAACATGAAATAATAGTTTTTTGTATACAACTGAAATACAATAAATATAGGCTTGGTAATATAAAATTTGGGCTTCATTTTTGCGTGACAAGCTCATTAATAAATCCCGAAGAGGTGATGGCATTAATATGAGTTTCTTTGTTAATTCTCTACGATTGTGAGAAGATATATATTAAATTTAATAATAAAATGTATGTATATAAATATGGAGTAATCAGTTTAATTAGGTTTTATGCATTGTGGAATAGGTCTGGTAATAAAAATTAATGAGCCTACTAGTTTGCTCTCCGGGATCTGACAGCTTCTAGTATATCCCCTGCAGTTGACTCACTGTCTATTATATCAGTACGCCTTCAAATATTTTTCCCTCATTGGGAATTTGAGACCGAGCTCTTACGACTACCACGTTTGTTGCACGATGCATTTTGAAACATTTTGACAACAAATATGAAAATAAAAGCAATTTTATTATGAAATGCATCCTTGTGTGTGTGCTATATACATATGTGCTATTGAAGTAAGTAATCTGCCGTTTTTGGACTAATTAATCTGTGATGTCTTTTTTTGTGAACGAGGCCCAAGTGGGATCTAATAAGGGACGGTTATTATGAATAAATACGTTTTAAAAATAAATCTTACAATACCCCTTTTCTCATCTCGAGTCCTAGTCAGTCTCCCTAGAATATTTAGTCACTTCTAATTAGTCTCATTGTCAACCCCCAATATTTTTAATACATTCCGTCTCATTGTCAGTCCCACTCACAATGAGTCCCCAGTCAGTCTTATATTACTCAACCCAATCCTTCCTTTGAGGGATTCTAGGAGTAGACCTAACTGTGTACATCTTCCCCATTCTGCTGTCATTCGACTACAGTGTGTAATGTACTTACAGTATAGCGTCAAAAGAATAATAGCATTAAAAATGAGTCACACGGAAAATTCTCAAGCTTCACAAATGTCAATTGTCAGCTCATTCTCAAACGTTCTACGAACATTTTCTTACCAAAATTTTAACGTCCAGTCTGTGAGCATTCTTTAATTCGTACATTTCGTACCGACGTCGTTGAGGAATTTTATCATCTCCATGCCCACAGTTCATTTGATGACATTATGTAACTTTTGCTTCATCAGCAATAAGCATCTGCGATATGAGAGAACAGAAGGCTCTATTTCGCCGAGAACGTATTGAGTCCCAGAGTTTACAAATACTAACGTCTCTCTTGTATTTTTATGGAATCATCAATTCATTATTACGATTCCGAGAATCCATAATGTTTTAAATCCCGTAGTTTATACTAGCCATTCAAGTTTAGCCCTACCTTTGACCTACTCAATTCCAAGGATAGTCTGACAATCCCAATACAATTTAATTTTTTAAATAAAAGAATTTTCCCTTCCAGAGCTTCAAGTAGTTACACACGATGGTAAGATTTCCTTCACAGTCACGTTCGTTTTGATAATTTAAAAAAAATATAATGTTGCGATTTACAGGAAGTAGCAGGGACGGGGCGCTGTTTTGCTAATTCCATTTTTTTTGTTCACATGATGCCAGCAAAAATAATTGTCGCGCCTATAAAAATGACAAATAATATTGAAACTTGTTTATTTTTGCAGTCTTTGGCACGTCTGAGTAACGACTGTATTATTCTCGTGAGGTAGCGTGAATGGAAAATGAATGATGAGAATAACGACGTTGTAGAATAGGAAAGAAGAGAGTATTTATTCAAGAAAGTCCGAATGTATAAAGAGGGAGAGAAGGTGTGTAAAGGGTGAGAGTCGGAGGAAGAGTCCTCGTGGGCATGAGAGTGTGTATTCTCAGGCCCTGCAATGGTAAGGATTGTGAGTGCAGGTTGAGACAGGATTATTCCTGTTGAGACAAGAATAGACAGGAACGGGCGAGGTAGGACGTGTGGGCAAAAGACACGTGCCGATGTACATACATACATGAATGCTCATATAATAATGCCTTGTATATGTAATCTTCACACATCCTCTCCTTTAAGATTGCGAAATCTGTAAGTGTAAAAGAATAGAAACAACAACATAGCATGTGAAAATAATTATGCCACGTATTCGTGATTCTTCCGGATCTGGTCTTCTGTACTGGCTCGGATCTACTTGGTCTTGGAAGAGTAGATGCCTTGACTCGGACTCGGAGTCTTGACCTGTTTGAAGTGACTGGGAGTCGTACTATACGGGATGATCTCGGTCTTCGCCGGGCTCGGCGTTGATGGTGGTTCTTCAGGAGGTGTTACAAACTCTTGTTTCTTGACTGGAGTTGTCATGGGATATAGTTGTGAAGTGTTCCTCCTGTATGTGCCGTGGGGGGTTTGAACGTTATAGGACCTGGGTTCCTTTGTCGGGCTTTGAATTGTTCCCCAAAGTTGTTTGTCCTTGATCCAGACTTGTTGTCCAATTGACAGGTCTGGTTTTTCCACGACGCCGTGTCGCTGGTCAAAATTCTCCTTGCTCTTCTGTTTCTTAGAGGCTTCAAAATCTTTGACTTTCTTTGCATTCACTGCTTTGGGCTGAAGTAGCTTTTGAGTTGTGGGTAAGCTTGTCCTTAGGCGGCGTCCCATCAATAACTGAGATGGACTGTATCCGTTGTCCAGTGGAGTACTCCTGTACTCTAGTAGTGCTTCTTGAAAATCTTTCGGATTTTTCTTTAGCAATTGTTTGATGGTTTTGACCATCACCTCGATGAACCCATTGCTTTGTGGGTAATGAGGACGGGATGTAGTATGCTGGAATCCCCATTTGGTTGCAAATGATTTAAATGCCTCTTGGAACTGAGGCCCATTGTCTGATCTGACAATGTCTGGTATGCCGTGTCTGGCAAAAATGGATTTGCAATGCGTAATGATTGCTTCCGAAGTGGTGCTTGACAATGGCACTATTTCCGGGTATCTTGAATAATAGTCGGAGACTATTAGGTAATTTCTTCCTTCGTTATGGAAGAGATCCATGCCGATTGTTGACCATGGACGGGTTGGGAACTCACTTGAAATTAGTGGCTCCATCCTCTCCTTTCGGTGAGGGATGCAAGTTGTACAATTATTAATTAACTTGCGAATATCTCTTGATATTCCTGGCCACCACACAGAAGTGCGGGCCCTTGCTCTTGCCTTGGAAATTCCCATGTGTCCTGCATGGACACGTTGTAAGAGCTCTGATTGTAAAATCTTGGGAATGATGAGGCGGTTGCCTCGCATCAGTAAGTTTCCCTGGACTGTGATGTCCTCTTTATGAGTGTAAAATTTCCTCAAATTGTCCGGTAATTTCTTGAGGGGAGGCCAGTTGGATCGGCTGTATTCTGCTAATTGTTGGCATATAGCATCCTTCTGCTGAGCCTTCTTGATTTCCTCTAGCTTGGTAAGCATGGTGCTTGGTAGAGAATCAATGAATAATGAGATTGCTGCATCGCAATCTGCTGTAAAATCTTGATTACCCACTGTAGGTAGTGGTTGCCGCGACAAAAAGTCGGCTGCTATCAAGTTCTTCCCTGGCGTATGGAATATGCTGAAGTCGTATCGCATCATGCGAAGTCTAAATCTCTGGAGTCTGGGAGACAATTCGTCCAAATGTTTTGTCTTCAGTTTTGCAAGTAGAGGTTTATGGTCGGTCTCGACCTGAAACTGTAGACCAGTGAGAAATACTTGAAATTTCTCGCAGGCCCAGACTATGCCTAAGCATTCTTTTTCAATCTGGGCATAGTTTTTCTCAGCAGCTGAGAGTGTGCGAGAGGCACACGCAACTAGTCTCCAGTTTCCATCTGGTTGCTTTTGCTTGAGTATGGCTCCTAAGCCATACGATGAAGCATCAGTTGAAACTGTAGTTGGAGAGTTAGGATTGTAGATAGAAAGGACAGGGGCGGACGTTAATAGGCTTATTAACGTGGCATGTGCCTTCTGCTCTACGGGTCCCCATTTGAATTCTGCATCCTTTTTGAGTAAGGCATACAGTGGTTCCATGATAGTGGACAAGTTCGGAATGAACTGTCGGACGTACATTACGAATCCTACGAAACTTCGTACATCAGAAGTATCCTTGGGTGGAGGTAGATTCACGATGGCTTTTAGCCGTTTTGGGTCGATTTCAATTCCGTTGGCTGATATGATGTGTCCTAGGAACTTGACTTTCTTCACACCAAATTCACATTTGTCGGCATTCAATGTAATGCCTTTGTCCTGTAGACGTTGTAAAACCAATCTGAGGTTTCTGTCATGCTCATCCTGGGTTTTCCCCCAGACGAGCCAATCATCCGTATGATGGATGACAGGTAGTCCAGTTAAAGCTTCAGACATTCTCTTCTGGTAGTGCTCTGGGGCACTGCTAATACCGAAGGGTAGTCTCAAGCAGCAATATCTCCCAAAAGGAGTGATAAAAGTAGTTAACTTCTGACTAGCCTCTGCTAATTTGATTTGGTGAAACCCTTGTCGGTTGTCACCTTTGGAGAAAATGACCGCTCCATGTATCTTAGCTAATGTCTCGGAGACTACGGGCATCGGATGATATTCCATAGCTATGGATTCATTCAACTTTGTGAAATCCTTACAGAGTCTGATGTCACCATTGGGCTTCTTAACAACCACAATGGGTGAGCACCAATCAGTGGGCTCATCTATAGGTTTGATAACCTCCTGTTCTACTAGTTTCTCTAACTCTACTTTTAATTTCCCTAGTAGTGGAATTGCAACTTTTCTAGGCTGGGCTATAGCGTAAGGCTGTGCCCCTTCTTTGAGCCTAATCGTATAAGGTTTGGTCATTGTTCCTAAACCCTGAAATAATTTTGGAAATTCTGATTGTGGAACTACGCTAGTGTAGCTTCCTACTGTGTCAATCGAATTATTTGTAAGCTTGATTAATTTCAAATCCAAGCATTCGTTGCGCCCTAACAGCGGCTGTCTAAGACCCATGGCAACGTAAATGTCTGCCTTGGTCGTGTGGGCCTTGTAAGATAATAAAGCTTTAAACCTACCAGTGATTTGCAGAGCTGTACCGTTAGCTGCTCGAAATGCACGGTCTGTAGGTCTCAAATGAGGAATCGCCCTCGATAGTGAAGTTTGGAAAATGTGTTCCGGAATTATTGTAAAATCCGCACCGGTATCCAGTTTGAAAATGATGGGGACATTTCCCACCGTGACTGCAGTTGACCAGCTACGCTTGGGATGATCTTCAGCCAAGTTGGGGGTTGTACTTGACCGCCCGTTAATCCTGCTGACTTCTCCCGTAAAAGCACTGTGGTCTGAGTCGTCATCCGTAATTTCCGTAACCTCCTCAGCAACTTCATGTACCTTGGTTTGGATTTGGATTTGGATTTACACATCTTCCCATAATGTCCTAATTTGCCGCAATTATTGCACTTTTTCTCTTTAGCGGGGCACTCTTCTTTAGAATGTTTATTTGCTCCGCCGCAGTTGTAGCATTCCCATTTGTTTGTAGTTTTGTTATTAGGTTTTCCTTTGAACCGGGAGCCTTTCTTCATGAAGACTCTGTCCGCGTCCGAAGTTTTCCCAGAAATAACATCTTGCTGTAGTTTTAGCTTTGCTTGCATTTTGACATAAGTGGTTGCCTCTTCAAGAGTAAGCTTGTCCCTAGCCTGTAATTGCATGGACGCAGTTCTGTCTTGGCAACCTGTGAGTATTCTGTCACGAATCAACTCATCTTGTAAAGACTGATAATTGCAGGTGCTGGCTAACTTATGTAAAGCTGTAATGAACTCATCAACTGTTTCTCCTTCCCTCTGAACTCGGGAGTTAAACACGACTCGTTCCACTAAAACGTTCACTTTGCCTATGAAATAAGCATGGAATGCTGCACAAACTTTATCAAAGTCCTTGTTGTCTGCTTTACTCAATTGAAATGCATCACGGATGTCATCCGCATTTCCCTTCATATGGTAAAGCATAGACTCTATCTTTTTTTCTTCGTCTGTAATTTTTGTTAAATTAAAAAACCTCTGAAATCTTCGTATCCAAGACGTCCATTCCGTAGGAGTATCGTATGGGAATGGGTCAGGCAAGGATAAAGAATTTGGAGGTGTTGGCACTGGATTTGCCATTTTGAAAAGTGAAGAAAATAGGACTTGAAAGTCGTTGAACTTGAGAAAACTTTGCGAAAAGTACAATTCACACGCACAAAGTGTAAAAGAGGCAGTTGTAAGGGTGAGAAAACTGTCCGCTTACAATGCACGAGTTCGAAAACTATATCCCGTATATATGCACTATACGGCAAATCTGTATGTAATATACAGACCAGGCGGACTGCTATAGTTTCCCTGCTTCTTCCCTCCGCTCACGCAGTGAGGGTGGCTGGAGTGCACACCCGAAAAGTCTAAGTATACACTGTCTTGAACGTGCCACGCGTCTCTCTCTCTCACTTGGAGATGGACTCCATCTTGAAAATTTGAGAACTATCGCACTTTTGGATGAATTCCCGTCAAAATTTCGAAAAATTGGCGTAAAATTCGTACACCGCTGTCACCATATATTATTCTCGTGAGGTAGCGTGAATGGAAAATGAATGATGAGAATAACGACGTTGTAGAATAGGAAAGACGAGAGTATTTATTCAAGAAAGTCCGAATGTATAAAGAGGGAGAGAAGAGATAGTTAGGTGTGTAAAGGGTGAGAGTCGGAGGAAGAGTCCTCGTGGGCATGAGAGTGTGTATTCTCAGGCCCTGCAATGGTAAGGATTGTGAGTGCAGGTTGAGACAGGATTATTCCTGTTGAGACAAGAATAGACAGGAACGGGCGAGGTAGGACGTGTGGGCAAAAGACACGTGCGGATGTACATACATACATGAATGCTCATATAATAATGCCTTGTATATGTAATCTTCACACAACGACCTCAGGAGAATCGTAGCAGCAGAGGAGGAGAATCTCCAGGCTTACAAAACAGCAGGAAATCAAATCTTTGACAAGGTTTCGAAGATCATAAAATCATATTCACGATACCGGATCTCGAGGGAATTAATTGCTGGAAGCATCGGCAAGAACTCTTCTCTGGGTTACAATTTCAAGCCGGACTTTGACGTTATTTTGTTTGTCAGAGATGTCACTCATTTGGAAACGTTGGAGCCTGTGAGTGACGACTTTTACACGATTTTGCGAAACTTGCCCTCCCAAGTCTGGATCAGGTTCGTTATGCAGCCTCGTTTGCCAAATGGTTCTGGGGTCCAATTTTCAGTGGATACGGACATTATGCTTTCATATGGACGAAAGCGGGTCACGATTGAATTCGATCTCCTCCCAGCCTATGACTTCAGTAGCAATGTCGATGACCAGACCCGCGCTGTCCTGGAAAGGCTTCGGGCGAGCTGGAACCTGGAACGTGATATTTTGAGGTACAGCGGGAGTTTGTCCGAAAAAATGTAGAGTTTGTGAAGAACAAGTCGCATTTTGTTCGGAGTACAATTCGTCTTGCAAAACTATGGAATGTGAAATTGAAGGAGGATCTTAAAAGACGCGGAAGGGATTTATTTCTTCCTGGAAAATCGCCAATCATTGAACTAATTGCCATTAAAGCTGCAGAACTTTCCAACGGTGACATTCTGAATGCGTTCCGGAAGTTCCTTACTTTGATGGAGGGCATGCATCGAATCAACATCAATTTCTCCAATCAGGACCGGTATCCTTTCGCGGTAATGAAGATCGTCGATGCAGTTAATCCGTATTGCAACTTTGCCGATGGACTTGACACCACCCATGTCAATAATTTTGTGACAAGGGCTTCGGACACTTTGAAGGCTTTAGATCGTGTTGAAAACTCTGGTTATGGGTTTCATGATTCAAATGCACTGAAAGATTTTATGGATTTTTTTGCTACAGCAGCCTGAAGGTTCGATTCAATGGTTAGGCTTAAATTTGCTGCTCAGTAATAAACCAGGAGGTTCACACCATATCTGAAGTTGTGAACGATTTTTCTTGATTTTTTTTCACTGTAAATAGCACTAGCTATTTCAATATTATCATTGGTAATAATTTACAGTTTCCATCATTTCTTGTATATCAATTATGTACATATGTACTGTGCATATACTAAATTTCTAGATTACTCGAGTAAGACAGTTAAGTTACTTCTTTCGAAAGACATTTTGTATGCATTTACCCAAAAATTAATTTAATGCTGCTGAAAACACTAGGTTTAATAATTACAGGATTGCATTTAACGACCTCATGGATTATTTTGCTCAAGATTGGGTCTGAAACTTATTTGAGACATTATTCTCCTTCGTCTACAAGGAATATATAGTGCATGCATGCAACTTTGGGGAAAAGTTTCACTCAAGTTCAGTTTATTTTATTTTATTCCCCGCAGCGTTCACTCATACTCGATTCATTGTTATTGATTATACCCGTTATCAAAGTTGGAAGCATACCCTACATGTATGCCTACAAGTAGGCAAAATTGTAGGCTATGCTCAAATTTGCACATATTTTGTAGGCATTTGTATGTAGGCTGTATATTTCGAGGGGAAAAAATATGCAATTTATGTATGCTGGGAATAATCAGTAAGTACCTACATAAAAAAAGGTAGGTACTTAAGCATGAAAATGTATGTATGTTTGTTCGAACATTTCGTATTCCGAAGCGGTGAATAAAAGCCCCATCTACACTTTGTATCACATATATACATATGTTTTGTTACTTTTATTTACGTGCTGGAGGGCAAACGATTTCAATTCGTTTTCAGTAATTACAATGAATGATTGCATAATTTCATTTTAGTTATGCAGGTATGAATCAATTACGACAAAAGAGGTATGTTGGTTGTAGGTAGGGTCAACTCTCGGGAGGGATGTATGTAGGTTGTAGGTAGGGTGAACTCTTGGGTGGGATATATGTAGGCTAAAATGTAGGTTGTACGTAAGAACCTAAAAATATGTAGGCTTTAAGGTATGCGAAAACTTTGCCCACCCTTGCCCGTTATGCCATTTACACTCACAATCAGTTCAATTCATACGTACCAAGGTCTTTTTGCGTTCAGTCTTCAGTGACGTTCACTCAAATTGAGCGTTAAAATAAAAAGTTCAATTCACGTTCAGATTATCCGTCCTGCCAATTCATTCAATTCAATCATGAAGATTGAATTTAAAATTTCTATTGTAATTTGTAATGTTAAATATTATTTTTAGTTCAAAATTAAAAGTTCCAAGGAAATCTGCTGAAATCGTCTTTTTTTTACTCTTTTGAATTACTTCCAACATTGGGAACATATTCGCTTAATCTGAATTCTACATCTTATGCTCTGTTGCTTCATCGTCAGGCCGTATATCTCAAAACAATTATGCAAAAACATTATTTTTGTAGAGATTCCTTAGGAAGTTGATTTCGAGCAGTGAACATTTTGAGCATGAGTTTCATGAGCAGTTTGGAAGAGAAGTAAAATAGTATATGTAGTCTTTAATCTCTGGATATCAGTCATAAGTTAACCGATCGATTATATAATTATATGCTGCAGGTTTTAGCAGCTAATTAGATTCGTTAAACATATTCTCACATTCAGTTCAATTCAGTTCTCTTAATCATACCTAGACGTTCACTTTCATTCACGTTCGTTGCATTTTCCAAACAGTTCAATTCAAACCCATTAGTTAATCAATAGGCACGTTTTCAGGTCACTCAAGTTCACTCAAATCTTGAAATATTTCAGAAAAGTTCAGTTCACGAACTAGTTCATTGAATGAATTGTTCCATGCATCAGTGCATCTCATGGGTACAAAAATGTTGTACCTGGACCTGAACCTGGACCCAAATAGTGGGTACCGGCAAAAATCGTACCCAAACCCGTACCTGAATAAAAGTACCCATTAAATAAATGTTGGTACCTGGACCTGATTATTTTGCAAGTAGTAAGTACCTGTACCTGAATTTTACCCGTACCCAAAATATACCCAATATATGGACCTGTACCTGAAACATTTTCCTACGATCCTGTACCTAATCAGGTACTTTAAAAATAATTACTGTAAACGATTCAACAAGATGACATTCGATTATTTACAACACAGCAGTTACAAGCTAGACAAAATTCTGCCTCGTCATAATTTTTGCAATACTAGACATCTTAATGGAACTATAACTTCTATACCATTTGAGGTATTGCCATGTCCAATTACATCTTCCACTGCTAGGTCATCCTCCATAACCACAATGTCATTTAACGCCATTTTTACTGAATCACAAGTGGAATTTGTAATTACACGTACTTATTGCTGGCACGTTGTGCTAAGCCAACCATCTCTATTGCATAAACGTATGTATGCTTTTTCAAAAATTGCGGTGAAATCCTGAAACAACGCTGAATATCAAAATAAACCTTTGGGTCGGAGAGAGAGTTACATACTACACTAGATGCCTCGTAAGATGGATTTCTGTTTGTAAAAGCACCCACATTCCCAGGTATTAGTTTGTCAGGTCCAGGTATATTGAAAGCTTTACCTGTTCCTGTCAGGTACAACCCAAAAAATTCCAAGTTTGTACCTGTACCCAACACCTGGCTTTGTACCCAAAATTTGGGTACATATAGCTAGTACCCATAAAGTACCCATTCATTTTGGGTACTTAAACAGAGTACCCATTTCGGACCTGGACCTGTACCCAAATACTCAGGTACTACCCGTACCCACGCGATGCACTACCATGCATGATATAGTGTACTATCCTGTGGGATAGACCTTTATGATAATTTTCTCTCACAGGACATACATATTTGGACGCACTTTTACCAAACTTATTTGTCTAATTTCAACTAATTTGTAGTTGGATACTGTTCGAAAATTCAAATGTTGCTGCTTTTTTTCTTAATATTTTGTAAATACCTGAAAAATGTCGTGGGTTAATTTCTTTGAGCTAATCACGACACAATGTTTAGTCAAAATCCTTTCAAAATTGTTACTGCAGTTGCACAATTCACAAGACTCAAAACCAGCTCAAAATGCGGAATACTGATCTAGTAGCAAAGTTTATGAGGATTTGTTCTCTCTCACTTTATTAATTCAATGACTGAGGTCTTGCGACTGCCTCTACCTCCTTATTTTGGAGCGAGAGCAAGATTCATTTTAAAACAATTGGCAATAAATATAAGAATAAAAGCAATTTTATAACGAGATGCCTTCTTGCGTGTGTACTATATACATACATGTACTATTGAAGCAAGCACGTATACACAGACATGTCCAGCCTTCAAAAGCTTCATTGAAGGCGGCTGACCGATTTTTCAACCCAAGAAGGAATTTGGAAGTTAGGTTGAATTTTTTCCCGAAGGCTTCAAAAAATTTACCAAAAATGATAGGCGAAGGAAGGGCGGGTTAATTAGCCTTCGGACGTATTAGAGAACGGAGACTTCATGCGGATGACGCCTGATGCATAAAATACAAGACAAAAGTATACGAACGTTGTTAAATATTTCCATAAACTTACGTTCATTGCATTCAAATGTAATGATACTGTTGATCAAAACTACTTCGTTTTCAAAATTCATGCACGTTTTGGCACCATTTATATAATTTTTCAATAAAGAAGGCTCTAAATGAAGCAGAATTATTTTTGGAGAAAGGCTGAAGGAAGGGTGAATTAATTTTAAAATTGAAAGAAAGTTGACGAAAGGGAAATAATTTTAAAGGCTTCATTCTTGGGTAGGAAGAAGGAAGGCATTTTTTAAAAATTGCCCTTTGAAGGAGTGCAAAAAGATCATTTCATTTGAACATCTGTGCTTATACATATATGATAGCTGATTTCTCACATCAGTGATGTTTACTCCTTGGATTTTTAAATCCAACTCCTCTTTGAGTCGTGTGTAACATTCAATCAGTCAGTCCTACCAACTTTTGTCATAAATACCTTTGAAATTCATGTTAACGAACGAATTATCTACTGTAATAGCCGAATCTGTCCTTGAGGCCGGACTAATTTATTTGTGGTGCTTTATTTTGCCTACAAGGTGCAAATGGGATCTAAGGGAAGCTTATTAGGAATACATACATAATAAAAATAAATCTCACAATGCCCTTTTTCTCATCTTAAATCCTAGTCAGTCTCTCTTGAATATTTTGTTATTTCTAATCAGTCTCACAATCAGTCCTCGTCCTCAATATTTTAAAATTCAGGCTCACAATCAGTCTTATATTATGCCAGTCATTTCTTTGAGTGAGTCGAGGAGAAGACCCCACCGTACATATTCCCTATTCTTCTATCATTTGACTGTTTAATGTACTATTACTGTATAGTGTCAAAAAACAAGCTGATATTCTACAAGAATAATAGCATTGACAATTGACAATGAGTCACACGTCACACGGAACATTCTGGAGCTTCCCAAATGTCAATTGTCAGCTCACCCTGAAACGTTGTACGAACGTTTAGTCACCGAAACTTTAATGACCTGTTTGTGAACATTCCGACCGACGCCTTTGAGGAATTTTGTCATCTCCTTGCTCACATTTCATTTGATGACATTATGTAACTTTTGCTTCATCAGCAGTAAGCAACTGCGATAAGAGAGAAAAGGGTGATCTATTTCACTCATTGTGAGTGAGAACTCATTGAGTCTAAGAATTTACAGATTTTAACGTCTCGCTGCAATCAATTACAGCCCTGATTTTGATCTACTGAATTCCAAGGATAGTCTCCCAATCCCAACACAATTTAATTTGAAAATAATTTTCCCTTCAAAAAAATCGAACCTAGTAGTTACACGATGGTAAAATTTTGATTTCCTTCAAATTCGCTTTAAAAATTTTAAAAAAATTATCATGTTGTGATTTATAGGAAGTAGCAAAGACGTATCGCTGGCTTTTTTTTTACTTAAGCCTGTTTTGCGAATTAGATTTTTTTCCAAATGATGCCAGCAGAAATAATTGTTTCGCCTACAAAAATGACAAATAATATTGAAACTTGTTTATTTTTGCAGTCTTCGGCACGTCTGAGTATCGACCTCAGGAGGATCTTAGCAGCAGAGGAGGAGAATCTTCGGGCTTACACAACAGTAGGAAGCCAAATCTTTGACAAGATATCGAAGATCATAAAATCAAAATCTCAATATCGAATCTCGAGGGAATTAATTGCTGGAAGCATTGGCAAGAACACTTCTCTGGGATACAATTTCGAGCCGGACTTTGACGTCATTTTGTTTGTTGGAGGTGTCACTCATTTTGAAACATTGGAGGATGTGAGTGATGACTTTTACACGATTTTGAAAAACTTGCCCTCCCAATGTCAATACTGGACCCGGTTCGCTATGCAGCCTCGTTTGCCAAATGGTTCTGGGGTCCAATTTTCAGTGGATACGGACATTATGCTTCCATCTGGACGAAAGCGGGTCACGATTGAATTCGATCTCCTCCCAGCCTATGACTTCAGTAGCAATGTCGATGACCAGACCCGCGCTGTCCTGGAAAGGCTTCGGGCGAGCTGGAACCTGGAACGTGATATTTTGAGGTACAGCGGGAGTTTGTCCGAAAAAAAGGTAGAGTTTGTGAAGAACAAGTCGCATTTTGTTCGGAGTACAATTCGTCTTGCAAAACTATGGAATGTGAAATTGAAGGAGGATCTTAAAAGACGCGGAAGGGATTTATTTCTTCCTGGAAAATCGCCAATCATTGAACTAATTGCCATTAAAGCTGCAGAACTTTCCAACGGTGACATTCTGAATGCGTTCCGGAAGTTCCTTACTTTGATGGAGGGCATGAATCGAATCAACATCAATTTCTCCAATCAGGACCGGTATCCTTTCGCGGTAATGAAGATCGTCGATGCAGTTAATCCGTACTGCAACTTTGCCGATGGACTTGACACCACCCATGTCAATAATTTTGTGACAAGGGCTTCGGACACTTTGAAGGCTTTAGATCGTGTTGAAAACTCTGGTTATGGGTTTCATGATTCAAATGCACTGAAAAATTTTATGGATTTTTTTGCTACAGCAGCCTGAAGGCTCGATTCAATCGGTAGGCTTCAATTTTTTTGGGATTACATGAACACTGAATATATGTAAGTATTTGCTCCCATATGTGAAGTTGTGAACGATTTTTCTTGATTTTTTTCCACTTTAATTGCATTAGCATCTTCAAAATTATTATTGCTATTAATTTACAGTTTCTGTGATGTCTTGTATTTTAATTATGCATGCACATGTAATAAATTTCTAGATTACTCAAGTAAGTCAGTTAAGGTACTTCTTTGGGAAGCAATGCATGTGTGCATGTATTTACCCCAAAATTAATTTTATGTACTTGTGAAATATGCTAACTGATCAGGCTTTGAATTATTTTATGAAATGAAATTTTAATAAATTTATAACTCTTAAATGAAATTACAATGGTGAATCAATTCTGGAACTACGTTGGTATGTGAAGGGATATTAAAATGGAATTAATTAAACCTATCTGAATCATTATACCCGTTAATAATTTTGTACTGTAATGCTTTGCAAGCGTATACAAAACTCCATGCACTATAGGATGTTATTTGTACATATCCAAAATTATTGAA
This sequence comes from Allacma fusca, assembly GCA_947179485.1. NCBI lineage: Eukaryota > Metazoa > Arthropoda > Collembola > Symphypleona > Sminthuridae > Allacma > Allacma fusca. The sequence continues at coordinate 25,313,067 of OX359246.1, forward strand.
GTCTCTCCCAAGGACATAAATTTAAAGAATTTTTAAGGATGGGAATTTCAATTGGATTTAAGGGAGCTACTTCAAGATCCAATGATAATTGTGCCAGTGAAGGTTTTGCAATCGCTGGAAATTCTTGAATTTACGGGTTGCGAAGAAACGATTGCCCGCCTCCAGCCTATTATAATGGACATCACTAAAAAATATTCAATTTACCTATGATTGAAAAAAAATTTTTGTCCAGATTTTTCATAATTTATTTCCTCTCGCCAGCTCAAACACTGTGAATGTAGTGGTCCAGGAAGTGGATCAAGGTAAGGATTTTCTTTAAAAAAAAAATGAAAATGTCGAAGTTTAAAATTCCTACTTTGTGCATAAATTTTTTCCCCAAACATGTTTTGACCCTATTTGGTAGCACATTTTGTTGGCTTTCCTTTGAGCCATCACAAAATAGAAACAAGTAAACAAATGGAAATTTTATATCAATTCATTAACCTTAACTCACATCGTCACATCATGAGTTCCCGAGACCGTAAATTTTGACTTAGAACGCTAATATCAGGCAGAAACGAATGCCCATAAATTTGCTACAAATTCACTGCTTCCAAATATTTTTAGAAACCACGGACCGTTTAGGAAAAAGGATCCAAACTCCTTTTCCGCATCTTTGCTCCTGGAATTGAATTTCCTTAACCTTGTCCTCTGTCCACTGTTATACTCGTCATGCCCACCATTCCCTGTCGGATAGCTCAACGGAAAGCCCATAAAAATTGCTACCGAATACCGTAAAAACATGTTTGGAAACAAATCGGCAAAGATTAGAAATTTTAAACTTTGACATTTTTTCAAAAACAAAATCCTTACTTGGCTCCACTCCTCCAGGACCACTGCACCCAGAGTTTTTGAGCTGGCGTGATGAAACAAATTATGAAAAAATTGGAAAACGATTTGCTAAATCATGGGTGAATTGAATATTTTTAACTGTTGCCTTTTACATGGGCTAGAGGGGGGGAACTTTTCTTGGCAACCCGTACATTGTGGCAACCAAAATTTTGAATAAAAAACTCATTAGGATAATATTGCAGTAAAACTATTGGACCAGGTACAAAAGATACGAAACTATCTCCCAAATTTTTCAGAATGAAATGAGATTTGTAATTTGTAATTCTTCATATTTTAGCCCTCCCTCATGGGTTGAACTAAAAATTTAAGATTTTGGCTAATGATGTAAAACAATATTGGGGGAAAATATGTACCTGATGTGGAATCCCTGACCTGGAGATTTCCATTTGGCCAAACAATTAATTATTTACAAAAAAAACTATTCGTCGAACCATTGTCTTGTCATTACTGTAACCTAAAAAATTCCAGACATGAAATAGCGACGACTTGAACGAAACGACTCCTTTTATTATAACTATGAAGAGAATTAACGTGACAATATAGGAAAAGGCACGCGCCTTATTTTTTTTTATCTGCATCAAAGGTGTCCAAATGACTCAGCCTATCCTATATCCTTCCTATTTATAAAATTTGAACCGAGCCTACATATATGCCTACATTTTAACCGCCGAATAGATCAGCCTATCCTACATCCTTCCTATATGGGGTCCAGCAAGCCTACATGTTAGCCTACATTTCACTAAAAAATTAGCTCAACGAATTCTACGCCCTTCATAAATCTTATGTGCTTTTCATAACTGACTATTTAAGACCATTCTACTCTAATAAATTAAAAATCCTGTCTCAAGTAAATGGGGTTGAAATAAAATAGTTTAAGTTTAGACACCTTGACCAAAGCCCAAAGAACAAAATAGTATGGATCTTGATTTGGTTTACGCCGGAAATAGTACACAAATTTTACAACATTGGTCAACAGGGATGTCACACTTAATATTTCCTTAAGTTCCCATTTTACCGAATATTTAGAAGTTTTGATTTCGGTGAGGTTTCAGCGCATATCAAGGCGAGATAGCACGTACTTTTCACGCTTGGACCGCTCAATAAAACAATTTAGAAGTACCAGGCGCCGACTATTCTTTAATTTTCATTTTGTCCATTCCATATGCCATTAAATGAAGATGGCATGCTTCAATAGCCTACATATATGCCTATAATTCTACGACAGCTGAGCCTACCTATTTTGTAGGCTAGGTTTTAAGTGTATACTCTTGCACCCTATTTTGCCTACAAGCCTCTTTAATAAAATCCTCGCACCCTATAAATAGCCTACAAATAGGCCTATATGTAGGATAGGCGGACACCTTTGATCTGCATCCGTCATTTATTTGTCTTACAATGACTCAATACCTTTTGCTAAGGACGATGATTAATTTCAACATAAATCATACCCCTGTATTATTTGTTTTATTCTGACAAAACTACGTATTTTTAAGAGATTATTGTTTACATTAAGTCGAAATACATACAAAGTGAATTATCATATAAAATAAAACCGCAGTTAATAACATCATTTAAAAAATGCAGCAATACAAATTATACTGTATCACACTATAGACATGCTAGAAGGCCATTACTCTATATTGTTCTAAGTGCTAATTCAACATGAGCACGTGACTTAAACAAACACCTGTTTTCTATTTATTAGCAAACTCATTTCCTAGGAATTAAATTATACACAACTCGTCTTACTCCAGTATTAAAATTATTATAGCTTGTAACTGAATTCTTCCGACGGTATTCTTAGAACATGGGATTGATGACTTTTGTACAAATAATTTAAATATTTTACAAAAGATTATATAATATTCTAGTTTGTCATTTAAATGAAAGCGAATTTTTGTACGTTCAATTTTATAATGAAGGATTTTATGATATTTGTTTGATTCACTTGAACTGTTTATGCCCCTTTTAGTGACAACTGCCGACAACTGACTGTCAACATGGAAATTTATTGCTGGAAATGCAATTTTGTTATTTGTAGATACTATTATCTGTATTGAGAATATACACAGTAGTTTGTATTCAAAGACATGAACTTATCCACATTAATTCCATGCACTCTCACAACTATGAGTCTGGTTGGGAATGATGTCATAAATCCATATTTAAATGCATGACCTGTATATAAACCCAGGTGTCAGGCTCCATAAGGCTGTAGATCAGCTTTAAATTCACAGTAAGGCTAATCTATATTTAGTCAAAAAATTTCAAAAATGACACTACTCAAAGTATCAACCGTTCATTTATTGTTGCTAAACACAGTTGCACTTACTCTCTGCAATTGCACACCTTTGGGTATAATTATTACAGACAAATTTACAATAAAAATAATTATTATTTTTATTAAACTGTAAATATTACAATTTCGTATTTTGTTACAAAGGGATTTTTGAAGCATAGTATAATTTTATTGCTTTTAAATGTAACAATAGAAACGTATGTTGTTTTATTTCTGTTGTCAAATTTTAGATAACTTGAGTATTCGGCGAGATACCATAACCCTTTCAGGCTTTTCAAGCGGGGGGACGTTCGCACAACAACTTCAAATCTCTTATTCAAGTATTTTCCATGGCATTGCGGTATTTTCTCACAGTGAGTCTACACTATTATTAAAAAAATGTTTTTTGCAGTAATTATTATACTAAAAAGTTTAAATTGTATTAGAGATTTTAATTATTTTAAATTTAATGATATTCATAAATCCCAGCCTACTACAGATGCGGGCCAGGAAATGGGATTGAAGCTGATTACGACGACGTTTGCACCGTTTTGGGAAATCGAACCGCAACCAATGAAATTTATAATCCCAATAATGCCAGGAATGATATAAAACGATACTATGACAATGGTCTTATCGAACATCCAGGACATTTGAGGAACAAAAGACTCTATGTTTTCACGGGATTGAGGAATTCTTTATTCACACCTGGTAATAATTAAACATCAATTCGAATGTTTTATTACATAGCATGCATTTGATTTTTATTGAGCATAATTATTTTCCAGAAATGAGCTTAAACATTCTGAAAATTTATGAGCCATTGATTCGAAACCCTTTAAATATCAGGACGCGTGTTATGGATGCTGGATTAGTGCTGGTAATTTAGAAAAATCCTGAACGAAAATTCCAGTTAAATTTGTAATATTAATAATTAACTGAATCTTAAAACATTAAAATTTTGCAGCCTTCCAATTCCTACGGCAGCCGTTGTACTACAGAAGACGCCTCAGGGACCTATTTTATCGCTAATTGTGGCCTCTCTGGGGCTTTGGAATCATTGGGGTTTCTACTCCCAGGCATTAAATCCCCAGGTGAGATTTTTATATCCCCACAAAGTATAATAAAATATGTGGGTTCCTTTAGTGGTTTTTGTTGAGTTTTTATTTGTAGAGCATATAAATTTAATGTGTCGGTGTCATATCTCGTAGGAAATCGTAGGACACCTCCTCTGGAGACATTCGACCAAACAGAATTTTTCACTCCGGGTGAGCGCAACGATATGGATAACCAGGGTTTTCTGTACGTCCCAAAAATTTGCAGGAACACTCAAACTAGCCGCTACAGTACTAAATGTCATTTGCACTTCTACTTCCACGGATGCATGGCATCCAGGTAAATTCTCACGGGGAGGAATCAATTGCGATTTTTGAAATTTTAATACGGATTGCAATTATTAGGGATGGAAACGTGTCCTGAGATATGCAGCAAGTATTTATCATTTGCTTCAAATGTTTTTAGACAATTTGTGGGCATGAACCACGCTTTGAAAAGCGGTTTCCTGGAAGTCGCCGAAGCGAACAACATCATTGTTGTGTTCCCTCAAAACGTAAACGCTACAGGGAATGAAATCGGATGTTGGGATACGTATGGATTTACAGGAGAAAATTTTGGTAATATGAACTTTACATAATTACTGCATGTAGATTTTTTACGGTGCGCATTTAAGATTTCTTGAATAGTTATTATTCATTTACGAACTTGAATTGTGACGGAGCTATTTCGTTGCTTTAATGATTTTTATATGTAAACATTTTTTAGCGAACCAATTGGGGGCCCAGGTTCAGGTAGTTCGGAAAATGCTGTCAAAAATTCTAGGGGAATAAGGAAGATATTGAAGCGAAGAACCAGAAGATCTACCTACCGTTAAACAGAAAACTGTCAAATTATTTCATTTAAACGTCTTTCTAATGTCTTTTGAAAATACACTAACTATTCGTGACTAATTGTAGATCTACACGTATTATTTCAATGCATGTAGCATTAAGCCAGTGAAATAAGCTTCGAAGCTTGTGGTCGAAAATATTTTTTATATTCACTTTCTGACCCCCCCCCCCTCCGCCCTCACACAGATTTAGTGACCATGTACATCCTGCCACTTTTTATAAACCGCCCTTGAGTTATTTGTTGACTTTCTTCCCAAAAGGATTTTTAATGTGCTGCTGTTTTTAGGATAAAAAAATAGAATTTGTTGAATTTCAAATCAGAGGAATGTTCCAAGTTGCTTTCCAATAGTTGATTGTAAATTTTAAATGCAATTTTATTATAATCGTCCAATTTTGCTTCTGCCAAGATAGCTCCTATAAAAATAGCATATTGGAATAGTATCATCGCCTGCTACTTTATTTTTGTACCTAGAGGAAATTGTATAAAATTCCTGTTTATACTGATATTTAATTTTTCTTAATTAGAAACTTGAGTTTCCCGTATGGGGCTTACTTAACCCATCTGTGAACCCGTCAATCATATGTGTAGGTTCCAATAATGCTTTCCTTACAAAACAATTATTAATGTTCAATGTATTTGAGATACTCAGATCCAGAACTGGAGATTTTTTTAAATCTAGGAAGTCTTGTTCGATGTAATAAGGTGCGTGAATTCATCTTCCCTCATTTCTTCACTATCCAGAGGATCATGTGGCTGGTCCTCCTCAAACTTTCTTAGTCTCGTGTAAATTTTTATGAGCAATAGCTAAAAGAACATTTTTAATTTTAGACACATCATTATTTTCTCCTATGGGAGACTATTTCCAATTAACAACGTCAGCTTTAAAGGGTTACCTTTACAGAATTTAAAAATATTGCGAAACATTTTCAAATTTTATGAAGCAAAAATATCTGGGGAAAACTTACCCCATTTGCCAGGAGCAATATTAGAAGAAACCCCAAAAAAATATATGGACTCTCATATGTCCAACCCGCCCAATTTGGTCCGACCACGAGGCCTGAAAATGTCACTAATCGACCGATACCTTGACCCAGCCCTGTAACGCCAGAGATGTCAAGTCATATTATCCACTGATGAGATTCTGGTCTGAAACTATAGGGAAATTCTTGACGGAACGTAACCGGTCCTCAAATCATATCCATACATTTTTTTAATGTTTTTTAATAAAACCCTTACCTTGGGTCTCACTGCTCATAACCTTTGACAGTAAAACGATATGTGCAGCAGCTGCAATCGGGATTCCCAACATGCACGTGAAAACTCCTCCAAGGAAATAAACCACGTGTGTTCCATTCCCTGTGCAAAGGCCCAAATGGATTGATTCGCAATTTCATAAAAAACGCCGCCGTTACATTTTTAGATCCGTTAGAATTTGTTTTAAATTTTTACCATGCTCCAGCTTGGGCAACAACACCATGAGCCAAATAAGGGCAATTGCAATTAAAAACCATCCAATAAGTAATAACGTTGTTTCCCTCACGTATTTCCGAAGGAAAACAATCCCAACAAAAAACAACAAAGCTTCAATCGCGGCAACAGTTAAGATCCAAGTATTTTCAACAGCATGGTATCCAAAGTACTCTTGCGTAATGATTGGTATGATTGTCTAAAAACAGACAAGTATGGAGTAATCCATTCCATTCATTTCAGTGTTCGAAAAGGAATAAACATTTAACGTAATTACCTCCACTGAGACTTGGCAGGTAAAAATAACAAACGCCATGAATAGCAGGAAGACAAACGGTTTAGTGAGGAGTTCTAATTTAGAAAAAATTCAGAGAGTTCAATTATTAGAAAAAGTCAAAAATTTCAGGGCATTGATGTTGTATGTTATTATTACAATTTTATTATTTTATTTCCCAAAAATTTACTCACCCTTTTTATATTGGTTGTAAACCCCACCTTTGCCAGTGCTCCTGTGCAAAACGCCATTACCCATAGCGCCAGTTTCTGGTTTTGTGAGAATCGAATCTGAGCTTTTATTGTCAGTGTCCAAAGACAGTGGTATATTTTGATGACTATGTATCTGGATTTCTTTAAAATCGTCCGTTAGATTCGAGTAGAGAAAAAGTGTTAACAAAATATGGAGACCGGAAAGTGAGGCTGTCATCAACCCAGGGCCATTCAAAGGATTTACGGATAGCCCAAAAATTGTGAAATGGAAGTGCGAGAGACACCACTGAAGTACGGGACCAAATATTGTTCCGACATAGTTTGCGGCGTCAAAAATGGGTAAAAATGCGACCCTCTCCTCCCGAGTTGTTATTCTTCCAAATTCCGCTGAGAATGCTATTCCAGCACCACTGGCAAACCCTTAATAGTAAAATCCTTTTTGACTAAAATATTAGGGGAAAATGGTGTTTAAAATTTTGAGTCAAAATCTGTACAGCAAGGAACATATATAGTTACTTGGGCAAGCGGTATTTGGTCCTACCAGAAATAAATCTTGCAAACAAAACGTTCCACATACTAAAACCTAACATATATAGGAGGTTCCCAATTACTCTGAAAATACAGCACCCGATGACAATTGTTTTTGTATTAGAGCTGTATTTATCCGAGAGTAGTCCTACGGCCAATCCCGTCAGGGCGGATGAAACACTTGGAGCTACAAATAATTATATTTCCAATTAATACATATTTATTAAATTCCATTTCAAGGATAAAGGCTCTATAAATAACTGATAGAAAATTTACCTGATATTGTAAGTCCAAGCCATTCCGTCCTCGAGACCCCCAAAGACTGGAGATATAGCCAAATTGAGGGCAGAATCATTACTGCAAAAATCCCACTACGTAATTAAATTATTTTCAATTTTTTTATTATTTTTTATTGGTAATCAGAACTACAGTCAGACAGACAAATACCAAGTGTAGTTACCTAGTTCACAGGCAGAAATGAATCTGTAACTCATGGCAATCCAGAATGAAATTGTCCGTTTCCTCTCAAAGCTCCTTACGTTATCCATTTGTTAGGAAAGTTCCTGGTCCTTTGCAACAGATAATCTACAATCGTCAGCAGAGACAAATTTGGTTACGTGAAATGACGAAAGTAATCAAGCATCTGACGTTCCTTTGTACACATTTAAACATGAAGGAGCTAATTGTGGCACGAGGATGAGGAGAAGCTCATTAGGCAACTGGGATCTCAATTAAAATGAATGTTCCGATACCGCAAGCAGAGTTTTCAGGGGAATTTAGAAAAGTGACAGTTGTATGGTGAGGATGACGGGAAGGACTTACGTGGAAGATAATTCTTTCCAATGCATCTTTTATTCAGATATTAGCCACTGAAATATATATGGAATTGTACTATAATAGTGCCCCTAAAGGAAGCAAAACTTGACTGGGATAAAGGTGAACTATCTCTAGGCCGGGGTGGAAAAAGTTCACGAACCCGCGATCCTGGTTCATGCCCAAAATGATAATCAAAATAATGCACAATTTTGGAAATTGTTTTGCCAAATTTGGACAAAAGTCTTTGCCCATATACAATTTACCCAATTTGAAAGCACATGCTCAATTTTGAAAAAAACGTCCTACCCATCTACATGCCCAATCTCTGAGTATATGCCCACTTTTCAAAGCACATGCCCAATTTCGAAACAAATAGCCTACCCATATACGTGCCCAATCTCTGAGTACATGCCCACTTTCGAAAAAAAAACCTACACATATATATGCCCAATCTCGGAGAAAATACCCACTTTCGGAAAAAATTTCCTACCCATATACATCTCCAGTCTCGGAGTACATGCCCACTTTCCGGAAATTTTGCCTACCCAAATTTATACGTGCCCAATTGATGATGAATGAGTACATGCCCAATTTCGGAGAAAATGCCCACTTTCGGAGAAAATGCCCACTTTCGGAGAAAATGCCCACTTTCGGAGAAAATGCCCACTTTCGGAGAAAATGCCCACTTTCGGAGAAAATGCCCACTTTCGGAGAAAATGCCCACTTTCGGAGAAAATGCCAACTTTTGGAGAAAATGCCAACTTTTGGAGAAAATGCCCACTTTCGGAGAAAATGCCCACTTTCGGAGAAAATGCCCACTTTCGGAGAAAATGCCCACTTTCGGAGAAAATGCCCACTTTCGGAGAAAATGCCAACTTTTGGAGAAAATGCCCACTTTCGGAGAAAATGCCAACTTTTGGAGAAAATGCCAACTTTCGGAGAAAATGCCCACTTTCGGAAAACATTTCCTACCCATATATGTACATGTCCAGTTTCGGAGTACATTCCCACTTTCGGGAAATTTTGCCTAATCAAATTTATACGGGCCCAATTTCGGAGTACATGCCCACTTTCGGAAAAAATTTCCTACCCATATACTTGTCCAATTTCGGAGTACATGCCCACTTTCGGGAAATTTTGCCTATTCAAATTTATACGTGCCCAATCTTGGATAACATGCCCACTTTCGAAAAAAATTGCCTACCCATATACATGCCCAATTTCGGAGTACATGCCCACTTTCGGAAATAAATGCCTACCCATGTACGTGCCCAATCTCGGAGAAAATGCCCACCTTGGGAAAAAAATTTCCTACCCATATATGTGCCCAATCACTGCGTACATGACCACTTTATGGAAAATTTGGTTCATGCCCACTTGAACGTTTTCCATCCCCGTCACTAGGGAAGAAATTAGTATTGTGGTAAGTGAGATCCGAACCATATGCTTAATTACTGTTAATGAGAATTTATTACGTGCTTATATAGACCCTCATAAAGGTACTGCATTGTAAGATAAATTAATTCCACACAAATATAATTTTCATTAATTTCAAATTATTCAAATGTTCACAGTGACTTGTTTACAAATGAACAGCCAATATTATGTATTACTGTGAAGCGTAACACATCCAAAACAATGTGGAGCAATGTATTCACCACGAATGCCCTTCTTCCTATTCAGGGGATTGCACAACCGACAAAACCTGTTTATTAATACAATTACATTAATCGTCACTTTTACAACGCGCCTTAGGAATCTACAACAAGAAGAGCGCGTAACATCAACAACATCTTATTTTGAAGTGGTACTCTTCACAGGCGCAAAAATAATGTACCCGGGCCCTTATGGGTACACGTATATACCTTGATGCACCTCAACATCCCAGTACATTTATTTAAAAAATTTAGAATTTCTTAAGGGATTATAATATACAAATTTGAAATTTTGCGCCAACTGGCGCGGTGAAGTTTTTGTGAGTAAACAGGAGTCCTGGAGAAATTTCTAGCAGACATATAATGTAAGTAGTGAATTTTGCTTTGACGGTAAATTTGTACACCCAGTACATATATTCTGATGTTCATTTTTGTTCAAAATCCCCATAGGTTGTATTTAGTGAAACACGTGTATGTATGTAATATGATTATAGTGATAATATTTCTTGTAATAAAAAATAGAGCTAGTCAATTGTGCTTCTTGACCTTCAAATACAGGAATCTATTTATTAGCAAGATATTGTGTTACTATTAGAAAACCCAAAAAGGGCTGGATTCTTTCAGTGATAGTTAAGAAACGATTTTATTCAGGAGTTAGGCAAATCGAGGCTCTAGTTTTTGCAGGCATTACTAAATGTTTTTAGTTCTATGGACGACGTTTCAGAGCACCTTCTCTTTCAGCCAACTTCTTCTCTAATTCCGGGTTCACGGTTGTTGGTACATTGGGGAGCATGGGACCACCGGGGCCACTGGGACCACCGGGGATAGGTCCAGGTCCAGGTGCGGGTGGTGGAGGTGGTGGCGTGAAAAAACAATTTTCTTCATCACTAGCATCGGCTGTTGAATTGAAATACATTTTAATGTAACGCATATTTTATAGATTTCAGATGATTCTTTTCACTCCGTCTCTCATCTCAAATTTTATCGGGTCGATTATCGGAAAATTTAAATTGCTGTAATTACTAATAATAAAAATACACGCAACTAATTATTATTTTGCATAGTGTACTCTTGCATCATTTTTGATAACTACGCTGGGACTCAGAAATTGTTCTCAAGCAGAAAAATTACTTATATTTGTACCAACTCATGTTTACCCCAATGTGGCGTTTCCGCCCAAGTTCCTACTTTAAAAGTGCGGAAAAATTTTTGTGTCACATTTTGTTCTTTCAATGATATGTGATTATCATTTTTAATGAAAATTCATTGTATGTACTATTTTTTAGCCGTAATCATAAATGGGCGGGAATGATATTAGTTTATTAGCATCAAGAAGCAAAGATTACTAACGGCAATCCGGAAAACAGTTGCAACGAAGATTCCAAGGAACACAAACGTTTTCAAGGGTGCGGCAGGGGAATTGGGTCTGGAAACAGAAAACATTTGACGAAATTATTTGCGAGATCCTTTATCGTGTTTCAGATTTGGACATCCTAATTGTTTTCGAGAGGGTTGCTTGGATTGCAATTGTTACCATAGCTTTGAGTAATTAATTGAACCTGATGACTTACTGTATTGCAAGGGCAATTCAATTCATCATCCCCACCGGGACAATCCGGCCATCCATTACACACTTGCTGGAAATATAAAATTATGTCAATAGTTATTATCACTCTGAAGTGGATTTCAAAATGCTAAACACTAGAAACAGAATCTGAACACGTTATAAAATATTTTAGAGGAAAAATCCGGAAGCTTTTACCCAGCTCCGGAAGAGGCAGGGTCCTTCCGCGCATACAAACTAAACACGTGAATAAATTCACAAGTTACAATTTTAATCCGACAATTTGCAGTACTGAAGTAATCCTTATTACTTTCTCCGCGTTCCCCAAATATTACGATTTGTACTTTTGAGAATGGACTTACAGCGCAAGGGCAGTTTTGTTCATCCTCACCATTTGGACAATGTTTGAATCCATCACATTTCTATTTGGAAGAGCCAGTCAGTCAAATTAAAATTACAGAGAATACTGCTTCTCAAAGTAGAACTAAAAATGTTTACGGGATCATAAAATACAAAGGTTGAAAAACTCACGTAAAAATTGTAAAGGCAAGGACCAAAATCTCCACATTGAAACTGGACACAAAATAAAATTTCACTGTAAAATAATTTCAATATCTACACCGTTATGGTAAATTTACTTCACATGCAAATAAATTTGAAAAGATAATTTAGGCAAAATTATAATTAATTCTGTCCCAACGTACCACGTCAGCACCATCACAGGGGCAGCCAATCTCGTCCTCTCCAGTTGGCCAACAATCAAAGATGTGGTCACAGCGCTAGAAGAATATATTTTGTAATTGCATAACTGTTATAACCCTGTTTCCGTTAGTTTTCAAATATTTATCGGAGCTTGGAATCAATTTAACTTACCCATTGTTTGGAAATACATTTTCCAGTGGAACATTTAAACTGCAGGATATAGTAACAGGGTACAAAATATAAAATTCGAATACCTATTCTAATAAATCGTAAAAATTCGAATGAAACTTATACCATCAACTTTGAAAACACAGCTGAAGTATACTGTATTCAAAATACTTGTAGAAAGCCCTGCTCAGCAGGGACAATTACTCATAGGTTTGGGATACTCTTACATAAACGCTAGAATTATAATGAGATTTAAGACTTGAAATATTTGAAAAATTCAAAAAAAAAACATAATGGTTGAGCGTACTTGGGAACTTCTCACCAAGGCCCTGCCCATGCCCCATGTTAGACCCGTGGATCGAGACAGGAGTTAGTCCCGCTTTAACATACAAATGTTAATTTATCCTTTGAAAATTTCCTTAAATACAACATTTGTTGTAAATATTTCATTTCTGCCATCAAGTATTTTCCCTTGATGTTCAGCATCGACAATTTTGACTTTAACCTTCTCTCCTGATGTAGCTCTTGAAAATGCAACATGTAATTGACCATGTGTAAAATCTGGAGATGGTAAATATGTATATTCCAAAATGATGAAAGGTTTCCCATTGACTTTTATTAATAGTCATTACAAAACTCACTCTGAAAGGAAACTGTCTTCTTGTGAGCGCAAATGGAATGTCAGGGTCAGAACGGAATCAAATCAATTCGAGTTATGAACACTATAACACCTTGAGCACTCCCTGTAAATATTTCCGCATGAATGGTATTATTATTACCACTACATAATCATCTACTTGTGGTCAAATTTTTCAAAAGCACAATAATTGCTCCCACTTTTAAAGTAATTTCAACCATATCCAGGAAAGTTCACACCCTCTCTGAGCGAGTGGATAGTGATAGTGGAAGTGAAAGGGATGGTATAAGACTCAATCCTTATTGCCTAATGATATTTTTAGGGGATATAAAGATCAAATGTGGATGTTAAGGCTTGTAATTAAAAAAAATAGTGAGCAAATAACTTCAGCAATAAAGTATACTTGAGAAATTAACTGACGTAAATATAAAAAGTGCTACGATAAGTACTCTCAATTCCATTTGATTTTCCCTAATAGGAATCCCACACTTATGCGTACAAAGTTCAGTCACTAAAATTCTCCTCTCCTCAAATTCTTAAGGTCTGGAAAATTAGAAAGTACATTTAGTTTGAATGATAGAGCATTCTGACCTTTCGGCTTCGATTTGACAAAATAATCAGATTGCAATTTATTGTAATAATGCATGGAGATAGAGTTGAATTCCATAACCATGGCACATGAGTAGAGCATTCACTGTAGGTTTGAATTAGGGCTTCTAATGGGGACAATGTTTTTGTCCCGAAGACAATTCCATCCCTTCCCGAAATCCTCGGGACAAAAATGTGCGTCCCCACTCCGTCCCGACATAACATGAAGACAAAAATTTTGTCCCGAAACTGTTCCGATCGCGTCACGAACCCCTCGGGACGTCCAGCCCGGAACGGAAGCCCTAGTTTGAATATCGACACACAGACTGAGAGACACGACGTTCTGGATAGAGGAAACTAGTAAAAGCCCTGTGCTTCACAGGGACAATTACTTGAACAGGTGGTAGTGTGACTGTAGAAATTGAAAGCCAAACGGCTTACGAATCAAGCCCTGTCGTAGAGGCTTGTTGTATGCCTAAATCATGCGCGCTTATATTAAGAGTAGTGCTTTACAGGTAGCGCTCGTCAATAATGAGTGCTTGGCATGCCATTCTGTGAGGCCATTGAACTATGAACGCGCGAAACTTTAAATTAACGGACAGAAAGTGCTCTTTAATAATAAAGGATTGCGCGTGGGAAGTCTACTGGAAGCAATGATGGGAAAATCCCTACTAGTTACGTCCATATCCCTGGTAACACTCAGTCACAAATCCTTACGTCCCTCCAATCCGTCCTGAACGCCAGACGATCTAGTCTCAGTCACGGCCAGTCAGCGCTAACGTCGTTAATGAACGTCCCCGTCCCGTCCGTATCCCTATCATATCCATATCACCTGACAACCATTCCTGTTACCCACCATTGTTATATTCATTGCTACATATGTATGGCATACAGCACATGTAAATGAACGAGGTAGTAAATAGTGAGAGTGGCGGTGACTGGATTAAATCGAAACGTCCCAAGTATTCGTCCCTATTATTAATGTATTTTTCAGTCAACGTCTCGATCCCGTCTCCGTCCCTCTCCCCTTTTAATTCTTAGAACCGAATCCGTCTCAAAGTCCCTATCCCGTCCCGATCTTTGCCGTCCGTCCTGAGAGACGGTATCCCCAGCGAACATCATTGACTGGAAGCTCAAAAGCGCGTACAATATTAAGCAATTTTAGATTATCGCCATATATTAAAGCCCTAATCTAAAATTGCTTAATATTGTACGCTCTATTGAGCTTCCAGTAGACTGGCACTATATTGGCAGCTGGCAGCAGGTGGTATATAGCCGAGAAGCACAGCGACCTGAAAAAGCTCTCCTCTGCGACAGAGTTTCAGCTTTCAGCTCGCTGTGCTTCTCTTCTCGGACTGCTTGCTGTATCTACCACCGGCTTGCTTGGCTATATAGTGAAATAGTAAACTGCATAGCGGCTAGCTATATAGTGAAATGAGCGCGCAAAGCTTCAATTTGTACTACAAACGTGCGAAGGTTTAAATCAACGGACAGGTCGAGCTCAATAATAAGAAAGGATCTGTATTTCAATATGTAACGTTTTGAAAGTGTCTTACTCCACGACATTCGCATCCGTACTTGCTGGCGTCTTCATCTGATGCGTCTTTACAGTCGGGCCAGAAGTCACAGACCTGAAAAGTCAGTTACACAATTTGATTTTTAATCATTCTTTGCCTTCAAAATTAAACTCTTGAAGGAAATAAGCAGAATACTATTTAGCATGTGTACATACAGCACTGTCTTGCAAGTCTGGAGTTTATGATTGTATTTTTGTCTGGCATTGATAAGCTTACCCTAGCCCATGGAACAAACGTATCATTGCAGTCACAGTATATCTAAGGAATGAATTTGAATAGAATTAACAAACAAGCATATGAACACCTGTGAGGTATATGCTTATCATGCAATATAATAATTCGGGAGTTTTTGATAATACCTGGGAAGTAATAAAATATTCCAAAAATAAATAATATTATAAGGAATGTATAACGCGTGCGTAAATATATATTTCATAATAATAAATAAAATAAATTAACCGTACCCCAGCGCAAGCAGGGCAGTCCTTTTCGTCGAAGTTGTCGGGACAGTCATCTTTGATACCATCACACTCCTGTTTAAAACAAATATTATATCGTCCCTCCATCTGGCGTTGTTCATCTAATCATTCCTAAACCCAGAATCACAATAAAGTAAAACAATTGTATTGAAACTTACCCAAGCACGAGGAATGCACTGTCCTGATGGGAATGAACATCGGACCTGGAATCAGCATTTCAAGAAATATCTTGTCGTTTTGGTCAAATTAAGACATCTTCGTGGGAGTGTTGGTTGTACAGGGCATTTTTTATCCACGGTCTCCCCTCCTAGCCGAGTCCCGGAGAAAATATTTGATTCCACCCGTTTGTAGCAAATTCGTTTTTAGATTTTCTAAAATGTTTTTCATTGACCTGGGTCAATACTGTAATGGTCACGAACGAGAGCCGAAGTCGGTATGTTTTACCGAATGTGGATTCAGCGTTGTTTTATTTGAACACAATTTATTTTCTGAGGTTAATTTGCAGGAAATTGTATTAGCGTTTCCGGAAGTTGCCGAACAGGCCTCTGTTGAGAATTGTGGGCATGTCGGGTCAGAACAGAGATCTTGGTCGGGAAAATCTAACTGCAGGAGTTAAAGTAGCAAAGATGTGGAGAAAAAATAATTTCTTTGTGGGCGACTTGGCGTTCATAAAAATATTTCAGGATGATGCGATTGTAGCAAATTTCGTAGGGATTCATTTGAGTCCAATATCATCTTTATATGTGAAAAGAAAAATCCCTCCCCAACCGTTATTACCCCCCACAATTCTCAATTTAGTTACCTGTTGAACGGCTTCTGGAAAAGTCAATACAATTTCCTAGAAATTAAGCATCAGAAATTATTTGACAAAATGTGCTGAAATAAAGAAACGTTGGGTTCAAATTCCGTAAAAAAAATCCGACTTTGGCTATCGTTCGTGATGAGTATGACCGTCGAAATTGACCCAGGTCAATGATTTAAAAAATATTCGGGGACAATTTGCTACAGAGTTGAAAGTGGGGGAGTCGAATATTTTACGAGAGACTGTTCTAACTAAGAAAATATGTATTTTGTGACTTTAAAATTGTTTAAATTTACCTTCCCATATTGGTTAGGGCATGGTTCCCGGTACGAGTTCACTACGCTAGTCCAGAACAGGACCAATCCCGTGGGGATTATGAAATTCATTTGTACAAGTGCACAAATGAATCCAGTGCATTTACACCAAAGGTTTGATAATAAATTTTCACAATTAAAGTAACTTTTCTCCACTTCTGTAAGATTAAACGAATAGCAGCTTAAAAATCACTTTTATACATACGGCCACATTCAGCAGCGAAAACAACAACCATAATTTTTAATCCACAATGCAGATTGCAAAGATTTACGGGATGTTTAAAAATTCCTACGTTCGCAGTTTTCATCCAACAGGGGAATAGAAAATTTTCCATCAGGAAGTTGAACAGTTCAAGATAGGAAAACACATTTGCATATACAAGTACAGGCTGGCAAAAAAAGTTCTACATGCTAAAAGAATTCCGGTATGTGTCCCAACCATTCCTTTATTATTCTTTTATTTAATTGTTAATAGCTACTACTGTATTTATGCAACGTAACTGAAGCAGATAAGTCCGAAGTACTTCGCTACATAGGATCTTAAATTGGTCAGATGTGCATTCTTTCCAACTATTTGTCTTGTGAGAATTTCTGGCTGTAACAACTACTTTGCATTATAGTTTCATAATAGTTTTTATTATAGCATTCAGTGGTATTGACAGAATCAGCGATATTGATCTAAATTGATGAGTATTATACAACAGCATAGAATGCTATGGAAAAGCGTAAATGACTTTTATTATCAAATCATGTTACAAGGTACGTTTCGGGTAACGTCGAATTTTGCCTTTGAAAGGTCTCCATTAAGTGCAACTATCAATTATAGTGATATCTGCCTAAGGATTTAAACAAATAAACCTGGCATTAAAATTATTAGTCTTTACACATCTCAATATTACTGGACTCCGGCTAGTGTGTGTTAATTTAAAACTGCGCGAAACCTGTTTGACATGTCTCACAAAATGCACAATAGAAATCAGAAAAAGCACGTGCAACTCATGCAGAAGCTGAGCGAGATGTGTTAGCACATGCAATCGACATAACCTGTTTCATAAGTGATGATTATTGTGATGCAAGAGGTAGAATTAGTTGTGGTTTGGACAAGGGGCAACGGTTGAGGATGTGTATGCTCTGTGTGTACTAGTGCCCCTCATGGGTACATGCTTTACCCGGGTATTTGGGTACAGGCTCAGGTACAGGTACGTATCAGGTACATACTATTTGTACCCATCCAATTTGGGTACAGGTTCAGGTTCAGTCGTTAGATACCTGAAAATTCAGGTTCAGGTTCAGGTTCAGGTATGGGTACAGGTACAAAAACCAATCTTTTGGGTATAAACCCATGAGGTACGGGTACGCACTGGGTAAATAGAACCTGAACCTGAATGTAAAATACATGAACTTTCAGGTACTTCTCAGTCAGTAATAATTTCCAAGTAACGCCTGTAAAGGTGTAGTTAAGCTTTAAAACCTCATCCGAATTTTTGACCTTGAAACATGTTCCATTAAAATTTATATGTAAGTACAAGCTCAGTCATGAAAACTAACCATATAAGAACACGTGGCTAGTTACCCAGCATTAGCTAGAATGACCAGTGTTAAGCCATATTTGGACTTTAAGAAAATATATTACATTGTATGTAAAGAGTAGCAATGAAGCCTCTTACTGTTAACTGTAAAGAAAAGAGAATCTTATTGTCTATTGTATCATGCTCAACTATTGGTTAAAAAAGGATGCTTCATCTAAGAAGCTTGGACTCTGTAGTCTGATTGGTATTAACTCTGAACAAAAGTAACAATGTAAATGTAACGGAAACAAAACCAGTTTGAACTGGATAATTCCTGTTTTACAGCCAACCCTACAGTATATAAACCCAGCTCCTTCTCACAATCGGGGAGTCTGGCTCGGGTCTAACCCTTGGTAACTTTACTGTTACTCTGCTGGACTCCACTCCACTCCACTCTCCTTCTCTAGCTCTCACTCTTCCTCTCATTCTTTTTGTACACTGAATAAATATCTCTATAATTGGCAATACTATCTTAATATTCTCCCACTTTATTATTTAACAATTAGAGCTACACTCCTTTAAGGTATAAGTTCAATTATATCTTAACATGGCGGAGTTGCTACGTTTTCTATACTTTGAATTTGTTAATTCGAGTATAGACGATTCCCTTACCTCTCTGCGAGTTTGCTCCCCAGCAATCCCATACCAATAATATTTTTGTGGCGTAAGCCTCTGCCGAAGGCTCTGCCGAAATTGTTCACATAATTCTCATTTTAACCCAAAAAGTAAAGCTAGATCTCTGAAAATTTCATAGATTAGATAAAAATTTACGGGTAATTTAATTTTAAAATCAGCTCCTGAAAATTCGAAAAATTTTTGGTAAATTTTTTCCAAAATATTTTTTTCCCCTGTGCTTTTAACGTACGAATAAATTATTATGTACCTACACTTTTCCTTTGTTCTTACACTATACAACTATATAATATTCTACTCTAAATTTTTCGTGGCGTCAGCCTCTGCCGGAGGCCCTGTCAAAAATTTTCCCTACAAAATTTCCTTTTACCCCAAGGAGTAGAGCTAGATCGATAAAAATTTTACAGTATATGTAAAAAGTTACTAGGAATCATATTCTGAAATAGGCTCCTACAAAATCTAAAATTTTTTGGTCACACATTTTTCATTTAATTAAATCTTTATTTCGACCGACAATTTTTTCCTATCTTTCTTCCTTATTTCCTACTATCCAAACTACTTATACAAAATATTTTTTGTGGCGTAAGCCTCTGCCGGAGGCCCTGCTCAAAATTTTCAAGATATTCTCAAAATGCCCAGACGAGTCAACCAACAATTTTGCCGACACCCGGATTACCGTTTGAAATTACTGGGAGAATTGATCACTCTACCCGTGATTTCCCATCGCAAAACTTCTGCCCATTGCAGACGAAACTCCAATGATGACCCTAGCCAAGTCACCAGCCCAATATTGACCTGCTCAACGACAATTTACGGACTTCACTCACCGCGCCCCATGCACGCCCTGGTTTTCAAAATAGCGACAAGACACGCCTCATGCCTCTTCCATTTACGACGTTACTACAGAAAAGTTTCCAGTACAGAGAAACTACCCAATGAATTCTTCGCTTCACCCGGTTTGTCTAACTATTATTTTTGAACGTCACGGTTAATCTACATTTTATTTTGAAGTCTCCTTTACGAACTGCAGTGTCTCCATTTTCCAGCCATTTTTGCGACAAACATTTCCACGACAATGTTATCATATTTCCAGTGAGTTAGAAGGTCCTCACACTAGTGATATTGTGATTTTATTTTTCGAGGACGAAAAATCTTTATGTAAGGTGAAATATACGTAAAAAGTGTCATTTTTATGAGAAAAGTCATGTATTCTGTGTTCAAATATTTTATTCATCATTCTAAAGAATTTTATTGTGTTATTGAAATTTTAATTCGGACTCAAAATTTTTACTGTGTACTTAATTCCACATTTTATATTTTTCCAACGATGAGGTCATCGTTTCCTCTAATCCAATGAATGTTAAGCCATATTTGGACTTTAAGAAAATATATTACATTGTATGTAAAGAGTAGCAATGAAGCCTCTTACTGTTAACTGTAAAGAAAAGAGAATCTTATTGTCTATTGTATCATGCTCAACTATTGGTTAAAAAAGGATGCTTCATCTAAGAAGCTTGGACTCTGTAGTCTGATTGGTATTAACTCTGAACAAAAGTAACAATGTAAATGTAACGGAAACAAAACCAGTTTGAACTGGATAATTCCTGTTTTACAGCCAACCCTACAGTATATAAACCCAGCTCCTTCTCACAATCGGGGAGTCTGGCTCGGGTCTAACCCTTGGTAACTTTACTGTTACTCTGCTGGACTCCACTCCACTCCACTCTCCTTCTCTAGCTCTCACTCTTCCTCTCATTCTTTTTGTACACTGAATAAATATCTCTATAATTGGCAATACTATCTTAATATTCTCCCACTTTATTATTTAACAATTAGAGCTACACTCCTTTAAGGTATAAGTTCAATTATATCTTAACACCAGAGATTTTTTAGCAGCTCCTGGAACTGGAGTTCAGATAGAGCAAGCCTTCTCCTATGACCGAGATAAACGCTTATATAAGCAAAGGTGTCCACCTATCCTATTTATATGCCTATAGCTGTAAAGCCATCCGCAAATGCGGATGGTAACACGACTGATGAAGTTACTAATGGTGATAGTAACGTTTAACAAATTACAACATTTCTGGGTAGACACAGTTACGTGTGTAGGTGCCTTTTCCTTCGCCTAGCAATTCCCCTTGGTCGTCACCCGAGTTAATAAGTACTTTAACATTTTCCTTCGAAGTGGCTCGGGAAAATGCGACATACAACTGTCCATGGGTAAACACAGGCTTAGATAGACAAACGCCTACTTTGTTGAAACTTTGACCTTGTGATTTATTTATGGTCAAGGAAAAACTTGTTTTCACAGGAAATTGCCTGCGCCGTAAGACAAAGGGGTACTCACCTTCATTTGATGTTAACGTAATGCGAGGTAAAAACAGAGTCTCACCTTTTGCCCTACCCGTTAGTACTGTTGCATGTATGAGATTTTGTTTCAATTCTTTGACAATTAATCTTGTGCCGTTACAAAGGCCACGCTTTGTATTTAAATTTCGAAGCAACATTATGATTGCTCCTATTTTAAGTATGAGGCAGTGAGCTGGCATACCGGACGGATTAATTGAATTTAGGTACTCGACAGGATAGTTCTGAATGTCGGTATTATCAATCAAGCTTGAGCTCATTAGCAGTGCTCATATCAGTCCCAGTCAGTTTTGGCTATGAAATTCATCAGTCTCAGTCAGTCTCAGTCAGTCTCAGTCTTAAAAAATAGGACTCTGTATCAGTCCCAGTCAGTCGCAGTCTTCAGTCAGTCCTATGATCTACCCACTCAGTCTTTCCCCTGAGTCCAAGACTGTAGAACCCTGTCAGCACAGCTCATTGGTGCCCGAGTGTCTCATGTAATGGGACAGCGCGAATTTTGATTTTGACGACAGCCTTCTTTGAATTAGTAGTTTAGATATATAGGATAAAAATGGGCAGGGTGCAAAATGCAAGTAATTATAGGTAGTAAAATAGGGTGCAGTAATTACCGCTAAAATTAATCCTATATTATATGTAGGAGCTGCAAGAGTTCACTTTTTATTTAGGAACAAGGTAGGCAGTTTGCGAAGGTAAAAATAGGCATATTTAATAATCTTTTGACAAATTTGTCCAGCAATTATTTGATGTAACCTTAAAATAAATCTCGAAAATATTCTTCAAATACGTGGCATTTTAGTAGTTCGATTTGTTTCATATGTTACGATTGCACGTACATACATAGATAATTTTTAGTTGAAAAAATAAGCCTTTATAGGCTACAAAATAGGTCTTAATAGGCTAAAATATAGGCAGAAACAGCACAGGAGTATATATGTAGGCAAATAGGTAGGCAATTTATTTTTGATAAATAATGTAGGTTAATATGTAGGGAAGGCAAAGCTGCAAACAATATGTAGTATTTTAGGTAGGCTGAACCTTTTGGACACCTTTGTATATAAGAGTGGAGAAACAGTAGGAAATGTTTTTGTCTCAAGGCTTGGCTGAATTTAAAATCTGGGGAGTTTGAATCTAAAAAAATGTTTTCCATTGCAAAAGCAATAATTGCAGGTTGCAAAACAGATTCTTAATCGTTTAATTTCTCGGCATTGTTGAACGTTTTGAAAATATTACACTGCATTTGTATTGTTGCATTGAACTTATTCATACCGTAGATTTTACTATCGATTGTCTTTTCAACCTTTATGTAATAATTTATAACTACTGAAAATTACGGTACTTAGTCATGCTTTCAAAAAATAAAAAATAAAAATAAATCTAATATAATAAATAAATAAATTTATTAAGTCAAAATGTCTTGGTCGCAGATACCTTAATTTTTTATTTCGTGTAATACCTTTGGCATTCCTTTAAATTATGCAGTACAGTCGAAAATACCCGGGTAGGTTCAGGTACTTTTAAAATATTCCTGGGTACAGGTACTTTTTTGGATACTTTTTGGATACATATACTTTTCAGGTACAGGTACTCCTAATTAAGTATGAGTGACTACAGGTACAGTTTCAGGAAAATTGAACCCAAGTATTCAGGTACAGGTACGGGTATAGGTTCAAAAAATCTATGTACTCAGGATTCAGGTACAGGTCCAGGTCCAGGTCCAGGTCCAGGTACAACATTTTTGTACCCATGAGGAGCACTAGTGTGTACATAAGTAATATATGTATGTATGTGTGAGTATCTGGGCTGATGGAGCTATATGTTAATGATTAGTAACAGATGAGTCCTAACAATAATCAGAACCTTGGTTACACACCACAATTAGTATTTTATATTTATTGATTAGTAATAATTTGCACTGCTGATAATGATTACAGAAATTGCACTGATTTATGCAAAATGCGGCTAGTGCAAATGACTCTTCCTCACAACTGACGCAATGAAGTTTTTGTGAGTAAAAAGGGAAACTACCAGCAGGCACATAATGCAAGTAGTGAATTTTGGTTTTACGGTAAATTTGAACATCCAGTATATTCTGATTTTCATTTTCGTTCAAAGTCATCGTATTTTCTATTTAGTGAAACACATGTATGCAATAAGAGTAGAGTGATAATTTTTTGTAATGAAAAATCCAAGTCAATTGTGCTTCTTGACCTTCAAATACAAGAATCTATATTTATTAGCAAGATATTGTGTTACTATTAGAACAGCCCGAAAAGGGTTGGATTCTTTTAGTGATAGTACAAGAAACGATTTTATTCAGGAATTAGGTAAATCGAGGCTCTAGTTTTTGCAGGCATTGCTCAATATTTTTAGTTCTATGGGCCACGTTTCAGAGCACTTTCTCTTTCAGCCAACTTCTTCTCTAATTCCGGGTTCACGGTTGTTGGTATATTGGGGAGCATGGGACCACCGGGGCCACTGGGACCACCGGGGATGCTAGGTCCAGGTCCAGGTGCGGGTGGTGGAGGTGGTGGCGGGAAGAAACAATTTTCTTCATCTGTACCATCGGCTGTTGAATTGAAATACATTTTAATGTAACGCATACTTTATAGATTTCAGATGATTCTTTCCACTCCGTCTCTCATCTCAAATTTTATCGGGTCGATTATCGGAACATTTAAATTGCTGTACTAACAATAAAAACACATGCAACTAGTTATTATTTTGCATAGTACCAACAATAAAAATAAGTACATGTAACCAATTATTATTTTGCATAGTGAACTCTTGTATCATTTGATAACTACGCCGGGACTCAGACATTTTTATCAAGCAAAAAAATTGTAAATATTTGGACCAACTCCCGTTTAACCATATATGGATTTTCTGCCCAAGTTCCTAGTACTTTAAAAGTAGGGAATAATTTTGTGTCACACTTTGTTTCTTCAAGGATGCGCTTATCATTTATAACGACATTGGACTGTATGTATTATTTTTATCAGCAATAATAATTATAAATGGGCGGGAATGATATCAGTCTATTAGCATCAGAATCAAAGTTTACTTACGGCAATCCGGAAAACAGTTGCAACGAAGATTCCAAGGAACACAAACGTTATCAAGGGTGCGGCAGGGGAATTGGGTCTGGAAATAGAAAACATTTGACGAAATTATTTTAGAGATCCTTTATCGTGTTTCAGATTTTGACATCCTAATTGTTTTCGAGAGGGTTGCTTGGATTGTAATTGTTACCATAGCTTTGAGTAATTAATTGAACTTGATGACTTACCGTACTGCAAGGGCAATTCAACTCATCATCCCCACCGGGGCAATCCGGCCAACCATTGCACACTTGCTGGAAATACAAAATTATGTCAATAGTAGTTATTATTGCTCTAAAGTGGATTTCAAAATGTTAAAAACTAGAAATGGAATCTTAACACGTTATAAAAATATTTCAGAGACAAAATCCGGAAGCTTTTACCCAGCTCTGGACAAGGCAGGGTCCTTCCGCGCATACAAACTAAACACGGGAACAAATTGCATTAGTTACAATTTTAACCAGTTATTTTACAGTATCAAGTAATCATTATTAATTTCTCCCCTTTCCCCAATTATTACGATTTGTATGCTTGAGAATTATTACTTACAGCGCAAGGGCAATTTTCTTGATTCTCATCCTCACCATTTGGACAATGTTTGAATCCATCACATTTCTATTTGTAAGAGTCAGTCAGTAAAATTAAAATCCCAAAGAATACTGCTTCTCAAAGCAGAATTAAAAATGCGTACGGGATCATTAAAATACAAAGGTTGGAAAACTCACGTAAAAATTGTAAAGGCAAGGACCAAAAGCTCCGCATTGAAACTGGACAAAAAAAAAACAAATTTTTATATAAAATAATTTGCATATCTATACATCATGTATAATATAATTACTTGATACGTAGATAAATAAATTCGAAAAAAAAAAATTCAACGAAATTATGTAGCTGTGAGTCAGCGTACCACGTCAGGACCATCGCAGGGGCAACCAACCTCGTCCTCTCCTGTTGGCCAGCAATCAAGGATGTGATCACAGCGCTAGAAAAATATATTTTCCAATTGAATGACTCGCCCAGTTTCGATTAGTTTTTTAATATTTGTACGGAACTTGCATTAAATTTTACTTACCCATTGTTTGGGAATACAGTTTCCAGTGGAACATTTAAACTGCAGGGTAGTAACAAGGTACAAAATATACAATTTTAATACCTATTCTAATAAATCCTAAAACTTCGGATAAAGCCTATACCACCAATTTTTAAAATACAGAAGAGTATTCAAAATATTTCAATATTTAGCGTGTAGAAAATGTCTTACTCCACGACAATCGCATCCGTACTTGCTGGCGTCCTCATCTGATGCGTCTTTACAGTCGGGCCAGAAGTCACAGACCTGAAAAGTTAGTTACACATTTTGATTTTTAATAACTCTTTGCTTTGAAAATTTTGAAAAATTGAAATTTGAAGGAAATACGCAGAGTACTATTTAGCATGTGAACATACAGCACTGTTTTACAAGTCTCGAGTTTATGATTGTATTTTTGTCTGGTAGTGATAATAGCTTACCTTAGTCCATGGAACAAACGTATCATTGCAGTCACAGTATATCTAATGGAATGAATCTCAATTTTATTAAGAAGCAAGCACATGAACACCTTATTACATGAACAGCAGGTTATTATTCACGTAATATAATAATTTGGGGTTTTTGAAAATATGTACATGGAAAGTAATAAATTATTCCAAAAATAAATAATAGCATAAGGAATGGGTCACGCGTGAGTAAATAAATTTCATAATAATAAATCAAATAAATCAAACGTACCCCACGACAATCAGGGCAATTTTTTTCATCGGTGTTCCCAGGACAGTCATCTTTGATACCATCACACTCCTGTTTACAACAAATATTATATCACGACTCCATCTGGTGCTGTTCACCTAATTATTCCCAAATCCCCAAAATCACAATTAAATAAATCCATTTTATTGACTTACCCAAGCATGAGGAATGCAGTCACTTGAGTATGCACATTGGACCTGGAATCAGCATTTCAAGATATATTTTGTCGGTTTGACCGAATTAAAAGCTTGGTGGGAAGATTGGTTGTGGAGGGTGTTTCATATCCACTGTCTCATCTTCTAGCCTGCATTAGCGAGTCCCGCAGAAAATATTTGATTCACCCAGTTTGTAACAAATTCTTTTTTAGATGTTTTCAAATGTTTTTCATTGACCTGGGTCAATAATTGTCGGTCACGAACGAGTGCTGAAATCGGAATGTTTTACTGAATGTGGATTTTATTTATTTGAACTCATTTGAGGCTCATTTGTAGGAAATTCTATTGGATTTTCAGGAAGCCGTCTAACAGGTCCTTAAGTTGAGAATTGTGGGTATCGTACGTTAGAACAGAGATCAAAATCGAGAAAATCTAACTGCATGATCATCAGTTATTGCATAAGTTATTTGCAAAAATTGGGTTGAAATAAAGCAAAATTGAGTTCAAAATCGGTAAACAAAACAATCCGACTTTGGCTCTCGTTTGTGACCCCAAGGGCTGTAGAAATTGACCCAAGTCAATTAATTATTTTTAGAAAATTTGGAAAACAATTTGCTACTAAGTTGGAAGAGGGGAAATCAAATATTTTATGAGATATTTGATTATGTAGACTAGGAGGAGAGACTATTGATAAAAAACACCCTTAGGATTTTTTTGGTTCATTTTGCAACTAAGAAAATATATATGTTGCGTCTTTGAAATTATTTAAACTTACCTTTCCCCATTGGTACGGGCATGGTACACCGTACGACTTTACTACACTCGCCCAGAACAGGACCAAACCTGCGGAGATTATGAAATTCATTTGTACAACTGCACAAATGAATCCACTGTATTTAAACTTAAGGTTTGATTTGCAATTTTCACAATTAAAAAAACTTTGCTCCACTTCTGCAAGATTAAACTAAGAGCAGCGTCAAAATCTCTTTTATACCTACTGCTACATTCAGCAGCTAAAACAACAACCATAATTTTTAATCCACAATGCAGATTGCAAAGATATTCCGGATGTTTAGAAATTCCTACGTTCGCAGTTTTCATCCAACAGAGGAATAGAAAATTTTCCATCAGGAAGTTGAACAGTTCAAGATAGGAAAACACATTTGCATATATAAGTACAGGTTGGCAGACACAAATTTCCCCTCCTGACCCATAAAAATCACGATTCTACACAATATTCAATGCCTTAATTTATTTCAAGGTTTTATAATATTTGAATCGTATAGTCCCTACGCCAAAATTTGGGGTCATACGGGTAGGACACGTGAATCAAAGACAGGATTTTTTATGCATTTTGAAAACTGTTTATATTTTTCACATTTTCTAACCTGCATAACTTTATTTGCTCCTGAAATTAACAGTAATGTTTGGATTTTCAGATCGAACGAAACTTCAACGAATCTGCGCCAAAATGGCTACAAACTCATAGCACCCTAAATTTGTTGCCAACCCTATCTTGCTTGAGAAAAATAAAGTTACATTCGTTCCTGGATTTATTCAAAACATCTCTGTAGATTGTTGGTAGCCTTGTTGTGAAATTAAACGCAGTGACTGGGGATATAATTTTCTGAAAATCGAGTGAAAGTTCCTATAAACCGTGAGTCAACTTTTATATTTATAAAAAACTTTTGTGTTTAGTAAACATGAAACAGTTAATAAAATTTCTAAAATATTCCAACTTCGTTTCAGACATTGTCTCTGTGACACTGAAACAATGCGTAGATCAACAGATCAAATTTTTAAAAATCTGGAAAATAATATGCTGGAAAAATTGAGAATTAAATATTCTGTATTGCTTTCCCTTACATTGTACATATGCAGGTTAGGCGAGTGTAAATTATTTTGTGGCAACTTGTATATAATTATGTAGTGAGTTGCTATAACATTTTCCTCATGCTAAATGAATTCCAATATATGTCCCAACCATTAATTAATTTATTTTTTATTTAATAGCTACTACTGTATTTATGCAACGTAACTGAAGCAGATAAGTCCGAAGTACTTTGTTACTTAGGGACTTAAATTGGTCGGATGTGCATTCTTTTCAACGAATTGTCTTGTAAGGATTTCTTGCTGTAACAACTACTTTGCAGTACAGTTTCATAATAACAGTTTCATGATAGTTTTTATTATAGCATTCAGTGTTATTGCCAGAATCAGCGATATTGATCCAAACTGATGAGTAACAGCTTTGAATCCTTGCTACGAAAAACGCAAATGACTTTTATTATCAAATCATGTTACAAAATATTTTTGGGAGAACGTACAAAAAAAATATTTTATTTATAAAACACCGTGGCTAATAATTGTTTTTTTTATTATTATTTATTATGCGCTATCAACTGCAAGGATTGAATCTTTCAGTCATTGAATTCAGATCTTCTTCATACAAATCCCGCATTTTAGCTCCTTCTCCCGCAACCCATCATTTTATCCATACATGTTTCAGAATATATTTTATTATTTCGAAATTCTCTGGGGAATTTGTATCTGTACAAATGAATTTTATATTATGACATTTTATTACAATAATAATAATTATTATTAATTACCAATTATTATTTACAATTACTGCCTCCGGACTCATCAGTTCATCTCAAAGTTTTTAATAATAATTATTATATTATTAACATGAGAATGAAAACATTTTTCCTAAAGACTGTTCATGTCATTAGAAAATTAAAATTTTTAGATCTACAAATCAGTTCTACGTACTTGTCAAACACTAACAAATGCAAATGTCCAAGTTAAAAATCAATAGGCAACATCATGCACTTTTATTTCCACTTTTAGAACATTAGGCTCGTTTTGGATTAAAAACAAAATTATATTCAAGCTGCTGATGAAAAATGACATTGGTCGAAGCCAAAATACTATTTTACTATTTATACATATTTTATATTTATATTTCATATTTATTATACTGCACGGAGGAAATTCTTCAGTATTATAAAATATAAAAAGTAGGTAATTATACAGATAGATATAAGTAAAAATTTCCCAGAAATAAATCCTCTTTTTCTCACTGATTTAACGGTCATGACATTACGTGTTGATTAAGGTCAATGTGTTTGCTATATGTTTCGTGTATAATTATGTAAAACGATACTTTTAAAATAAGGGGAATCGAATTTTATTTTTACATCCCCTGCTGATATTAACAAGAGGATTAGTGCGGGGGGGGGGGGGTGTAAGAATTTTTTTGAAACCTTTTACATGAATTTAAGTTTACTCACACCCACTGAACATATAGAATCTCTTTAGTAACAGCAACTTATGACTCATTGTCAGCAGAGTCATCGAGATTAGGATTGCTGAGCCAGATTGGGATGAATATGGGAATTTACCAGCCGAGCCAAAAAATGCAAAATGAGCTGAACAGGAGTGATTTAGTACTGATTCTTACTTTTGCATCCCAACAATAGGATAACCTCGGTGAAAGGACAGTGACTCTATGGACTTGCATTTTTGATCGGAAGGAAAATGATTGACGACTTTTTCTGCCAATGCAAATAATGATCAAATAATACGTGGTGACCTACTCCCTTAGATTTTTGCAGTCGTGTAATTTTTTTTAGATTTTATAGCATACTTGAAAATTTGCACAATATTACTGATTTAACGGTATGGTCTTATCAGTTAACCCAGGTCAAGGTTTATTTATGTAAAAAGATTCTTTTTAAAATAAGGGAATCCCGCGCGGGGCACAGCATCACCCCACCCTATCCGTTGCGCACGGCATTAACAGTAGACTAGTTTATATATATTTTTAATTAGTAAAACAAGTAAATGATTCAAGGCTAATCTACTGTGTCTGTCCTGTCATCAATAAAGTCGATTCGTTTAAAAATAGCTCCCCATGCATTGAATGCACTTGAGCACTTTATTCCCTTCATCGGAGTTACATATGTTTCGACCATGTGATCCTAGGTTGCCTAATTTTGAATCCTATATTTGCTTTACAGTAGAATAAACCACTGCTGCACTAGTCCAGTCAGACTTGACTACGAAATGGGAGACTTGACTACGAAATGGGAGACTTGACTAGACTAGTTAAGGATTTTCTTAAATTTGACTCGTTTGACTTGAGTAGCAAGCACCGAATACCGCGATGAATTGACTTGACTGGACTAGGCTTGCATTAGAAATGATAATGATTGACTTGACTTGACTAGGTGAACAATGTGCATGAACTAGTCTAGTCAATTTGTGCGTGTCTTGAAATGATGCTTAAATCATTCAATGAAGCAGTTTTAAGAGGAAATGGGGAAATTTCTAAAAATAACAAAGGTACGCCATAAGAAATTTCCATATCAGGACTTGTAACTGCGCCCTTTAACGAATAATAAATTTAGTGTGGAAAAATGCAGTGCATAACTGAATTATTCAAGCCGTTCATTCATTGTACAATATAGGCAGCAACAGTACTCTATACGTCATGTATGTCTAAAGTAATTTAATAAAAACACTCATTTATATTAAAGTATTAAATCATGTTCCCACATTCCAGTCGAAAATCTGTGAACTCTCACCAGACATACAGATTTATAAAAATATCGGAAATGATTGAGGCCGAAGCTAACGCAGTAACAATTTCATACAAAAATAAATCTGAGGTAGTGAGAAAATGTTTAAAGAAGAAACCATAGAAATCCTGAAAAGTAAAGCATCGCCAGAAAATCTGTCAGCAAAATAAGTGCAGAAAACAAAGACCAAATGAAATCACATCTAGAGAAGATCACGACAAGGCAACTAATTTCGGACTATTCTCTGAGCTGTCGGCCTTTGCTCGTGCTGACAGAGCTCCTGTTAAGCCACCGCAGCTGGATCAACAAATATTGTACGCAGAATTTTTTAATTTAAAAATCTAACCTAGAAAACTAACTAGAAAAGACTAACCAGACGTAGCAAAACTGGACTTATGAAATGGTACTATCCGTTAGTTTCCTGGGCTTGAATCGTTCTATTGCATCGATTATCAAAATATTTCACATTTTGTTTTAATTCTTTGTTCATGCTAGGTAATTATTTAATTCCTCCAATTAAATGGAACATTCCCTTCGTACATACTTGCGCAGTTAAAAGTGTTAAAATAAGAACTACTTTGATATTGTTTTCAGGGTTTGGTTATGAATTGATTTAGCTAATAAATAAATAATAAGACAAATAATAAAACACCACCTACAGCTGCTGCGACTATAAAATGCAAGTGACTAGGAGACTAGAATGACTTGACTAGGATTTTCGACTTAAAAAGTGACTTTGGCTTGACTTGACTAGGTTGTATTGGAAACCATTGTGAATTGACTAGACTAGACTAGCCAATACCACGACCAACAAAGATTAGACTTGACTAGACTAGTGCATATGTATGTGCAGCTATGGAATTAACATTTCACTTTTAGATGTCTCGATTGAAGGTAGAATCTCTTTAATTATTTTCAATTTTATGGTTTTAAGCATAATAAATAAGACTGGGAATGCTGATTCAGTTTAAACTTAATATTATAAAAGCGAAATTTAAAACGTATGACTAAATGCTTTGTGAGTTTCGGATTTTGAAAGAGCCGAGCGTCACTATTCGAAGTGTAAACCCCTGGTATTTTTTAATGCTCATAACGCAAGTAGTAAATTTTATTTTTAACGTAAATTTTTACGCCCAGTATAATCAGATTACATCTTTAAACCGTTCATTATTAGAACATTTTGTATTTCGTGAAACATACGATTTTAGTCAGGAAATTAGGCGAATGAAGGATCTAATTTTGGTAGGCATTGCGTGTTGTTTTTAGTTTTATGGACCACGTTTCAGCGCACCTGCTCTTTCACTCAAGATCTTCTTTAACTCCGGGTTGGTGGGGATCATGGGTCTACCGGGACCACCGGGACCACCGGGACCACCGGGACCACCTGGGCCACCGGGACCACCTGGTCCACCTGGTTCAGGTCCAGGAGGTGGTGGTAGTGGTGGCGGGAAGATACAATTTGCTTCATCACTACCATCAGCTATTGAATTAAAATACATTTTAATGTAGCGCATTCTTTATTTATTCCTAGATATTAAGTACGCTGGGACACAGAAATTTGTCTCACGTAAAAATAAATACATATTTGTACCAACTCCCGTTTACCCCAATGTGGCGTTTCCGCCCAAATTCCTGGTTTAAATGTAGGGAACAATTTTTCTGTCACATTTGCCTCCCTCAAGGACATGCTTATCATTTGCAATAACGTTACAATTGTATGTACCATTTTTTGTCTGTAATCATAAATGGGCGGGAATGATATCAGACTATTAGCATCAGGAGCAAGGATTACTTACGGCAATCAGGAATACAGTTGCAACGGAGCTCCCAAGGAACGCAAGTGTTGTTCAGGGTCTCGCACAGGAATTGTGTCTGGAATCAGAAAACATTATACGAAATTATTCTAGAGACCCTTGAGCCTGCTTACGATGTTGTCATCCAAATTGTTAATGAGAGGTTTGTTTGTATCTCTATTGTTATCATATAGCTTTGAGTAATTAATTGAACTTAATGGCTTACCATACTGCAAGGGCAATTCAATTCATCCTCCCCACCGGGGCAATCCGGCCAAGTATTGCACACTTGCTGGAAATAAAAATTATGTTAATAGTTATTATTGCTTTGAAGTGTATGCACTTCAGCAAATTAATGTTTAGAGTCAGTTAGTCTGAATGTGTTATATGTAAAACATATTTCAGGGTGAATATACGGAAGTTTTTACCATGCTCTGGCCGAGGCAGGATCCATCCGCACATTGAAACTACACACATGGATAATTGTATTAAGTACAATTTTAATCAATCATTTTACAGCATCAAGTCATTATTATAAATGTCCACATGTTCTCCAATTATAACGATTTCCATATTTGAGAGTGAACTTACAGCGCAAGGGCAATTTTGTTCGTCCTCACCATTTGGACATTGGTTGAATCCATCACATCTCTATTTGTAAGAGCCAGACAGTAAAATTCAAAATACAAAGAACAGTGATTCTCAAGGCAGAAGTACAAAATATTACAGGATCATTAAAATACATGTGTTAGAAAACTCACGTAAGCACTCAAAATGCAAGGACCAAAAGCTCCGCATTGAAACTGGACAAAAAAACAGTTTAAATAATAATTTGAATATCTCCATCATTTATAATATATTTACTAAAAAATAGTTAGTAAATAAATAAATACGCTGGAAAAGACTATTTCAGCGAAATTATGTAGATGTCTCCACGTACAACGTCAGGTGTATCACAGGGGCACCCAATCTCATCCTCTCCATTTGGCCAGCAATCAAGGAATTTATCACAGAGCTAATATATTTTGAATGAATCAATTAATGTTTCCTTTAGTTCAAAAATATTTAACTGAGCTTTTAATGATTTTAACTTACGTGACTTTTGGGAATACAATGTCCAGTGGAACATTTAAACTACATGGTAGTAAAAACGTGCAAAATGTAAAATTTTGTGACCTATACCACCAATTTTGAAAATACTGAAGCATCAGTATTCAAAATATTTCAATATTTAATGTTTGGAAAGTGTCTTACTCCACGACAATCGCAACCGTACTTGCTGGCGTCTTCGTCTGATGCGTCTTTACAATCGGGCCAGAAGTTACAGACCTGAAAAGTTATTTACGCAATTTGTATTTTAATAATAATTATTCTATTCATTCCAAATTAAACTCCTGAAGCAAATAAGCAAAATACTATTTATCATGAGTTTGTAGTATGTACTGCATTGTCTTGCTAGTGGAGATTTTATAATAATTCTATTTTTGCTTGGTTGTGAAAAGCTTACCTTTGTCCATGGAATGAACGTATCATTACAGTCACAGTATATCTAATGGAACGAATGTCAATTGAATTAACAACCAAGCATATAAACTCCTGTGAGAAATATGTTATTATTATTCTGAGAATAATTCGGGAATTTTTGATAGTATATATGTGAAGTAATAAAATATTTCAAAAATAAATAATATTATAAGGAATGTATAACGCATGTGTAATTAAATTATGTTAAATTCAATTATTATAATAAAATAAATTAACCCTACCCCAGCGCAAGAAGGGCAGTCTTTCTCGTCGGTGTTGCCGGGACAATCATTTTTGATACCATCACACTCCTGTTTAAAACAAATATTATACCATCGCTCCATCTAGTGTCATTCATGTAATTATTCCCAAAACAAAAAACACAATTAAGTAATTATATCAATTTTATTGACTCACCCAAGAACGAGGAATGCAGTCATTTGTATTTGTACATTGGACCTGGAATCAGTATTTTAAGAAATATCATGCCGGAATTCCTCAACGTTTTTGAAAACGTTTCTTCATTTCAAAACAAATATGTTTTAAATATAATATTACTGATAGTCATTTCTAAGAAAATATCTTTTTAGAAAAATATTTGGAAAGATTATTGCTGAAATAAAGAAATGTTGGATTCAAAGCAATTGGTTGTATTTAATGAATCTCCATGAGATATGATACAATCACATCATCCTGAATTTTCCGCATCTTTGCTACTTTAGCTCCTGCAGATAAATTTCCCCGAATTCTTAACCTCTGTTCTTACCCGTCATGCCCACAATTCTTTTAGCTTAGGGACATGTTCAATAGCTTCCCAAAAAGCCAATAAAAGTTTTTAGAACTACAAGAATCAGCATACTTGAAAGAAAGTTTGTATTCAAATAAAGACAAGTTGAGTATGAAAGTCACGACTTTAACTCTTTTTCGTGACCCTTGTGACTGCGGAAATTGACCCAGGTCAATGAATATTTTTAATAGGAAATCCGAAAAACAATTTGCTACAAAGTGGGGGAATTAAATATTTTATGAGACACTTGCTTATGTGGGCTAGGAGGGGAGATAGCGGATATGAAACACCCTACATACTAGGATTTTTTTAGTTCATTTTGTAATTAAGAAAATATTTGTGTTGTGTCTTTGAAATTTTTTAAATTTACCTTCCCATACTGGTAAGGGCATGGTACACCGTATGAGTTCACTACACTGGCCCAGAACAGGACCAATCCGGCGGAGTTTATGAAATTCATTTACTACAAGTGTACAGATGTATACGCAGACTATTTTGCTAAGCAATTTTTACAATAATTTGACTTTTTTCCACACCTGTAAGATTAATCGAAGAGCAACGTAAGTCTCTTTTTTACGTAATGCTGCATTCAGGAGCGAAAACAACAATCATTTATTCCAATCCTTATTGTACATTGCAAGATATTCCGGATGTTTAAAAATTCCTACGTTCGCAACTTTCATCCAGCAGAGGAATAAAAAAAATTCCGTCAGGACGTTGAACAGTTGAAGATAGGAAAAAACACATTTGCATATACATGTACAGGCTGACAGAAAATATTTTCCCCTGAACCTGGCGCATATAAATAACGATTATATATGCATCAACACGATATTTAGTGCCTCAATTTATTTCAAGGTTTTATAACATTCGAATATTATACCGAAATGATTAAAATTTTAGGTCACACCAGTCGGACACGTGAATCAAGCCCCACCTAACGTGAGAACGACAGAATAACATTCGTTCCTTGTCATGAATTTATTTCCAACATTTCTGTAAATTTTCGGTAGCCACGTTCAGAAATTATACACAGTGTAGAACAAATTAATGAAATTTTAAAAGAATTGGAAAAGAAGTTGCTAGATAAACTGAGAATTAGCTATTCAATATAATTATCCCTTGCAGGTTATGCGAAGGAAAATTATTCTGTGGTAACTTGTACATATGCAATGTGGTTTCTCTAAAGTTGCTAAATGCTAAATGAATTCCAGTGTGTGCCCTAACAATTGCTTTTTTATTATATTATTTAAATGGCTATTTTTTATGCAACGTAACTAAAGCAGGTAAGTCCAAAGTTTGGACTTCACCACTATTGGTCTTAAATTGGTTAGCTGTGCATTCTTTCCAATTGTCTTGGTAGGATTTCTTACTGCAGTAATCGCATTTTCATTGTAGCTTCATAGTTTATTATAGTTTTGTAGTTTGCATTATAGTTTTATAATAACTTTCAATGGGATTGGCAGGATCAGCGATATTGGTATAAATTGATGAGCATCATACAACAGCATAGAATCCTTGCTAGAGCATGCGTTAATGACTTTTAAAATAAAATCATGTACTTCACGGCAGTGCTGCCAGAGTCAAGTCAGACCTGACTTGAAAACTTGTGTCTTGACTAGACTAGCACGTAAAAATACCCTTGCAGTAAAACATGACTAGACTACAGCATGTTTTTTTAATTACGGGACTTGACTTGACTAGACTCCTTGCAGCGACTACAACTTGATGTTTGATCTGAATCGACTAGCCTTTTTTGTCGGTTTTTCTAGTCAAGTCATGTTGGCAAGTCTAGTCAATTATATTCAATCGGCCGTGTCAATTTAATCGTATTAAATTTCTCTACCAGTGTCGTTGCTCTAGTCTAATCAAGTCATATTCACACATTTTGTATATAATGCTTGTGTATGTTCCTAGCCAATTAATCAATCAATAAATTTACTACTGTTTTTGAGATCTCTTCCATAACACTTTTGAATTATATGTTATCATTTCACGGAATAGCACATTTTGCAGAATTGAGACCTTTCCTGGACAGTGAACAGATTAAAGCGAAATTTATTATATTTGCAAATTATTAATTATTTGGTAAAAATCATTTTCAACTCATCACATATGATCGATCAACTGTAAGAATTGAGTCTTTCAGTCAAAGAATTTAGGGTCTCATCATGAAAATACCGCATTTTATTTCCTTGTCCCGCTATCAGTCATTTCATCCATACACGTTTCAGAAAATATTTTGATGATAATTTTTAAATTCTCTGGAGATTTTGTATCTGTACAAATGAATTTTATATTATGAAATTTTATTATAAATACAATAATAATTAATACTGCCGACGGATTCATGAGTTTATCTGAATGTCTCAAATATTTATTATTAATCTATATTATTAAAGCGCTGAAAATATTTTTTCCTAACTCATGTCCTTGTAATTTGAAAAATGTACTTTTCAGATCTACTAAGGTACTTGCCAAGCACTAACAAACTACTAGATTCGTGTCAACGGCAAAAGTTAAAAATCATGTGGCAACTTCATGCACTTGTATTTCCATTTTTAGTGCTGAAATGGACAAAAAACATTTCTGATTAAAAGCAAAATTATCTTCAAGCTGCTGACGCAAACTTATCTGTAATAATTGTGATTACCTGAAATTATTATTTGAATAGCTTGTTAAATAGCATTTTTTTTTATCGAAACTGCATCCAGTTTATTCTGCCCTTCATCAATGAGGAAATACTATTGGCTAGCGGTTGTTGGATTGCAAGAAGTAGGGATACCTTTTGGTTTGCATACACGTATTGTGTGCGCATATTATTTAAGCGAAAATGATTGGGAGAATCTATACAGTCAACTCTATTATGATTTTTGTTATTGGTCTAGACTATTCTGCCTAAACCTCACATTTGTCTAGTCTATTCCGGTCTCTTCATGAATAATTTCTGACTTCATCCTTAGTCTAGTCTATTCCATATTTTCGTAGTCAACCCGGACTAGACTAGTACCAGTCAGGACTGTATTTCTATGATAATGAACACGTTAAAACTTATCGTGCCCAGCGGAGCAATCTCCAGCATTATATGAAACCAATCTAGGTAAAGAATGAAGGTAAACCAATCTAAAAATCCCTGTTTGGGTAAAAAATTACCCTGAAACACATCAAAAAATTTAAAATCCCTGCCAAAAAAAGGCAAACTTTTTAAAAATCCTTGTTCGCAAAAAATATTCGCTCCTCTTTGAGATTTTCCCTGCCAGAAATATTTTTTTCTGGGAAGAGTCTTCCCGTCTACCCGCAAAAATCCGACCCCTGGTTACTGCTATTAAAACATTTTCTGCAGTAGTTTTTTAAGTGTTGTAATGAAATTGAAATTTCGGGGATTCTTCAATTTGTCAATATTTATTTTTGTTAAATGATTATAGCTATAATGTTTTGACAGATATGTATAAATACTTTTTTTTCCTTCATCGCGGTGTTACATGTTTCGAACACAAATGACCAGGTTGCCGAATGTTGAATCCAATATTTGCTTTACGATAGAGCAAACATTTAGCTTAGATAAACCGATTGAATGTAGAACCTATTTAATTATTTTTAATTTTATGATTTTGAGCAGAATAAAATTTACTCAGATTAAACTTTTCAATTTATTACAGATAGAAAATCAGAATTTAGAAAGTATGAATGATTTGCGACTTTGAAAGAATCCAAGGTCAGGATTCGAAGTTTAAACCGCTGGTATAATTTATTTGGTCATAACGTAATTAGTAAATTTTGCTTTTAAAGTAAATTATTACACTCAATGTATATTCACAAGATTACATTTTGTATTTCATGAAACATACGAAGTTAGTCTGAAAATAGGACGAATTAAGGCTCTAATTTTGCTAGGCATTGCTTTTGTTTTTAGTTTTATGGTCCACGTTTCAGTGCACCTTCTCTTGCACTCAAGATCTTCTTTAATTCCGGGTTCGTGGGGATTGCGGGGATACCAGGAATATTAGGAGTACCGGGGAAACTGGGGCCACCGGGTCCACTGGGGCCACCGGGGCCGGGAGGTTCAGGTCCAGGAGGTAGTGGTGAGGGTGGTGAAAACAAACAGTTTAATTCGTCAGTACCATCAGCTGTTGAATTAAAATATATATTAAAATACATTTTATTATAACGTACTCAATAGTTTTCAGATGTGTATTTCAACGCTGTCTCTCATCTCAAACTTCATCCGTATAAAGGGTGAGAAAATTCATCTAAAAATAAAATTGCACAACTAACATTACAAATATACATAGCTAACTAGTATTTTGCATAGTGAACTCTCGATAACTATAGGCTTGGACTCACAAAATTTTTCTCATGTAAAAAATATTATATATTTGTACCAAATCCCGTTTACCCCAATGTGGCGTTTCCGCCCAAGTTCCTACTTTAAAAGTGCGGAATAATATTTTGCGTCACATTTTGTTCCTTCAAGGATGTGATTATCATTTTCAACGAAAATTCGTTGTCTGTATTATTTCTACTACTTTTATCATAAATGGGCGGGAATGATATCAGTCGATTAGCATAGGAATCAAAAATTACTAACGGCAGTCGGGAAAACAGTTACAACGAAGCTCCCAAGGAACACAAGTGTTGTTCAGGGTCTCGCACGGGAACTGGGTCTGAAATTAGAAAACATTAATTATATCAAGTTATTTTTAGAGATCCGTTAGCATGTTTCAGATTTTGTCATCCTAATTGTTTACGAGAGATTTGTTTTTATTTTCATTGATACCTTAGCTTTGAGTAATTAATTGAATTTGAATACTTACCGTACTGCAAGGGCAATTCAATTCATCCTCCC
Organism: Allacma fusca; assembly: GCA_947179485.1. Lineage (NCBI taxonomy): Eukaryota > Metazoa > Arthropoda > Collembola > Symphypleona > Sminthuridae > Allacma > Allacma fusca. Next base: position 25,353,109 of record OX359246.1, read on the forward strand.
CACCGGGGCAATCTACCCAACCATTGCAGATTTGCTGGAAATACAAAATTATGTCAATAGTTGTTATTGCTCTGAAGTGTATTTCAAAAAACTAATGCTTAGAAAATAAAATATGAAAAAATATTTCAGGGGAAAAATCTGGAAACTTTTACATAGCTCTGGACGAGGCAAGATCCATCCGCACATTGAAACTACATACGTGGACAAGTATAATAAGTACAATTTTAGTCTGTCATTTTACAGTCATTATTACCAATTAAAGTCATTATTATTATAAATTTCCCCACGTTCCCCACTTATTACGATTTTTTTTGTTTGAAAATGGGCTTACAGCGCAAGGGCAGTTTTGTTCATCCTCACCATTTGGACATTGCTTGAATCCATCACATTTCTATTTGTAAGAGCCAGTCAGTAAAATTTAGATTACAAAGAATACTGCTTCTCAAAGCAGAGCACAAAATTCGTACACCATCATTAAAATACATGGGTTGAGAAACTCACGTAAACATTGTAAAGGCAAGGACCAAAAGTTCCGCATTGAAACTGGACAAAAAAAACAAAATTTTACTATGAAATGCTTTTAATATAGCTACACCATTTTTAGCATATTTATTTAATAATTAATTAAATTTGAAATAACAATTATCAGGGAAATTATGTTTCTAGTTGTCTCAACGTACCAAGTCAGGACCATCACAGGGGCAACCAATCTCGTCCTCTCCAGTTGGCCAGCAATCAAGGAAGTGATCACAACGCTATAAAAATACATTTTTTTCATTTAATGAATCAATTATTAGTGTTTCCTTTAGTTTAAAATTATTTAAATGAGCTTGGAATCAATTTTACTTACCCATTGTGTGGGAATACAGTATCCGACGGAACATTTAAACTACAAAGTACAAAATACAAAATTCTGTTACATATACCACAAATTATGAAAATACAGTAGGTTGTATTCAAAATACTTCAATATTTGCTTTGCAAGTGTCTTACTCCACGACAATCACATCCGTACTTGCTGGCATCTTCATCTGATGCGTCTTTACAATCGGGCCAGAAGTTACAGACCTGAAAAGTTAGTTGTACAATTTGCTTTAAAATAATTCCATTCCTTCGAAATTAAACTCTTAAAGGAATTAAGAAAAATACTATTTAGCATATGTTCGTACAGCACTGTCTTGCTAGTCAAGATTTTATGATTATATTTTCCCTGGTTGTGGAAATCTTACCTTAGTCCATGGAACAAACGTATCATTGCAGTCACAGTATATCTAACGGAATGAATTTCAATCGAATTAACACGCAAGCATATGAGTATGTGATTACTAATTATGTAACATAATAATTCTGGAGCTTTTGATAATACATGAGAAGTAATAAAATAAATAATGTTACTAGGAAAGTATAACGCATGTGTAAATAAATTCTATTATAAAAAATTAAATAAATTAACCGTACCCCAGCGCAAGAAGGGCAATCTTTTTCGTCGGTGTTGCCGGGACAGTCATCTTTGACACCATCACACTCCTGTTTAAAACAAATATTATTATATCATGGCTCCATCTGGCGTTTTTCATCTAATTATTCCCAACCCCAAAATCTCAATTAAATAAATCCATTTTATTGACTCACCCAAGAACGAGGAATGCAGTCATTTGTATTTGTACATTGGACCTGGAATCAGTATTTCAAGAAATATTTTATCAGTTTGGTCAAATGAAAACAACTTGGTAATTTATTGTTAGTACAGATAGTGTTTCAAATCTATTGTCTGCCCTCCTATCCCACATAAGTGGTCCTAAAATATTTTATTCCCAATATTTGCAGCCAATTCTTTTCCAGATTTTCAGAAATTTGTTTCATTTATTTACCATAGTCAAAAATGTTCGTGAACGAAAGTCACGGTCGGAATCTTTTAAGGATTTTGAATTCAACGTTTCTTTATTTCCACATAAATTTTTGTGTAATGCTCATTTGAAGGAAATTGTATATTGTCTTTTTGTTAAGCTATACTCATTGTCAACAGGTCCCTAAGTTGAGAAATGTGGGCATGGCGGGTAAGAACGGAAATCAAGGTTGCGAAAATTTAACTGCAGGACCTCAAGCAGAAATGTTTGTTCACTGAACTTGGCTGGTTTATCCAGTCAAAGTGGTCTTGAACGAGAGCCAAAGTAGGAACACAAATTTGTTTTCAAATATGCTAATGTTCATTTCTAGAACAGTGTATTGGCTTTTTGGGAAGCTATTCAACGGGCATACCTAAGTTGAGAATTGTGGGCATGATGATCATGCCAATAAAATTTCCTACGAATGAGTATATGAGATGATATTTTTTTTTATTTATTTACAAAAACATGTGTTGATATAACGAAATGTTGGAGTCAAAAGACTTGATTGCATTTTAATCCCCATAAAGTTTACTATGACAGCATCCTGAAATTTTTGTATGACCGCAAGTCGTCCATTATCAGAAATTGTTGTTTCAAAATTGTCAGAATCTTTGTTACTTTAGCCCCTGCATTTAAATTACCTGCCATGCCCAAAATTCTCAATTTACAGAAACCTGTTGAGTATAGTTTCCAGTACAATTTCCCACAAATGAGTAGCATTAATTACTGTTTGTGTTGACATAAAGAAATGCTAAACATAAAGACATATTGGCTCTCGTTCGTGACCACTGTGACTGTAAAAACCGATCCAGTTCAGTAAAACTAAAACGTCGGAAACAGAATCGGCTAGAAATGGGGTAAATTAAGTAATTTATGAAAGATTTGCTCAGTAGGGGTGACAGTGGTTAGGAAACACAATGTATATTGGGATTATTTCTATTCGTATTGTTTAAATTTACCTTCCCCCATTGATAAGGGCATGGTACACCGTACGAGTTTACTACGCTGGCCCAGAACAGGACCAACCCACCGGAAATTATGACATTCATTTGTACAACTGCACAAATGAATCCACTGTAATTAAAACTAAGGTTTGATAATCAATTTTCACAATTAAAATAACTTTGCTCTACTTCTGTAAGATTAAACGAAGAGAAGCGTCAAAATCTCTTTTATACCTACTGCTACATTCAGCAGCGAAAATAGCATGACCATTTTTTCAAATCTACACTGCGGAATGCAAATATATTCCGGATGTTTAAAAATTCCTACGTTCGCAGTTTTCATCCAACAGAGGAATAAAAAAATTTCCATCAGGAATAAATTGAACAGTTCAAGATTAGAAATCACATTCACAAGTGTATCGGTGTACAGACTGTTAGAAAATATTTTCCCCTCCACCTGGTCCATATAACTGACGATTGTGTACAATTTAAGTGCCTCAATTTATTTCTAGGTTTTATAAAGCTTGAATCGTATGGTACCTAGGCCAGAATTTGGCGTCACAAGGGTCGGACACGTGTATCAAATTTGTAATTTTTTATCAATTTCAAAAACTGTTTATTACTATTTCAAATCTGCGATACGATTTGGACCATAATGTTTGACTGTTCCGGTGGAACGAATCTTCAACATTTCTGCGCCAAAGTCTCTACAAACCCAGCACTCTAAATATGTTTCCAGCCCTATCTTACATGCGAAAGATAGGGTTACATTCGTTCCTGACCATGAATTTATTCCCAACATTTTAGTTTTCTGAAAATCGAGTAAAAGTTCCTATAGACCAGAGTCAACTTTTATATTTTATTTATAAAGTATAAAAAAAACTATAGCAAACATAAATATAATATAGTTTATAAAATCTCCAAAATATTCCAACTTCGCTTCAGACATTACGTGTCTGGGACTCCAAAGCAATACACAGATCAATTAATCAAATTTTAACACATCTGGAAAAGAGTGAACCTGAAAATTTGGGAATTAAATATTCTATGTAAATAATATCCCTACATTTGCAGGTTAGGCGAGTGTAAATTATTTCATGGTAACTTGTATATATATGTATGTGGTTGCAATAAAGTTTCTCTCATGCTAAATGAATTTCAGTATGTGTTCCAACAATTGTTTTATTATTGTTTTATTTAATGGCTGCTATTTATGCTGCGTAACTAAAGCAGGTACGTCCAAAGTTTGGACTTCTCTACTAATGGTCTTAAATTGGTCAGATGTGCATTCTATCCAACTAATTGTCTTGAAAGGATTTCTTGCTTTAGTAATTACGTTTTCACTACAGCATTCAGAGTTATTGACAGAATCAGCGATTTTGATCTAAATTGATGAGTGTCATACAAACAGTATAGAATCCTTGCTGGGAGAAGCACGAATGACGTATACAAATAATATGAAATCATGCTCTCCACGACACTTTACAGTATGCGGAACGTCGAATTTTATTTTTCCTGTTTAAAGGGTATCCCTTACAATTAGATGTATAGCTACCAAAAATATAGCGAGATCTGCCTGCATAACTAAATCCGCCATTGGAAGTTAAGATTATACCTAGTTATGAGGGAGGCATGGTATCCATCCGGACAATGGAACTAAACAACGTGGGAAATTTAAGCACAACTAAAAAAAAGAGAGAAAACTAAAAAAAAAATTACAGGCTCATTCAAATCCAGACAGGTTGAAAAGCTCACGTAAAAACTGTAAAGGCTGTATATACTCGCATTGAAGCTGAAAATAAAATTTAATCCTAAGCACAAAATAAATAATAATATAAATAATATCCAATATAATACCTAATATCCAAATAACACAGTGCTGGTTTGACATTTCGAATTCCTCCCCACCCATAGCATTGAATTATATGCCCTTTCAGCACTTTATTTCTTTCATCGGTGTTAGGTACATGTTTCGCTTAGCTAGCCGCCCGATTGATTGCAGAACCTACTTAATTATTTACAATTTTATGATTTTGAGCAAAATAAATGAAATTGGGAATGCTGACTCAGATTAAACTTAATTATTAGAAAAGCGAAGTTTAAAAGAATGTCTAAATGTTATGCCAGTTTGTAGCTTTGAAACAACCCAATTCGGAGGGTATAAACCCTTGGTATATTTTATTTAGTGATAATGTAATTTTTAAGTAAATTTTGCTTTTAAAGTAAATTATTACACTCAATGTATATTCAGAAGATTACATTTTGTATTTCATGAATCATACTACTATTTCAATCAGGACATAGGTTGAATTAAGGCTCGAATTTTCCTAGGCAATGCTATTTTTGTTTTTAGTTTTAAGGACCACGTTTCAGTGCACCTTCTCTTTCACTCAGGATCTTCTTCAATTCCGGGTTCGTAGGGAGCATGGGGCTCCCCGGAAAACTGGGAATACCGGGGAAATTGGGGCTACCGGGTCCACTTGGGCCACCGGGGCCAATAGGTTCAGGTCCAGGAGGTAGTGGTGATGGGGGTGGTGGGAAGAAACAGTTTAATTCGTCAGTACCATCAGCTGTTGAATTAAAATATTTTTTACTATCCCGTACCCAGTTTATACTGTACAGTTTTCAGATGTGTATTTCCACACAGTCTCTCATCTGAAACTTCACCCGTTTAAAGGATAAGAAAAGTCGACTAGCAACAGAAGAAAAAATTACTAACAGCAGTCAGGAAAGCAGTTGCAACGAAGCTCCCAAGGAACACAAGTGTTGTTCAGAGTCTCGCACGGGAATTGGGTCTGGAATAAGAAAACATTATACGAAGTTATTTTAGCGATCCGTTCCGCATGTTTCAAATTTTTCAATCCTAATAAATTGTTTACGAGAGATGTGTTTGTATCTCAATTATTACCTTACATTAGCTTTGAGTAATTAATTGAATTTGAATACTTACCGCACTGCAAGGGCAATTCAATTCATCCTCCCCACCGGGGCAATCAGGCCAACCATTGCACACTTTCTGGAAATACGAAATTATGTCAATAGATGTTATTGCTCTGTATAAGTGTATTTCAAAAAACTAATGTTTAGAAAATAAAATATTGAAAAAATATTTCAAGGGAAAAATCCTGAAACTTTTACCCAGCTCTGGATGAGGCAGGTTAGATCCGGACATAGAAACTAAAGACGTGGGCACAATTGTATTAAGTACAATTTTAATCCGTCATTTTACAACATTACTACAATTTATAGTTTTGAGCTTGGACTTACAGCGCAAGGGCAGTTCTGTTCATCCTCCCCATTTGGACATTGTTTGAATCCATCACATTGCTAATTGTAAGAGGGAGTCAGCCAAATTAAAATTACAAAGAATGGGGGTTCACAAAGCAGAACTGAAAATTCGTACACCCTCATTAAAATATGTATGTACATGGGTTGAAAAACTCACGTAATATTTGTAAAGGCAAGGACCAAAATCTCCGCATTGAAACTGGTCAAAAAAACATAATTTCATTATAGAAATATTTATACCATTTATAGGGTAATATAACTTAATAAGTGTCTAAAGAAATTTTTGAAAAGACAATTTAAGCGAAATTATTTTTCGAGATGCGTCAGCGTACCACGTCTGGACCGTCACAGGGACAACCAATCTCGTCCTCTCCAGTTGGCCAGCAATCAAGGAAGTGATCACAGCGCTAGCAAAATATAGTTTGTAATTGAATGAATGAATTATTACTGTTTCCTTTAGTTCAAAAATGTTTAACTGAACTTGAAATAAATTTAACTTACAAATTGTTTGGGAATACAGTTTCCAGTGGAACATTTAAACTACAGGATATGGTAACAAAGTACAAAATATAAAATTTTAATCCCTATATACCATCAATTATGAAAATATGGTAGGCGGAAACAAAATATTTCGGTATTTAACGATTTGAAAATGTCTTACCCCACGACAATCACATCCGTACTTGCTGGCGTCTTCATCTGATGCGTCTTTACAGTCGGGCCAGAAGTTACAGACCTGAAAAGTCAGTATTACACAATTTACTTTTAAATAATTCCATTCCTTGAAAATTACTATAAACTCCTGAAGGAAATAAGGAAAATACTATTCAGCATGTGTTCGTACATCACTGTCTTAATTGCTAGTCGAGATTTTATGCTTATATTTTTCCCTGGTTGTGAAAAGCTTACCTTAGTCCATGGAACAAACGTATCATTACAGTCACAGTATATCTAATGGAATTAATGTCAATTGAATTAACAAGCAAGCACACATAACATGAGTAAATAAAATCTATGAATTATAAAATAAATAAATTAACGGTAATTACCCCCGCGCAAGACGGACAGTCTTTTTCGTCGGTGTTTCCTGGACAGTCATCTTTGATGCCATCGCACTCCTGTTTAAAACAAATATTATAGCATCGCCCCATCTAGCGTTGTTCATCTAATAATTATTCCTAAACCCGAAATCACAATTAAGTAAACCTATATATAATTGACTCACCCAAGCATGAGGAATGCAATCATTTGTATTTGTACATTGGACCTGGAATCAGTATTTCAAGAAATATTTTTTCGGTTTGGTCAAATGAAACCACCTTGGGGGGGGGGTTATTATTAGTACATTGGACAATGGTGACAATGGATATGAAACACCCTATATACTGGGATTTTTTCAATTCATTTTATAATTAAGGAAATGTGTGTTGTGACTTTGAAATTGTTTAGATTTACCTTCCCCCATTGATAAGGGCATGGTACACCGTACGAGTTCACTACACTGGCCCAGAACAGGACAAAACCGGTGGGGATTATAAAATTCATTTGTACAACTGCACAAATGAATCCACTGTACCACTTAAACCTAAGGTTTGAAGTCCAATTTTCTCAATTAAAGTAACTTGGCCCCAATTCTATAAGATTAAACGAAGAGCAGCGTACGAGTCTCTTTTATACCTATTGCTGTGTTCAGTAACGGAAATAACATAAACATTATTTCTAATCCACATTGCGAAATGCAAAGATATTCCGGATGTTTAAAAATTCCTACGTTCGCAGTTTTCATGAAGCATAGTAACAGAAAATTTTTAGCAGGATGTTGAACTGTTACAGATTGGAAAACACATGTACATTTGCATGTACAGGCTTTCAGAAAGTATTTTCCGCTCCACCTGACCCATATAAATGACAACTATTTAGAATTTCCAATCGCTATACTTTCCAGATTTTATAACATTTGAATCGTACAGTACCAGTACGCCAAAATTGGGGATGATACGGAACGGATACGTGAAACAAATTCAGGATGTTTTATGAATTTTGGTTACCGTTTATTTATTTTACAATCTTTAACCTACGACAGCTGTTTTGCTCCTGAAACTCTAATGTTTGAGTTTTGCGATAGAATAAAGTTTCAGCATTTCTGTGCCTAATTTATTACAAACCCAGAACCCTAAATTTGTTTCCACCCCCGATCTTGCATCAATTGTCTTGTGTTATTTTACGCTTTAAAAAGGCTATTACACATTTTTTACGGTCATGTAAATTTAAAAAAAAAACGCATTGTGAAATTAAAAAATCCTAGTAGACATTTCCCAGAAATAAATACTATTTTTCTTACTGATTTAACTGTCATGACCTGATGAGTTGACTCAAGTCAACGTTTATGTTGTGTGTGTCATGTGCATTTATGTCAAACGATTGCCTTTACAATACGGAAATCTAATTTCATTTTCACAATCCCTGCTTAAATTAGCCAGAGAGTGGATGTATTGTGGAGGGGGGGGTGTAAGATAATTTGTGATACCTTGTATACATGAATCTTATTCATGAAGTTTAAGCACACCCATTGAATATATAATCTCTTTAGTTACAATAACTTTTATGACTCAGCACCATCATCGAAATAAGGAATGCTGAGCCAGGTTAAACTAGTTGAGATGAGTATGGGAATATACGAGTAGAGCCAAAAGTGACAAAATGGACTGATCAGGTGTAATTTAGTGCTGATTCTTACTTTTGCTTCCCAACAATTTGGCAACCTCGGTGAAGGGACAGGGACACTATGGACTTGCATTTTTCATCCGAAGCAAAATGGTCTACGGCTTTCTCCCACAAGACAAATAAAAATCTAACAGTAAAAGTGGTGACAGGCTCCCTCAAAGACAAATGGTCTACATGATGTCATCACGTAAACCAAAACGAACTCAAAATTCGATAAGAGCAATTTCTTTTACAAGCTTACAATACGCTATAGTCTCTTGAGGAATATAAGCAAAGTCGACATATTTCATGAAAGTTAGACATGACAATTTTTTATACGAAATGGTATTTTTTATCAAAATAACCTCAAGACAAATAATGATAAAACAGTAAGCGGTGAGCTGCTCCCTCAAAGACAAATGGTCAACATGCAGTTATTAAAAAACCAAAACAAACTCACAATCTTATATGAGCAATTTCTTTCACAGGCTTTCAGAATAATACGTTAGTGATATCAGTAATATAGGAAATTCTAGATACAAATATTGTATGATTGTTAGACATGTCAAATTTCTATACGAAATGATAATTTCTATCAAAATATGACGTGATCTCCAGCAGGTGGCGCTATGTTCGCTACTGCTCCATCTTCTGGTGTGGTGAGAACGTCGATTGGGTTTACGAGCTCATAATTCATATTCATCTCATAAGGGATAATGAAGTCCATTAGTGGAATTTGCATTTATTCGCTAAGGATTGATTCTGTGAGGGATAGAGCAAGGCATGATTTTATTCAGAATTGAAAGCTTCCCCAATCTCACAGTATAAAAGGCATCTCTAATAATAATACTTTCCACTTGGACCAGCAACTCAAGGATCTCTTCCATCCCCCTTTTTGCGTGGGGGTAGATCTTCCCTTAGAAGTATCAACTTTTCTAGTTCAGGGTATACTTTGGTGAAATATTCATTGCATTTAGGTAAGTCCTACGGGGCCACAGGCCAGGCCTTGTAGGTTGGGGTGAAGGCGGTGTTCGGCTTGTAAACTTGCTAAAAAAATTAATAGCACCCCCATTTACAATTATTACAATGTATGTACGTGTTTAGTGCATTTACAGCTCAGAGGCAGTCTTATTCATTCTCACCACGTGGACATTTAGCCTATTGATAAGAGCTAGTGAGTAACATTAAGGATACAAAATGTATCCTTCTCCAAGCAGCCAATCAATAGTGTCACTAAAATTAGGTTCAAGAACTTACGTAATACAGATTGAATGGTGTAACTGGACATAAAATATAATTCCCATCAAAAAATAATCGTAATTATTTTTTTATTATTTATAATGGGGAAGTAGAAGTTGAACAGGAAGCAGCACATTTTTTTTGCTCCGGATTTAGGGGTTTGTATGGAGAAGATGGAGTGTGTTATCATTAATCATATATTGGGTCTATACAAATAAGACATGTAGAATACGAATTTTGAATTACTTTTGGGGTACAATTTCACCTTTTGGTGGTACAAGGGGATTTTAGAATTATTTGGGTATTCTTAATTATATTTATGGCAGAATATTAGGAGGGTTGGTGTTTTTTTTAAAAAAAAAAAAGATAATTTTTTTAAATAAGAAAGAAAGAGAAAAATTAAACCAGTTTCTTAAAAAATGACAAAAAAAGTTAAAACGAAAATCACTACAACTAGAAACGAAGAAACAGAGTGCCCTCACTGTCATGGAATGTACAAAGGCCTTGGAATACACATTGCTAAAAGACACAAAGATGTGGCCCGTCAGAATATAATCGCAAGTTATCAACCTTCTGAAATTGAAACTATAGAAAATACAAATTCAGACCATCATGATGATATTGTCAAACAGCTTGATTTAAAAATGAATGAATACAATGTGGAATTATCTCACATGATTGAAGTTAAACCAACCCTTGTGGCATTCTCCAAACTTGTTGACACAATTTCAATTACATTGCGTGACTCCATTAACGTGTTACCTGGTCCAAAACATCCAGCCACCAAATATTATCAAGCAAGAAAAAATAATGCTATTTTTCTAAATTCTCAAGAGACCTATGAAAATCAATCAAATCCAATGAGAAAGTCGAAGAGAAAACGTGATCTTAATCAAGCTAAATACAATCATGATTTGATGCAACATCTTTACACAAATTCAAGGAAGAAGGCTGTTCAGATGGTAATGCAAAGTACGATGAGGTTACCAAGTTGTTCAATACCACAAGACCAAATATTTCAGCATTATAGTCAAAGATGGAGCCTTAGTAATGATAAGATTTTAGATGAATATGGTCCAACAGTAGCAGACAATGATCAAGAATTGGCGAATCAGGATGATGATATTTCAGAGGATGAAGTTGTTAGTTCATTAAAAGGTATCAATCATGATACATCTCCCGGACTGGATAGAGTAACAATTCGAAGCATAAGAATTATTAGCTGCAAGAAGGTTATTGCTACGATTGCCAACATTATGCTAAAATGGAATTTAGTTCCCGAATCATTTCGAAGAGCTCGCACAGTTTTAATTCCAAAGAAGGGTGACTTGAAGGAAATTACTAATTGGAGACCTATATCAATTTGCTCAATATTACGAAGAATTATAGAACGAATATTTGAAAAGCGTTTGAGATCATTTGTACATTTAAATGAAAACCAGAGAGGATTCACAAATATACCGGGATGTCATATTAATACAACAATCATCAATGGAATTCTTCTAAAGGCCAAACTGGAAAAATCTTCATGTTGTATTTTATTTTTTGATGTAAACAAGGCTTTTGAAGAAAGTAGTCATAATCATATTTGTCAATGCTATGATCACACTTTGATTCCATCAAGACTGCGAGAAATATCAAAATCTTTACTAAGAGGCAACTCTACGCAAATTCAAACTCAGAAAGGATTGTCAAAACCTATAGATGTCAACAAAGGAGTATTTCAAGGTTTGCCCAAGTCGCCATTAGAATTCAATATGTCGGTAGATCACATACATAAAGAATTATCAGAACATGAAATTACTAATGCATATGGATTTGAAATTCATCCTAACATTCCTAAAGTGACAAATGTGGGATTTGCTGATGACTTGGCTGTGATATCGGAATCTGTAGAAGGAGCATGTGAGTTGGGGAAAATAGCTTTACTGAATATGGACAAAGTTGGATACAGTTCGAATTCATCAAAATGTAAATCAATCAATATAGTGAATGGGGAATTATGTGAGGATGACATAATCATTGATGCAAATTTTATAATACCATCAATTCGGAAAGATGAAACCATCAAATATCTTGGTGTTAATTTCAATAATGAAATTATTTTTGATTTCGCTGGTACAATGAAAAATTTTGGCAAAGATTTGCAAAACTTAGTGAGCACACAAATGCTCCGGCCAGATCAGAAGTTATCCATCATCAATCAATACATCTGGCCAACACTTATTTATCCCTTACAATGTGCTCCCATGAACAAAATTCCAAAGCGTTTTCTATTGGACTTGAATAACGTATTAACTAAGTCTATAAAAGAAATTGTTGGTCTTCCCGATGATGTTCCGACTTCAATGCTTTACACCTCAAGAAGTTTACGAGGATTGCATATGTTTAATGCTCAATGGGAAGTGTTTTTACAACATTATAATATTTGTGTGGCATTAGTGAATTCCAAGGTTAGTGCTATTCCCTATGTTCGCAACTGCTTTGCTGAAATGGAGGAATGTAGGAATGCATTAGGAATAAGCACTGAAGATATGATTTCTTGGAGGATTTTAATTTCAAAGTCAAAAACTAAAATAAAAATTACTAAAATGATGCGAGATAAATTAAGAAAACAACAATACGACGAATGGTGCAGTAAACTACATCGTGGTGCTGGAGTTGTGACGTACCAAGAATGTACTTTTGGAAATAAGCTTATTTTACATAAGCAAGGCCTTACTGGTTCTGAATGGATTTCAGTATTGAAAATGTCAACTAATGTTTTCCCTGTAAGAGATCTTCCCGGTAGGAGTCAGGACGGTTCCCGATGCAGACATAATGGATGCTTTCGGAGAGAAACCCTTGCGCACGTCCTTGGTTCCTGTGATAAGGGCAGTCTTTTACGCAACAACAGGCATAATGATATTAGGTCAATAATTGCAAAATATCTGAGAGACAGCAAGCAATGGATGGTGGTCGAAGAAGTACATTGTATTGGAGAGAATGATTCTACTAGACGAATTGACATTTTATGTTTTAATGAAGTAACCAAAGTAGGTTACATAATAGACCCAACTGTTAGATGGGAACAAGATAGAAATCAACCAATGGAAGTGGATCATGAAAAGAAGCAGATTTATCAACCTTGTGTTCCTTTCTTTAAGCAGAAATACAATTTGAAAACTATTGAAGTTATTGGACTATTAATTGGAGCTCGTGGAACTATTTTTGAACATTTTGAACAATTTAGACAACGATTTAATTTATCTAAACAGCTTATAAACGATGTAATTATTACCACAATTCGTGGATCTTACAGGATAGCATTTCATCACTTGTACAATTAGTATGTTTATAACCAAGTTTATAACAAATATTTTTTGTGTTAAAAATGTTTGAAATTATTATGTACTGTGTCGTAAGGCAAATACTATTGTGGTATCAGTGAAATAAATTATTTCTTTCTCTCCTCAAATACAGAATAGTTCGACATGAAAAGTTAACTTTTTAAGTGGCAGATCTAAAAAAAGCTTCCACCTAAAACATTGAATTATGACCTGTCAGAACTTTGTTTCCTTCATTCGTGTTATGTTTTATCACAGATGTAAATATGCCCAGGTTGCCGAATGCTGAATCTCGTATTTGAGTCAGGAAAGAGCATGAATTTCGCTTAGATATCCCGATTGAATGTAGAGCCTTCTTAATAATTTTCAAATTTACGTTTTCGGGCAGAATAAAGGAAATTAGGAATGCTGACTCAGATTAAACTTAATTAGAAAAAGAAAAATTTAAAAAGTATGACTAAATGCTAGTACAGTTTGTGACTTTGACAGAAACCCCAGGTATTTTTTATTTGACCATAATGCAAGTAGTCAATTTTGAATTTCAATTGAATTTTCACCCATAATATATTCAGATTACATTTTTAATCCGTTCATTTTCAGCACATTTTGTATTTTTGTATTAAATACGGATAAATATACATGTAATTAGTACATAGTGTGATACTCTAATTTCGTCTTCAATACAAGAATATATGAAATCCAAGATGTTGTATTATTATGTAGAACAACCCGATAAGGATTGGATTATTTCCGGGGTAATCACACGATTTAGTGAGGAAATAGGACGAATTAAGTCTAAACTTTTCAGGCATTGATTTTTGGTTTTAGTTTGAAGGACGACTTGTCAGTGTGCATTTTCTTTCATCTATGATCTTCGCTAATTCTGGGTTTGTCCCATTGGGAGCATGGGGCCGCCGGGACCACTGGGACCACTAGGACCACCGGGTGTACGTCCTGGTTGTCCAATTGGAAGTCGTGGTAGTGGTATGAAACAGTTTTTTTCATCACTACCATCGGCTGTTGAATTGAAATAAATTTTATTTTAATTGTAATTTTCCGGTGTTTACGTCTCTTCAGTCTCTCCTCTCAAACTTTATTGACTCAATGGATGGGAAAATTTAAATTGCAGTACTTGCAATGAAAATACACGTGGCTAATCAGTATTTTGCATAGTGAACTACTGTATCATTTGATAACTACGCTGGGACTCATAAATATTTGTCAGGTAAAAAGAATTACTGTCAAATCACTCAAAAAGTTTGCATGTCTCGTTATCGAATGATTTATTACCCACGGCTCCTCCCGTCAACAATTGACCCATCCATACGCGCGAAAATCGTATCGCAATGTTTTTCCATTGCGATAGAAATCTATTGATCTAGAAATCCTTTGCTCTCGCAATGGACAAACATTGCGATACGATTTTCGCGCGTATGGATGGGTCAATTTTTTACGGGAGGAGCCGTGGGTAATAAATCATTCGATAACGAGACATGCAAACTTTTTGAGTGATTTGACAGTACATATTTGTACCAACTCTCGTTTACCCCAATGCAGCATTTCAGCAAGTTTTTTTTCGTTAAAATTATGCAAGAATAGGCTTCGCTTCACATTTTGTTCCTTCTATGGATGCCCTTATCATTTATAACCAGAGGGCATTGCACTATTTTCTTAATCCCAATTTATATCAATGATATCAGTATATTAGCATCAGTGATTACTAACGGCAGTCATTAAAACAGTTGCAACGAAGCTCCTGACGAACACAAGTGTTGTTCAAGGTCTCGCACATCAAATGGGTCTGGAATCAGAAAAAATTATATCAAGTTGGTTTTAGAGATCACAGAACCTGCTAAAGATTTTGTCATCCTAATTGTTACAGAGAGGTTTGTTTGTATCTCAATTGTTACCATAGTTTTGAGTAATTAATTAAACTTGATGACTTACAGTACTGCAAGGGCAATTCAATTCATCATCCCCATTGGAGCAATCTGCCCAACCATCGCACACTTGCTGGAAATACAAAATTCTGCTAGTAGTAGTAATTATTGCTCCGAAGTACATTTCTAGAAACTAATGATTAGAATAATTATAATCTTAACGTGTTATGAAAATATTTCAGGATGAAAATCCGGAGGCTTTTACCCAACTCCGCATGAGGCAGGATCCATCTGCACATTTAAACTAAACACAAATTGATGGACAACTTTAATCAGTCATTTTACAACATAAAGTCATCACTATTAAATTGCGCACGTTCCCCGATTATTACGATTTGTATGTTTCAGAATGAACTTACAGCGCAAGGGCAGTTTTGTTCATCCTCACCATTTGGACAATGACTGACTCCATCACATGTCTATTAGTCAGAGCCAGTCAATAAAATTAAAATTACAAAGTATACTGCTTCTCACAGCAGAACTGAAAATTCTTACAGGATCATTAAAATACATGGGTTGAAAAACTCACGTAAAAAATGTTCAGGCAAGGACCATCAGCTCCACATCGAAACTGGACAAAAAACGTTTCACTATAAAATAATTTCAATATCTACACCATTTATAGGATAATAATTACTTAGTAAGTAAATAAATTTGAAAAGACAATTCCAGCCAAGTTTTGTGGCTGTCTGAACGTACCAAGGAAGGACCATCACAGGGGCATCCAAGCTCGTCCTCTGCAGTTGGCCAGCAATCAATGAAGCTATCACAGTGCTAGAAAAATATGTTTTGTAATTGAATCACCCTATTTCGATTACTTCAAAAATGTTTAATTTCTAGTTTGTAATCAATTTAACTTACACTATCATTGCGAATACAGCGTCCGTTGGAACATTTAAACTACAGGGTATTAACAAAGAACAAAATGTATAAATATGTTACCTATACCACCAATTTTGAGAATCTAGTAGGAGCATTCAAAACATTTCAATATTTAACTTTTGGAAAGTGTCTTACTCCGGGACATTCGCATCCGAACCTGCTGGCGTCTTCATCTGATCCGTCATTGCAATCGAGAAAAAAGTTACAGATCTGAAAATTTAGTTACGCAATTTGATTTTTAATAATTCCATTCCATCAAAATTAAAGTCCTGAAGGAAATATGCAAAATATTATTTAGCATGTATTTGTACAGCACTGTCTTGCTAGTCCCCAGTTAATGATTGCATTTTTCTCTGGTCATGAAAAGCTTACCCTAGTCCGTGGAACAAATGTTTGATTGGAGTCACAGTATATCTAACGAAAGAATTTGAATTGAATTAACAACCAAGCATATCGTCGCTGAAGAGGCAAAATGGAATACATGCATTTTCGATTAAAATCAAAATGGTCTACATGCAGTTTTACTAAATGCAAAATGGAATAGATGCATCAAGTTTTAAAAGCAATATGGTCTACTTACAATTTCGTCTAAAATCAAAATGGTCTACATACAATTTCGCTTTAAAGCAGAATGGTCATTATGACAGTATACACGCATGTAGACCATTTTGCTTTTAGTGAAAGCTGCTTGTAGTTCATTTTGCTTTCAGGAAAGCTTGCAACTATTCTGTTTTGCCTTTAAAGAAAAAGGCATGTAGACCATTTTGCTTCTAGTCAAAATTGCACTTAGTCCATTTTGCCTCTTCAGCGACGATATGAACACATGAGAGGTATTATGATTATTATTCATTTAATATAATAATTCAGGAGCTCTTGATAATTCATGGGAATTAATAAAATATTTCAAAACTAAATAAGATCATAAGGAATGTATAACGCATGCGTAAAACCAATTCTATTATAATAACATGAATTAGCCATACCCCAAGACAGTCAGGGCAACCTTTTTCGTCCGTGTTGTCGGGACAGTGATTGATACCATCACACTCCTGTTTAAAACAAATATTATATCTATCATCGCTGCAACTAGCGCTGTTCATGTAATTATTCCCAAACCCAAAATCACAATTAAGTAAATCCATTTTATTGTCTCACCCAAGGACGAGGAATGCAGTAATATGAATTTGTACATTTTACCTGGAATCAATATTTCCAGAAATATATTATCGGCTTGGTCAAATGAAAACAGTTTGGTTATGGATTATTCCTAGTAAAACCTGTTTCATGTTCATTGTATCTCCCCCCCCATAAGCTTACATAAACCAGAAACATTTGGTACCAGAACATTTGAAGCCAGAAACATTGGTCAGAAAACATTTGATTCTTCCAGTTTGTAGCAAATTCCTTTCCAGATTTGCTAAAATTTGTTTCATTTACCTGGGTAAACAATGGTCGCAAACGAAAGCCAAAGTCGGATTTTTTTAGCAATTTTGAATTATTCAATGTTTCTTTATTTCCACAAAACCTTTTGTCTGACGCTCATTTGTTGGAAATTGTATTGGCTTTCGAGAATTTATGCTCAACAGACTCCCTACATGGCGGGTATGAACAGACAAAGTAAAGGACAAGGTGTCGCGCAATTTTCCCAATGTCCAACTGCAAACAAATGGATAACTAATAAATTCGGGTTATCAACATCTGAATGGATAAATGCAATCAAAATGAACGGAAATGTATTGCCTAATAAATCAAATCCGGGTTACAGCCAAGGTAATAGCCATTGCAGATATTGCAATGAGTTTGAAACCTTAGGACATATCCTTGGTAAATGTCCCAGAGGTGAATTATTACGTAATAATCGACATCACAGTATTCGTACGTTGTTAGCTACAAAATTTAAAGAAAATAAATTTGTAGTCCAAGAAGAAGTATACTGCGAAGATGAAAATGGGACAAGTAGAAGAGTTGATATTCTTGCTATTGAACCAAACTCTAAAAAAGGGTATATTTTAGATCCAACAATACGAATGGAACAAGATATTCATCAGCCGGAAAAAGTGAATCAAGAAAAGAAATCAATTTATGATCCATGTATCCCATACTTTCAATCAAAATTCAATTTAAAAGAAGTGGAAACAATTGGATTATACATTGGGGCACGAGGAACAATTTCAAATTTTTTTGTATCATTCCTAAAACGATTTAGGATATCAATGAAAGTTATTGAAGAAATAATATCTTTAGTTCTTAAGAACAGTGCATTAATTTGTAATAATCATCTTTATAAGTTATAAATTATACTAATTAGTTACTTAATTGAAAATTGTTAATAGTATACCATAGAGTCCATAAGGGCTACTTCCATTGAGAAGCAGTGTCAATAAAGTCTTTCTCTCTCTCATGGTTGGTAAAATTTTTCTAGGCTATAGAGATGCCCATTCCCTATAGCCCAAAACTAGGCAGATAAATCGCCTACCTTTTCCTTCCCTATTTTGCTGCGGCGGCCTAGGTTACACCTTGCCTGGTTTTGAAGTGCATTTGAGTAGTGCTGATTGTTAGTAAGTTGTATTTAATTAGCAACTGTAGCACAAAATGCTTCTATTGTTCCTTATTCTGTATTTACCAACAACCCCAAAACCAGATTTCAATAAAACGCTTAATGCGGTCCAATCGTACGTTCAGTCAGCTCAGCGTATGCATTGATGCATGCATTAGCTCTTACTCATTGCCTTGCAAAATCACCGAGAGGTACCCTTTAACATCGCATTCTAAAATAGTCGACAACGCTGGACAACCTTCCTTTTCCTTGCCTATATAATTGGTGTTATATTTGCCTTCCTAACCCCTAGCCTAGTATTTATACAATTCCTACCCTATTTGTCAACCTCGCCTACATTCGTTCAGCGTTTTCCAGCCCGCCTGTACTATCGCATATTTATAGGGCCTATATATGATATATGTATAGGCGAGGCGCCCAACACTGCATGTAGTCATACTTTTAAACAAACCGATTGTGGGTACTTCTACAAAATTAACGTTACTCGTGCATTATGTCAGAACTCCTAGTAAATTAAACGTTGTAGTAAAGATGAGCCGTCGAGACAGCATATATATGCATTTAGTTCTGTATACATATTATTTTGAGTGGGAAGTCTCAGATTTCCCTGCATTAGTCTGATCCCTGATCTTCCGTTTGCATTGAAAGAAATCTTCAGTATAGGTTGCTAAAAACATTGTATATTCCCAATATTTTGCGTTAAAAGCCTGCAGCATACATGATATTGTCTATCATTCTATCTAATTATAGTATTAACTTCACTTCATGTTCATACTAGATTGTTCTCATGCTGACTACAAGGAAGGCCTACACGACAGCGTGTACGCATGCGTACTTTTCCTATGTTACAGGCATTTTTAGGGGCCAAGCGAAGCGAGAATCCCTATTGCGGAGGTCTGCCTGTCTGTAGAGGTTGTCTTGTCCGCACGATATCTGCAGATTCATTGCTACTACATAAGTACATACTGCAAAATTTTTACCGGGACAGATCAGTAGTAATAAATGAACCCTGATTGAGCCGAAAGTTATCGATTTTTCGGTTCAATGATTTATATGGCTCATACGTACGGGTTCAATCAGGGTTCATTTATTACTACTCAGATCAGGCAAAACGGAAGAACCCTATTGTTTTTGAAGGACATCGTGTCATTCGTTTGACCTCAGAAAATTAAATGAGGTCACGTATAAACTCATAGTAATACATATGTGTTCACATTGGGGAGTACAGCTTGCTCCATCTATTGTAGGATTTGCTGTTTACATTAAATTGGGGGTTCTAACCACCGGTAGAGGTCGGGAGTACTTGTACATGGTGTTTTAAAATTGAATATGAAACGCTTTGCACAATTTAATATATGCGTACTGAATATAATACTACATACAAGGAAGCACATGTATTAACCAGTTTTTTCTTTTGCCTCAGTTAACATCTTTGCCCAGTACAAATATATGTGACCTGTACGGGGGGAAATTAAATACACGTTTCCTCGTACACACCACATTACTGTTAATAACCCTTGTTGCAACATTCCGCCGGCGCTTCTCCCCCTCGTGACTTAGCACGTAATGCTGATCACAAATGATTTTTGGTTTTTGTACTAACTGCATGTTAACCATCTGTCTTTCAGGGAGCAGGTCACCGCATACTATTCGATCATTATTTGTCTTGATGGAACACGCCATAGAATAATTTGCTTCTGATAAACAATGCAAGTTCATATAGTGTCCCTGTCCCTTCACCAAAATATATATATTCATATTGTTGGGAAGCAAAAGTAAGAATCAGCACGAAATTACTCCTAAATCCATTTTGCTTGGATGGTATATTCCCTTGACTCATCCCAATTAGTTTAATCTGGCTCCGCATGCCTAATCTCGATGATGCTGCTGAGTCATAAAATGTTGTTACTAAGGATATTTTATATTCAATGAGTGTGCCTAATCTTAGATTCATGTACAAGGAATCACAAAGAATTTTTCACACGCCCTACTCACCCAACCACCCTCGGGGTAATATAAGTAGGGGTTGTAAAAAAAAATTCGATTCCTCTATTTTAAAGAGAATCGTATTAGATAAATACACATGACACACATAACAGCTTGTACAGTACAGCTTGCTCCATATATTGTAGGATTTGCTGTTTACATTAAATTGGGGGTTCTAACCACCGGTAGAGGTCGGGAGTACTTGTACATGGTGTTTTAAAATTGAATATGAAACGCTTTGCACAATTTAATATATGCGTAGATACTGAATATAATACTACATACAAGGAAGCACATGTATTAACCAGTTTTTTCTTTTGCCTCAGTTAACATCTTTGCCCAGTACAAATATATGTGACCTGTACGGGGGGAAATTAAATACTCGTTTCCTCGTACACACACCACATTACTGTTAATAACCCTTGTTGCAACATTCCGCCGGCGCTTCGCCCCCTCGTGACTTAGCACGTATAGTGCTGATCACAGATGATTTTTTCATGTTCATTTTTTTCAGTCCATCCTATATGGCGTAATTTTTTTTCTAAAAACCCTATAAATAGACCTGCATGTAGGATAGGTTAGCATCATTAGACTTGGACTCGCTTATGTAGGCTAGGAGGGAAGAATTCATTTTGTACTTAAGAAAATGTGACTTTTGTGACTTTAAAATTGTTTAAACTTACCTTCCCATGCTGGTTGGGGCATGGTACACCGTATAAGTTCACTACGCTGGCCCAGAAGAGGACCAAACTGGTGGGGATAACGATTTTCATTTGTGCAACTACGCAGATGAATTTAATTATGAAGTTAATAATGTATTTAATCTCAAGGTTTGATACGGAATTTTTACAATAAAATAAGTTCTCTCCACTTCAGTAAGGTTAAACGAAGAGCAGCGTTAAAGTCTCTTTTATACTTATTGCTGCATTCAGCAATGAAAATATCATAACAATTTTTTCTAATCCATATTACAGATTGCAAAAATATTCCCGATGTTTAAAAATTCCTACGTTTGCAGTTTTCATCCAACTGTGGAATAGAAAATTATCCAACAGGACGTTGAAAAGTTGACGATTAGAAAACACATGTACAGGCTGTCAGATTTTTTTTTCCCACCACCTGACCCATATAAGTGACAAAATTATATACCATATTCAATGCCATTATTTGTTTCAAGATTTTATAGATAAAATTTGAATCGTATGGTCCATACTGACTCCAAACGAATGTACAGGACAATTAATCACATTTTTAAAAAATTACAAAAGAATGTGCTAGAAAATTTAAGTATTTTGTATTGTTATCTCCTACATGTGCATAGGTTAAGTTAGGGGAAATTATTTTGTGGTAACTTGTATACATGTATGTATGTATTTGGTTGCCATAAAATATTCCGCATGCTAAATGAATTTCAGTGTGTGCCCCAATAATTGCTTTAGTATTGTGTTATTTAATGTATATTATTAGTAACGTAACTGAAGCTGATAAGTGCAAAGTTTGGACTTCTCTACTTATGACCTAAAATTGGTCAGATGTGCGTTCTATCCAACTAATTGTCCTGTCAGGATTTCTGGCTGCACTAATCACGTTTTCATTATAGCATTTAGTGGTATTGGCAGAATCAGCGATATTGATCTAAATTGATGAGTATAATACAAACCGCATAGAATCCTTGCTGGGAAAAACATAAATGACATTATTAAATCATATTATAAAACACTTCTCGAGGAACGTCAAGATTGTTGAAGGACAATTTGAGAAGCTGATGCGGCCCAACTTTCTAAAGTTTTCATGACGGATTTTCCTTGTCCCATTTATACGCTAGGTAGGCTTCCCCAGATTCCGGGAGGTGGAACGGGTATGGCTCAGGAGGTGATGATGAGTCCCAGGACGATGATTGTAACGATGAGATGCTTAGATCCTTTATTTATGAATCCTTTAGAAGATGCGGAGATGATCACTATAATTATTAATGATGATCCTTTAGGGTGTAATGCCTGGCTGTGAGGCGGCCTTACGACCGCGACCTATGGTGTGGTAGTGAAGAAATAAGATGCAAACTATCTTATTTAATTAATCCTCTAAAACACTTGAATCCTTTAAGTCCGAATTGTCCTTTTTATAATTTAGTCCTTTATATTTATTCTGATTCACACGCACACACCTTTACAACAATCCGAATCCACAATCAATCCTTTATTCCTAATTATAAATCCTGATACTTATTCAAATACTTCCTATTGATAATTCCTAATGATTCTCTGGAGCTCTTGCCTGCTCCGATCCTAACCGTAGACTCCCGTCTCCAAGTGCTCGCTCACCGCTCGCACACTTATCCTTATCAGTGACTCACACTGCCCCATTCTCGGTCCTTTACTCCTTTACTCCTCCTCTCCTTATCCTTTAAGTATCCTATTATTATTTCTATATTATATCCTTATAATATCCCTTTCCTTATTAAGAATTCGTCTCGAATTCTCAGATCCCTGCTTAGATTTAATTTTAAATGTAATCCGATGTAATAAACAAAAAAAATTCTACTCACTAAAATAATGCCTCGACTAGGTCTTCAACAGCACTAATAATGCCTTTTGACTAGGATATTAACAACATTAATTAATAATCCTTATATAAGTAACATCCTTTAACAATTTCAAACCCAATCCTGTAAACTTAGTCACTACAACTAAAATTCTATAACATTTTAATTCATTCTACAATCCTTTAAACTAGTCAATACTACTAAAATTCTTTTTACTCTAGTCACTACTTCTACCAATCCTATAACAGATTAATCCATTCTCAATTCGTTATATTAAAATTCTTTACTCTATTCATTAATACTAAAACAAAAATCCTCTAACATCTCAATCCCCTTTTAAGTTTTTTATATATATATATATATCCAAAAACAATTCATGTATAATTAATTATACCATAATTTTGAGCAATAATCCTTACAGTTTGTTGTCTTCACTTTAAACCTTCATCTTCTTTACTGATCTCTTTCTTCCTGTGACTCCTCCGTGTTTTCTGATTCTCTCTTGACTCTAGTTCCAGTCTTTTTTTCTCTGTTCCATTTTGGGCAGTCCACCACGAAATGTTCGGGTTTCCAACAGAAATGACAGTAATCTGGACAATACTGCTGCTCCCCCGGCTTCACATCCCATATCACTGTGACGTCCCTAGGTATCGGATTCCTTGGCCCAGCGTCTCCTCCGAGCTGTATGGCCAGTTGTTGAAGTTGGTGTTGGAACCTCTTTTTGTACTCTGGCAAATCCTCTTGAATTTGCAATATCCACTCCTTAATTACCCATAAGGCGTTGGTAATTCTTTCTGAAGATCCTCTTATCCGAATAGTCCTCACATGTGGCTCTGCTTCCTTATCGTATGGCGTGATAAAAATTTGTACCCCCAACGCAACCTTTAGGAATTTCTCTCGGCAATCCTGTGGTCCTCTGATGACACTAAATATTTCATGAGGTCCTACTAGAACGGTATTTAATTTGTACTGACCTCCTTCTGATGATGGCATTGCCATGATACATTTCTCTGCCTTCTTCAGCATGTATACCATCTCGTCCTTTCCCGTAATCTGAATTGGCTTGGGTACATCCAATATCCTGGAGGTAAAAGAGTAGTGTGCTGTCGCTCCTCTGAATGGTTTGTCTCCTCCCGTAGTTTTCTTTGAGCTTCCTATAGGTTGTCCTATTTTCTGCTTCTTGACGATGTACTCATTAAGGGTTAAATTAAATCCTGGGTTTGGTGGTCCTATCGGCATCCTATTAATACCTGCATACGAGATCAGTGTCCTTTCTTTGGACCTGTTAGTCGTTATTTGAGCTAACGGGGTTTTCAGCCATTCCGGCGTGGGCCTTGTGTCCAAGCATCCCCATCCCGGCAATGGTGACTGCCTTGCAGCGTCCAATGTCGGATTGATTACTCCTGTTGTAGCTGTAGACCTTGACACATTATAATATCTATCTTGATGCCTCATTTCTTGTCTTACGTTTTTCAGGACTCCTTTTGATTCCTCCTCTGACTCCTTCTCAAACTTTTCCTTTGCTGTTTCTCTTTTCCGGGTGGTAATGTTCACTCCTGCCAACCTCTCCGTATATTCAGCCACTCGAGCTTTAGCTAGCTGTATAGGATCTTCCGTATCCATCTTCACATTTGGTCGTTCACTAGTCGTTTTACTCCTCTTGGTTTTCCTCTTAGGTACTTCCTCTGAAATCCCCTCATCACTATGTGATTCTGTCGATGATGGTGTCGACTTTCTTTTTTCTGCAACAGTGGCCACGGAATAATCTATAGGATGTCCTTTCCATGGTGCGAATTTCACGTTCGCTTCTGTCTTTTCTTTCTCCTGTTGTCGTAAATAGTTGTCCAGATATTCCTGTCTTTCTCGTGACGGACTTGTTTGGCTCAGCAAGACCCTTAAATAGTCAATCCCTTGCATCCTGTTCTCGGGTGTTAATAGTAGAAGATCCTGAAATCCTTTTGGAAACTTATCAATAAATCTCTGGAGTACATTTTCTGACTGTAATTGAGCTTCAGTTAGATCCTTTAATTCTCTTATAGCTATGGACATCTGAATCCCATCAGTGGACGTTACTATCTGTGTAGATAGTTCTAGGATCCTCAACTTGATCCTCTGAACTTCCTCTAATAACCATCTTTCCCCCACTGTCATATAAATCCAAATTAATAATTAGTTAATGATACTTCTTTAATCATATCTTTACGGATCCTCAAATTAACTCTTCTTAACCTAAAATTTTATTTCTACCCAACTCCTAATTTTCTCTCACACTGCCCCAAAATATCTCTTCAACATTATCCGTATTTACTAATACTTTCCTAAATATCAGTATGCCTTATGAACTCCTTATTTATTGCTAATATCTTTAAATAATATTATTCCTTATTTTAAGTAATAAAATACTTTGCTTTAGAGTCTTCCAATCACTAGTTTAAGTATCTTTTTAATAAATAATAATAAAAAAAACCTCCTGTTGCTCCTTTGTACTTTTAGTGACTATAAAATTACTTACTTTTATCCAGTCTTTACCACTCGTATCCTCCTTCACAGTTAATATCCTTTAATACACTTAACTAACTATTTTAACTTTAACTATTTTGCCTCTAACTATTTTAACTTCGTAAATTAAATAAATCCACTCTAACTCCTTTGTGAAACTCCAGCTCCTTTGTTACACACTCCTACTGCGACACTGTATTTCCCGAACTGCTGCTCCGGCTGAAATGGCGTCCCTTTATTCTCGTGTCCTCTTCTCCAGGACGATTCCCTTCATTTACCTTAACGTTATACCTTCGTTTTGTAAATGGGTTGGGGTCGATAATGCAAACGAGATGGCGGTGACCTATTTATCCCCATTCTTATTCCTCGTTCTCTCTCTCCCTTAACCTTGGTTCCAGTGCCCTGGATTGAATTAATATTCAATTTCTCCGTTTGATCGGAAATTAACCTTACAATCCGGGTTGCTCCATTCATTAAAACATCCGGGGCTTCCTCTTGGGTAAAGTAAATCGTAGAATCCTTTTTCCTTTTGAATTCTACACCATAATCTTGGGTTCTGAGATTCTGCATTTTTCTTCTATCTTCTCTCTTCTTTCTGTTCTTGACACACTCCTGGACATATAATAACTTGTCTTGAATTCTCACATTGCCCCACTCTATTTTCTTGAGAGTAAGCTGTCTCTCAGCATTAACTCCATTGACTGTTTCCTTTTCAGCCTCTGCCTCTATTCCTTGAACATTTTCAATTTCAACGTCCTTACAAACTTTTACATCCTTATCAATATTTTTATTTACATAATATTGACTACCATATATTTTGTCCGGGGTCTTTTTACAATTATTATGATATCTCCTATTTATCCTATCCGTTCTTACTGACGGTTTCCAAAGATGATTTTGTACTGTCTCATCTTGCTCCTGTGCATTTTGAACTAGCACATTTTCATTTTTTCTTTTGATGCTAATTTCTGGCGTGTCTGGAAGTAAATCCTCTTCCTCCTGAATAATAAAATTTGTTATTTTGTCTGCCCCGTGATTATTTTTCTTTCGCATTTCCCTAGAGTTTGTTTCTTCTAATAATTTGAATGACCTCATCATTATTAAATTTTCATGACTCTGGTGTTGGCTTCTGGACATTTGAATACTGCTTATGTTTGAAGTATTCGACTCCTCTGCCCTAATGCTTCCATTCTCTGGCCTGAGATTAGCTACTTCTCCTTGGCTTCCCGAGATGACTATTGAGCGTTTTTTCAATTTCTTTTGACTATATTGACTTTTCTGTAGTCTCCTAAGTCTTGGAGGTAGTGAATTCCTTCTTTTCCTCCTGTTGACCTGCAGTCTAGTTCCTTTTACATATCTATTCATTTCTTCCGCTGGCCTAGCTTCTGAAATAAATTTATCACGCAACCTTGTGTTGTAAGTATGTATGGGTTGGTACTTTTCCCTTGGTCTTTTTCCTGCTTGTTTTAGGTTTTTCTCACCCTCTTGCAAATCAGACGATGTTAAACTAATAATTTCAGATCTTGTTAAATTTTGCATAGATCCCAGCTCTGGTTCGCGACTCCTTTGCTTAGTTCCTATGTTTTCCAACAATTTCTGACTTTTCCCTTTGTGCACATTTTGATCCTTGAAATTTCCAACTTTTAAGTATCCAAAATTCCTCGTCCATGGATCCGCTGGATTCCATCTCTTTACATTCTGGATATGTGCTCTCCTGGTGTTTAGCTTTGCATTTGGGTTGGTATCTTGTAAAATTAATTGTATTTCCTTTTATTCCAATAATCTTAAAAGGTTTACTCCACCTGGTGTTTAGTCCTCCCTGCATGGTGTTAATTACCACATATTCTGCAATTTCATACGAATGTGCTTTTCGTCCTTTATTGGCTTTTTCATTCCTCGCCTCCTGTTGCTTTTTAGTCAAATTGACAGCTTTCCCAATTGCGTCCAACTGTTCTTGCTGCGCCTTTTCTATTAAGCGTGGTGGTTCTTGGATTAGCGGGGTCACTAAGTCTGCTCGTATAAGTGGATTCCTTCCATGCACTAAGAAAAATGGTGTATTATCCAATCCTCTATGATAATGAGTATTATGTGCGAACGCTACCTGATCACACAATAAATCCCAGTTAGTTTTATTGTCATTTAAGTACTTTCTTATGGTATTTTTATGTCCTCTATTACTCCTTTCAACCACTCCATTACTTTGTGGTGAATAAGGCGGCACAATGATGTGATTAATATGATGAACTTTCAGGAAATCCTCAAACTCCTTTCCCGTAAAATGTGTTCCTCCGTCAGTTACGATTTCTGGCGTAAGTCCCACTTTCATAAAGACTTTATACCACATCATCCTGACTGTATCCTGTGCTCTTGCTTGTCTGGTAGGAATTAAAAATAAAAATCTTGATGTGTAATCAATCATTTCCTCTCTGAGTCTTCGGCATCGGGCCTATGTAATCAATGCTAATCCTTTGGAAAATTCTGGTTGGTGGTGGATATGATATCTGTATCCCTTCGGCCTTTTCATTCCTTGGATTTTGTTGTTGACACTCCTTGCATTGTTTTACATAACTGTAAATGTCTCGTACCATCCTATCCCAATAATACCTTCTCCTGATGACAACGTAAGTATTAAAAAATCCTCCATGTCCTGCTGTCGGGTCATCATGGGCTAGTTTTAAGACATCTGCTCTTAGTTTAGTGGGTACCACTAATTTCCATGGTGTTCCTGAAATCTTCTTGTTAATTTTATACAGTATGTCATGAATAATAGCGTAATTTCTTCCAATTATCTGGCCTCCTATATGAGCTGATGTTTTGCTCTCCTTCAATGAATTGATGATTTTCCTCAATTTAGCATCCTCTTCCTGCATTTTCCCAAATACTTTAGAATTTCCTCCTGCTGTTATCTGTACTAAATTCTCCTCTAGTTCCAACATGCATCTTGAAGTCCTTATTAATGGAACATCTAATTTTCTTACTGGATATCTTGACAAACAATCCACGTGTTGCATTTTAACTCCTTTTCGATGAATTATCTGCATGTCATGGTTCAGAAATTCTATGGCCCATCTTGATAATTTTCCGTGTGGATCCTTTATGTTTTGTATGTATTTTAATGAATCATGGTCTGTCCTTACAGTAAATTTTCTTCCATAAATATATTGTCTAAATTTCAATGGCCAATGCTTCTCTACATCTTGCATCCATCTTCTGTTCTGCTTCTGTCATCATTCTTGAAGTATATTCTAATACATGATAATCCTTCCCATTTGTTGTCTGTAAAATCATCCCAGCTAAAGCATATCCTGATGCGTCGCAATCGATCATCAAATTTGCGAATGGGTTGTAATGTTGGAGTACTGGCGCTGATGTAAGTGCCTGCTTCAACTCATGAAATGATTTTTCTTGTTCTGGTCCCCATTGGAAATTCTTCACAAATTCCTTTTTCTTGAGTCTGTTCAACGGCTCTGCGATATTAGCATAATCCTTTATGTACTTCCGAAAGTAATCTGTTAGTCCTATGAATGATCTTACATCCTTGATTTTCGTTGGTTTTGGGAATTCCAAAACTGATTGAATTTTCTTTCTGTCAATTTTTCTTCCATCCTTATTAATAATGTCCCCCAAAAATTTTACCTCATCATAAGCAAATCTGCACTTTTGAATTTTAAACTTTAGATTATATAAGCGACATCTGATCATAATAATTTCAAATCTTTTCCACAATTCCTCTAATGTCCCAGCAAAAGGAAGAATGTCATCCACATAAACTAATACTATTGTAAATTTTAAATCTCCTAAAATATCATCCATCATTGCTTGATACTCCGCTGGACTATTTATGTATCCATAGGGTAGCCTCGTATATTGATACTTCCCTCCTGATGGAATAGAAAATGCTGTCTTCGGTCTTGAATCCTTATGTAATTTCCTTTGCAAAAATCCTTGTAGACAATCCAATGTAATAAAATAACATGCCCCATGTAATGACATGGACATTTCATTAATTCTGGGTAGAAAATATGTATTTTGAATGACTTGCTTATGTAGGTTCCTTAAATCCAAACAAAATCTGTACTCTCCATTAGCCTTCTTAACTAACAGTACTGGACTATTGTACGGTGAACTGCTCGGTTCGATTACTCCTAACGCTAACATCCTGTCAGTTTGCCTTTTCAATTCTTCTCTTTCAAATTGTGAACAAGGCCATTGTGCTCTGTAAACTGGTAGTTCTTTTCCAGTGTCAATCACAACTGCTCTGTAGTCCAATGTCTCTAGTTCCTCTTCAGTTTTGGCAAATCTATCTCTGTTGTTGTTGATAGCATGTAGTCCAAATTTCCTCATCTCTGGACTTAGTTTTGGATCAATATCCACGTCCTTCATTTTGAATGGTTCTTGTACCACATTAATGTCTTTATGTCGATGTTCTCGGTCCTGTTGTTCCTCTTTAATAGCTTCTCGTCTGAGTTCCTCATAAGATCCTAAATATCGTACTTTTGGTAAATGTAATACACGTTTAGTTGGATTATATACATACGTGAATCCTTTTCCTCCTTCGATTTTGATTAATGGAAATCCAAGTAGTAATCCTGGCGGTGCTTTACTTTGATCCAGGTAAATAAGTGCTTCTTGATCCTTTTCTGCTCTTGCACAAGTAAATTCGATCTTTTCCAAGTGATCTGGGCATTACCTCATATGGATGGCTAGTTGATATGAAATTAACTCTCTTTACTATTGGCTCCTCTGAAAAATTGTGATTAATATTTTTATTATTCAAAATACCACTATCGTCCATTTCATCCGAGTCCGACATATCACTATTGTTCAACACATCCTTAATAAGTTCCCCTTTAAACCTCCTATTAAATTTCTGTAGATAACCTTTACACTTAGTGTTTTTATTGTCCTCTGGATATAAAGTAATCTCATCCTTTCCCATGTCAATTAAAGCTTTATGTTTTCTAGTAAAATGTATCCCACAAAATAAAATGGTAGTCATATTGGATATGACTGCGAAATCATAAAACTGTTTCTTTCCACGAATGCTGTAGAAAATCCTTGCTGTCTTGTTGTAGCTCCTTTGACATCCGTCCACAAATTGTGAGTACTGTCTGCTTGGGTGCTCCTTAATTTGAATGGACTTCGGGCTTTTCCTCTGTATGTAGAATGCACATGCTGGTGATATGCATGACATGTTAGCCCCTGTGTCTACTACTGCTTCCACTTTGACTTCATTTAGAAGGTCCAAATGAATTAAAATGTCTGATGAATTGACGGCTTGCCTCTTGAGTCTCTTGTGTTCCCATTTTATTTGCGCTGCTGTCTCCACAAATCCATTAATCCTAAGTTTAGCTTCAAATTTTTCCTCACTAAAACTTTTACACACACTTGAGTTCTCACTTAAAGTCTCGTCATTATAGTTCTCATCTTCTAAAAAATCCTTATTTTTCCAATCACTATTAAAATCGTTTAACTTATCCAATTCTATGATCCTTGCGGGTTCAGAATTATGAATCGGGCCTGGAATTGCATCCCTTGTTAAAATCCTATTAGTAATTGTTAAGTCCTTCTTAAAATTATTTTGAGGCTCCGGAGTCTTTCCTACCCGCGTGGAAAGACTAATTAGTTTTCCGGTTGGTATGCCGGTCTAGCTATATTAGCGTATGGTGTTGCTTATTGTGAGTTATTCTTTCCTGGTGCCATCAAATAAAGTTGACGTTGCGTCCTTTCTTGATTGCTCTTGAACAATTCTCTGACCATATCCCTTACAGTTTCCGGTTCTCCCTGATTATTAGCTTGTTGAAAATTTCTTCCTCTAAATCCTCCTCGGAATCCTCCTCGGAATCCTCCTCTATTACGAAATCCTCTATTGTTGTTGAAAATTCCTCTGTTGTTGTTAAAATTTCCACCGTTGTTGTTAAAACTTCCTCTTCCTCTTCCTCTCCAATTTCCTCTGAAATTATTGTTGTTGCCAATAAATCCTCTTCCATTTCCTCTGAATCCTGCTCTTCCTCGTAGTTTACCCCTAAACTGTGAATTTCCTTCATCTCTCTTCTTATTATGACAATCTTTCTTCATATGACCAATCCGATCGCAATAAAAACATTTCCCTTCAAATTTCACTGTTCTGGCTTCTTCTTTTGTAGTCTTGTCTTTAGTTTTCTTAAAAATGTCTGTTTCCATTTTAGTTGGAATTTCCTCATCCTCACTAGATGAATTGTTGTTAGCATTTTTGTCCTTCGTCTCAACTGATTTATCTGCCCTTCTCCTTCTCAATAAAATATCAAGTCGGTGTTGGAATGCTGGTATTGATTCCAAAGCACTATCAACAATGTTCTCCCTTAATTCCAGATCTAACCTACGATGCATTTTCTTCACCATCTGCTTTGGTGGCACATTCGGTTCCATTTCACCTAAAATGTCCTGTAATCCTGCTACAAATTCCTCTGCACTCATTTTCTCCGTTAATTGAAATCTCTCATAATGATCTTCAGCTTTTTCTGCACTAACTACGGGGTCGTATTGTGCAATAAAACTTGTCTTAAATGCTTTCCAAATCCACTTGTAATCTTCTTCCTCAGCCTTTTCCATCTCTTCCACAATTATGACCTCACGACGTTCGAACCAACGTCTAACTAATTTATCATTTGAATCAGCGAAAAATGTACGCATGGTGCCCAGAAAATAATCTAATGAAATTGCCTGCCTTTTTCTCTCTATCTCGATCCTCTTAATCCACGTTTCAGAATTCATAGATGAAGAATACGGACCAACCTTTTTACGACGAATTTCAAACCTTTTGAGATCCCTCTCGACTGTGATGTTCTCCAGTTTGATCCTTTTAGCAACAGCTTCTCCATTCTCGTAGTCCTGGACAGCCTTTTCTAGCTCCGAATAATATTCTTGCTTCTCCAAAGACTGCTGTTCCAAAACCTTGTAATTTTCCATTAATGATTCCATATTTTCCCTCATGGTCCTCATCTCTTCCTCCAACCGTTGTTTTTCCTCCTCGAATTGAGCGTCAGGCTGATTTCTCCTTCTCCTCGTAGCCATTTTGACGAAATTTGAGTAATAACAGTCACTAAACTTTGTTTATAAATGTTCACTGTTTACTCCTCTTGTCGGATAATTTTAGTAGTTAGAATAAATAATTATTCCTTTACGATTATAACTACCTCATAAAATCCAATTATAGACTCCTTGTAATAAAATTCGGGTGATAATTGTGGTCAATAAAATCCTTTAATAACTCCTTTAATAAAATCCTTTCATAAGTTCTTTTAATAAATTCGTGGCGTAAATCCTTTAATAAATTCGTGTTGTAAATCCTTTAATAAATTCGTTAAATAAAATCGTCTTTATCAAAACAAAATCTGTTTAATAAAGTTCGTTTTTTTAATAAATTCCGTGTTAAATTTAATGCACTGTAGTGTTCACTGAGAATAATTAACCGTTAGAATTCACTAATTCCTTTACTTTTATAACGGCCAAAATATTCCCTGAGAATAATGGCGGTTAGAATTCCTATTGTTCCTTTACTTTTATAACCGTCCATAAATCCTCTAGCACATCAAAAAAAATCCGTTACCAAAAAGTCCTTTGTAATCTGGATGCTGATTGTGAAGATTCGCGAAGCGTGGTGTTGTAGGTGTGGCTTGGGTGGCTTGGTCTCCTCCTCGCGTGCCATGCCGTCTCGATCCGTACGACCGCTTCCGTAAAATTTTAACGGACAAAATCCCGTTTGGCTTCCTTTTCCTCCTTGAATCCGGCTTAATTTTCACTTTTTAATTTTGAAATTAATTAATTCACCCCACACAGGAATCAGCCGCACCTCCACCATGTAACGATGAGATGCTTAGATCCTTTATTTATGAATCCTTTAGAAGATGCGGAGATGATCACTATAATTATTAATGATGATCCTTTAGGGTGTAATGCCTGGCTGTGAGGCGGCCCGGATGACCCACAAAAGTCTGACACCTCATAGACACTATTTGTTCAAATATTCAAAAGGTAAATGAAAATGATGTGACAGTTGGTGACTACATAAGAACCCAAGGTTATTATTCGATATGTAAACCCCTAGTGTTTGTTTTACTTTAATACAATGCAAGAAGTGAATTTTGCTTTTACGATAAAGTATACCCAGTATATTTTGCTTTTCATTTTCCTTCAAAATCGCCATATCTTAAATTACTAATGTACTATGTATCTAATAAGAGTATAGTGACAATTAATTTTTATTTTAATAAAAAATCCACGCAGTCAATACTTCCTCTTGGCCTTCAATACAAGAATCTATTTATTAGCAAGAGATTGTATTACCATGTAGAACAACCCGATAAGGTTTGGATTCTTTCAGTGATATTACAAGTCAGTCACGATTTCATTCAGGATATAGGGCGAATTGATGATCTAGTTTTGGTAGGCATTGCTTCATGTTGCTAATTTTATGGACCACGTTTCAGTGGACCTTTTCTTGCAGCTAACAACTTTGCTAATTCGGGGTTCTCACTTGTTGGTACCCTAGGTCTACTAGGTCCACCGGGTCCACTAGGTCCACCGGGTCCACTAGGTCCACCGGGTCCACCGGGTCCAATAATTATTGCAGGTTCAGCTGACGATGGAGGAAGTGGAGAATGTGGTGAAAAGGGACAGTTGTTTTCATCACTACCATCGGCTGTTGAATTCAAATACAGTGCAATGTAATTTGTAATATTATTAATAGTTTTCTGATATTTATTTCCACTCCGTCTCCCATCTCAAACTTTATCCGATCGAAGGATGGGAAAATTTACATTGCAGTTCTAATCTAACCATGCATGCAACAATTCATTCATTGAACTAGTGAACCAACAAAAATGAACTGAGTGTGAGTGAACGCTGCGCGAAAGAAAATAAAATGAACTGAACTTGAATAATTGAACTTTTCCCCAAAGTTGCATGCATGGTTCTAACAGTATTTACTTAACAGTACAATAATTAGTCTTTTAGCATCAGAAGCAAAGATTATACTAACGGCAGTCAGGAACGCAGTCGCATTGAAGCTCCCAAGGAACACAAATGTTATCAAGGGTCTCGCACGGGAATTGGGTCTGGAATCAGAAAACATTATACGAAGTTGTTTTAAAGATCCTTTTCCATGTTTCAGATTTTGCCATCCTAATTGTTTACGAGGCGTTTGTTTGTAACTCAATTGTTACCATAGCTTTGAGTAATTCATTGAACTTTAATTAATAAAAGTAATTAAATACTTACCGTATTGCAACGGCAATTCAATTCATCCTCCCCACCGGGACAATCTTCCAAACCATTGCAGACTTGCTGGAAATACAAAATTATGTCAATCGTATAGTTATTATTGCTGTGAAGTACATTTCAGGAAGCTAATGATTAGAAACATAATCTGAACGCGTTATAAAAAGTATTTCAGGGTGAATATCCAAACGTTTTTACCAAGCTTTGGAGGAGACAGGATCCATCCGCACACACAAACTAAACACGTGGACAAATTGTATTAGTTACCATTTTGATCAGTCATTTCTAGGCTTGGGATTTTGCGAAAAATGCGAAATTCTAAAAACGATTAGTTACGGTACTCCCATGGGGGTGAAACGTAACCCCAGATGTCGGTAGAATCCAAAAATGAAAAAATAAATTGCGAAATTTGCGAAAAATGCAAAATTTGCGAAAAATGCGAAATTTGCGAAATGGGAAGGTTAACTGCGAAATATTAAATCGCATTACAAAATCCTGAATCTTGTAAAATATTTTACATAGACCAGTAATATTTTGAAATTTTTATTATTAAATTTGGCGGTATGTCTATTCAACGAACAACTGACACTCATGCTGTAGAAACGTGCCCCGTCCTTTCGAGTTTGCATTACTTCACATATTTAAATCCTATGATTGCATTGCTTTCACTCAATAATTTTCGTGGAGCCAACTTTTAATGCAGTAAATTCTTTAAATACCGTTTCAAATTTAAGGATGAAATTCTGCCAGCTTGTAGTAAATAGTTGAACAATAAAAGTAATTAGGAGAAATGAAAATACAAACAGATTAAAAAATACAATTTCACAGCTTTAAAAAGTTTACAGGAGTTTCCGGAAAGTGGACTGATAAATTGTCGCTTTATCTCAATAAAAAACACCCAACAAATAAACTCTGGGAAGACGCTCAAATTCGGGATCCTTGATTTTGCCCGGCAAATATTTTCAAGGGCATTTAATCGTCGCTTTCAAAAGTTTTGATCAGGCCAATTCCATTAGAAGATTTGGTTCAATACCGTACACTGAGTAAAATGGAGAATTTTAGTCGGCGGAAATAGACGTTATGGAATTTTGTCTGAAATTTTCTTGAGACATACCGTATTTGTCGGAGTTGGTACTAAAAGTAATTTCCGTACCCAGTAGTAGCGCTCCAGTTGAGACAAGCTTTTCTTATTTAAAAAAGCTTCTTGCTCCCCAGCGCCTAAAACTTACCTAAGAAAATGTTGACTTTCATATGCGAGTGGTAATTCACGATTCAACAGTTCACCCAGACAATTCGGATGACAACAATGATTGAGTAATTATTACAATTTCAGCGATTCGGTGTAACGGAATTTTTTATAATATTTAAGGTACTGCGTTTAGACTGCCATTCAATAAAAACTAAAGGCTGCGAAAGTTGCGAAATGATCTGCAAATTTTTGCGAAATTTGCGAAAAATAAATTTTAATTTGCGAAATTTTAACGCAAAATTTAGCGAAATATTCCCAAGCCTAGTCATTTCACAACATAAAGTCATTACTAATAATTTCCTTAATTTTTATGATTTGTCCGTTTGAGAATGGACTTACAACGCAAGGGCAGGTTTGTTCATCCTCACCATTTGGACAATGTTTGATCCCATCACATTTCTATTGGTAAGAGTCAGTCATTAAAATAACAAAGAAAACTGCTTCTGAAGGCATAACTAAAGATTCCCACAGTATCAATAAAATACATGAGTTGAAAAACTCACGTAAAAATTGGACAGGCAAGGACCATCAGCTCCACATCGAAACTGGACGAAAAAACATAATTTTACTAAAAAATCATTTAAATTTCTACACCATTTATAATATAATTACTTATTAGTAATTAGATATAAATAAATTTTTAAAGAATTTCAGGGTAATTATATTTATACCATTCCCAACCAGACATGTGTAACCTCGTGTAGGATTCCCATAGGTGACGTCCGGTGATGACCCTGTGACGTCACAACAGTTTCCCCTCAGGCAATATTTCTGAAATACTTGTTGATAATGTTGATTACTTGTTTAAGGCAAACCCGACGACGGAAATGTGTTCCATATAATACCAGGAGCTTAAATTAATTTTTAGGGTCCATTTGGGTAACAGGATACCAGGCCTAGGTTAGCGTGGTAAACTGGCGATTACTGCCGTTTGTGTTGGCCAATTAGAACCAAACAAAATACAAATCCACTTAAAGCTTATAGTATGTGGCTCTACGTTAACACAAATATCCGGCGGGTACTGTAACCGGGTAATACAATGCCCGATATTCATAAATATTATAGTAACACGGGTTTTTACCTGCGCTGGGCATTATAATACCTGGGTGCAACGCCGGATTACATTAGTAGGAAGATAATCTGACGCCCAACAATCATTAAAACAAATTGCCTTAAACAAGTAATAAACAAGTATTTCAGAAATATAGCCTGAGGGGACACTGTGTGACATCACAGGGCCATCACGGGACGTCACTTATGGGAATCCTACACGAGGTTACACATGTCTGTTCCCAACGTACCAAGTCAGGTTCATCACAGGGGCAACCAATTTCGTCCGCTCCAGTTGGCCAGCAATCAAGGATGTGATCACATTGCTAGAAAAATATATCTTGTGATTGAATGACTCGCCCTGTTTTAAAATGTTTAGCTTACAATTAGCTTAAAATCAAATTACCTTACCCAAGTTCCGAAAATACAAGGTCCGGCGGGACATTTAAAATGTAACTATAAAACCAATTTGGAAAATGTAACAGGAACATTTTAAATATTTCTTTATTCACGTTTGGAGTGTCTTACGCCACAAGCGCATCCGTATTTGCTGTCGTCTTCATCTGATGCATCCTTACATTGGGGTCTGAAGTCACAGACCTGAAAAGTTAGTTACACAATTTGTTTTTTAATAATTCCATTCCTTCCAAATTAAAGCCCTAAAGGAAATAAGCAAAATACTATTTAGCATCTGTCTCTACAGCCCTGTCCGGCTAGTCGAGATTTTATGATTATATTTTTTCCTGGTTGTGAAAACAGCATACCTGAGACCATGGAACAAATGTTTCATTGTAGTCACAGTATATCTAATGGAAAGAGTTTCATATGAATCAACAAGCAAGCATATGAACACCTTTGAGGTATGTGATTATTATTCATTTCATACAATAACTCGGAAGTTTTCGAAAATTCATGTGAAGTAATATAATATTTCAAAATAATTAATA
The DNA here is from genome assembly GCA_947179485.1 of Allacma fusca. Taxonomy (NCBI): domain Eukaryota; kingdom Metazoa; phylum Arthropoda; class Collembola; order Symphypleona; family Sminthuridae; genus Allacma; species Allacma fusca. The sequence goes on from OX359246.1 coordinate 25,391,408, forward strand.
TTATAAGAAATGTATGACGCACATATCAATAGATTTTATAATAACAAAATAAATCTACTGTACCCCAAGACAATCTGGACAACCTTTTTCATCGGTGTTGCCGGGACAGTCATTTGGGATACCATCACACTCCTGTTCAAAATAAATATTATATCATCGCTCCATGGGGTGCTTTTTATCTAACTATTCCCAAACTCAAAATTACAATTAAGTCAATCAATTTTATTGGCTTACCCAAACACCAGGAATGCATTCATATGAGTATTCACATTGGACCTGGAATCAGTATTTCAAGAATTATCTTTAAGGTTTGGCCAAGTGAAAACACCTTGGTGGGTTTTATTGTTACTATTGTTAGTACAGGGCCTTTTGCAAATGTCCAAAATATTTTATGAGAGACTTGCATATGTGGGCTAGGAGGGGAGACAATAAATATGAAACACAGTATGTCTGGGAAATTTTCAATTCATATTGTAATTAAAAAAAGATAAATGTTGTGACTTTGAAATTATTTAAATTTACCTTTCCATACTGATAAGGGCATGGTACACCGTATGAGTTCGCTACACTGGCCCAGAAGAGGACCAAACCGGTGGGGATCATGAAATTCATTTGGAACAACTGCACGTATGAATCCAGTGTAATATTTGAAACATAAGTTTTGATACGCAATTTTCACAATAAAAATAACGCCGCTCCACTTCGGTAAGATTAAACGAAGATCAGTGTGAGTCTTTTATACCTACGGTTGCATTCAGTAGCGAAATTAACATAGTATTTCCAATCCGCATTGTGGAATGAAAATATATTCCGGATGTCTAAAAATGCCTACATTCGCAGTTTTCATCCAACAGAGGACTAGAAAATTTTCCATAAGGAACTTGAACATTGGAAAACACATGGACATACGTACATATGTACAGGCTTTCATAAAATATTTTATCCTCCGCCTGACCCACATAAATGACAACCATTTAAAATTTCCAATGCCTCAATTTAGTCGTCAGGTTTTATCACATTTCTATCCTACAGTGGCAGGGCCTGCGCTAAAATTTGAGGTCATACGAGTCGGACTTTTGAAACAAATTTAGAATTGTGTATGTATTTGGAAAAATTTTATTTATAATACAATCTCTAGCCTATGTCAGTATTTTTGCTCATGAAACTCTAATGTATGAATTTTCCGATCGAAAAAAGTATCAGCATTTTTGTGTCAAATTTATTACAAACCAAGCACCCTAAATTTATTTCCACCCCCGATCTTGCATGAATTGTCTTGAGGATTTCTTGCCGTGATAATGACTTTTTATTTATATGTTTGTAGTTTTCATTTTATCTTTCAGTTGTATTGTTAGGATCCGCAATCCGCGATATTGTTCTGAATTGATGAGTATCATTAGAAAGCATAGAATCCTTACTAGGACAAGCGTGAATGCTTTTTAATATCAAATCATGTACTTCAGTGTACTTTCCAGGGAATGTCGAATTTTATTTGTCCTCTTTAAAAGGTATCCGTTATGTGTAATAGCCATCAAATATAGCGAGAGCTTCCTGGACTTGGTTTTAACTCAATCTGGCTTTGCCATCATTGCTGTCTTTACATATTTTAAGAAGGCAGGAAAAATAATTTTGGAAATTCTAGTTTCCTCGCATTATTAGAACACAATTTTGTTTTTACAATAATGAACACATCTCGACCCGTGGTGTTTAGGGTGCCCAGCGAAGTGATATCTAAGCTGTCATTTCAAACTTTGAAGGTTAATACAAATTTTTAAAAAATCTTGTTGTGAAATTGAAAAATCGGAGTAAGCGGTCATGGCCTTATGAATTCAATCAGATCAATGTGTGTGTCATGTGTATTTATGTAAACGATTCTCTTTAAAATAGGGGAATTGAATTTTGTTTTTACAACACCTGCATATATTAGCCAGAGGGTGGGGATGGCGGGATGAAATATTATTTGTCACATCTTGGAAATGAATCTAAAAGTTTAAGCACGCCCATTGAATATAGAATCTTATTAGTAACAACAACTTATGACTCAGCAGCATCATCGAGATTAGGAATGCTGAGCCAGATTAAACTTGTTGGGATGACTATGGAATAAACCAGCCGAGCCAAAAGTGACAAAATGACTGGTCAGGCGTAATGGAGTAGAGTCTGTTTTTTTCAAAAGAGCCACCCGTGAAGGCAACTATTTTATAAAAGGCATTTATAGGGCCCATCAGATGCACAATTGGAAGAAAAAAAAGTTAAAAATTTTTTTTTTCACGTAAATCCGAATAGGAAGGTCAAAAAACCGAGAAAACTCGAAAACTACAAAAATTTATTGTAGCCATACCAATTTGAATATTGAAAGACGGGCTATCTCAACTCAAATATATTGTCTGAATAGTTCCTGCACTCATGATTTTTTTCCCCATCGTGGAATCCAAATTTAGGATTTTTTAGAAAAATCACATGCACATTTTTGAAACTCCAGGATTTTTTTTGACTGCCGGCACGTTCAAATCCGCACTTTTTTAAATGTCTTAACTCACGGGAAGCATAATGACTACGTTATAAAATTTTGAAAAAGTGCGGATTTGAACGTGCCGGCAGTCAAATCGGGAGAAATCCGAAACGGGTAATTTATATACCTAACTACGTCAGGCGTTGTGCACATTTTACGTTGTGATGTATGACGTATGGATTTGTATGCGTATACATACAGCCAGCATGCAAGCATTGCTTGCTCGCTGTAGTGACGAGGAGAGGAGGTTCCTGCCAACGTAATACAAGGGCAGCGCCTTCGACGTAAACATAAATCCTTATCACGCTTCATTCCTTGGGACCGTTCCGCAGCTCAGCTAGTCCCAAATTTATTTTTTAATAATTTGGGATTGGCTGACTTCAGACCAATAATATTTGGTCTCAATATTAACCACACTATTTACAATGTACGTATGTACATTATAAGTACATAGTCCAAAAAAATGATGTTTCACTATGGGAATGGCTCTTTTGAAAAAAACAGACTCAGTACTGATTCTTACTTTTGCTTCTCAGCAATATGATAACCTCGGTGAAGGGACAGGGACACCGTGGACTTGGATTTTTTATCAGAAGCAAAATGGTCTATGGCTTTCTCATTCAAGACAAATAAAGATCAAATAGTTAGTGGTGAGCTGCTGCATCAAAGATAAATGGTCTACAGGCAGTTATCACATAAACCAAACCGAACTCATCCCAATCCGATAAGAGAGAAATTTCTTTGACAGGCTTTCTGAATAATGCATATTTTAGTCTCATCAGGAATATAAGCAAAGTCGAGATATTTTATGAATGTTAGACATGCCAATTTTCTGTGATAATTTTTATCAAAATATGACTGGACGTTCAGCAGATGGCATTTCTTTCGCTACTGCTGCGCCCTCTGTTTGTTAAGAAGCTGGATTGTGGTTATGAGCTCATAGTTCATGTTCATCTGATAGGGGATTAGGAAGTTCATTGATGGAATTTGAATTTATTCACCAGGATTTGATTCCGTGAGGGATAGAGCAAGGCATGATTTTATTCAGAAATGAAAGCTTCCCCAATCCCACAGTATAAAAGGCATCTCTACAAATAATAATTTCTACTATGACCCGTCGCTCCTGGTTCTTTTTCTTCCCCCTCTTTGCGTGCGGGTAGAGATTCTCTCAGAAGTATCAACTTTTCCAGTTCCGGGTACTTCGGTGCAATATCCATTGCATAAACTGTAGGTCCTACAGGGCCATAGGGCAGGCCTGGAGGTTTGGGTGAAGGTGGTATTGGACGTTCGCAGTTGTCTTCATCGCAACCATCAGCTGTGGAAATATACAATTAAAACTTACTCCAGTTAAATCAGATGATCTATAACGATCATCTCTCAACTCAAGTGTGATCAGAACGATGGAAACAAACAGAATGAGAAGCAATTGTTACTAACGGCAGTCTGGAACGCAGTCGCAACGCTTCTCCAATGGAATACAAGTGCTGTTTGCGCCGGGGCAATGGAATTCATCCTGAAAACAGAAATCTTTGGTCAACAATATTTTTTGGATCATTGTTGAGCTTGTGAAAGCCTCTGTAAAACTAATTGAGGTTTAAAAGTTTCTATTATCCTTAATAATTAACGTGACTTGAAATAAATGTACAAATTAGAACTTGATGACGTACCGGATCGCAAGGACAATCGAGTTCGTCTTCATCATAGGGACAATCTGCGATTCCATTGCAAACTTGCTGGAAATTCAAAAATAAGCGCCGAAGATTTTTTTAAAAATATTTTAAACTAATTTAAATTATTCTCCCGTGTACATATTTTAAGATAAAGTTATAAACTACAAACGTTATCAAATATTCCAGGTACAAAAAATTCAGGAGCATATTTTACCCAGCTGTGAGGGAGGCATGGTCCATCCGGACACTGGAACTAAAACACGCGGGGGAATAAATATTTGAATTTGTTTTTTGACAGCTGAAAATGATCGTCGTTAATTTTCCCCAAAATTGTTAATTATTAATTAATTAATAGCTTGTTTATTGTGTGGTGTCCTTACAGCGCAAGGGCAGCCATCTTCATCCTCACCATTTGGACAATTCTTGTACCCATCGCATTTCTGTACGAAAGAGACAGCCAATCAAAATCAACTCACAAAATGGCTGCATCCCCAAGCAGCCAATCAGAATGACGGCTGCAATTAATGTTGGAAAACTTACGTAAAAGTTGTAGAGACAAGGGCCATAATCGCATTGAAACTGAACATAATATATAATTCCAATCACAAAATAATCCCAATAACCAAACACTATTAACTATCTACATTTAAGGACATAAAAACTTCAAATTTTTGTAAAAACAATTAAGCGAAAGGAACTGCCTTAGCTTACAACATCCGGACCCTCACAGGGACAGTCAAATTCGTCCTCCCCAGTTGGCCAGCAATCAAGGATGTAGTCACAGCGCTATTGAGACATATTCGTCATTTAATGCTTGATTTAGGATATTTCAGGCTAATTTTAGTCTATTGACAATTGTGAGTCAATTACGTTTGCTTACCCAATTTTTGGGAATACAGTATTCCGATGGACACTTGAACTAAGGAAATTTTCGAGGGAAAATTATTGTGATTTTTGATTCTACTTTCAATACTATATTTTTCTATATTTGGAGTAACAAAACTACTGAAGTATCAAAAGTTAGAAAATCCTTACTCCCCGACAATCGCATCCATATATCTTCCGGTTTTCATCTGCTCCGTCATCACAGTCGCGATACGAGTCACAAACCTAGAAACATTTGTTACAACAATTTGCTCGTCAGTAGTCCTCAAATATTCTTGGCATATCTTAACATTATGAGTCAGGGATTCGTAGCTACTCAAACGTCTCTACGTCCATAGAAGCAGTCCTATGAGTCATGGCTATAAATAAATCTTATTAAATCAAGTGTACTTTATAAGGAGTAGTTGCGAACCCTATAATAAACAATTCTAGCATACATGGTATACATAGATATCAAAATTATCGTTGCTAAAGGCTTACCCTAGCCCAAGGAACGAAAGTTTCGTTGTAGTCACAGTATATCTAAAGGTGAGTGATGACAGGTAATTAGAGGAAGATAGAACAAATTACATTGTCAAAAAATTTGTAACTTAAAAAGCAGTTTCAGAATTCATTGCATGAAAGAAGCAAGTTTAATTCCGTGTAAATATAATGTTAAAAAAATAGTAAATCTGAATAAGAAACTAAAATTAAAAAACGCTAACCATACCCCACTGCAATCAGGGCAATCTTGTTCATCAGTGTTCCCGGGACAGTCATCCTTGATACCATCACATTCCTATGTATAATATTTCCCAAATATTAAAAAAAAACAGAAAACATGACGTCATCTCTTCTTCTGGCATTGTTTCACCTTCTCAACCCATAGCCAAACCCAGAATCTCAATTAATGAATCTCACCCAAGCGCGTGGAATGCAGTCATCCGATTCGCTACATTGGATCTGGAAATAATATTTGAGGTTAAATTGTCTAGGTTTATGAATAGGAAAATGATAACTCATTATATAGTGGGTTTCGTCTGAGGTAATATTTTTAATTTGTTGTTTTACATAAAATATGTTGCAAAAGGGTGGGAATAGTGTTAACTTACCTTCCCTTCATGGTAAGGGCATGTCACACCGTATGAGTTCACTGCACTGGTCCAGAGTATTACTAAACCGATCCCGATTATCAAATTCATTTTACGACTGTACAGAAGGATCCAAGGTATTTACAAATCGGTTTCGACAGTATTACTTCGCTCTTGAGCTGTGAGATTGCACAAATCTGTATCTCTCTATTGTTCCGTTGCAGTGAGCAACGTGACCATAATCCACTTGTAATCTATAATTAAATTGCGGACTGCAAACACTTCCAATGCCGGATGTTTAAAAATTCCTGCGTCTGCATTTTTCTTTTCAAAAATTTTAACTGCAGCCCGATTGTGCATGAAAAAATGCAGCATCAGAGGAGACCATCATCTGCCTCCACATCTTCCTCACTGTCGTTTCTGGTGATGAATTTCTATTATTTGTTAGCTATATGTTCAGAATGTCAAAGGGAGTGAGATAGATTATCTCTGTGACCCCACAAACTGGTCTAGGTCAATGGAACAAACTGGAAAAAAATCTGGAAATAAATTAAGAAAATGGGGAGTTATTGTCTTTAGTAAAAATATATACATGGGGGAGGGAAGTCTGCTGGGTGTCACCCATATGTATATTCGGTTGTTGAACATTTCTCCACAGTAAAAATGCAAATATTCAAATATTTGTATTGGACTGTATGGAGCTGAAATTGCCAGCTATGGATTTTTATTCTGTTGCTTGTTGTGAACTTAATCTACAAAATCTGTCAGTTGTAGATACATAATTACATATATCCTTTCTATTTAAATTTCCTTGAAGGGAATTTATACCTATAGTTATGACATTCACTTGTTCAATTTCATAATGAAGGGGGAAAATCAGCGATATTGATCTGAATGCATAAATATCATCAACAACGTCACAATGTCGTGCCAGGCGTGACTGGCTTTTAATGTCAAATCTTGTTATAACATATACAGAAAGTCCCTTGAACATACCAAATTTTATCTTCAAAATTTATCCGTTATAGCAGGATTTGACTGTACCATGTTTTGCAGTAAATTCGACCCTGTAATGATGGACGCTTAAAATGCATTCGAGGAATACTTAAAGAAATTTTAAAAAAATAAGACTCCTCACTAAGCCAACTCATGATTTGTCTAGATTCAACATCAACAGGAAGAAACGTATACACCTTATCTTGCCCCGGAAGATTGGGACTTTAATTCTGTCGGACCTGCCTATATTTCCTGCAACCTGGAATACGTGTTGACCTCGTATAATTCCAGGTTGCCAATCTCCGCACTCCTTCTCCTGTCTATCTTAATTACATTCAACTTCATAAAAATCCCAGGAAATTTGTTGTCAAGTATTTAACATAAACATTCTGAATGTATTTTGTTGTGCTGACGTACACGTTTCCCCGGAAAATTTTTGGTTTTGTCTCACGTAATTATTTAACATGCTGTGATCATATGAGTATGCGTTGACCTACGTCAATGTCTGCAGTTTTGTAAAATGATTCACTTTAAAAGCGTGGGAATATCTTTCTTCTGCTTATATCGGGCAATCGGGCCAATAGGGAGACAGATAATTTGTTACACCTTGAAAATGTTAGGGAGGCTCATGGAATACAGAATCTGTTTAGTAACTCCAATTATTATGATTTTCAGCAGATTCATTGAGATTGGGAATGCTGAACCAGATTAAACTTCAAGTCTGTCAGTTGTGCCCACTTGTCATTAAAATTGTAAAGAGAGATTCCTAGCTATGATAATCATATCCTCGTTTTTGTAATGTGAAGCAACATTGGCAAGATCACCAAATGACGAAATTCCTGAGTAAGACTGACCATACAATCCATGCTTTTTAGTATAGCTAGAATTACGTCATCGAGAGAGCTCTCTGTTTTCCAATTCATCTGACACTGCAATAATAACTGCTTTGTGGCATTCCCAGAATACCTGAAAGGAATTGCAAAAATAATTATTTTGAAATCTTTGTAACATATCGTTAGATATGACGGAGTTCATCGTTATCACTTCAGCAATTTTGCCAACTCGGAAATTTCCGACTGTACAATCCCACGTGATGTCCAGAATCAGTATTATCAGCAAAAATCATGTATTTATTTTGAAATTCAACAAAAGTACACACTGAAAGATACGACGCACGATGGAAGTAGTCTATTTGCCATGATCAATGCAAATTTTATTTTCATACTTGACTACGTGACTCTATACTTATCCTAAAATATGTACATATGTTAAGAAAAATATTCTCCACAGAATCCTCACCATTAGAACTCATAATTTTAGAAAATTTAAATAATGTCCAAGGGATTCATCCCACACAGATTTCATAAAGTAAGGACTTGATAATCAAACTCATTTCACACCAAATTCAGTTTTCCTAGGATTTTGTTTAACGACCTGATTCACTTCAAATATTTCCACGTCATCCAGACTTTCCACCATTTGTTTTTCAGTTTCCCACACCGGTACCGTGGGGTCTTCCACCGATTCAACGTTTCCGTTGGTTGTTGGTGCGGACAATTGAGCATATTTATTTTCCTCGTTGTCAGTAATAGGATCAGTGCCATTATGGCGATCAATGATGCCGCTACTTTTGAATTTTTGCGCGTCGAGCGATTCCCCTTGAGATGATTTCTTTTTGTTTTTGAATAAAAGCTTGGATGCTTTTCGGCTGACTTGGACTGGACCCAAGGTTGACGTCTCAGTTGAAGTTGTTCCATTTTTACCTTCATACATTTTTTGAATGAGGAAGGGCTTCTTTTGTTCCTGAACGCGATCAGTTGTAATCGTAGTTGTGGGAGATGTTGGCGTACTAGTTTTAAAAGATTTGTTCAAAATAACACCTTCTGTGCCTGCCACGTGAGAACCAGGGGGCTGAGGCAGTTGGTCGTCTATCTTTGCAATGGTTTTGTTTGGAATCAAAACTGGAAGTGCAGGAGACGTTATTTTTGTTTCTTTTCCATCTTTAGGGGGTGTTTTCGGGGGCTGCATCGGGGTTGGTCCTCCTACGCGAGAACCAGGGAGCAGAGGCAGTTGGTCATCTGTCTTTTCAATAGTTTTGTTTGGAATCAAAACTGGGAGTGCAGGAGTCGTTATTTTAGTTTCTTTTCCAACTTTGGGGGGTGTTTTCGGGGGTTGCATCGGGGTTGGACTTCCTACGTGAGAACCAGGAGGCTGAGGCAGTTGGACGTCTATCTTTTCAATAGTTTTGTTTGGAATCAAAACTGGGAGTGCTGGAGTCATAATTTTAGTTTCTTTTCCTCCTTTGGGGGCTGTTTTCGGAGGCTGCATCGGGGTGGTACGCCGAGTTGCGAGCTCATTATTCATCTCATATGAATTTGGGAAGCCCAGTGGGGGCGGGATTTGGAAGTTTTCAAAGGCTGATGTTTGACCTGTTAGGATGAATGGTTCCTTTATTGGGAGATGATTAGGGTCTTCGGGGATTGACATCATTCTTATGTCCCCAACTTGAAAGTCATTTAGGGCTGAGAATTTAAGACAAATTACTTTTAATATTATTACAATGGGTTGAACAATTTGGCAACCTGAACCTACAAATTTATACGTACGCGAATAGTCAGTATATTGTGTAAAAAATAGGAATCGAAATAATTTTAAAGAAGCTGACACGAATAATTTGTTTGCTTAAAAACTTGCAAGTATAGATTTTTATTTTGAAATCCCTTGTACATTTTTTAAACTTTCAAAAAGGGTTTAGTAGTAAATTCGTTGAACCTTACCATTCCAGGAAGTTTTCATAGGAACATCCTTCTCGGAAGGAGAGAAATCCTTGAATTGTGGGATTTCAATGTGTTGTTCAGGAAATGGCTCTACTGTTTAAACATGAAAGATATCATTTTTGTAATGTTGTTCTACAACATATACACATGTATAGGTGGACATGGGTAATGGTAACTTTGTGACAAAAATTTCTTACCTTTCTTATCGTTGAAATTCGAAATTCCTTGATACGTTTCCAGAACACTAGGCGTTGGCTCTTCAGCAAAGAAAAAGTTGAATCGGCTTGGAATGTACTTGGTTGGCTTTTGGAGACCATATGCTTTGAATAGGAAGAACATCCCGGTCATTAGAAGCAAAACCAAAATTATTGTGTGTTGACGCCTTCGAACATGGTACAGGATTGTACTGGTTCTCATTTTGCGAGAAATTGAAAGACCACACCGGATTTAGTTGGTCAAGGAAAAAATGTTCAAAAGGGTTTAATTAAAAGGATTGAACGTTATGAGTGTATAATAAATTGTAAGCTCAACTCAACTCATGAGCTCAACTCAGGATGGCCATAATACAATACACACCCATTTGATCCACACTGATTTTGCAGAGTATGCTGAAAAATTTCTCTGAATTTGCAATACTTTGTTAAGTTTACGAGGAAGATATGTGAGGATTGCATTCCGGATCTTTAGTATCAGCGCTATTTTCAAGTAAGATATTATAGTACGACCCAAAAACGAACTTCTATCAATTAGTCAACCACAGATTTGTGTACGTACAACGTACAGATTAAAAATACTTTTTCCAGCCTATATTCTTTTTCAACATTAAACCTTAGATGAATGCCCGAAATGATTTTTGTATTTGATTTACTTTGCGTGGGTCAATGTACATAAATTGTAACTTTCAAGCCTTTCAGTGTAAAGTACATATACGCAAAGTAAAGTATTTATTTTTGATACTTCAATATAATATCTCATGCGGTATCATATGTCATCATGAATTTGAATGTAAGTAAGGTTTAGAATAGCTCTCTCTACCGCCCTCACCTAAAACTAGACCCAACCTATAAATTCCACGTTTTGACGTAACTTGGTGCAGAGCTTCTGTTGGGGACAAAATTCCTGTCCCGTCCCCGTCCCGTCCCGATATTTTTTCAAAACCTTTATCCCCAGTCCCGTCCCGACAATCGGGACACGGTGACAAAAACAGTGTCCCCGTCCCGTCCCCAAAAATTGAAAAAAAAAGTTGTCCCCGGTCCCGTCCCGATAGTCGGGACATTGGGACAAAAACATTGCCCCCGTCCCGTCCCCAAAATTTTTAAAAAACGTTGTCCCCGGTCCCGTCCCGAAAGTCGGGACATGTGAACAAAATTCCTGTCCCGTCCCGATAATTGCTAAAAACAGTAATCGACATTCTCGTACCGAAAATCGGAACATAAGGAAAAATTCGTACAAGAAATATTTGTACCAAAAACATAAAAAACACATTTATAGAATCGTATTTCCGAGATTCCTCCTTAAGGCAGCTTAAATTACGGTTATATTTCAACAGTAGGAAAGTAGGAGTAGTAGTAACTATTACTGTTCTATTTCAGTCACCAAATTTATTCTGGTACTCAAGTTTCGAATCCATTTTCAAATAATGTGTTTTTTGAGCAATACGCTTCAATTTCTACTGAAATAGAACTCACAGAATAGTTTACTCACGAGCATTAAAAGCTGAAACGTTATCCTTGTTCTGCTTTGCTTGCTCGTCCCGTCCCGTTATACACGCGGCCAAAAAGCATATCCCGTTCCGAATACAATGGGGACAATTGTTTTGTCCCCGTCCCGAAAATAATGGGGAAATCTTTTTGTCCCCGTCCCGTCCCGAATATAATGGGGACAATTTTTTTTTGTCCCCAACCCGTCCCGAATACAACATGGGGACAATTATTTTGTCCCCGGGGACGTCCCGTCCCCGTCCCCGGCAGAAGCTCTGACTCGGTGAGATAAAAGTTGGAACAACCCGAACTGGATCTGAAGCTTGTTGAGGAACATTTCAACGTAACCTAAAAATGCGTAGCTTTGTTGTATGTTTTGCATGCTCCTATATTTTTATGTTGCTTCAATCTATTCTTTGCAATTAAATTCAACTGCAACTAGACTCTTTGTAATCAGTTTTTTATGGCGCCGTATTTTACTTTCCGTATTAGATGTTCAGTATTATGTCCACAATTGTGGATAAAAATGCACCAATAATTGACTTCTTGCATCCAAACCACAATGCATATCCACAAAAGCGTTGTTCGTTGCAGTTTTTAACTGAGTTCATTTATGGAGAGTAAAAACGGAGTAACTGAGTCATTCTACCATTTGAAGCACAGGACTCCGTTATTGTTCATTGATACTGTAAAATAAAATTCTTGCACCGCAAACCTTCGGTATCTATAAAGTTTCTTCGTAATATAATACATAATCATTTCCAATGCTGTTTCGAATATTAAAATTTTTGAATAAATCTGACGATACTTCGAGTTGCTCCAAATTAACTTCCCCTGGCAGATATGTTTTTCCTGGGAAGAATCTTCCCATTTTTACACAGAAATTCGACCCCTGGGTTGTTGAAAATCATTATTTAGAGATACATATTTGCTACTGTTGTGTTTGCTACATTTCATAAAATTTATGTTCTTCTTTAAATTAAATATTCATGCTTGAACGTGAATTGAAATGTTTATTTTAACGTTCAATTTGAGTGAACGTGACTGAACGCAAAATATGATACGAATGAAATGAACTGAATGTGAATGGCATAACCAATAACAATGAGCTGACAATGAGTAAGAGTGAACGCTGCGCGGAAGAAAATAAAATGAACTGAACTGAATTGAACTTCCCCCAAAGTTTTTTGCATGATTTTAAATGACATTTTACTACCTCTTTTCCACATATGCTGGATGAGGATGATGTGTTAGAATGGTTCAAACAGTCAAAACAGCTACTTATATTAGTTGTTAAAGGAGATACTCTTGTAGTGTCAAGCAAATACATTGCAATATTATCATAATCTATTAGTTTGCCGAGTCAAATGTGTTATTAATACAAGGAACTATCCTGATAAGCCTTACTTTGAATTTTTTTTCCTTATTGGAACGACAAATTCTAAATCACAGAAAACATTCTAGGATGCTCAAATGATATGCATAAATGCACGTATTTGATGTATAAATATTTCCAGATATAAACATGCGAAGGAAATGTAAGTATTAAGTTTTGTTCAGCTACCTTTTCCATCAGGTAGAATTCATTTTACTGCTAAATACGATAAAGATTCTTTTACGATTTGATATTTTGCATTATCTTTTATTTTGATCAGTTCTTTCAGGCTGATCTAATCCCAATTTAAATAAATGTTCCCTAATTCCCCAAATGGCGCAACCTTTTCTTCCGAGTTGCTGAAATTCTAATAGTACTTCATTAAGATTTTATGTGTGATATGAGACACAACACAACTACAGAAAATTCGTGGAACATTTGATGCATCTGAATAATTCTTACAAGATGAGAACGTTTACTTTCTATGCCAGATTTAAACGCAAGTTTAGATGAGTATTTCATTTTTACATTGCTATTCCTGATTATCATGTGTAATTCTTGCCATGGATGTTTATCATATTAATAAATTCTTTCTAAATGAGTGCACCTAGTGGATACAAATAGTAACCAGATATTTGAGTACAAGTATATAGGAAAAATAAATTCTGGTCATCAGTTTTTGTACACAAAACAAATGAATCAAATTTTGAGTAAAATCAGGGGTATACATAGATACAAACAAGCAAACCCTAAAAGATATTCAGTGGACAGAAATTGGTGAAATCAAGCATCTGTACCTCAGCACAAAATACTTGACACAGTAAAGAACTTCACTAATTTACGAACTACTTTTTCACGAATTACTTTCATTGCATATATATTTGTCCAGGTACTTTTGTGCAAACAAGTTCACTCACGACATTAAAATTGATATCATAATGCAAACGTTTTTACAGACAGGAGATTTCGCATTAGGTTAATAAAACGGATATCATAGGCTTTCGTCGAATAACAAAATATATGTTTGTGTTTTGCTTTCAACATACGTTTAAGTTTGTACTTTCCTTACAATAAAATAAATAATGGATTTTACATATCAGTTTTGTTTTACAAATGATAGAATTTCCTTAACGGGGATGAGTTTACAGCAAAGTTTTATAAAAACGTGTTTGTGATTCCCCATTATTTTGAGGTGAAAAATAGATTCTCTTTTCCTGTTCATTTCAATAACGGGAAAATCAAGAGTAAATTACCGGGATATAAATAACTAGGAGCTAACCATACTCAATAATATTCACAACTTAATCACTCAAAATGTCACTTACTCAAATTCTTACAGTAGCGCTCTGCTTAACCGGCTTAATAATGCTGGGGCAGACCGAGGAAATCGGACCATCAACAACTGGAGCAGCAATTGACCCGATTACTAATGGTTCACCAGAAGCTGCAACTGAGCCACTGACTGTGGGTTCACCTCAGGCCCCCGCTGAAACAACTCATGCATCAACTGAAACAACTAAGGTCCCCGCTGAAGCAACTCAGGCACCAACTGAAACAACTCAGGCCCCCACTGAAACAACTGAGGCCCTCGCTGAAACAACTCAGGCATCAACTGAAACAACTAAGGTCCCCGCTGAAGCAACTCAGGCACCAACTGAAACAACTCAGGCCCCCAATGAAACAACTGAGGCCCTCGCTGAAACAACTCAGACACCAACTGAAACAACTCAGGCCCCCACTAAAACGACTGAGGCCCTCGCTGAAACAACTCAGGCATCAATTGAAACAACTAAGGTCCCCGCTGAAGCAACTCAGGCACCAACTGAAACAACTCAGGCCCCCACTGAAACAACTGAGGCCCTCGCTGAAACAACTCAGGCACCAACTGAAACAACTCAGGCCCCCACTAAAACGACTGAGGCGCTCGCTGAAACAACTCAGGCACCAACTGAAACAACTGTGGCCCTCACTGAGGCACCCACTGAGACAACTGAGACCATCAAAGAGACCACATCTAAATCCGCCACTGGCTCATTATCAGTAGGTCCATCCTTACCTTCAAACAGTTACCAAACAAGTTTGACTATGAAGAAAAGTCTCTCTACTATGTGCACCCGTAAGTCCGATTTGAATTTTTATGGTTATATACCCCGAGAATAAAGCGCTACAGCTCTATTGACCCTGCTTAATATTTTAAGAATGATATGAATTGGTTCAAGAGTGTATTGACTATTTATGTCATATATTTATGAATCTATGGTTTTATTTTGTGTTCGGGAATTTGCCAAAATCATAGTTTATTTTGTCAAAAATTTGTGCGAACCCATATTTTGTTACACGTTTTTTGAGCTTACATATAACTGAAATCGAAAGTTTACGGTGTAAATGCGGAGGAAATATAGTCGAAAGGCTTCCTGAGAATTGCTATCGTAATAATATTTATAATACTGTACTTATTTTTTTTCGCACGACGATAATGTTGAAATTGTAATGATCTGAGTAGTTGCATCGGGATAGCCAATGATTTGTTTTGCAGGTATGTTTTTGTGTTAAAATTTGTTAAAGTATCAGTGTTTCAAGACGAATAGCATTCCAAGTTAATTACGGTGTATATAATCTTTATTGTACCTGCCGCCATAGGAGACCTGTAGGTCTGAGAAATTCTCATATTTTATGTCCTGGAGAATATCGTCGCTGAAGAGGCAAAATGATCTACATGCTATGGTTCTTGTACAGCATGTAGATCATTTTGTCTCTTCAGCGACGATATGTAACTCCTCCTATTAGTCATCTAGTTTTGAAAACTGCTACCCAAATGCTCCTAAATTTCTAAATTGTTGGATTATTTTCAATACATATATGCATGCGCAAGTATTACATTAATAAGTAGTTGGTGCATTTCTGAACAAAGGACTAAAAGCTACAGTATAGCATATAGTAGTATATAATTTTTACTTTGTAAATACATGCATACCTTTCGCGGGTGCTGCTGTCTTTGAGAAGCAGAAGTACATGATATGCTGGTAATCGTATAAGAGTTTTGAATGACATATTAGTTAATTAGTAAATTTAGTTTATGCTGCTTCTATTTCTGGTTGGTTTATTTACCTGCAATGTAATGTAAACTTGTCATCGCAAACATGAGTAGTGCAGTGTAATAACTTCTATTTACCTTTTCAGAAATGCAGCAGATTCTCACACAACTGACACTTCGCTTTCCTGGACAATACAATACATCAGCCTGTATGTCATTACTAGAGTGTCTCTCTAAATTTATGTCATGTTCAACCATACCAAGCAGTACTACAACAACATCTACTACGACGCCAACTACGACGCCAACTACGACGCCAACTACGACGCCAACTACGACGCCAACTACGACGCCAACTATGACGCCAACTACAACCTCTACGACGGAATCCCCCCCTCCAGTAATCCCTCATGCGGCAATTGGGGATGCAACAAGTCGTATGGAACTAACGCAAGCCGATGGTGCAACGTCTGTAGAACCACTAAAAACGTTGAAGTGGGCGAATATTTTCAGTAATTGGTTCTAGGTTAATTGTGAAGTAAGAAATGGATACTTTCTTAAGGTGATTTCAAACATTGTACTTTCCACATATAACTCTTCTTAATACTCTTATTTTGGAATTAAAAATTGATTGCAAATTATTGGCTGACAGTATATTTTATATAATACGAACTTTCCATTCCTTTAAAAACGTTTCATCAGGCACCAAAATCCAAATGATAAATAAATGGCACAACAGTTTTTAGAAACAAATTTTAAAATTATGGAAATACACTAGTATATATTCTCAATTGATATGCTTTATGGAATCAATAAAAAATATTTTGACATTTATCTGGATGTCGTTTGGATATTTGGATTGATTATTAATCGTACTTTAAGAGTTCTTAAAAGTCGATTAGGATATCTTAGAATTAAATTCATTTCATCCCAAATAACAAAAAGTATACGGTTAATATATTTGCAAAGAGGTATTTCTCATCTGTCTCATTAATTTCAACGTTTCTACATCAATTATACAATTTTCAAACGTCTGCATATTTCAGAAAAATTAGCACTCATTTTGCTGTTTACTTTTTGAAAATGTAGATCGATTTTTACCTGTCCTGCCAGTAATGTACTTTGAATATTTGAGTTTTGGGCACAATTGGGTTAAGCAGACTAGTGGATATGGGAACATACTTACAATTAGCTTACTTACTTTTGTGGGATATAAAAACTCTTCTAAAACTTTACAAAAGAACAATTTGTTTGAAATAGTTAGCAAACGTCAAGTGAAAAATGGCGGACATACCCTACGGGTTACCAAGTTATACTTGATCAAATATAGAAATACATGAAAGGGAATTGGACCCAAGGAGTTCGGGTTGTCGAAATTTTAAATTCGAGTGCAAGTGAGAATGCTGATTTTTTGCTATACCTGAAAATAACTTTGCTCTGCCTGCTGAAGAAATTCCCTGTACTTAATGAGTACACCGTCCTTAAAACAATAAAGTTGCCTTGGATAGCTGCACATTTTTCAGTGTTTGGTAAATTATTGTAAAATTTTTACGTCTCTGTAACTTTATAATTTCAGCAGTTTTCGGCGTGAGGAAAAATTAAGCACTTGCATATTTAGTACAGTGTGCATTTTCAGTGCTTGTTTGTAAATTCCTTTACAGTTATATTATTATATGCTTCGGCAATAAGATTTGTGCATAACGTTATGCGACCAAACAACAAGAGAAGTAGTAAGTCTTTCATGGAACCGTCTTCGTTTGGTTCGTTTATTTAATTAACAACCGCTAAACGTTTGATTTCCCAGCTTGAAAATACCGAATTTCTTCAAATCAAAGGCATAAGCAACGGGACATCCGGAAGAATATGCACGCGTTCTAAATAATATAGATAAAACAACCTATTATTACGTTATTATCACGACGTTATTACGGAAGTCAATACTGAAATTGTAACTTGTACTAGTGGTCGGATCGGTTCAGTTTGGTTCACACATTTCAGTTTGGTTTGGTTCACAAAGTGAATTGAATCGAAACTGAAATTTTCAGTTCAATTTGCAGCTTATCAGTTCAGTTCAGTTTGGTTTCCTCTGTAAACTGAACTGAACTGAATACAAAATGGTTCACGGCGCCATTGGAACTACAATGGTTGGGTTGGAATATGTATGGAGGAATTAAAATATACTGTCAGCCTCAATTAAAATAAAATTTCGATTATGAAAATAATGATTTATTTATCATAAATGTTTTCAGTAGATTCAAGCGGGTACACTTCATCGCATCCCGCTAATTGTAAGCATCACAATAACCAAGAACTTGACTGAAACAAGATAAAACATAAAAAATAATTTTGTGATTAAAAACGTACCATCGTCTGGGGTATACAATACTTCGTATCCCCGTAAATAATGTGTATTGAACTGGATGGTAAAAACTGTGCAGCTAGGTCAGTAGAATTCTTCAAGAATGGCTACGAAATGGTAACGTGAATGTGCTTTACTATTAGTAAGAGCGATGGTGACGATAAAGATCATGGACATGTGTGCATAGGCTGACCGTTAGTTTTAACAAAATGTATTAATGAAAGTTTGAAACGCCGCGTTGTACTTCTGTTGAACAGTGAGTTTCTGTGAACGAGTAAAAATCAGTTTACGTGTTTCAGTTCAGTTCGGTTCGGTGGCTGAACTGAACCGATTAGTTTGATTTACAGCTTGAACTGAACCGAAATTGCATGAACCAAACTGAACTGAACTGAACTGAACTGAAAATATTCAGTTTTGAACTGAACCGATCCGACCACTAACTTGTACGACGTCCTGTGTTTTATATATAGTAGAATAAGGAACATATGGTCAGGGAATGGGTACAAATAATCACAGTAAACAGTGGTCGTCATGGGTACAAAATGTTTGTCCCCGTTCCCGTTCCCACTGAATGGGGAGTACCCTTAAGTCTTCCCGTACCCGGACTCGTTCCCGTCATCGTGGGAACAATATTTTAGGTACCTGGTTCACACATGAATTTATTTAAAATGTGTTCCCGGACCCGTTCCTGTTCCCGTACCCAGAAATTGAAAATGTTTTGTACCCGTACCCGTTCCCATAGCTTGTGTTCCCGGTCCCATTCCCGTGTCCAAGTAGTATTGTACTTCCACGACAGGGCTTGATTCGCAAGCCGTTTTTGCTTTTAATTTGTACATTCACACTACTACCTCTCCAAGTAATTATTTAAGCCCTGTGAAGCACAGGGCTTTTACTAGTCTTGAATAATACCCTAAAAACCAGCAAATTTTGAATTCGTAGTCAAAATCCTTCGTGAATAAAATAAGTTACGCCAACTTGAACGCCCTGGTGAAAGCTATCCTTGTTTAACAACACAATTTTGAGTCAAATCTTATTCCGTCTAGAGTGTTAACACGAAATTTTGCGTTCTCCAGGTTTTGTTATGCAATACATTTATAAGTTTTATTCCTAATGAATCCACTCTAAATTTTTGCGAGAAATTTGAACCCAAATTTTAATTTTAGCTCTAACTACTTTCAATATCAACTTAAAATTCAAACTTGAGTGTAATTCACTTGAGGGTAATATATTTACTTGAATTCCTTGACTTATTAGTACTAGTGCTGTCCATGGGAACGGAAATTTGGTACCCATACCTGTTCCTGTACCTATACCCATTTTTTCAGGAACTAAAGCAATAGCCCTGTTCCTGTTCCCATAAAAAGGGGTACCAATTCAAAGTTCCTGGACCTGTTCCTGCAGGAACGGGAATGTTCCTGTTCCTGTTCCCAAAAGTACTTAAACAATAGCAGAAAAATGAAAGTACAACCTACACATTTATGCCCAGGTAACTTAAAACGCTGTAAAAAACCAAATATCAAATCGACTTTATTAAAAAAAGCAGCACACCATCTCCAATACCTTTAGCTACTCGAATTTAAATGATAATTCAGTAATAGTCACTAAATTAATTATCGCAGCGCAAAGTTCAGTAGTAACTGAACGATATGACAAATAGCACCGTCTCTATGATTTGGCGGAACTAATAAGGAAAAGAGCACGCTGGAGTTTTCTGAGCTACAATTTTGGGTTTAAGTTCCAGAGAATTACGTTTTTGCCAAATTTGAGTTTTTGTGTTAAATATTTATTTTTATTATTTATTATCTTGTTAAATAACGACGTTTGAAAGAGTGTCTTATTTGAATTGTCGCGACGTACTTTTAAAATTATATTTTGTTTGTGAGGTATTTTTATATCATAAACCTCATGTAAATACCAGGTAGGTACACGTTTTTTCCTGTTCCCAAACCCGCTTTTGTTCCCATATATCGGGAACAATTTCTATGTTCCCAAACGTTCCTAAAATGTTTTGGGACCAAAATTTTTGTTCCCGTACGCACCCATTCCTGTTCCTGTTCCCAAAAACTTGGGTGTCTCCTGTTCCCATGGACAGCACTAATTAGTACCAGTACGTAATATTCACACATATTCTAAAAAATCATGTAAAAACTATGTACTCATGAAATCCATTAAATGAGACTGTGAATCAATCAAATGCGTGTAAATTTAGTAAAAAAAGTAATAATTTATTTAAAATTTTGAGAAATTTCAGAGAATTCTAAATCAAAATCCCAATTTGTATAGATACATGATAAATAAAGTGAACAAATTTCAAATGACATAGGAGGAAATGTGATTCAAAATGTAGATGGCGGAAGAAGGACAGTGGCAGAAAAGAACAATTGAGTGAGGCAGCTGGAAAGGAAGTGAAGGACGAGACCCTCAACCAAAGAAACCATAGCCGTAGCCATAAGGATGACCGTAATATCCACCGTAGAAACCTCCATAGGGGTATCCGTATCCCAAACCATATCCTCCTGGACACAAAAACGATTCAGATTTCCCACAAATCTCCCAAAATATCCATACTTTCAAAACTCAAAAAATTCTTGAAATTATTTCCCAACTTCAAAACGTCATATCGTACCATATCCGTAGCCCAATCCATAGCCATAGCCAAGTCCGTAGAAACCACTTGCGTCAGTTTGAAGATCCCCTCCCTTCTTGACCCCAGCGGGCTTCACTCCTTGAGCGACAGTCAAGGCAATCACAGCCAAGAAAGCAATGACAACCTAACAAAATACAAGAATTTTACAAAATATAGCAATCTTTAAAACGCTTGTAAAGTTTACAAAAAACTTACAGCGAGTCTGGCCATTTTAAAATTGAGAGGTAGAGAGTTAAAAACTCGGGAGATTAAAAATTCCTAATGAATTGAAAAGCTGAGAGTGAATTCGACTGACTATTTAAAAGTCAGATGGTTCCTTATATACCAATTTTTTTTATTTGGTTCTCATCCTTGTGCCAACAGGTCCCAGGGGAAGTGGTCCCCCCAAATTTCCTAAACCAGACAATGGGCAAAAGATAATAGGGATATCAAAATTCTCATATTAAATTAACAAGGCAATCTGATAATAGTATTTTGTTATCCATATCCACCATTATAAGCATCAACTTCAATTTTGTGGCCGTTGGTCGTGATCACGGTCACTTGACTCTTGACTTCCGATATTGCGTGCACTCCTTGTGGCAAGTTTTGAGGGGAGTGTGAACTATTAGCCAGTTAGAACTATAAAGCCATATGCCATATGTATGTATGTACATTATATGGTCTTGCACCTAAATACACGCTTTATTGAGACTTATTATTAGTTTTAGTGTTGATACATGCCAACCTCAATTTGAATACAAGACAGCTACCTTCTTTGAACGGTCATGGTTACTGAGGCACGCTGCTCTAATTTATCTCCACCTTTGCCTTTGATGTAGAAATTTCCAAAATGTTAATGACGGTGACAATAAAATTGTAAAAAATGCCACAAAAACTCCGCTGTTCAGATAAATTTTCCCTCTTTTCATATTTTCGTTGTCTAAATTTTCTCCCCTGGCAGATATGTTTTTCCTGGGAAGAATCTTCCCATTTTTACACAGAAATTCGACCCCTGGGTTGTTGAAAATCATTATTTAGAGATACATATTTGCTACTGTTGTGTTTGCTACATTTCATAAAATTTATGTTCTTCTTTAAATTAAATATTCATGCTTGAACGTGAATTGAAATGTTTATTTTAACGTTCAATTTGAGTGAACGTGACTGAACGCAAAATATGATACGAATGAAATGAACTGAATGTGAATGGCATAACCAATAACAATGAGCTGACAATGAGTAAGAGTGAACGCTGCGCGGAAGAAAATAAAATGAACTGAACTGAATTGAACTTCCCCCAAAGTTTTTTGCATGATTTTAAATGACATTTTACTACCTCTTTTCCACATATGCTGGATGAGGATGATGTGTTAGAATGGTTCAAACAGTCAAAACAGCTACTTATATTAGTTGTTAAAGGATATACTCTTGTAGTGTCAAGCAAATACATTGCAATATTATCATAATCTATTAGTTTGCCGAGTCAAATGTGTTATTAATACAAGGAACTATCCTGATAAGCCTTACTTTGAATTTTTTTTCCTTATTGGAACGACAAATTCTAAATCACAGAAAACATTCTAGGATGCTCAAATGATATGCATAAATGCACGTATTTGATGTATAAATATTTCCAGATATAAACATGCGAAGGAAATGTAAGTATTAAGTTTTGTTCAGCTACCTTTTCCATCAGGTAGAATTCATTTTACTGCTAAATACGATAAAGATTCTTTTACGATTTGATATTTTGCATTATCTTTTATTTTGATCAGTTCTTTCAGGCTGATCTAATCCCAATTTAAATAAATGTTCCCTAATTCCCCAAATGGCGCAACCTTTTCTTCCGAGTTGCTGAAATTCTAATAGTACTTCATTAAGATTTTATGTGTGATATGAGACACAACACAACTACAGAAAATTCGTGGAACATTTGATGCATCTGAATAATTCTTACAAGATGAGAACGTTTACTTTCTATGCCAGATTTAAACGCAAGTTTAGATGAGTATTTCATTTTTACATTGCTATTCCTGATTATCATGTGTAATTCTTGCCATGGATGTTTATCATATTAATAAATTCTTTCTAAATGAGTGCACCTAGTGGATACAAATAGTAACCAGATATTTGAGTACAAGTATATAGGAAAAATAAATTCTGGTCATCAGTTTTTGTACACAAAACAAATGAATCAAATTTTGAGTAAAATCAGGGGTATACATAGATACAAACAAGCAAACCCTAAAAGATATTCAGTGGACAGAAATTGGTGAAATCAAGCATCTGTACCTCAGCACAAAATACTTGACACAGTAAAGAACTTCACTAATTTACGAACTACTTTTTCACGAATTACTTTCATTGCATATATATTTGTCCAGGTACTTTTGTGCAAACAAGTTCACTCACGACATTAAAATTGATATCATAATGCAAACGTTTTTACAGACAGGAGATTTCGCATTAGGTTAATAAAACGGATATCATAGGCTTTCGTCGAATAACAAAATATATGTTTGTGTTTTGCTTTCAACATACGTTTAAGTTTGTACTTTCCTTACAATAAAATAAATAATGGATTTTACATATCAGTTTTGTTTTACAAATGATAGAATTTCCTTAACGGGGATGAGTTTACAGCAAAGTTTTATAAAAACGTGTTTGTGATTCCCCATTATTTTGAGGTGAAAAATAGATTCTCTTTTCCTGTTCATTTCAATAACGGGAAAATCAAGAGTAAATTACCGGGATATAAATAACTAGGAGCTAACCATACTCAATAATATTCACAACTTAATCACTCAAAATGTCACTTACTCAAATTCTTACAGTAGCGCTCTGCTTAACCGGCTTAATAATGCTGGGGCAGACCGAGGAAATCGGACCATCAACAACTGGAGCAGCAATTGACCCGATTACTAATGGTTCACCAGAAGCTGCAACTGAGCCACTGACTGTGGGTTCACCTCAGGCCCCCGCTGAAACAACTCATGCATCAACTGAAACAACTAAGGTCCCCGCTGAAGCAACTCAGGCACCAACTGAAACAACTCAGGCCCCCACTGAAACAACTGAGGCCCTCGCTGAAACAACTCAGGCATCAACTGAAACAACTAAGGTCCCCGCTGAAGCAACTCAGGCACCAACTGAAACAACTCAGGCCCCCAATGAAACAACTGAGGCCCTCGCTGAAACAACTCAGACACCAACTGAAACAACTCAGGCCCCCACTAAAACGACTGAGGCCCTCGCTGAAACAACTCAGGCATCAATTGAAACAACTAAGGTCCCCGCTGAAGCAACTCAGGCACCAACTGAAACAACTCAGGCCCCCACTGAAACAACTGAGGCCCTCGCTGAAACAACTCAGGCACCAACTGAAACAACTCAGGCCCCCACTAAAACGACTGAGGCGCTCGCTGAAACAACTCAGGCACCAACTGAAACAACTGTGGCCCTCACTGAGGCACCCACTGAGACAACTGAGACCATCAAAGAGACCACATCTAAATCCGCCACTGGCTCATTATCAGTAGGTCCATCCTTACCTTCAAACAGTTACCAAACAAGTTTGACTATGAAGAAAAGTCTCTCTACTATGTGCACCCGTAAGTCCGATTTGAATTTTTATGGTTATATACCCCGAGAATAAAGCGCTACAGCTCTATTGACCCTGCTTAATATTTTAAGAATGATATGAATTGGTTCAAGAGTGTATTGACTATTTATGTCATATATTTATGAATCTATGGTTTTATTTTGTGTTCGGGAATTTGCCAAAATCATAGTTTATTTTGTCAAAAATTTGTGCGAACCCATATTTTGTTACACGTTTTTTGAGCTTACATATAACTGAAATCGAAAGTTTACGGTGTAAATGCGGAGGAAATATAGTCGAAAGGCTTCCTGAGAATTGCTATCGTAATAATATTTATAATACTGTACTTATTTTTTTTCGCACGACGATAATGTTGAAATTGTAATGATCTGAGTAGTTGCATCGGGATAGCCAATGATTTGTTTTGCAGGTATGTTTTTGTGTTAAAATTTGTTAAAGTATCAGTGTTTCAAGACGAATAGCATTCCAAGTTAATTACGGTGTATATAATCTTTATTGTACCTGCCGCCATAGGAGACCTGTAGGTCTGAGAAATTCTCATATTTTATGTCCTGGAGAATATCGTCGCTGAAGAGGCAAAATGATCTACATGCTATGGTTCTTGTACAGCATGTAGATCATTTTGTCTCTTCAGCGACGATATGTAACTCCTCCTATTAGTCATCTAGTTTTGAAAACTGCTACCCAAATGCTCCTAAATTTCTAAATTGTTGGATTATTTTCAATACATATATGCATGCGCAAGTATTACATTAATAAGTAGTTGGTGCATTTCTGAACAAAGGACTAAAAGCTACAGTATAGCATATAGTAGTATATAATTTTTACTTTGTAAATACATGCATACCTTTCGCGGGTGCTGCTGTCTTTGAGAAGCAGAAGTACATGATATGCTGGTAATCGTATAAGAGTTTTGAATGACATATTAGTTAATTAGTAAATTTAGTTTATGCTGCTTCTATTTCTGGTTGGTTTATTTACCTGCAATGTAATGTAAACTTGTCATCGCAAACATGAGTAGTGCAGTGTAATAACTTCTATTTACCTTTTCAGAAATGCAGCAGATTCTCACACAACTGACACTTCGCTTTCCTGGACAATACAATACATCAGCCTGTATGTCATTACTAGAGTGTCTCTCTAAATTTATGTCATGTTCAACCATACCAAGCAGTACTACAACAACATCTACTACGACGCCAACTACGACGCCAACTACGACGCCAACTACGACGCCAACTACGACGCCAACTACGACGCCAACTATGACGCCAACTACAACCTCTACGACGGAATCCCCCCCTCCAGTAATCCCTCATGCGGCAATTGGGGATGCAACAAGTCGTATGGAACTAACGCAAGCCGATGGTGCAACGTCTGTAGAACCACTAAAAACGTTGAAGTGGGCGAATATTTTCAGTAATTGGTTCTAGGTTAATTGTGAAGTAAGAAATGGATACTTTCTTAAGGTGATTTCAAACATTGTACTTTCCACATATAACTCTTCTTAATACTCTTATTTTGGAATTAAAAATTGATTGCAAATTATTGGCTGACAGTATATTTTATATAATACGAACTTTCCATTCCTTTAAAAACGTTTCATCAGGCACCAAAATCCAAATGATAAATAAATGGCACAACAGTTTTTAGAAACAAATTTTAAAATTATGGAAATACACTAGTATATATTCTCAATTGATATGCTTTATGGAATCAATAAAAAATATTTTGACATTTATCTGGATGTCGTTTGGATATTTGGATTGATTATTAATCGTACTTTAAGAGTTCTTAAAAGTCGATTAGGATATCTTAGAATTAAATTCATTTCATCCCAAATAACAAAAAGTATACGGTTAATATATTTGCAAAGAGGTATTTCTCATCTGTCTCATTAATTTCAACGTTTCTACATCAATTATACAATTTTCAAACGTCTGCATATTTCAGAAAAATTAGCACTCATTTTGCTGTTTACTTTTTGAAAATGTAGATCGATTTTTACCTGTCCTGCCAGTAATGTACTTTGAATATTTGAGTTTTGGGCACAATTGGGTTAAGCAGACTAGTGGATATGGGAACATACTTACAATTAGCTTACTTACTTTTGTGGGATATAAAAACTCTTCTAAAACTTTACAAAAGAACAATTTGTTTGAAATAGTTAGCAAACGTCAAGTGAAAAATGGCGGACATACCCTACGGGTTACCAAGTTATACTTGATCAAATATAGAAATACATGAAAGGGAATTGGACCCAAGGAGTTCGGGTTGTCGAAATTTTAAATTCGAGTGCAAGTGAGAATGCTGATTTTTTGCTATACCTGAAAATAACTTTGCTCTGCCTGCTGAAGAAATTCCCTGTACTTAATGAGTACACCGTCCTTAAAACAATAAAGTTGCCTTGGATAGCTGCACATTTTTCAGTGTTTGGTAAATTATTGTAAAATTTTTACGTCTCTGTAACTTTATAATTTCAGCAGTTTTCGGCGTGAGGAAAAATTAAGCACTTGCATATTTAGTACAGTGTGCATTTTCAGTGCTTGTTTGTAAATTCCTTTACAGTTATATTATTATATGCTTCGGCAATAAGATTTGTGCATAACGTTATGCGACCAAACAACAAGAGAAGTAGTAAGTCTTTCATGGAACCGTCTTCGTTTGGTTCGTTTATTTAATTAACAACCGCTAAACGTTTGATTTCCCAGCTTGAAAATACCGAATTTCTTCAAATCAAAGGCATAAGCAACGGGACATCCGGAAGAATATGCACGCGTTCTAAATAATATAGATAAAACAACCTATTATTACGTTATTATCACGACGTTATTACGGAAGTCAATACTGAAATTGTAACTTGTACTAGTGGTCGGATCGGTTCAGTTTGGTTCACACATTTCAGTTTGGTTTGGTTCACAAAGTGAATTGAATCGAAACTGAAATTTTCAGTTCAATTTGCAGCTTATCAGTTCAGTTCAGTTTGGTTTCCTCTGTAAACTGAACTGAACTGAATACAAAATGGTTCACGGCGCCATTGGAACTACAATGGTTGGGTTGGAATATGTATGGAGGAATTAAAATATACTGTCAGCCTCAATTAAAATAAAATTTCGATTATGAAAATAATGATTTATTTATCATAAATGTTTTCAGTAGATTCAAGCGGGTACACTTCATCGCATCCCGCTAATTGTAAGCATCACAATAACCAAGAACTTGACTGAAACAAGATAAAACATAAAAAATAATTTTGTGATTAAAAACGTACCATCGTCTGGGGTATACAATACTTCGTATCCCCGTAAATAATGTGTATTGAACTGGATGGTAAAAACTGTGCAGCTAGGTCAGTAGAATTCTTCAAGAATGGCTACGAAATGGTAACGTGAATGTGCTTTACTATTAGTAAGAGCGATGGTGACGATAAAGATCATGGACATGTGTGCATAGGCTGACCGTTAGTTTTAACAAAATGTATTAATGAAAGTTTGAAACGCCGCGTTGTACTTCTGTTGAACAGTGAGTTTCTGTGAACGAGTAAAAATCAGTTTACGTGTTTCAGTTCAGTTCGGTTCGGTGGCTGAACTGAACCGATTAGTTTGATTTACAGCTTGAACTGAACCGAAATTGCATGAACCAAACTGAACTGAACTGAACTGAACTGAAAATATTCAGTTTTGAACTGAACCGATCCGACCACTAACTTGTACGACGTCCTGTGTTTTATATATAGTAGAATAAGGAACATATGGTCAGGGAATGGGTACAAATAATCACAGTAAACAGTGGTCGTCATGGGTACAAAATGTTTGTCCCCGTTCCCGTTCCCACTGAATGGGGAGTACCCTTAAGTCTTCCCGTACCCGGACTCGTTCCCGTCATCGTGGGAACAATATTTTAGGTACCTGGTTCACACATGAATTTATTTAAAATGTGTTCCCGGACCCGTTCCTGTTCCCGTACCCAGAAATTGAAAATGTTTTGTACCCGTACCCGTTCCCATAGCTTGTGTTCCCGGTCCCATTCCCGTGTCCAAGTAGTATTGTACTTCCACGACAGGGCTTGATTCGCAAGCCGTTTTTGCTTTTAATTTGTACATTCACACTACTACCTCTCCAAGTAATTATTTAAGCCCTGTGAAGCACAGGGCTTTTACTAGTCTTGAATAATACCCTAAAAACCAGCAAATTTTGAATTCGTAGTCAAAATCCTTCGTGAATAAAATAAGTTACGCCAACTTGAACGCCCTGGTGAAAGCTATCCTTGTTTAACAACACAATTTTGAGTCAAATCTTATTCCGTCTAGAGTGTTAACACGAAATTTTGCGTTCTCCAGGTTTTGTTATGCAATACATTTATAAGTTTTATTCCTAATGAATCCACTCTAAATTTTTGCGAGAAATTTGAACCCAAATTTTAATTTTAGCTCTAACTACTTTCAATATCAACTTAAAATTCAAACTTGAGTGTAATTCACTTGAGGGTAATATATTTACTTGAATTCCTTGACTTATTAGTACTAGTGCTGTCCATGGGAACGGAAATTTGGTACCCATACCTGTTCCTGTACCTATACCCATTTTTTCAGGAACTAAAGCAATAGCCCTGTTCCTGTTCCCATAAAAAGGGGTACCAATTCAAAGTTCCTGGACCTGTTCCTGCAGGAACGGGAATGTTCCTGTTCCTGTTCCCAAAAGTACTTAAACAATAGCAGAAAAATGAAAGTACAACCTACACATTTATGCCCAGGTAACTTAAAACGCTGTAAAAAACCAAATATCAAATCGACTTTATTAAAAAAAGCAGCACACCATCTCCAATACCTTTAGCTACTCGAATTTAAATGATAATTCAGTAATAGTCACTAAATTAATTATCGCAGCGCAAAGTTCAGTAGTAACTGAACGATATGACAAATAGCACCGTCTCTATGATTTGGCGGAACTAATAAGGAAAAGAGCACGCTGGAGTTTTCTGAGCTACAATTTTGGGTTTAAGTTCCAGAGAATTACGTTTTTGCCAAATTTGAGTTTTTGTGTTAAATATTTATTTTTATTATTTATTATCTTGTTAAATAACGACGTTTGAAAGAGTGTCTTATTTGAATTGTCGCGACGTACTTTTAAAATTATATTTTGTTTGTGAGGTATTTTTATATCATAAACCTCATGTAAATACCAGGTAGGTACACGTTTTTTCCTGTTCCCAAACCCGCTTTTGTTCCCATATATCGGGAACAATTTCTATGTTCCCAAACGTTCCTAAAATGTTTTGGGACCAAAATTTTTGTTCCCGTACGCACCCATTCCTGTTCCTGTTCCCAAAAACTTGGGTGTCTCCTGTTCCCATGGACAGCACTAATTAGTACCAGTACGTAATATTCACACATATTCTAAAAAATCATGTAAAAACTATGTACTCATGAAATCCATTAAATGAGACTGTGAATCAATCAAATGCGTGTAAATTTAGTAAAAAAAGTAATAATTTATTTAAAATTTTGAGAAATTTCAGAGAATTCTAAATCAAAATCCCAATTTGTATAGATACATGATAAATAAAGTGAACAAATTTCAAATGACATAGGAGGAAATGTGATTCAAAATGTAGATGGCGGAAGAAGGACAGTGGCAGAAAAGAACAATTGAGTGAGGCAGCTGGAAAGGAAGTGAAGGACGAGACCCTCAACCAAAGAAACCATAGCCGTAGCCATAAGGATGACCGTAATATCCACCGTAGAAACCTCCATAGGGGTATCCGTATCCCAAACCATATCCTCCTGGACACAAAAACGATTCAGATTTCCCACAAATCTCCCAAAATATCCATACTTTCAAAACTCAAAAAATTCTTGAAATTATTTCCCAACTTCAAAACGTCATATCGTACCATATCCGTAGCCCAATCCATAGCCATAGCCAAGTCCGTAGAAACCACTTGCGTCAGTTTGAAGATCCCCTCCCTTCTTGACCCCAGCGGGCTTCACTCCTTGAGCGACAGTCAAGGCAATCACAGCCAAGAAAGCAATGACAACCTAACAAAATACAAGAATTTTACAAAATATAGCAATCTTTAAAACGCTTGTAAAGTTTACAAAAAACTTACAGCGAGTCTGGCCATTTTAAAATTGAGAGGTAGAGAGTTAAAAACTCGGGAGATTAAAAATTCCTAATGAATTGAAAAGCTGAGAGTGAATTCGACTGACTATTTAAAAGTCAGATGGTTCCTTATATACCAATTTTTTTTATTTGGTTCTCATCCTTGTGCCAACAGGTCCCAGGGGAAGTGGTCCCCCCAAATTTCCTAAACCAGACAATGGGCAAAAGATAATAGGGATATCAAAATTCTCATATTAAATTAACAAGGCAATCTGATAATAGTATTTTGTTATCCATATCCACCATTATAAGCATCAACTTCAATTTTGTGGCCGTTGGTCGTGATCACGGTCACTTGACTCTTGACTTCCGATATTGCGTGCACTCCTTGTGGCAAGTTTTGAGGGGAGTGTGAACTATTAGCCAGTTAGAACTATAAAGCCATATGCCATATGTATGTATGTACATTATATGGTCTTGCACCTAAATACACGCTTTATTGAGACTTATTATTAGTTTTAGTGTTGATACATGCCAACCTCAATTTGAATACAAGACAGCTACCTTCTTTGAACGGTCATGGTTACTGAGGCACGCTGCTCTAATTTATCTCCACCTTTGCCTTTGATGTAGAAATTTCCAAAATGTTAATGACGGTGACAATAAAATTGTAAAAAATGCCACAAAAACTCCGCTGTTCAGATAAATTTTCCCTCTTTTCATATTTTCGTTGTCTAAATTTTCTCCCCTGGCAGATATGTTTTTCCTGGGAAGAATCTTCCCATTTTTACACAGAAATTCGACCCCTGGGTTGTTGAAAATCATTATTTAGAGATACATATTTGCTACTGTTGTGTTTGCTACATTTCATAAAATTTATGTTCTTCTTTAAATTAAATATTCATGCTTGAACGTGAATTGAAATGTTTATTTTAACGTTCAATTTGAGTGAACGTGACTGAACGCAAAATATGATACGAATGAAATGAACTGAATGTGAATGGCATAACCAATAACAATGAGCTGACAATGAGTAAGAGTGAACGCTGCGCGGAAGAAAATAAAATGAACTGAACTGAATTGAACTTCCCCCAAAGTTTTTTGCATGATTTTAAATGACATTTTACTACCTCTTTTCCACATATGCTGGATGAGGATGATGTGTTAGAATGGTTCAAACAGTCAAAACAGCTACTTATATTAGTTGTTAAAGGATATACTCTTGTAGTGTCAAGCAAATACATTGCAATATTATCATAATCTATTAGTTTGCCGAGTCAAATGTGTTATTAATACAAGGAACTATCCTGATAAGCCTTACTTTGAATTTTTTTTCCTTATTGGAACGACAAATTCTAAATCACAGAAAACATTCTAGGATGCTCAAATGATATGCATAAATGCACGTATTTGATGTATAAATATTTCCAGATATAAACATGCGAAGGAAATGTAAGTATTAAGTTTTGTTCAGCTACCTTTTCCATCAGGTAGAATTCATTTTACTGCTAAATACGATAAAGATTCTTTTACGATTTGATATTTTGCATTATCTTTTATTTTGATCAGTTCTTTCAGGCTGATCTAATCCCAATTTAAATAAATGTTCCCTAATTCCCCAAATGGCGCAACCTTTTCTTCCGAGTTGCTGAAATTCTAATAGTACTTCATTAAGATTTTATGTGTGATATGAGACACAACACAACTACAGAAAATTCGTGGAACATTTGATGCATCTGAATAATTCTTACAAGATGAGAACGTTTACTTTCTATGCCAGATTTAAACGCAAGTTTAGATGAGTATTTCATTTTTACATTGCTATTCCTGATTATCATGTGTAATTCTTGCCATGGATGTTTATCATATTAATAAATTCTTTCTAAATGAGTGCACCTAGTGGATACAAATAGTAACCAGATATTTGAGTACAAGTATATAGGAAAAATAAATTCTGGTCATCAGTTTTTGTACACAAAACAAATGAATCAAATTTTGAGTAAAATCAGGGGTATACATAGATACAAACAAGCAAACCCTAAAAGATATTCAGTGGACAGAAATTGGTGAAATCAAGCATCTGTACCTCAGCACAAAATACTTGACACAGTAAAGAACTTCACTAATTTACGAACTACTTTTTCACGAATTACTTTCATTGCATATATATTTGTCCAGGTACTTTTGTGCAAACAAGTTCACTCACGACATTAAAATTGATATCATAATGCAAACGTTTTTACAGACAGGAGATTTCGCATTAGGTTAATAAAACGGATATCATAGGCTTTCGTCGAATAACAAAATATATGTTTGTGTTTTGCTTTCAACATACGTTTAAGTTTGTACTTTCCTTACAATAAAATAAATAATGGATTTTACATATCAGTTTTGTTTTACAAATGATAGAATTTCCTTAACGGGGATGAGTTTACAGCAAAGTTTTATAAAAACGTGTTTGTGATTCCCCATTATTTTGAGGTGAAAAATAGATTCTCTTTTCCTGTTCATTTCAATAACGGGAAAATCAAGAGTAAATTACCGGGATATAAATAACTAGGAGCTAACCATACTCAATAATATTCACAACTTAATCACTCAAAATGTCACTTACTCAAATTCTTACAGTAGCGCTCTGCTTAACCGGCTTAATAATGCTGGGGCAGACCGAGGAAATCGGACCATCAACAACTGGAGCAGCAATTGACCCGATTACTAATGGTTCACCAGAAGCTGCAACTGAGCCACTGACTGTGGGTTCACCTCAGGCCCCCGCTGAAACAACTCATGCATCAACTGAAACAACTAAGGTCCCCGCTGAAGCAACTCAGGCACCAACTGAAACAACTCAGGCCCCCACTGAAACAACTGAGGCCCTCGCTGAAACAACTCAGGCATCAACTGAAACAACTAAGGTCCCCGCTGAAGCAACTCAGGCACCAACTGAAACAACTCAGGCCCCCAATGAAACAACTGAGGCCCTCGCTGAAACAACTCAGACACCAACTGAAACAACTCAGGCCCCCACTAAAACGACTGAGGCCCTCGCTGAAACAACTCAGGCATCAATTGAAACAACTAAGGTCCCCGCTGAAGCAACTCAGGCACCAACTGAAACAACTCAGGCCCCCACTGAAACAACTGAGGCCCTCGCTGAAACAACTCAGGCACCAACTGAAACAACTCAGGCCCCCACTAAAACGACTGAGGCGCTCGCTGAAACAACTCAGGCACCAACTGAAACAACTGTGGCCCTCACTGAGGCACCCACTGAGACAACTGAGACCATCAAAGAGACCACATCTAAATCCGCCACTGGCTCATTATCAGTAGGTCCATCCTTACCTTCAAACAGTTACCAAACAAGTTTGACTATGAAGAAAAGTCTCTCTACTATGTGCACCCGTAAGTCCGATTTGAATTTTTATGGTTATATACCCCGAGAATAAAGCGCTACAGCTCTATTGACCCTGCTTAATATTTTAAGAATGATATGAATTGGTTCAAGAGTGTATTGACTATTTATGTCATATATTTATGAATCTATGGTTTTATTTTGTGTTCGGGAATTTGCCAAAATCATAGTTTATTTTGTCAAAAATTTGTGCGAACCCATATTTTGTTACACGTTTTTTGAGCTTACATATAACTGAAATCGAAAGTTTACGGTGTAAATGCGGAGGAAATATAGTCGAAAGGCTTCCTGAGAATTGCTATCGTAATAATATTTATAATACTGTACTTATTTTTTTTCGCACGACGATAATGTTGAAATTGTAATGATCTGAGTAGTTGCATCGGGATAGCCAATGATTTGTTTTGCAGGTATGTTTTTGTGTTAAAATTTGTTAAAGTATCAGTGTTTCAAGACGAATAGCATTCCAAGTTAATTACGGTGTATATAATCTTTATTGTACCTGCCGCCATAGGAGACCTGTAGGTCTGAGAAATTCTCATATTTTATGTCCTGGAGAATATCGTCGCTGAAGAGGCAAAATGATCTACATGCTATGGTTCTTGTACAGCATGTAGATCATTTTGTCTCTTCAGCGACGATATGTAACTCCTCCTATTAGTCATCTAGTTTTGAAAACTGCTACCCAAATGCTCCTAAATTTCTAAATTGTTGGATTATTTTCAATACATATATGCATGCGCAAGTATTACATTAATAAGTAGTTGGTGCATTTCTGAACAAAGGACTAAAAGCTACAGTATAGCATATAGTAGTATATAATTTTTACTTTGTAAATACATGCATACCTTTCGCGGGTGCTGCTGTCTTTGAGAAGCAGAAGTACATGATATGCTGGTAATCGTATAAGAGTTTTGAATGACATATTAGTTAATTAGTAAATTTAGTTTATGCTGCTTCTATTTCTGGTTGGTTTATTTACCTGCAATGTAATGTAAACTTGTCATCGCAAACATGAGTAGTGCAGTGTAATAACTTCTATTTACCTTTTCAGAAATGCAGCAGATTCTCACACAACTGACACTTCGCTTTCCTGGACAATACAATACATCAGCCTGTATGTCATTACTAGAGTGTCTCTCTAAATTTATGTCATGTTCAACCATACCAAGCAGTACTACAACAACATCTACTACGACGCCAACTACGACGCCAACTACGACGCCAACTACGACGCCAACTACGACGCCAACTACGACGCCAACTATGACGCCAACTACAACCTCTACGACGGAATCCCCCCCTCCAGTAATCCCTCATGCGGCAATTGGGGATGCAACAAGTCGTATGGAACTAACGCAAGCCGATGGTGCAACGTCTGTAGAACCACTAAAAACGTTGAAGTGGGCGAATATTTTCAGTAATTGGTTCTAGGTTAATTGTGAAGTAAGAAATGGATACTTTCTTAAGGTGATTTCAAACATTGTACTTTCCACATATAACTCTTCTTAATACTCTTATTTTGGAATTAAAAATTGATTGCAAATTATTGGCTGACAGTATATTTTATATAATACGAACTTTCCATTCCTTTAAAAACGTTTCATCAGGCACCAAAATCCAAATGATAAATAAATGGCACAACAGTTTTTAGAAACAAATTTTAAAATTATGGAAATACACTAGTATATATTCTCAATTGATATGCTTTATGGAATCAATAAAAAATATTTTGACATTTATCTGGATGTCGTTTGGATATTTGGATTGATTATTAATCGTACTTTAAGAGTTCTTAAAAGTCGATTAGGATATCTTAGAATTAAATTCATTTCATCCCAAATAACAAAAAGTATACGGTTAATATATTTGCAAAGAGGTATTTCTCATCTGTCTCATTAATTTCAACGTTTCTACATCAATTATACAATTTTCAAACGTCTGCATATTTCAGAAAAATTAGCACTCATTTTGCTGTTTACTTTTTGAAAATGTAGATCGATTTTTACCTGTCCTGCCAGTAATGTACTTTGAATATTTGAGTTTTGGGCACAATTGGGTTAAGCAGACTAGTGGATATGGGAACATACTTACAATTAGCTTACTTACTTTTGTGGGATATAAAAACTCTTCTAAAACTTTACAAAAGAACAATTTGTTTGAAATAGTTAGCAAACGTCAAGTGAAAAATGGCGGACATACCCTACGGGTTACCAAGTTATACTTGATCAAATATAGAAATACATGAAAGGGAATTGGACCCAAGGAGTTCGGGTTGTCGAAATTTTAAATTCGAGTGCAAGTGAGAATGCTGATTTTTTGCTATACCTGAAAATAACTTTGCTCTGCCTGCTGAAGAAATTCCCTGTACTTAATGAGTACACCGTCCTTAAAACAATAAAGTTGCCTTGGATAGCTGCACATTTTTCAGTGTTTGGTAAATTATTGTAAAATTTTTACGTCTCTGTAACTTTATAATTTCAGCAGTTTTCGGCGTGAGGAAAAATTAAGCACTTGCATATTTAGTACAGTGTGCATTTTCAGTGCTTGTTTGTAAATTCCTTTACAGTTATATTATTATATGCTTCGGCAATAAGATTTGTGCATAACGTTATGCGACCAAACAACAAGAGAAGTAGTAAGTCTTTCATGGAACCGTCTTCGTTTGGTTCGTTTATTTAATTAACAACCGCTAAACGTTTGATTTCCCAGCTTGAAAATACCGAATTTCTTCAAATCAAA
Organism: Allacma fusca; assembly: GCA_947179485.1. NCBI lineage: Eukaryota > Metazoa > Arthropoda > Collembola > Symphypleona > Sminthuridae > Allacma > Allacma fusca. The sequence continues at coordinate 25,428,295 of OX359246.1, forward strand.
GGCATAAGCAACGGGACATCCGGAAGAATATGCACGCGTTCTAAATAATATAGATAAAACAACCTATTATTACGTTATTATCACGACGTTATTACGGAAGTCAATACTGAAATTGTAACTTGTACTAGTGGTCGGATCGGTTCAGTTTGGTTCACACATTTCAGTTTGGTTTGGTTCACAAAGTGAATTGAATCGAAACTGAAATTTTCAGTTCAATTTGCAGCTTATCAGTTCAGTTCAGTTTGGTTTCCTCTGTAAACTGAACTGAACTGAATACAAAATGGTTCACGGCGCCATTGGAACTACAATGGTTGGGTTGGAATATGTATGGAGGAATTAAAATATACTGTCAGCCTCAATTAAAATAAAATTTCGATTATGAAAATAATGATTTATTTATCATAAATGTTTTCAGTAGATTCAAGCGGGTACACTTCATCGCATCCCGCTAATTGTAAGCATCACAATAACCAAGAACTTGACTGAAACAAGATAAAACATAAAAAATAATTTTGTGATTAAAAACGTACCATCGTCTGGGGTATACAATACTTCGTATCCCCGTAAATAATGTGTATTGAACTGGATGGTAAAAACTGTGCAGCTAGGTCAGTAGAATTCTTCAAGAATGGCTACGAAATGGTAACGTGAATGTGCTTTACTATTAGTAAGAGCGATGGTGACGATAAAGATCATGGACATGTGTGCATAGGCTGACCGTTAGTTTTAACAAAATGTATTAATGAAAGTTTGAAACGCCGCGTTGTACTTCTGTTGAACAGTGAGTTTCTGTGAACGAGTAAAAATCAGTTTACGTGTTTCAGTTCAGTTCGGTTCGGTGGCTGAACTGAACCGATTAGTTTGATTTACAGCTTGAACTGAACCGAAATTGCATGAACCAAACTGAACTGAACTGAACTGAACTGAAAATATTCAGTTTTGAACTGAACCGATCCGACCACTAACTTGTACGACGTCCTGTGTTTTATATATAGTAGAATAAGGAACATATGGTCAGGGAATGGGTACAAATAATCACAGTAAACAGTGGTCGTCATGGGTACAAAATGTTTGTCCCCGTTCCCGTTCCCACTGAATGGGGAGTACCCTTAAGTCTTCCCGTACCCGGACTCGTTCCCGTCATCGTGGGAACAATATTTTAGGTACCTGGTTCACACATGAATTTATTTAAAATGTGTTCCCGGACCCGTTCCTGTTCCCGTACCCAGAAATTGAAAATGTTTTGTACCCGTACCCGTTCCCATAGCTTGTGTTCCCGGTCCCATTCCCGTGTCCAAGTAGTATTGTACTTCCACGACAGGGCTTGATTCGCAAGCCGTTTTTGCTTTTAATTTGTACATTCACACTACTACCTCTCCAAGTAATTATTTAAGCCCTGTGAAGCACAGGGCTTTTACTAGTCTTGAATAATACCCTAAAAACCAGCAAATTTTGAATTCGTAGTCAAAATCCTTCGTGAATAAAATAAGTTACGCCAACTTGAACGCCCTGGTGAAAGCTATCCTTGTTTAACAACACAATTTTGAGTCAAATCTTATTCCGTCTAGAGTGTTAACACGAAATTTTGCGTTCTCCAGGTTTTGTTATGCAATACATTTATAAGTTTTATTCCTAATGAATCCACTCTAAATTTTTGCGAGAAATTTGAACCCAAATTTTAATTTTAGCTCTAACTACTTTCAATATCAACTTAAAATTCAAACTTGAGTGTAATTCACTTGAGGGTAATATATTTACTTGAATTCCTTGACTTATTAGTACTAGTGCTGTCCATGGGAACGGAAATTTGGTACCCATACCTGTTCCTGTACCTATACCCATTTTTTCAGGAACTAAAGCAATAGCCCTGTTCCTGTTCCCATAAAAAGGGGTACCAATTCAAAGTTCCTGGACCTGTTCCTGCAGGAACGGGAATGTTCCTGTTCCTGTTCCCAAAAGTACTTAAACAATAGCAGAAAAATGAAAGTACAACCTACACATTTATGCCCAGGTAACTTAAAACGCTGTAAAAAACCAAATATCAAATCGACTTTATTAAAAAAAGCAGCACACCATCTCCAATACCTTTAGCTACTCGAATTTAAATGATAATTCAGTAATAGTCACTAAATTAATTATCGCAGCGCAAAGTTCAGTAGTAACTGAACGATATGACAAATAGCACCGTCTCTATGATTTGGCGGAACTAATAAGGAAAAGAGCACGCTGGAGTTTTCTGAGCTACAATTTTGGGTTTAAGTTCCAGAGAATTACGTTTTTGCCAAATTTGAGTTTTTGTGTTAAATATTTATTTTTATTATTTATTATCTTGTTAAATAACGACGTTTGAAAGAGTGTCTTATTTGAATTGTCGCGACGTACTTTTAAAATTATATTTTGTTTGTGAGGTATTTTTATATCATAAACCTCATGTAAATACCAGGTAGGTACACGTTTTTTCCTGTTCCCAAACCCGCTTTTGTTCCCATATATCGGGAACAATTTCTATGTTCCCAAACGTTCCTAAAATGTTTTGGGACCAAAATTTTTGTTCCCGTACGCACCCATTCCTGTTCCTGTTCCCAAAAACTTGGGTGTCTCCTGTTCCCATGGACAGCACTAATTAGTACCAGTACGTAATATTCACACATATTCTAAAAAATCATGTAAAAACTATGTACTCATGAAATCCATTAAATGAGACTGTGAATCAATCAAATGCGTGTAAATTTAGTAAAAAAAGTAATAATTTATTTAAAATTTTGAGAAATTTCAGAGAATTCTAAATCAAAATCCCAATTTGTATAGATACATGATAAATAAAGTGAACAAATTTCAAATGACATAGGAGGAAATGTGATTCAAAATGTAGATGGCGGAAGAAGGACAGTGGCAGAAAAGAACAATTGAGTGAGGCAGCTGGAAAGGAAGTGAAGGACGAGACCCTCAACCAAAGAAACCATAGCCGTAGCCATAAGGATGACCGTAATATCCACCGTAGAAACCTCCATAGGGGTATCCGTATCCCAAACCATATCCTCCTGGACACAAAAACGATTCAGATTTCCCACAAATCTCCCAAAATATCCATACTTTCAAAACTCAAAAAATTCTTGAAATTATTTCCCAACTTCAAAACGTCATATCGTACCATATCCGTAGCCCAATCCATAGCCATAGCCAAGTCCGTAGAAACCACTTGCGTCAGTTTGAAGATCCCCTCCCTTCTTGACCCCAGCGGGCTTCACTCCTTGAGCGACAGTCAAGGCAATCACAGCCAAGAAAGCAATGACAACCTAACAAAATACAAGAATTTTACAAAATATAGCAATCTTTAAAACGCTTGTAAAGTTTACAAAAAACTTACAGCGAGTCTGGCCATTTTAAAATTGAGAGGTAGAGAGTTAAAAACTCGGGAGATTAAAAATTCCTAATGAATTGAAAAGCTGAGAGTGAATTCGACTGATTATTCAAAAGTCAGATGGTTCCTTATATACCCAATTTTTTTATTTGGTTCTCATCCTCGTGCCAACAGGTCCCAGGGGAAGTGGTCCCCCAAATTTCCTAAACCAGACAATGTGCGAAAGATAAGAAGGATTTCAAAATTTTGCATGTAATCAAGAGGGACTACGAAATCACAACAACAATGTCTGTTGACCAATGTCAGTGCAGTGAGGAATTTTTGGGACGGCCCAATAAAAATTCTCGGTAAATTAAGAAGGTAATCTGATAATAGTATATTGTTAGCCATATCCGCCATTATAAGCATCAACTGCAATTTTGTGGTCGTTGGTCATGATCACGGTCACTTGACTCTTGACTTCCGATATTGCGTGCACTCCTTGTTGCAAGCTTTGAGAGGAATGTGGACTTTTAGCCAGGTAGAGTTTTAGAGCTATATCCCATATGTATGTACATATATGGTCTTCCTCCTAAATACAGTCTTTATTGAAACTTATTGTTAGTTTTAGTTTTTATACACGAAAACCTCAACTTGCATACAAGACCGTTACCTTCTTTAAACGGTCATGGTTCCTGAGGCACGGTGCTCAATTTTATCTCCACCTTTGCTTTTGACGTAGAAATTCCTTAAGTGATAGCGACAGTGATATCCCAAACCATATCCTCCTGGACACAAAAACGATTCAGATTTCCCACAAATCTCCCAAAATATCCATACTTTCAAAACTCAAAAAATTCTTGAAATTATTTCCCAACTTCAAAACGTCATATCGTACCATATCCGTAGCCCAATCCATAGCCATAGCCAAGTCCGTAGAAACCACTTGCGTCAGTTTGAAGATCCCCTCCCTTCTTGACCCCAGCGGGCTTCACTCCTTGAGCGACAGTCAAGGCAATCACAGCCAAGAAAGCAATGACAACCTAACAAAATACAAGAATTTTACAAAATATAGCAATCTTTAAAACGCTTGTAAAGTTTACAAAAAACTTACAGCGAGTCTGGCCATTTTAAAATTGAGAGGTAGAGAGTTAAAAACTCGGGAGATTAAAAATTCCTAATGAATTGAAAAGCTGAGAGTGAATTCGACTGACTATTTAAAAGTCAGATGGTTCCTTATATACCAATTTTTTTTATTTGGTTCTCATCCTTGTGCCAACAGGTCCCAGGGGAAGTGGTCCCCCCAAATTTCCTAAACCAGACAATGGGCAAAAGATAATAGGGATATCAAAATTCTCATATTAAATTAACAAGGCAATCTGATAATAGTATTTTGTTATCCATATCCACCATTATAAGCATCAACTTCAATTTTGTGGCCGTTGGTCGTGATCACGGTCACTTGACTCTTGACTTCCGATATTGCGTGCACTCCTTGTGGCAAGTTTTGAGGGGAGTGTGAACTATTAGCCAGTTAGAACTATAAAGCCATATGCCATATGTATGTATGTACATTATATGGTCTTGCACCTAAATACACGCTTTATTGAGACTTATTATTAGTTTTAGTGTTGATACATGCCAACCTCAATTTGAATACAAGACAGCTACCTTCTTTGAACGGTCATGGTTACTGAGGCACGCTGCTCTAATTTATCTCCACCTTTGCCTTTGATGTAGAAATTTCCAAAATGTTAATGACGGTGACAATAAAATTGTAAAAAATGCCACAAAAACTCCGCTGTTCAGATAAATTTTCCCTCTTTTCATATTTTCGTTGTCTAAATTTTCTCCCCTGGCAGATATGTTTTTCCTGGGAAGAATCTTCCCATTTTTACACAGAAATTCGACCCCTGGGTTGTTGAAAATCATTATTTAGAGATACATATTTGCTACTGTTGTGTTTGCTACATTTCATAAAATTTATGTTCTTCTTTAAATTAAATATTCATGCTTGAACGTGAATTGAAATGTTTATTTTAACGTTCAATTTGAGTGAACGTGACTGAACGCAAAATATGATACGAATGAAATGAACTGAATGTGAATGGCATAACCAATAACAATGAGCTGACAATGAGTAAGAGTGAACGCTGCGCGGAAGAAAATAAAATGAACTGAACTGAATTGAACTTCCCCCAAAGTTTTTTGCATGATTTTAAATGACATTTTACTACCTCTTTTCCACATATGCTGGATGAGGATGATGTGTTAGAATGGTTCAAACAGTCAAAACAGCTACTTATATTAGTTGTTAAAGGAGATACTCTTGTAGTGTCAAGCAAATACATTGCAATATTATCATAATCTATTAGTTTGCCGAGTCAAATGTGTTATTAATACAAGGAACTATCCTGATAAGCCTTACTTTGAATTTTTTTTCCTTATTGGAACGACAAATTCTAAATCACAGAAAACATTCTAGGATGCTCAAATGATATGCATAAATGCACGTATTTGATGTATAAATATTTCCAGATATAAACATGCGAAGGAAATGTAAGTATTAAGTTTTGTTCAGCTACCTTTTCCATCAGGTAGAATTCATTTTACTGCTAAATACGATAAAGATTCTTTTACGATTTGATATTTTGCATTATCTTTTATTTTGATCAGTTCTTTCAGGCTGATCTAATCCCAATTTAAATAAATGTTCCCTAATTCCCCAAATGGCGCAACCTTTTCTTCCGAGTTGCTGAAATTCTAATAGTACTTCATTAAGATTTTATGTGTGATATGAGACACAACACAACTACAGAAAATTCGTGGAACATTTGATGCATCTGAATAATTCTTACAAGATGAGAACGTTTACTTTCTATGCCAGATTTAAACGCAAGTTTAGATGAGTATTTCATTTTTACATTGCTATTCCTGATTATCATGTGTAATTCTTGCCATGGATGTTTATCATATTAATAAATTCTTTCTAAATGAGTGCACCTAGTGGATACAAATAGTAACCAGATATTTGAGTACAAGTATATAGGAAAAATAAATTCTGGTCATCAGTTTTTGTACACAAAACAAATGAATCAAATTTTGAGTAAAATCAGGGGTATACATAGATACAAACAAGCAAACCCTAAAAGATATTCAGTGGACAGAAATTGGTGAAATCAAGCATCTGTACCTCAGCACAAAATACTTGACACAGTAAAGAACTTCACTAATTTACGAACTACTTTTTCACGAATTACTTTCATTGCATATATATTTGTCCAGGTACTTTTGTGCAAACAAGTTCACTCACGACATTAAAATTGATATCATAATGCAAACGTTTTTACAGACAGGAGATTTCGCATTAGGTTAATAAAACGGATATCATAGGCTTTCGTCGAATAACAAAATATATGTTTGTGTTTTGCTTTCAACATACGTTTAAGTTTGTACTTTCCTTACAATAAAATAAATAATGGATTTTACATATCAGTTTTGTTTTACAAATGATAGAATTTCCTTAACGGGGATGAGTTTACAGCAAAGTTTTATAAAAACGTGTTTGTGATTCCCCATTATTTTGAGGTGAAAAATAGATTCTCTTTTCCTGTTCATTTCAATAACGGGAAAATCAAGAGTAAATTACCGGGATATAAATAACTAGGAGCTAACCATACTCAATAATATTCACAACTTAATCACTCAAAATGTCACTTACTCAAATTCTTACAGTAGCGCTCTGCTTAACCGGCTTAATAATGCTGGGGCAGACCGAGGAAATCGGACCATCAACAACTGGAGCAGCAATTGACCCGATTACTAATGGTTCACCAGAAGCTGCAACTGAGCCACTGACTGTGGGTTCACCTCAGGCCCCCGCTGAAACAACTCATGCATCAACTGAAACAACTAAGGTCCCCGCTGAAGCAACTCAGGCACCAACTGAAACAACTCAGGCCCCCACTGAAACAACTGAGGCCCTCGCTGAAACAACTCAGGCATCAACTGAAACAACTAAGGTCCCCGCTGAAGCAACTCAGGCACCAACTGAAACAACTCAGGCCCCCAATGAAACAACTGAGGCCCTCGCTGAAACAACTCAGACACCAACTGAAACAACTCAGGCCCCCACTAAAACGACTGAGGCCCTCGCTGAAACAACTCAGGCATCAATTGAAACAACTAAGGTCCCCGCTGAAGCAACTCAGGCACCAACTGAAACAACTCAGGCCCCCACTGAAACAACTGAGGCCCTCGCTGAAACAACTCAGGCACCAACTGAAACAACTCAGGCCCCCACTAAAACGACTGAGGCGCTCGCTGAAACAACTCAGGCACCAACTGAAACAACTGTGGCCCTCACTGAGGCACCCACTGAGACAACTGAGACCATCAAAGAGACCACATCTAAATCCGCCACTGGCTCATTATCAGTAGGTCCATCCTTACCTTCAAACAGTTACCAAACAAGTTTGACTATGAAGAAAAGTCTCTCTACTATGTGCACCCGTAAGTCCGATTTGAATTTTTATGGTTATATACCCCGAGAATAAAGCGCTACAGCTCTATTGACCCTGCTTAATATTTTAAGAATGATATGAATTGGTTCAAGAGTGTATTGACTATTTATGTCATATATTTATGAATCTATGGTTTTATTTTGTGTTCGGGAATTTGCCAAAATCATAGTTTATTTTGTCAAAAATTTGTGCGAACCCATATTTTGTTACACGTTTTTTGAGCTTACATATAACTGAAATCGAAAGTTTACGGTGTAAATGCGGAGGAAATATAGTCGAAAGGCTTCCTGAGAATTGCTATCGTAATAATATTTATAATACTGTACTTATTTTTTTTCGCACGACGATAATGTTGAAATTGTAATGATCTGAGTAGTTGCATCGGGATAGCCAATGATTTGTTTTGCAGGTATGTTTTTGTGTTAAAATTTGTTAAAGTATCAGTGTTTCAAGACGAATAGCATTCCAAGTTAATTACGGTGTATATAATCTTTATTGTACCTGCCGCCATAGGAGACCTGTAGGTCTGAGAAATTCTCATATTTTATGTCCTGGAGAATATCGTCGCTGAAGAGGCAAAATGATCTACATGCTATGGTTCTTGTACAGCATGTAGATCATTTTGTCTCTTCAGCGACGATATGTAACTCCTCCTATTAGTCATCTAGTTTTGAAAACTGCTACCCAAATGCTCCTAAATTTCTAAATTGTTGGATTATTTTCAATACATATATGCATGCGCAAGTATTACATTAATAAGTAGTTGGTGCATTTCTGAACAAAGGACTAAAAGCTACAGTATAGCATATAGTAGTATATAATTTTTACTTTGTAAATACATGCATACCTTTCGCGGGTGCTGCTGTCTTTGAGAAGCAGAAGTACATGATATGCTGGTAATCGTATAAGAGTTTTGAATGACATATTAGTTAATTAGTAAATTTAGTTTATGCTGCTTCTATTTCTGGTTGGTTTATTTACCTGCAATGTAATGTAAACTTGTCATCGCAAACATGAGTAGTGCAGTGTAATAACTTCTATTTACCTTTTCAGAAATGCAGCAGATTCTCACACAACTGACACTTCGCTTTCCTGGACAATACAATACATCAGCCTGTATGTCATTACTAGAGTGTCTCTCTAAATTTATGTCATGTTCAACCATACCAAGCAGTACTACAACAACATCTACTACGACGCCAACTACGACGCCAACTACGACGCCAACTACGACGCCAACTACGACGCCAACTACGACGCCAACTATGACGCCAACTACAACCTCTACGACGGAATCCCCCCCTCCAGTAATCCCTCATGCGGCAATTGGGGATGCAACAAGTCGTATGGAACTAACGCAAGCCGATGGTGCAACGTCTGTAGAACCACTAAAAACGTTGAAGTGGGCGAATATTTTCAGTAATTGGTTCTAGGTTAATTGTGAAGTAAGAAATGGATACTTTCTTAAGGTGATTTCAAACATTGTACTTTCCACATATAACTCTTCTTAATACTCTTATTTTGGAATTAAAAATTGATTGCAAATTATTGGCTGACAGTATATTTTATATAATACGAACTTTCCATTCCTTTAAAAACGTTTCATCAGGCACCAAAATCCAAATGATAAATAAATGGCACAACAGTTTTTAGAAACAAATTTTAAAATTATGGAAATACACTAGTATATATTCTCAATTGATATGCTTTATGGAATCAATAAAAAATATTTTGACATTTATCTGGATGTCGTTTGGATATTTGGATTGATTATTAATCGTACTTTAAGAGTTCTTAAAAGTCGATTAGGATATCTTAGAATTAAATTCATTTCATCCCAAATAACAAAAAGTATACGGTTAATATATTTGCAAAGAGGTATTTCTCATCTGTCTCATTAATTTCAACGTTTCTACATCAATTATACAATTTTCAAACGTCTGCATATTTCAGAAAAATTAGCACTCATTTTGCTGTTTACTTTTTGAAAATGTAGATCGATTTTTACCTGTCCTGCCAGTAATGTACTTTGAATATTTGAGTTTTGGGCACAATTGGGTTAAGCAGACTAGTGGATATGGGAACATACTTACAATTAGCTTACTTACTTTTGTGGGATATAAAAACTCTTCTAAAACTTTACAAAAGAACAATTTGTTTGAAATAGTTAGCAAACGTCAAGTGAAAAATGGCGGACATACCCTACGGGTTACCAAGTTATACTTGATCAAATATAGAAATACATGAAAGGGAATTGGACCCAAGGAGTTCGGGTTGTCGAAATTTTAAATTCGAGTGCAAGTGAGAATGCTGATTTTTTGCTATACCTGAAAATAACTTTGCTCTGCCTGCTGAAGAAATTCCCTGTACTTAATGAGTACACCGTCCTTAAAACAATAAAGTTGCCTTGGATAGCTGCACATTTTTCAGTGTTTGGTAAATTATTGTAAAATTTTTACGTCTCTGTAACTTTATAATTTCAGCAGTTTTCGGCGTGAGGAAAAATTAAGCACTTGCATATTTAGTACAGTGTGCATTTTCAGTGCTTGTTTGTAAATTCCTTTACAGTTATATTATTATATGCTTCGGCAATAAGATTTGTGCATAACGTTATGCGACCAAACAACAAGAGAAGTAGTAAGTCTTTCATGGAACCGTCTTCGTTTGGTTCGTTTATTTAATTAACAACCGCTAAACGTTTGATTTCCCAGCTTGAAAATACCGAATTTCTTCAAATCAAAGGCATAAGCAACGGGACATCCGGAAGAATATGCACGCGTTCTAAATAATATAGATAAAACAACCTATTATTACGTTATTATCACGACGTTATTACGGAAGTCAATACTGAAATTGTAACTTGTACTAGTGGTCGGATCGGTTCAGTTTGGTTCACACATTTCAGTTTGGTTTGGTTCACAAAGTGAATTGAATCGAAACTGAAATTTTCAGTTCAATTTGCAGCTTATCAGTTCAGTTCAGTTTGGTTTCCTCTGTAAACTGAACTGAACTGAATACAAAATGGTTCACGGCGCCATTGGAACTACAATGGTTGGGTTGGAATATGTATGGAGGAATTAAAATATACTGTCAGCCTCAATTAAAATAAAATTTCGATTATGAAAATAATGATTTATTTATCATAAATGTTTTCAGTAGATTCAAGCGGGTACACTTCATCGCATCCCGCTAATTGTAAGCATCACAATAACCAAGAACTTGACTGAAACAAGATAAAACATAAAAAATAATTTTGTGATTAAAAACGTACCATCGTCTGGGGTATACAATACTTCGTATCCCCGTAAATAATGTGTATTGAACTGGATGGTAAAAACTGTGCAGCTAGGTCAGTAGAATTCTTCAAGAATGGCTACGAAATGGTAACGTGAATGTGCTTTACTATTAGTAAGAGCGATGGTGACGATAAAGATCATGGACATGTGTGCATAGGCTGACCGTTAGTTTTAACAAAATGTATTAATGAAAGTTTGAAACGCCGCGTTGTACTTCTGTTGAACAGTGAGTTTCTGTGAACGAGTAAAAATCAGTTTACGTGTTTCAGTTCAGTTCGGTTCGGTGGCTGAACTGAACCGATTAGTTTGATTTACAGCTTGAACTGAACCGAAATTGCATGAACCAAACTGAACTGAACTGAACTGAACTGAAAATATTCAGTTTTGAACTGAACCGATCCGACCACTAACTTGTACGACGTCCTGTGTTTTATATATAGTAGAATAAGGAACATATGGTCAGGGAATGGGTACAAATAATCACAGTAAACAGTGGTCGTCATGGGTACAAAATGTTTGTCCCCGTTCCCGTTCCCACTGAATGGGGAGTACCCTTAAGTCTTCCCGTACCCGGACTCGTTCCCGTCATCGTGGGAACAATATTTTAGGTACCTGGTTCACACATGAATTTATTTAAAATGTGTTCCCGGACCCGTTCCTGTTCCCGTACCCAGAAATTGAAAATGTTTTGTACCCGTACCCGTTCCCATAGCTTGTGTTCCCGGTCCCATTCCCGTGTCCAAGTAGTATTGTACTTCCACGACAGGGCTTGATTCGCAAGCCGTTTTTGCTTTTAATTTGTACATTCACACTACTACCTCTCCAAGTAATTATTTAAGCCCTGTGAAGCACAGGGCTTTTACTAGTCTTGAATAATACCCTAAAAACCAGCAAATTTTGAATTCGTAGTCAAAATCCTTCGTGAATAAAATAAGTTACGCCAACTTGAACGCCCTGGTGAAAGCTATCCTTGTTTAACAACACAATTTTGAGTCAAATCTTATTCCGTCTAGAGTGTTAACACGAAATTTTGCGTTCTCCAGGTTTTGTTATGCAATACATTTATAAGTTTTATTCCTAATGAATCCACTCTAAATTTTTGCGAGAAATTTGAACCCAAATTTTAATTTTAGCTCTAACTACTTTCAATATCAACTTAAAATTCAAACTTGAGTGTAATTCACTTGAGGGTAATATATTTACTTGAATTCCTTGACTTATTAGTACTAGTGCTGTCCATGGGAACGGAAATTTGGTACCCATACCTGTTCCTGTACCTATACCCATTTTTTCAGGAACTAAAGCAATAGCCCTGTTCCTGTTCCCATAAAAAGGGGTACCAATTCAAAGTTCCTGGACCTGTTCCTGCAGGAACGGGAATGTTCCTGTTCCTGTTCCCAAAAGTACTTAAACAATAGCAGAAAAATGAAAGTACAACCTACACATTTATGCCCAGGTAACTTAAAACGCTGTAAAAAACCAAATATCAAATCGACTTTATTAAAAAAAGCAGCACACCATCTCCAATACCTTTAGCTACTCGAATTTAAATGATAATTCAGTAATAGTCACTAAATTAATTATCGCAGCGCAAAGTTCAGTAGTAACTGAACGATATGACAAATAGCACCGTCTCTATGATTTGGCGGAACTAATAAGGAAAAGAGCACGCTGGAGTTTTCTGAGCTACAATTTTGGGTTTAAGTTCCAGAGAATTACGTTTTTGCCAAATTTGAGTTTTTGTGTTAAATATTTATTTTTATTATTTATTATCTTGTTAAATAACGACGTTTGAAAGAGTGTCTTATTTGAATTGTCGCGACGTACTTTTAAAATTATATTTTGTTTGTGAGGTATTTTTATATCATAAACCTCATGTAAATACCAGGTAGGTACACGTTTTTTCCTGTTCCCAAACCCGCTTTTGTTCCCATATATCGGGAACAATTTCTATGTTCCCAAACGTTCCTAAAATGTTTTGGGACCAAAATTTTTGTTCCCGTACGCACCCATTCCTGTTCCTGTTCCCAAAAACTTGGGTGTCTCCTGTTCCCATGGACAGCACTAATTAGTACCAGTACGTAATATTCACACATATTCTAAAAAATCATGTAAAAACTATGTACTCATGAAATCCATTAAATGAGACTGTGAATCAATCAAATGCGTGTAAATTTAGTAAAAAAAGTAATAATTTATTTAAAATTTTGAGAAATTTCAGAGAATTCTAAATCAAAATCCCAATTTGTATAGATACATGATAAATAAAGTGAACAAATTTCAAATGACATAGGAGGAAATGTGATTCAAAATGTAGATGGCGGAAGAAGGACAGTGGCAGAAAAGAACAATTGAGTGAGGCAGCTGGAAAGGAAGTGAAGGACGAGACCCTCAACCAAAGAAACCATAGCCGTAGCCATAAGGATGACCGTAATATCCACCGTAGAAACCTCCATAGGGGTATCCGTATCCCAAACCATATCCTCCTGGACACAAAAACGATTCAGATTTCCCACAAATCTCCCAAAATATCCATACTTTCAAAACTCAAAAAATTCTTGAAATTATTTCCCAACTTCAAAACGTCATATCGTACCATATCCGTAGCCCAATCCATAGCCATAGCCAAGTCCGTAGAAACCACTTGCGTCAGTTTGAAGATCCCCTCCCTTCTTGACCCCAGCGGGCTTCACTCCTTGAGCGACAGTCAAGGCAATCACAGCCAAGAAAGCAATGACAACCTAACAAAATACAAGAATTTTACAAAATATAGCAATCTTTAAAACGCTTGTAAAGTTTACAAAAAACTTACAGCGAGTCTGGCCATTTTAAAATTGAGAGGTAGAGAGTTAAAAACTCGGGAGATTAAAAATTCCTAATGAATTGAAAAGCTGAGAGTGAATTCGACTGACTATTTAAAAGTCAGATGGTTCCTTATATACCAATTTTTTTTATTTGGTTCTCATCCTTGTGCCAACAGGTCCCAGGGGAAGTGGTCCCCCCAAATTTCCTAAACCAGACAATGGGCAAAAGATAATAGGGATATCAAAATTCTCATATTAAATTAACAAGGCAATCTGATAATAGTATTTTGTTATCCATATCCACCATTATAAGCATCAACTTCAATTTTGTGGCCGTTGGTCGTGATCACGGTCACTTGACTCTTGACTTCCGATATTGCGTGCACTCCTTGTGGCAAGTTTTGAGGGGAGTGTGAACTATTAGCCAGTTAGAACTATAAAGCCATATGCCATATGTATGTATGTACATTATATGGTCTTGCACCTAAATACACGCTTTATTGAGACTTATTATTAGTTTTAGTGTTGATACATGCCAACCTCAATTTGAATACAAGACAGCTACCTTCTTTGAACGGTCATGGTTACTGAGGCACGCTGCTCTAATTTATCTCCACCTTTGCCTTTGATGTAGAAATTTCCAAAATGTTAATGACGGTGACAATAAAATTGTAAAAAATGCCACAAAAACTCCGCTGTTCAGATAAATTTTCCCTCTTTTCATATTTTCGTTGTCTAAATTTTCTCCCCTGGCAGATATGTTTTTCCTGGGAAGAATCTTCCCATTTTTACACAGAAATTCGACCCCTGGGTTGTTGAAAATCATTATTTAGAGATACATATTTGCTACTGTTGTGTTTGCTACATTTCATAAAATTTATGTTCTTCTTTAAATTAAATATTCATGCTTGAACGTGAATTGAAATGTTTATTTTAACGTTCAATTTGAGTGAACGTGACTGAACGCAAAATATGATACGAATGAAATGAACTGAATGTGAATGGCATAACCAATAACAATGAGCTGACAATGAGTAAGAGTGAACGCTGCGCGGAAGAAAATAAAATGAACTGAACTGAATTGAACTTCCCCCAAAGTTTTTTGCATGATTTTAAATGACATTTTACTACCTCTTTTCCACATATGCTGGATGAGGATGATGTGTTAGAATGGTTCAAACAGTCAAAACAGCTACTTATATTAGTTGTTAAAGGAGATACTCTTGTAGTGTCAAGCAAATACATTGCAATATTATCATAATCTATTAGTTTGCCGAGTCAAATGTGTTATTAATACAAGGAACTATCCTGATAAGCCTTACTTTGAATTTTTTTTCCTTATTGGAACGACAAATTCTAAATCACAGAAAACATTCTAGGATGCTCAAATGATATGCATAAATGCACGTATTTGATGTATAAATATTTCCAGATATAAACATGCGAAGGAAATGTAAGTATTAAGTTTTGTTCAGCTACCTTTTCCATCAGGTAGAATTCATTTTACTGCTAAATACGATAAAGATTCTTTTACGATTTGATATTTTGCATTATCTTTTATTTTGATCAGTTCTTTCAGGCTGATCTAATCCCAATTTAAATAAATGTTCCCTAATTCCCCAAATGGCGCAACCTTTTCTTCCGAGTTGCTGAAATTCTAATAGTACTTCATTAAGATTTTATGTGTGATATGAGACACAACACAACTACAGAAAATTCGTGGAACATTTGATGCATCTGAATAATTCTTACAAGATGAGAACGTTTACTTTCTATGCCAGATTTAAACGCAAGTTTAGATGAGTATTTCATTTTTACATTGCTATTCCTGATTATCATGTGTAATTCTTGCCATGGATGTTTATCATATTAATAAATTCTTTCTAAATGAGTGCACCTAGTGGATACAAATAGTAACCAGATATTTGAGTACAAGTATATAGGAAAAATAAATTCTGGTCATCAGTTTTTGTACACAAAACAAATGAATAAAATTTTGAGTAAAATCAGGGGTATACATAGATACAAACAAGCAAACCCTAAAAGATATTCAGTGGACAGAAATTGGTGAAATCAAGCATCTGTACCTCAGCACAAAATACTTGACACAGTAAAGAACTTCACTAATTTACGAACTACTTTTTCACGAATTACTTTCATTGCATATATATTTGTCCAGGTACTTTTGTGCAAACAAGTTCACTCACGACATTAAAATTGATATCATAATGCAAACGTTTTTACAGACAGGAGATTTCGCATTAGGTTAATAAAACGGATATCATAGGCTTTCGTCGAATAACAAAATATATGTTTGTGTTTTGCTTTCAACATACGTTTAAGTTTGTACTTTCCTTACAATAAAATAAATAATGGATTTTACATATCAGTTTTGTTTTACAAATGATAGAATTTCCTTAACGGGGATGAGTTTACAGCAAAGTTTTATAAAAACGTGTTTGTGATTCCCCATTATTTTGAGGTGAAAAATAGATTCTCTTTTCCTGTTCATTTCAATAACGGGAAAATCAAGAGTAAATTACCGGGATATAAATAACTAGGAGCTAACCATACTCAATAATATTCACAACTTAATCACTCAAAATGTCACTTACTCAAATTCTTACAGTAGCGCTCTGCTTAACCGGCTTAATAATGCTGGGGCAGACCGAGGAAATCGGACCATCAACAACTGGAGCAGCAATTGACCCGATTACTAATGGTTCACCAGAAGCTGCAACTGAGCCACTGACTGTGGGTTCACCTCAGGCCCCCGCTGAAACAACTCATGCATCAACTGAAACAACTAAGGTCCCCGCTGAAGCAACTCAGGCACCAACTGAAACAACTCAGGCCCCCACTGAAACAACTGAGGCCCTCGCTGAAACAACTCAGGCATCAACTGAAACAACTAAGGTCCCCGCTGAAGCAACTCAGGCACCAACTGAAACAACTCAGGCCCCCAATGAAACAACTGAGGCCCTCGCTGAAACAACTCAGACACCAACTGAAACAACTCAGGCCCCCACTAAAACGACTGAGGCCCTCGCTGAAACAACTCAGGCATCAATTGAAACAACTAAGGTCCCCGCTGAAGCAACTCAGGCACCAACTGAAACAACTCAGGCCCCCACTGAAACAACTGAGGCCCTCGCTGAAACAACTCAGGCACCAACTGAAACAACTCAGGCCCCCACTAAAACGACTGAGGCGCTCGCTGAAACAACTCAGGCACCAACTGAAACAACTGTGGCCCTCACTGAGGCACCCACTGAGACAACTGAGACCATCAAAGAGACCACATCTAAATCCGCCACTGGCTCATTATCAGTAGGTCCATCCTTACCTTCAAACAGTTACCAAACAAGTTTGACTATGAAGAAAAGTCTCTCTACTATGTGCACCCGTAAGTCCGATTTGAATTTTTATGGTTATATACCCCGAGAATAAAGCGCTACAGCTCTATTGACCCTGCTTAATATTTTAAGAATGATATGAATTGGTTCAAGAGTGTATTGACTATTTATGTCATATATTTATGAATCTATGGTTTTATTTTGTGTTCGGGAATTTGCCAAAATCATAGTTTATTTTGTCAAAAATTTGTGCGAACCCATATTTTGTTACACGTTTTTTGAGCTTACATATAACTGAAATCGAAAGTTTACGGTGTAAATGCGGAGGAAATATAGTCGAAAGGCTTCCTGAGAATTGCTATCGTAATAATATTTATAATACTGTACTTATTTTTTTTCGCACGACGATAATGTTGAAATTGTAATGATCTGAGTAGTTGCATCGGGATAGCCAATGATTTGTTTTGCAGGTATGTTTTTGTGTTAAAATTTGTTAAAGTATCAGTGTTTCAAGACGAATAGCATTCCAAGTTAATTACGGTGTATATAATCTTTATTGTACCTGCCGCCATAGGAGACCTGTAGGTCTGAGAAATTCTCATATTTTATGTCCTGGAGAATATCGTCGCTGAAGAGGCAAAATGATCTACATGCTATGGTTCTTGTACAGCATGTAGATCATTTTGTCTCTTCAGCGACGATATGTAACTCCTCCTATTAGTCATCTAGTTTTGAAAACTGCTACCCAAATGCTCCTAAATTTCTAAATTGTTGGATTATTTTCAATACATATATGCATGCGCAAGTATTACATTAATAAGTAGTTGGTGCATTTCTGAACAAAGGACTAAAAGCTACAGTATAGCATATAGTAGTATATAATTTTTACTTTGTAAATACATGCATACCTTTCGCGGGTGCTGCTGTCTTTGAGAAGCAGAAGTACATGATATGCTGGTAATCGTATAAGAGTTTTGAATGACATATTAGTTAATTAGTAAATTTAGTTTATGCTGCTTCTATTTCTGGTTGGTTTATTTACCTGCAATGTAATGTAAACTTGTCATCGCAAACATGAGTAGTGCAGTGTAATAACTTCTATTTACCTTTTCAGAAATGCAGCAGATTCTCACACAACTGACACTTCGCTTTCCTGGACAATACAATACATCAGCCTGTATGTCATTACTAGAGTGTCTCTCTAAATTTATGTCATGTTCAACCATACCAAGCAGTACTACAACAACATCTACTACGACGCCAACTACGACGCCAACTACGACGCCAACTACGACGCCAACTACGACGCCAACTACGACGCCAACTATGACGCCAACTACAACCTCTACGACGGAATCCCCCCCTCCAGTAATCCCTCATGCGGCAATTGGGGATGCAACAAGTCGTATGGAACTAACGCAAGCCGATGGTGCAACGTCTGTAGAACCACTAAAAACGTTGAAGTGGGCGAATATTTTCAGTAATTGGTTCTAGGTTAATTGTGAAGTAAGAAATGGATACTTTCTTAAGGTGATTTCAAACATTGTACTTTCCACATATAACTCTTCTTAATACTCTTATTTTGGAATTAAAAATTGATTGCAAATTATTGGCTGACAGTATATTTTATATAATACGAACTTTCCATTCCTTTAAAAACGTTTCATCAGGCACCAAAATCCAAATGATAAATAAATGGCACAACAGTTTTTAGAAACAAATTTTAAAATTATGGAAATACACTAGTATATATTCTCAATTGATATGCTTTATGGAATCAATAAAAAATATTTTGACATTTATCTGGATGTCGTTTGGATATTTGGATTGATTATTAATCGTACTTTAAGAGTTCTTAAAAGTCGATTAGGATATCTTAGAATTAAATTCATTTCATCCCAAATAACAAAAAGTATACGGTTAATATATTTGCAAAGAGGTATTTCTCATCTGTCTCATTAATTTCAACGTTTCTACATCAATTATACAATTTTCAAACGTCTGCATATTTCAGAAAAATTAGCACTCATTTTGCTGTTTACTTTTTGAAAATGTAGATCGATTTTTACCTGTCCTGCCAGTAATGTACTTTGAATATTTGAGTTTTGGGCACAATTGGGTTAAGCAGACTAGTGGATATGGGAACATACTTACAATTAGCTTACTTACTTTTGTGGGATATAAAAACTCTTCTAAAACTTTACAAAAGAACAATTTGTTTGAAATAGTTAGCAAACGTCAAGTGAAAAATGGCGGACATACCCTACGGGTTACCAAGTTATACTTGATCAAATATAGAAATACATGAAAGGGAATTGGACCCAAGGAGTTCGGGTTGTCGAAATTTTAAATTCGAGTGCAAGTGAGAATGCTGATTTTTTGCTATACCTGAAAATAACTTTGCTCTGCCTGCTGAAGAAATTCCCTGTACTTAATGAGTACACCGTCCTTAAAACAATAAAGTTGCCTTGGATAGCTGCACATTTTTCAGTGTTTGGTAAATTATTGTAAAATTTTTACGTCTCTGTAACTTTATAATTTCAGCAGTTTTCGGCGTGAGGAAAAATTAAGCACTTGCATATTTAGTACAGTGTGCATTTTCAGTGCTTGTTTGTAAATTCCTTTACAGTTATATTATTATATGCTTCGGCAATAAGATTTGTGCATAACGTTATGCGACCAAACAACAAGAGAAGTAGTAAGTCTTTCATGGAACCGTCTTCGTTTGGTTCGTTTATTTAATTAACAACCGCTAAACGTTTGATTTCCCAGCTTGAAAATACCGAATTTCTTCAAATCAAAGGCATAAGCAACGGGACATCCGGAAGAATATGCACGCGTTCTAAATAATATAGATAAAACAACCTATTATTACGTTATTATCACGACGTTATTACGGAAGTCAATACTGAAATTG
Source organism: Allacma fusca (assembly GCA_947179485.1). Classification (NCBI taxonomy): domain Eukaryota; kingdom Metazoa; phylum Arthropoda; class Collembola; order Symphypleona; family Sminthuridae; genus Allacma; species Allacma fusca. Next base: position 25,448,531 of record OX359246.1, read on the forward strand.
TAACTTGTACTAGTGGTCGGATCGGTTCAGTTTGGTTCACACATTTCAGTTTGGTTTGGTTCACAAAGTGAATTGAATCGAAACTGAAATTTTCAGTTCAATTTGCAGCTTATCAGTTCAGTTCAGTTTGGTTTCCTCTGTAAACTGAACTGAACTGAATACAAAATGGTTCACGGCGCCATTGGAACTACAATGGTTGGGTTGGAATATGTATGGAGGAATTAAAATATACTGTCAGCCTCAATTAAAATAAAATTTCGATTATGAAAATAATGATTTATTTATCATAAATGTTTTCAGTAGATTCAAGCGGGTACACTTCATCGCATCCCGCTAATTGTAAGCATCACAATAACCAAGAACTTGACTGAAACAAGATAAAACATAAAAAATAATTTTGTGATTAAAAACGTACCATCGTCTGGGGTATACAATACTTCGTATCCCCGTAAATAATGTGTATTGAACTGGATGGTAAAAACTGTGCAGCTAGGTCAGTAGAATTCTTCAAGAATGGCTACGAAATGGTAACGTGAATGTGCTTTACTATTAGTAAGAGCGATGGTGACGATAAAGATCATGGACATGTGTGCATAGGCTGACCGTTAGTTTTAACAAAATGTATTAATGAAAGTTTGAAACGCCGCGTTGTACTTCTGTTGAACAGTGAGTTTCTGTGAACGAGTAAAAATCAGTTTACGTGTTTCAGTTCAGTTCGGTTCGGTGGCTGAACTGAACCGATTAGTTTGATTTACAGCTTGAACTGAACCGAAATTGCATGAACCAAACTGAACTGAACTGAACTGAACTGAACTGAAAATATTCAGTTTTGAACTGAACCGATCCGACCACTAACTTGTACGACGTCCTGTGTTTTATATATAGTAGAATAAGGAACATATGGTCAGGGAATGGGTACAAATAATCACAGTAAACAGTGGTCGTCATGGGTACAAAATGTTTGTCCCCGTTCCCGTTCCCACTGAATGGGGAGTACCCTTAAGTCTTCCCGTACCCGGACTCGTTCCCGTCATCGTGGGAACAATATTTTAGGTACCTGGTTCACACATGAATTTATTTAAAATGTGTTCCCGGACCCGTTCCTGTTCCCGTACCCAGAAATTGAAAATGTTTTGTACCCGTACCCGTTCCCATAGCTTGTGTTCCCGGTCCCATTCCCGTGTCCAAGTAGTATTGTACTTCCACGACAGGGCTTGATTCGCAAGCCGTTTTTGCTTTTAATTTGTACATTCACACTACTACCTCTCCAAGTAATTATTTAAGCCCTGTGAAGCACAGGGCTTTTACTAGTCTTGAATAATACCCTAAAAACCAGCAAATTTTGAATTCGTAGTCAAAATCCTTCGTGAATAAAATAAGTTACGCCAACTTGAACGCCCTGGTGAAAGCTATCCTTGTTTAACAACACAATTTTGAGTCAAATCTTATTCCGTCTAGAGTGTTAACACGAAATTTTGCGTTCTCCAGGTTTTGTTATGCAATACATTTATAAGTTTTATTCCTAATGAATCCACTCTAAATTTTTGCGAGAAATTTGAACCCAAATTTTAATTTTAGCTCTAACTACTTTCAATATCAACTTAAAATTCAAACTTGAGTGTAATTCACTTGAGGGTAATATATTTACTTGAATTCCTTGACTTATTAGTACTAGTGCTGTCCATGGGAACGGAAATTTGGTACCCATACCTGTTCCTGTACCTATACCCATTTTTTCAGGAACTAAAGCAATAGCCCTGTTCCTGTTCCCATAAAAAGGGGTACCAATTCAAAGTTCCTGGACCTGTTCCTGCAGGAACGGGAATGTTCCTGTTCCTGTTCCCAAAAGTACTTAAACAATAGCAGAAAAATGAAAGTACAACCTACACATTTATGCCCAGGTAACTTAAAACGCTGTAAAAAACCAAATATCAAATCGACTTTATTAAAAAAAGCAGCACACCATCTCCAATACCTTTAGCTACTCGAATTTAAATGATAATTCAGTAATAGTCACTAAATTAATTATCGCAGCGCAAAGTTCAGTAGTAACTGAACGATATGACAAATAGCACCGTCTCTATGATTTGGCGGAACTAATAAGGAAAAGAGCACGCTGGAGTTTTCTGAGCTACAATTTTGGGTTTAAGTTCCAGAGAATTACGTTTTTGCCAAATTTGAGTTTTTGTGTTAAATATTTATTTTTATTATTTATTATCTTGTTAAATAACGACGTTTGAAAGAGTGTCTTATTTGAATTGTCGCGACGTACTTTTAAAATTATATTTTGTTTGTGAGGTATTTTTATATCATAAACCTCATGTAAATACCAGGTAGGTACACGTTTTTTCCTGTTCCCAAACCCGCTTTTGTTCCCATATATCGGGAACAATTTCTATGTTCCCAAACGTTCCTAAAATGTTTTGGGACCAAAATTTTTGTTCCCGTACGCACCCATTCCTGTTCCTGTTCCCAAAAACTTGGGTGTCTCCTGTTCCCATGGACAGCACTAATTAGTACCAGTACGTAATATTCACACATATTCTAAAAAATCATGTAAAAACTATGTACTCATGAAATCCATTAAATGAGACTGTGAATCAATCAAATGCGTGTAAATTTAGTAAAAAAAGTAATAATTTATTTAAAATTTTGAGAAATTTCAGAGAATTCTAAATCAAAATCCCAATTTGTATAGATACATGATAAATAAAGTGAACAAATTTCAAATGACATAGGAGGAAATGTGATTCAAAATGTAGATGGCGGAAGAAGGACAGTGGCAGAAAAGAACAATTGAGTGAGGCAGCTGGAAAGGAAGTGAAGGACGAGACCCTCAACCAAAGAAACCATAGCCGTAGCCATAAGGATGACCGTAATATCCACCGTAGAAACCTCCATAGGGGTATCCGTATCCCAAACCATATCCTCCTGGACACAAAAACGATTCAGATTTCCCACAAATCTCCCAAAATATCCATACTTTCAAAACTCAAAAAATTCTTGAAATTATTTCCCAACTTCAAAACGTCATATCGTACCATATCCGTAGCCCAATCCATAGCCATAGCCAAGTCCGTAGAAACCACTTGCGTCAGTTTGAAGATCCCCTCCCTTCTTGACCCCAGCGGGCTTCACTCCTTGAGCGACAGTCAAGGCAATCACAGCCAAGAAAGCAATGACAACCTAACAAAATACAAGAATTTTACAAAATATAGCAATCTTTAAAACGCTTGTAAAGTTTACAAAAAACTTACAGCGAGTCTGGCCATTTTAAAATTGAGAGGTAGAGAGTTAAAAACTCGGGAGATTAAAAATTCCTAATGAATTGAAAAGCTGAGAGTGAATTCGACTGACTATTTAAAAGTCAGATGGTTCCTTATATACCAATTTTTTTTATTTGGTTCTCATCCTTGTGCCAACAGGTCCCAGGGGAAGTGGTCCCCCCAAATTTCCTAAACCAGACAATGGGCAAAAGATAATAGGGATATCAAAATTCTCATATTAAATTAACAAGGCAATCTGATAATAGTATTTTGTTATCCATATCCACCATTATAAGCATCAACTTCAATTTTGTGGCCGTTGGTCGTGATCACGGTCACTTGACTCTTGACTTCCGATATTGCGTGCACTCCTTGTGGCAAGTTTTGAGGGGAGTGTGAACTATTAGCCAGTTAGAACTATAAAGCCATATGCCATATGTATGTATGTACATTATATGGTCTTGCACCTAAATACACGCTTTATTGAGACTTATTATTAGTTTTAGTGTTGATACATGCCAACCTCAATTTGAATACAAGACAGCTACCTTCTTTGAACGGTCATGGTTACTGAGGCACGCTGCTCTAATTTATCTCCACCTTTGCCTTTGATGTAGAAATTTCCAAAATGTTAATGACGGTGACAATAAAATTGTAAAAAATGCCACAAAAACTCCGCTGTTCAGATAAATTTTCCCTCTTTTCATATTTTCGTTGTCTAAATTTTCTCCCCTGGCAGATATGTTTTTCCTGGGAAGAATCTTCCCATTTTTACACAGAAATTCGACCCCTGGGTTGTTGAAAATCATTATTTAGAGATACATATTTGCTACTGTTGTGTTTGCTACATTTCATAAAATTTATGTTCTTCTTTAAATTAAATATTCATGCTTGAACGTGAATTGAAATGTTTATTTTAACGTTCAATTTGAGTGAACGTGACTGAACGCAAAATATGATACGAATGAAATGAACTGAATGTGAATGGCATAACCAATAACAATGAGCTGACAATGAGTAAGAGTGAACGCTGCGCGGAAGAAAATAAAATGAACTGAACTGAATTGAACTTCCCCCAAAGTTTTTTGCATGATTTTAAATGACATTTTACTACCTCTTTTCCACATATGCTGGATGAGGATGATGTGTTAGAATGGTTCAAACAGTCAAAACAGCTACTTATATTAGTTGTTAAAGGAGATACTCTTGTAGTGTCAAGCAAATACATTGCAATATTATCATAATCTATTAGTTTGCCGAGTCAAATGTGTTATTAATACAAGGAACTATCCTGATAAGCCTTACTTTGAATTTTTTTTCCTTATTGGAACGACAAATTCTAAATCACAGAAAACATTCTAGGATGCTCAAATGATATGCATAAATGCACGTATTTGATGTATAAATATTTCCAGATATAAACATGCGAAGGAAATGTAAGTATTAAGTTTTGTTCAGCTACCTTTTCCATCAGGTAGAATTCATTTTACTGCTAAATACGATAAAGATTCTTTTACGATTTGATATTTTGCATTATCTTTTATTTTGATCAGTTCTTTCAGGCTGATCTAATCCCAATTTAAATAAATGTTCCCTAATTCCCCAAATGGCGCAACCTTTTCTTCCGAGTTGCTGAAATTCTAATAGTACTTCATTAAGATTTTATGTGTGATATGAGACACAACACAACTACAGAAAATTCGTGGAACATTTGATGCATCTGAATAATTCTTACAAGATGAGAACGTTTACTTTCTATGCCAGATTTAAACGCAAGTTTAGATGAGTATTTCATTTTTACATTGCTATTCCTGATTATCATGTGTAATTCTTGCCATGGATGTTTATCATATTAATAAATTCTTTCTAAATGAGTGCACCTAGTGGATACAAATAGTAACCAGATATTTGAGTACAAGTATATAGGAAAAATAAATTCTGGTCATCAGTTTTTGTACACAAAACAAATGAATCAAATTTTGAGTAAAATCAGGGGTATACATAGATACAAACAAGCAAACCCTAAAAGATATTCAGTGGACAGAAATTGGTGAAATCAAGCATCTGTACCTCAGCACAAAATACTTGACACAGTAAAGAACTTCACTAATTTACGAACTACTTTTTCACGAATTACTTTCATTGCATATATATTTGTCCAGGTACTTTTGTGCAAACAAGTTCACTCACGACATTAAAATTGATATCATAATGCAAACGTTTTTACAGACAGGAGATTTCGCATTAGGTTAATAAAACGGATATCATAGGCTTTCGTCGAATAACAAAATATATGTTTGTGTTTTGCTTTCAACATACGTTTAAGTTTGTACTTTCCTTACAATAAAATAAATAATGGATTTTACATATCAGTTTTGTTTTACAAATGATAGAATTTCCTTAACGGGGATGAGTTTACAGCAAAGTTTTATAAAAACGTGTTTGTGATTCCCCATTATTTTGAGGTGAAAAATAGATTCTCTTTTCCTGTTCATTTCAATAACGGGAAAATCAAGAGTAAATTACCGGGATATAAATAACTAGGAGCTAACCATACTCAATAATATTCACAACTTAATCACTCAAAATGTCACTTACTCAAATTCTTACAGTAGCGCTCTGCTTAACCGGCTTAATAATGCTGGGGCAGACCGAGGAAATCGGACCATCAACAACTGGAGCAGCAATTGACCCGATTACTAATGGTTCACCAGAAGCTGCAACTGAGCCACTGACTGTGGGTTCACCTCAGGCCCCCGCTGAAACAACTCATGCATCAACTGAAACAACTAAGGTCCCCGCTGAAGCAACTCAGGCACCAACTGAAACAACTCAGGCCCCCACTGAAACAACTGAGGCCCTCGCTGAAACAACTCAGGCATCAACTGAAACAACTAAGGTCCCCGCTGAAGCAACTCAGGCACCAACTGAAACAACTCAGGCCCCCAATGAAACAACTGAGGCCCTCGCTGAAACAACTCAGACACCAACTGAAACAACTCAGGCCCCCACTAAAACGACTGAGGCCCTCGCTGAAACAACTCAGGCATCAATTGAAACAACTAAGGTCCCCGCTGAAGCAACTCAGGCACCAACTGAAACAACTCAGGCCCCCACTGAAACAACTGAGGCCCTCGCTGAAACAACTCAGGCACCAACTGAAACAACTCAGGCCCCCACTAAAACGACTGAGGCGCTCGCTGAAACAACTCAGGCACCAACTGAAACAACTGTGGCCCTCACTGAGGCACCCACTGAGACAACTGAGACCATCAAAGAGACCACATCTAAATCCGCCACTGGCTCATTATCAGTAGGTCCATCCTTACCTTCAAACAGTTACCAAACAAGTTTGACTATGAAGAAAAGTCTCTCTACTATGTGCACCCGTAAGTCCGATTTGAATTTTTATGGTTATATACCCCGAGAATAAAGCGCTACAGCTCTATTGACCCTGCTTAATATTTTAAGAATGATATGAATTGGTTCAAGAGTGTATTGACTATTTATGTCATATATTTATGAATCTATGGTTTTATTTTGTGTTCGGGAATTTGCCAAAATCATAGTTTATTTTGTCAAAAATTTGTGCGAACCCATATTTTGTTACACGTTTTTTGAGCTTACATATAACTGAAATCGAAAGTTTACGGTGTAAATGCGGAGGAAATATAGTCGAAAGGCTTCCTGAGAATTGCTATCGTAATAATATTTATAATACTGTACTTATTTTTTTTCGCACGACGATAATGTTGAAATTGTAATGATCTGAGTAGTTGCATCGGGATAGCCAATGATTTGTTTTGCAGGTATGTTTTTGTGTTAAAATTTGTTAAAGTATCAGTGTTTCAAGACGAATAGCATTCCAAGTTAATTACGGTGTATATAATCTTTATTGTACCTGCCGCCATAGGAGACCTGTAGGTCTGAGAAATTCTCATATTTTATGTCCTGGAGAATATCGTCGCTGAAGAGGCAAAATGATCTACATGCTATGGTTCTTGTACAGCATGTAGATCATTTTGTCTCTTCAGCGACGATATGTAACTCCTCCTATTAGTCATCTAGTTTTGAAAACTGCTACCCAAATGCTCCTAAATTTCTAAATTGTTGGATTATTTTCAATACATATATGCATGCGCAAGTATTACATTAATAAGTAGTTGGTGCATTTCTGAACAAAGGACTAAAAGCTACAGTATAGCATATAGTAGTATATAATTTTTACTTTGTAAATACATGCATACCTTTCGCGGGTGCTGCTGTCTTTGAGAAGCAGAAGTACATGATATGCTGGTAATCGTATAAGAGTTTTGAATGACATATTAGTTAATTAGTAAATTTAGTTTATGCTGCTTCTATTTCTGGTTGGTTTATTTACCTGCAATGTAATGTAAACTTGTCATCGCAAACATGAGTAGTGCAGTGTAATAACTTCTATTTACCTTTTCAGAAATGCAGCAGATTCTCACACAACTGACACTTCGCTTTCCTGGACAATACAATACATCAGCCTGTATGTCATTACTAGAGTGTCTCTCTAAATTTATGTCATGTTCAACCATACCAAGCAGTACTACAACAACATCTACTACGACGCCAACTACGACGCCAACTACGACGCCAACTACGACGCCAACTACGACGCCAACTACGACGCCAACTATGACGCCAACTACAACCTCTACGACGGAATCCCCCCCTCCAGTAATCCCTCATGCGGCAATTGGGGATGCAACAAGTCGTATGGAACTAACGCAAGCCGATGGTGCAACGTCTGTAGAACCACTAAAAACGTTGAAGTGGGCGAATATTTTCAGTAATTGGTTCTAGGTTAATTGTGAAGTAAGAAATGGATACTTTCTTAAGGTGATTTCAAACATTGTACTTTCCACATATAACTCTTCTTAATACTCTTATTTTGGAATTAAAAATTGATTGCAAATTATTGGCTGACAGTATATTTTATATAATACGAACTTTCCATTCCTTTAAAAACGTTTCATCAGGCACCAAAATCCAAATGATAAATAAATGGCACAACAGTTTTTAGAAACAAATTTTAAAATTATGGAAATACACTAGTATATATTCTCAATTGATATGCTTTATGGAATCAATAAAAAATATTTTGACATTTATCTGGATGTCGTTTGGATATTTGGATTGATTATTAATCGTACTTTAAGAGTTCTTAAAAGTCGATTAGGATATCTTAGAATTAAATTCATTTCATCCCAAATAACAAAAAGTATACGGTTAATATATTTGCAAAGAGGTATTTCTCATCTGTCTCATTAATTTCAACGTTTCTACATCAATTATACAATTTTCAAACGTCTGCATATTTCAGAAAAATTAGCACTCATTTTGCTGTTTACTTTTTGAAAATGTAGATCGATTTTTACCTGTCCTGCCAGTAATGTACTTTGAATATTTGAGTTTTGGGCACAATTGGGTTAAGCAGACTAGTGGATATGGGAACATACTTACAATTAGCTTACTTACTTTTGTGGGATATAAAAACTCTTCTAAAACTTTACAAAAGAACAATTTGTTTGAAATAGTTAGCAAACGTCAAGTGAAAAATGGCGGACATACCCTACGGGTTACCAAGTTATACTTGATCAAATATAGAAATACATGAAAGGGAATTGGACCCAAGGAGTTCGGGTTGTCGAAATTTTAAATTCGAGTGCAAGTGAGAATGCTGATTTTTTGCTATACCTGAAAATAACTTTGCTCTGCCTGCTGAAGAAATTCCCTGTACTTAATGAGTACACCGTCCTTAAAACAATAAAGTTGCCTTGGATAGCTGCACATTTTTCAGTGTTTGGTAAATTATTGTAAAATTTTTACGTCTCTGTAACTTTATAATTTCAGCAGTTTTCGGCGTGAGGAAAAATTAAGCACTTGCATATTTAGTACAGTGTGCATTTTCAGTGCTTGTTTGTAAATTCCTTTACAGTTATATTATTATATGCTTCGGCAATAAGATTTGTGCATAACGTTATGCGACCAAACAACAAGAGAAGTAGTAAGTCTTTCATGGAACCGTCTTCGTTTGGTTCGTTTATTTAATTAACAACCGCTAAACGTTTGATTTCCCAGCTTGAAAATACCGAATTTCTTCAAATCAAAGGCATAAGCAACGGGACATCCGGAAGAATATGCACGCGTTCTAAATAATATAGATAAAACAACCTATTATTACGTTATTATCACGACGTTATTACGGAAGTCAATACTGAAATTGTAACTTGTACTAGTGGTCGGATCGGTTCAGTTTGGTTCACACATTTCAGTTTGGTTTGGTTCACAAAGTGAATTGAATCGAAACTGAAATTTTCAGTTCAATTTGCAGCTTATCAGTTCAGTTCAGTTTGGTTTCCTCTGTAAACTGAACTGAACTGAATACAAAATGGTTCACGGCGCCATTGGAACTACAATGGTTGGGTTGGAATATGTATGGAGGAATTAAAATATACTGTCAGCCTCAATTAATATAAAATTTCGATTATGAAAATAATGATTTATTTATCATAAATGTTTTCAGTAGATTCAAGCGGGTACACTTCATCGCATCCCGCTAATTGTAAGCATCACAATAACCAAGAACTTGACTGAAACAAGATAAAACATAAAAAATAATTTTGTGATTAAAAACGTACCATCGTCTGGGGTATACAATACTTCGTATCCCCGTAAATAATGTGTATTGAACTGGATGGTAAAAACTGTGCAGCTAGGTCAGTAGAATTCTTCAAGAATGGCTACGAAATGGTAACGTGAATGTGCTTTACTATTAGTAAGAGCGATGGTGACGATAAAGATCATGGACATGTGTGCATAGGCTGACCGTTAGTTTTAACAAAATGTATTAATGAAAGTTTGAAACGCCGCGTTGTACTTCTGTTGAACAGTGAGTTTCTGTGAACGAGTAAAAATCAGTTTACGTGTTTCAGTTCAGTTCGGTTCGGTGGCTGAACTGAACCGATTAGTTTGATTTACAGCTTGAACTGAACCGAAATTGCATGAACCAAACTGAACTGAACTGAACTGAACTGAAAATATTCAGTTTTGAACTGAACCGATCCGACCACTAACTTGTACGACGTCCTGTGTTTTATATATAGTAGAATAAGGAACATATGGTCAGGGAATGGGTACAAATAATCACAGTAAACAGTGGTCGTCATGGGTACAAAATGTTTGTCCCCGTTCCCGTTCCCACTGAATGGGGAGTACCCTTAAGTCTTCCCGTACCCGGACTCGTTCCCGTCATCGTGGGAACAATATTTTAGGTACCTGGTTCACACATGAATTTATTTAAAATGTGTTCCCGGACCCGTTCCTGTTCCCGTACCCAGAAATTGAAAATGTTTTGTACCCGTACCCGTTCCCATAGCTTGTGTTCCCGGTCCCATTCCCGTGTCCAAGTAGTATTGTACTTCCACGACAGGGCTTGATTCGCAAGCCGTTTTTGCTTTTAATTTGTACATTCACACTACTACCTCTCCAAGTAATTATTTAAGCCCTGTGAAGCACAGGGCTTTTACTAGTCTTGAATAATACCCTAAAAACCAGCAAATTTTGAATTCGTAGTCAAAATCCTTCGTGAATAAAATAAGTTACGCCAACTTGAACGCCCTGGTGAAAGCTATCCTTGTTTAACAACACAATTTTGAGTCAAATCTTATTCCGTCTAGAGTGTTAACACGAAATTTTGCGTTCTCCAGGTTTTGTTATGCAATACATTTATAAGTTTTATTCCTAATGAATCCACTCTAAATTTTTGCGAGAAATTTGAACCCAAATTTTAATTTTAGCTCTAACTACTTTCAATATCAACTTAAAATTCAAACTTGAGTGTAATTCACTTGAGGGTAATATATTTACTTGAATTCCTTGACTTATTAGTACTAGTGCTGTCCATGGGAACGGAAATTTGGTACCCATACCTGTTCCTGTACCTATACCCATTTTTTCAGGAACTAAAGCAATAGCCCTGTTCCTGTTCCCATAAAAAGGGGTACCAATTCAAAGTTCCTGGACCTGTTCCTGCAGGAACGGGAATGTTCCTGTTCCTGTTCCCAAAAGTACTTAAACAATAGCAGAAAAATGAAAGTACAACCTACACATTTATGCCCAGGTAACTTAAAACGCTGTAAAAAACCAAATATCAAATCGACTTTATTAAAAAAAGCAGCACACCATCTCCAATACCTTTAGCTACTCGAATTTAAATGATAATTCAGTAATAGTCACTAAATTAATTATCGCAGCGCAAAGTTCAGTAGTAACTGAACGATATGACAAATAGCACCGTCTCTATGATTTGGCGGAACTAATAAGGAAAAGAGCACGCTGGAGTTTTCTGAGCTACAATTTTGGGTTTAAGTTCCAGAGAATTACGTTTTTGCCAAATTTGAGTTTTTGTGTTAAATATTTATTTTTATTATTTATTATCTTGTTAAATAACGACGTTTGAAAGAGTGTCTTATTTGAATTGTCGCGACGTACTTTTAAAATTATATTTTGTTTGTGAGGTATTTTTATATCATAAACCTCATGTAAATACCAGGTAGGTACACGTTTTTTCCTGTTCCCAAACCCGCTTTTGTTCCCATATATCGGGAACAATTTCTATGTTCCCAAACGTTCCTAAAATGTTTTGGGACCAAAATTTTTGTTCCCGTACGCACCCATTCCTGTTCCTGTTCCCAAAAACTTGGGTGTCTCCTGTTCCCATGGACAGCACTAATTAGTACCAGTACGTAATATTCACACATATTCTAAAAAATCATGTAAAAACTATGTACTCATGAAATCCATTAAATGAGACTGTGAATCAATCAAATGCGTGTAAATTTAGTAAAAAAAGTAATAATTTATTTAAAATTTTGAGAAATTTCAGAGAATTCTAAATCAAAATCCCAATTTGTATAGATACATGATAAATAAAGTGAACAAATTTCAAATGACATAGGAGGAAATGTGATTCAAAATGTAGATGGCGGAAGAAGGACAGTGGCAGAAAAGAACAATTGAGTGAGGCAGCTGGAAAGGAAGTGAAGGACGAGACCCTCAACCAAAGAAACCATAGCCGTAGCCATAAGGATGACCGTAATATCCACCGTAGAAACCTCCATAGGGGTATCCGTATCCCAAACCATATCCTCCTGGACACAAAAACGATTCAGATTTCCCACAAATCTCCCAAAATATCCATACTTTCAAAACTCAAAAAATTCTTGAAATTATTTCCCAACTTCAAAACGTCATATCGTACCATATCCGTAGCCCAATCCATAGCCATAGCCAAGTCCGTAGAAACCACTTGCGTCAGTTTGAAGATCCCCTCCCTTCTTGACCCCAGCGGGCTTCACTCCTTGAGCGACAGTCAAGGCAATCACAGCCAAGAAAGCAATGACAACCTAACAAAATACAAGAATTTTACAAAATATAGCAATCTTTAAAACGCTTGTAAAGTTTACAAAAAACTTACAGCGAGTCTGGCCATTTTAAAATTGAGAGGTAGAGAGTTAAAAACTCGGGAGATTAAAAATTCCTAATGAATTGAAAAGCTGAGAGTGAATTCGACTGATTATTCAAAAGTCAGATGGTTCCTTATATACCCAATTTTTTTATTTGGTTCTCATCCTCGTGCCAACAGGTCCCAGGGGAAGTGGTCCCCCAAATTTCCTAAACCAGACAATGTGCGAAAGATAAGAAGGATTTCAAAATTTTGCATGTAATCAAGAGGGACTACGAAATCACAACAACAATGTCTGTTGACCAATGTCAGTGCAGTGAGGAATTTTTGGGACGGCCCAATAAAAATTCTCGGTAAATTAAGAAGGTAATCTGATAATAGTATATTGTTAGCCATATCCGCCATTATAAGCATCAACTGCAATTTTGTGGTCGTTGGTCATGATCACGGTCACTTGACTCTTGACTTCCGATATTGCGTGCACTCCTTGTTGCAAGCTTTGAGAGGAATGTGGACTTTTAGCCAGGTAGAGTTTTAGAGCTATATCCCATATGTATGTACATATATGGTCTTCCTCCTAAATACAGTCTTTATTGAAACTTATTGTTAGTTTTAGTTTTTATACACGAAAACCTCAACTTGCATACAAGACCGTTACCTTCTTTAAACGGTCATGGTTCCTGAGGCACGGTGCTCAATTTTATCTCCACCTTTGCTTTTGACGTAGAAATTCCTTAAGTGATAGCGACAGTGACAATTATAAAGAAATGCTACAAAAACTCACGTTTTGCCCCATCAAGTCACAGCATGCATTTCACGTAGTATGTACACTCATATAATTATAACCCCTGCCCTACCAAAACAACAAAACAGATAATAGTTAGAATTTTACGGGGCAAAGTGAGACCTGGAATTAAGTACATACTTACAATTAGTGACTACGTATACAGTATTATATACCGTCAAACAAATAGCTCCCTCAGTGCCCCAAAGATGATTATAATTATTAGGTTTATTGTCCAAACAATTAAACCAACACTCACAAATTATTCAAGGAAACCATGGATGTTTTTTGCATGTGTATTTTAGTATCTGAAGATAATCATAGTTTGTTTACAATGGTAATTCAGGCTATCAGCATGTACTTGAATAATAATTTTTTCCTGACTTTAACCTTTCATCAAATACTTTGTTTTTACATCAAAACCTCCAAATTAGATTATCTTTATAAAATCCACCTCACCCAAGTTTTGACGTCAAAATTAATTGTTTGGACTTAACATCATTTTTAGCTTATCTCTGTGTGGGTTCCCGCGAGGAGTCCTCATGCTTGGAATTGTTAGGAGATAAGAGGCTATAGCAGTTAATTTTTAATTTCATTAAAGACATATCAGCACCTGTCTGGGACCAACCTTCAGCCCTGTATAGGAAGAACAATGAGTGCGGACGTCAAAATGTAGGGAAAATGACACGGAAAGTGACTCGTTGACAGACATTTCCCCCTGGACTATTTACAGCTCATATATGTACATATGTATAGTGACACAGTTATTAGGGTCGAGTGACTTGGACTCTGTGGTAATTAAGCTGACACTTGGTACAAGGAGCCAGTCAAGTGTCTTTTAGTCTTACTGCTCCTTTTTTTTAGCATTGCACAAAAAGTAGTCTTCTCTTGACAAAAATGATTTTGCAATAAAATATTGCAATCGAATTATTTCCATTGCGGCACGTGAATGTATTTACAAATCCACAGTCCCTACACATAAACTGTATAATATTTTACCTGAGAATGCAATCATAAATATTCATTATTCAAATCAGGCCAAAAAATAAATTGATCGTCCAATTTCCGCAAATTCATGTTATTTCTTTAGGATTAGTCAAATCTCGGTGTTCCAAATTTGCATTAGATTATGAAACAATTTTTTTAATAATTAAAGGGACATCATGATTACATACATGCATAAAACCAACTGATGAGAATAATATGAGGACAGGTTTGACTGCAATTGGGGCACTGTGATACACTCGGCAGGAAATTTTTAAACAGCAATAATAATATTCTAACGTGCATTTGCTATGCACAAAATGTATTTTTTTTGTACAGCCTCGGACCTCACATTAATTCCTGGGAACCCCAGTCCCAAATCCAAATGACAGGGAAGGTGTAATGTTGACAGGTATACCGGCCCATGAACAAATTCCCATCAATAATAACCCCTCTGTATGCATGGACTATGTACCTACTAAAACGCTCTATGATATTCAGTTGACATTCCTGACAAGGAACAGCGTTGCTCCTGATGTCCCATTCCGACAGAATGTTCCGGCAAAACTGTCAACGTCAACGCCAACTGCTCCCTCCCAATAAAATCCAAAAATCCGACTCACACACAAATCATATTTGTAATTCAATAATAAATGAATCCCCGATTACCTGTCATTTAGGCTTGGAGCGGAGGCTTTCATAATGGTCTCATTTTCTGACCAATATTTACCCATAAGTATATATAATTATTCCGGACGATGTGACTGCAAATATTATTCCCGTGGACTCAAGTCATTCCAGCAAATACCCTGGGACAGGCAAATATTGAAGGGAAATGGAATGTTGAACTGATTCTATGGACATGGGCATATTGATACGACTCTCTATCTCTCTCTCTCTCTCTCTCTCTCTCTCTGTCCAAAATTATCCCATTTTTTGAGTATCGATTTTATTGATTGGTGCTATTGTGCAATTTGGGTAAATGCATATGGATTCTATTAGGTAAACAATACCCTGTTCCACACGCTCCAGTCCACGTCGGGAACTTCACTTGTCGGGTAAAGAGTTTCTCAATCCTTGCTCATTTCTGCTCCGAGTCAATTGCTATGGAACAGGGTCTTGTTTGGGGCACTGTGAGACGCTTGAAAGTGTTTGTCCGAGCTAGTTTGGAGGAACAAGGCAAATTTATTGCATAAGAGGGCCAATACTCCCAGAAATTGCGAAAATTAACTAAAATAGAAATAAATATGGATAATGAGTTTACCCTCGTCTGCCCTCACAAGGTTCAACTTGAAACCAGCGCTGAGGACGTCCTCCCAGAATTTATTCTCAAGAGAGTTCGGCAGTTTGCTCAAGAAGGAAAAACCACTTGGATTGTAAGTTCGGGTCAAATAAATTAAAATCTCTTATTTTAGACTCAATCTCGCTTTTTAAGAACAAATCTCACATTCCAAATAATGTAAAAGAAAATTCATAAAATTTTATGCGTCAATTGTGAAGTCAGTGTTGTTACAAACTGTATTTTTTTCCAGGAGTTATTCCTAAAATAGAAAGTTAAGTCTGTATTTTTTTCAGACGGATGTCGGAACGGAGGAGACCCAAACTTTCGAGGAATTTGATAAAGAGTCCCAAAATGTGGCCTCAGGGATGTTCCGGAGAGGGATGAGGAAAGGGGACACGGCACTTTATATCACCTCGCACCTGGCCAGGCTCCACACGTTCTTTATGGGTGTCTGGAGAGCCAATGGGATGGTGCGGTCAACGTATCCTGAGGATGATGCTGGTAATGCCAGAAATTTAATTATTAGTATTCTGAAGGAAAAAAATTAAATTACCAAATATAAAATATTTTACGGGCACATTTGTATTTTTCAGACACTTTAGCATTCAGAGTGGAAGAATCCAGAGCTGGATGGATTTTATGTGATGTGAGCATAGCTCAAATGTGCTTGGACGTTGCAGATAGCATGTACTGGGATATTGAAGTGATCGTTGCGGATGGAGAATTCGATGGGTGTACTTCACTCAAGGATTTACTGGAAGATGATGGCAGTGGTAATAATTAGCATTGCATCAAATATCAAGCATACAAAAACCTTTAAAAGTGTATTTAATAGCAATTAGCATTTTTATTTCGTTCCTATCCTTACATTTTGGAACATACGGGATTTTCCATTTGACTTGTCTCAGACTGCCCCGAATTGGAAATTTGTGGAGATGACATTGCGTTGATACTCTGCACCAGTGGAACCACAGGCCGGAGCAAAGGAGCCGCTCATACTCACAAAACAATTTTGAATGCTATTTCCGCCACGATGCTCATGCCATTTCTGGACAGGAAGCCCAATTTGCTCGTGACGAAGGGGACACACATCACTGGGTCATTATTTCCCTTGACAATTATTTCGAGTGGGAAACAAGCTCTGGTGATGTCCACGCTCAGTAAAAATGGTATATTCCGAGCGGTGGATAATTATAAGGTAAATCTTACGTTAGAGACATACGTTACAATACAAGTTACAAATTTTTCACATGTAGCAGGATATTTAAACAAAAATGTATTCGGAACAATTGTTCATAGCCAGGACTGATTTGGGGCTTTCCCACATTTCTCCTACTTTTGGTCCTCGACCCGGACGCTTCAAATTATGATTTCTCGAGGTATGAACCACAATCCTTGAAAATTATTGGTTTTACATTTGTCCTTCGAGAGAAATATAAAATATACGGGAGGATTTTTGTAAGTAAGGGCATTCATCGTTCTCATATGTGCTTTCAGAGATTAGAAAAATTGAGCGTTTTTTTTCCTTGGGATAAATAAGGCAAATATTGTTATGAAATTTAGGTTAAATGTACAATTGTACATAAATATACCATAATTGTATGTTATTCGGATTTGTTACCCCAATTATGCAAGTTTATTTTTTTATTGAATTATTGTTTTAATTCGGTAGTAACATTTACATTGATTTTTCCTGCTGGTTCTAAAATATATGCTCACTTAAATTGAGATAGCTTGGAAATTGCGGCTACAGGGGGCGCTCAGGTCACACCTGCCATGGAGAAGACAATGACACAATTGGAAAACCTCGAGGCTTTTGTGAACGTTTGTTAAAAATTTATTTTTGACATAATCATGTATTTCCAGGTTCTTTAGAATTGGAAGATATCGGTTCTCAAAAATTTTAAATTGTACCGGTGTTTTGGTATTTTAGTGCTATGGACTGACAGAGTGTGTGCCAATTACAGCTGAAATAGATTTTGACAATTCGGACGTGGTCAAGTTGGCGAATGTGCCGCCATTTTGTATTGGAAAGGTTAGCTTTCAAAAAAAGATTAAAGTCAAGATCGTGTTTAAAAGTCGAAATTTATGGGAAATATTGCAAATAATGTGGGCGGGTTCTCAATTCCCTGGAAAAATTCTATGTCAAAGGTTTGCCCAGGTGTGACATTACAAATTCGAGATGTTGACACAGGCGAAGCTTTGGGACCCCGACGTCGTGGCGAGATTTGTTGCAAAAGTCCCAGTCTATTTTCTCACTATATTAATAACATTGAGGTACTGTGGAAATGAATTAAAAGACAAGATCTGGGAGAATTGCTCATAATTTTGAAATTTTCCCTCCAAAAATGATTTTAGGCTACTGACAACGCTTTTACTGATGGATGGTTCCGGACTGGAGATTTGGGATACTATGATGAAGATGACTTTGTTTTCCTGGTGGACCGAATCAAGGAAATTTTCAAATACTGGAATAATCATGTAAGATTGTGTTTAAAATTTTTTCCGATGCAGTATACTTTTTTTTAAGGAGAAGGTCATTTGTTTCAGATTTCACCATCAGAGGTGGAGGACATAATAAATCAGCACCCTGCAGTGGGAGAGGTATGTGTTGTGGGCGTGATGGATCCTGAAGGAGGTGGCTCCGTCCCGAGAGCATACGTGACTCTTCACGATGCGGATTGTGAACCGGGCGAAATTATTAAATTTGCCAATGGTATTTTCTTTGAAGTACTTCCAATAAAGAAAACTAAATCGGAAATTATTGATAATGCACTCTGATTTGTACCGGATTCAGATCGCTTGCCAAACTACAAACATCTTCGAGGCGGTCTCTGCATCGTGGAGGATCTCCCTAAAGGCAAGACGGGAAAGATCCAGCGTAATTTAGTGTCACAGTTGAGTGTCCAGGATGACCATGTGAGCGTTTACCATGTCGAGGATTACGGGGCAACTGAAGCAGAAAACGCGGATATTAATGCTAATAACGGTAAGACATTTTAACGATGAATCGAATCGACCACAATCTAATATTATTCTTGTAACGAACGTCTCTTTAAAACAGACGAGGATACTATCACCGAAGAAAATCCTGAAGAAAATACCGATGTCCTCGCATCGGAGGAAAATCTAGAGTCAAGTGAAGTTGAGGTTGGGGTTGAGAAACCAGAAGACGGTATCATTCCTACATCGGATGATAATCCCGATGCACCTGAGGACACTTCCGGAATCGAAGTCACCGTTGACGCTCCTGATGACACTCCAGAGTCTGGAATTGACGAGGGAATCGAAACTGCTGAAGTTTCCGATGACAGTGCATTAGTTGAATAATAAACTACTCATAAAAATTGTCCGTGTACTTAGAAAATCGACGTGCTAGTATGTAAATTCGATTGGTCTCGGAAACACACTCAAAAACAAAAATAAATTATAAAAAATTCTTGCAAATTTGTTTGCAAACCAGGACGATATCAAATATTTTCCCACACCATCTTTATTAGAAAGCAAATTATTGAGAAATAAATTCCTTCCTCTTTTTTTTCCTATAATCAATTTTTGTAGTCAAATATAATGGTTTTTCTCAAATGGATTTTTCTTCCAACCCTTTGTACCTATTCGTTTAGAGCTGGAATAATAATTGCAATAAAATTATTGAAATTGCCGCAATTTTTAAGCCTGAATTGGTTCCATCACAATAATAAACTCAAGTTCGAAATTATTTCTTTAAGAGAACATACGGAGCCAATGATTACTTGTACTTACGACAATTAACGTACAGCGAACCCTAAGATGAAATTACATGTGTTGTTTACAAAACACAATCAAATGATAGCCATAAAAGTTCCATATTTTTCCTATTGTTACTGTCAAACTCAACAAACTTCACATTACACGAATTCCCATTGTAATGTTAACAACTATAGTCTGAAGCTCGTTGCCAGTCGTTCTTAGGAGTCAAATGGCTCTAATAGAAAAAATTCCTCTCGAGAAGTGAACCTTGGAGGAAATCATGTGAAAAAATTCTGGGTATTTCTTAAAATCCTTTCAATTTTTTAATGTCCCCCCAAAAATTTAAGAATAGGTTTAGTGCACAATTTTTGTGCGGGCTAGTGTGTGCACTATACATGATTGACCTAGTTCTCGTATCCAGCAACAAAATTCTGGGACCCGAATCAGTAAGTCAAACTCTCCGACCTGCTCCAGTACCAGAGAAATTTCTGGGAAGAACTTCAGTGAGACAAATACGTCTTCCTGTGGCTAGCACAGAAAATTCCCAATACGAAGGTCACAATTTGACATTAGAGTCCTTAACAAATTTGACAACAGATGTGGAAGCAATATTTTCCGAAAACATCCCCAGGAATTCGGTACTTCGTCCCGGAGATAACTTCTACAGCGCCCGGAGTAACCAGGAGAATGCAAATCAAGAGCAAGTGACTTCAAGGAGTGCCACGGACGAGCATCACCGAAGAATGAAGCGGATCAAGCGCTCAATCCTCGACGTTTACAGAAACAAAACTGTTGTTAATAAATCCGGTCAAAATCCGAAACAGCTCGAAATGGCTAATAAGTTTAAATTAGCGAAGCAACAAAGGATACAAAAATTGCTAGATGCGAATAAGGGGAAGAATAATCCAATAATAAATAAATTCCTGAATTTTGCACCCTTCTTGAAAGCTACCACAGGGGAAATTATTCCCACAGAGGAGTCAAGTACTTCAAAGTATTTGTTAAGACTCCAATTAAATGATTCAATACTACTTCGAAGGAAAGCCATGGTTTACAAAAGAGGGCAAAACGTGGCTGGAAATCAAAAATCTATTGGGACAAATTCCCAATATACATTTCACGGACTACGAGAGCCAAATGCAACCCTTACAGTTAAAACTAATAATAGCTTTGGACGAAATGCAAATAAGCGCTTAGCTTTCAAGCGCCATCTAGCAGCTCATGAGCGGATACAAAAATTGATAGCATCCGCCCATGGAAGGGATGAGGAAGTTGTGAATAGATTCCTTAAATATAAATTTCTACCCATACCTTTTGACGTATTCAAACATGAGGAGCCTTCAGGTCCCAGAAATACTTCCGGAGTTATTGAGCCTTCAGCAAAAGGATCAAATACAGCCAATGGGAATAAAGCAGTCACACCAGCCTCGTTCGGAAAAGGCGCCATTGGCAGGAAGCCTCAGGGCCAAATTGAGGGTGCGAAAACTACTTCGAAAAAAATTCCGGGCAAAAAGGTCGCTCAGGATGGGCACGACAAAACTAGAAAAAACGATTTGAAACGAAATAATAAAACAAATGGGAAGAAAAAAGGAAGTAGCGTTCCGCCTGCGAGCATTCGAAAGAGTAACAAATCCTTTCAAGATATTGCTTCAGCTCAGAATCTCAGTGCTTATAATATTTCGGGCCAACAAAATAGTTCTGGTGATTCCAGCCAGGAGGTAAAAAAAGGTAGAGGTATAAACCAGATATCTGGTCGTGCGCCGCAGTTCGTAAAGGCTGGACTTGCAATTCTCGAAACAACTGAAAATCCAGGATCAGTAACAACTTCGGCAACCACTGTCTTTCTAAAAGGGACTCCTTCCATGGGAGAGCAATATCGATACTCCGTAGTTACACGAAAGCATGATGAAATTAAGACTACTAAAAGATACCGAAAACATCGCTGGGATTATCAAAACTCTGAAGAGAAGGATTTACAGAAATACGTGATCAGTGAGGATGAAAAGTTGCGGAAAAAACTCAACGGTAGGCAGATCAAAGGGATTCGGTTACATCGGGATCATCCCGACCGTCCGAGTGCGCTCGATGGTCTACATTTTCCGATATGAGTTTGCAGATCATTCACTTTGCAAAGTACTCACGTATGCAAACAATAGTCTCTCCCTGTACAATGATCTCTTTAAGCACCAAAATTTGACTGACTGTAGAATTAAAAGAGATTGTGTGCTGTGATTAGGATATTCCTGAAAATGTAGTAAAATAAGCGGGTATCTTTGTACATGCTAAGATAGTCAATGCGAAGAAGATCCTCTTGAGGCATCCTGAAATCAATAAAAAAAATGTAACGCGAAGTTAAACGATTTTGAAGAATTTCAAAATTATTTTTTTCCCGTCAAACTTTTAGTAAATTTTGCTCAACCCTTGCTTTTGGGATGGACTTTCAATTAGACTGTCGGACAGGTCAATGCATTACATATTTAGAGCATAACTATAGCAGAATACTGGGAAGATTTCGCTTCCGGGTTTAAGTGAGGAAAACATGGAAAGGAGGAGTTCCCATTTTGTTGTGCCTGTCCGCAGGCCATTACAATTTTTGGGGGGCAGTGTGACCAAATTCCTAAATTATTGTTATCATTTTGATGTCTGGTTGTCGCTTGTCCGCCCTCACAATAACTGCCGAGCTAATGTCAAAAAGCAAAAAAAAAAATTTTCAAGGGGCACATTACTTAAAGTGTCATGACTATTAATTTAGGAGAAGATTGGGTCAATCGTTTGACCTCAGGAAATTAAAACAGTTCTTATTTTAATGCATGCGGGTCCGGTAGAGGCACTGTCCGAGGTACAAAGGTCAATGAGCAAAACTTTGATGGATGTTGTTACAACATCGACCGGTAGGAGTCGCTCAAATATCAATTCACACATAGATGACTTTACACTTTAGTGCTAGTCTCCAGATGATTGGTTTATAGAAATAATAGTTGTAAGCCATTTAATGGGGATTGGTTTTAAATTTTACAAGAGGTATCACGATAAAATCAGCGTATACATAATTACTAGATTCCATTCTATTGGACCATCGTTAACATTGCTTTTTGTATTTAGAATTATTATTTAGAAACAACGATTAGAAATTAAAATTTATTTTGTTAGCCAGAAAGCAACTCAATACGGGTACGGTGTGGCTTTCACAACGTAGGATTTCAAAAATAAGGATTCAGAAGCTTGAAAATGATTTATTAGCAGCACAAAAATAATGTGGCTTATATAGAGACATACAAGCAACTATTAAATCTACATGATTATCTTCCAAACGGATTTTGGGATCCTTGTTGGTTATTCGTAGGGAGGAGAGCTACTACTGGTTTGGGCGGAAGTGGTTTCGGGGATCCAAGAATTTTCTGAGGTTCTGGACCGAATGGATTTTGAGATCCTTGTTGGTTATTCGTAGGGAGGAGAGCGACTACTGGTTTAGGAGGAAGAGGTTTTGGTGCTCCAAGAATTTTCTGAGGTTCTGGACCGAATGGGTTTTGGGATCCTTGTTGGTTAGTCGTAGGAGCGAGAGCTACTACTGGCTTTGGAGGAAGAGGTTTTGGTGCTCCAAGAATTTTCTGAGGTTCTGGACCGAATGGGTTTTGGGATCCTGCAGCGTTTCCATTGGAAGGCTGTACCGGTGCAGTGGATGGAGTTTGTTTCCCACCTGAAGATTGTCTCTTATATCTACATAAACAAGAAACGTTTTAAATGTTTTGATCAATATTAAATCCGTAATCCGTTGCAAGAAGTAGCAATATTTTTGTATATTTAGCAATACAAGCCTCTGCGACTTCCTTTATGTTAGACAACCTTATCATGCTTCCTTCACATATTCCCAGAAAGATTGCCACACCCAGCAAGACTAGAATCCTATTGAACTGCATCTTCAAAATCACCACCATTAGACGCTTGTCGTGGATACCAACAACGTTGTAGACAAGTCTCCCTAGAAATACTGGCTGTGCGATGATATCTTTCTTATGCAATTGAATTTCTATGATTTCGCATAAGACTGGCATCCTGATATCTATCGTATTTGAACAAGTGTTCTGCGGTAAATGTTTTAACAGGATCATCAAATATAATCAGAATGAGACATTTCGGAAAGAATGGAAATCTGGACAAGCTACAATGTAACGCATACATTCACATGCCTTTTTATAAACTGTCAACAGTTCTAGAAATTCATTTTGCATCTGTTCACCTCAAGGGTAAATTATTTTGGAGTTGCCTCATATAAGTATACATTCCTATATAATTACGTTTATTTTATATCCTTGCATATACAATATAACATCCGTGCGTTTTGACAAGAAAAAAAACATAGTTTAACAGTACATTGCGTTTAAACAAGTTCTCTTTGAGGATACCTTATACTCGGTCGTAATTATAAGTAGTTATTTTTCAAAAACTAAATTTTAATAATTACTCCTACACCATAAGCGTAGTTTTTCCATAGTGTATAGATTGTAATAGTGTACTCACTCTCTGCATAAGCTCAGCACAATTTGAAGCTTGTTGGCTTAACATTCCGCATACAGCGCTTCAGGCGTCTTTCGCTTGGATTTCAGTTCTCAACATGTTCTTTATTACGAGTCCTGGAGTTTTTAAGATTAAAATGTGTAATTAAGTTTTTAAATAAACTAAAATGGTGTCGTGTTTTGTTGTGGGATGTTCTTCGGGTTATAACGGAATAAAAACACATCTCTGTAGAGTACCAAAATAAGCTGATAAGTGGCTTAAAATATCCCCAAAAGAGAAACTCCTTTCGACTTCAAAAAGTCCCGTGTTATTTACATTTCGAGGAATCCAGCATAATTAAAAGTGAGTTTATTGAAATAAACGGAGAATTTGGAATAACTGGAAAAATCAAATCAAAGAAGACAAGACCGGGGAAAGCGTCAACATTATTCACAAAGTATCATTATTAATATACACATACATATACATACATACATATACACATACATATACACATATACATATATATATATATATATATTTATATGTTAAAATTAAGTTATGCAACGTTAATTTTGAAAGCAATTTCAGTTTAATTGTTTAACGGTTTCAACAGGTAGTACACCCTGCTGATTATAACAACTGATTATTACATAAATAAGGTTTGTGTTTAGCAGTCCCCAATGAACAGCAAGAGTAATGATTGTGTTTATGTTACAGTTTGCTGGAAATTCGGTTAATTTTAATTTATATTCCAAGTTATATGATTTTGACTGCACCTTGGGAAGTTTGAGATTAGCACCAAAGAAAACTCAAAGTCACATAAATCCTTCTCCGTTCCAAAAGATTGTTGTTTACTATGCTACTCAGGTAAACACATTTCTAGCTACGATGCTACGAAACAGTATATTGTATTATTCACGAAGATTTAAGTTTGTGTTTTATGTATTAATACGCCTTACGTATCGAAATCAACATATTTTGTTTGTAGCTATTCAGCCTCACTGTTGCAGATCCAATTTTGATCTGCAGAACTCGGGGAATTCTTGGATTTGAAGACTCGTATTCGACTGAAAAGTTCACACGCGAAATTAACGACCTCTTTAAATACAAACCGAATTAGCACTGCAATTTTCAATATGGAATCTGAAAAGGTTGATGTAAGTAAACGCTTAGTGATTTGGTTATACTTTAAGCATATTTAAAGACGTACATCAAATTGAGCCTTTGTTGATGCTATTTTTCTTGTAAACAGACTACGTCGATTTTCTACAATTTTAAAGGATCCCAGCAACACTTTTGCTAGCGCTGTTACGCTGGAGTCCATGCGAGTGACTGCAAAGCGTGCTTGAAATAGTAGAGTATTTACTTTCACTTCGGTTTGCTTTTATCCTTACAAATTCAATCAGGACTGCTTGGAGGTGCTTTTATAAGTGTTATGTTAGTTAAATAGTTATGTATTTTACAGTGTTACAATAGCCCGTGTTGTGTGTACATTTCAGAAATTCTTTGGTATCACCCGCTTAATGAGAGGATTTGATGATCATCCTACCATCCTGAACTTCATTCAACTTTTCGGTCTAATGTGTATTTATATTCCAACTCGCGTAAATATCTCTGGCAATATCTCACAAGGGCAAAAGATGTCTGAAACAATTTTTCAATTTTCAGCTATGCTGAAAAAACAGTCAAAGTTGGTTTCTGGGGTGAATAGAACTCGGAGAATATTGTTATTCATTTCTAGTGGCACAAGTTTCTGTTAGTCTTTATGTATGTACATTTGTATGCATGCATGCTGAGTATTTGTATGAAGTATGTTCATCCTTGGAAATCACACCTGAGAAAAAATAAACAATTCTATGCAAAATTTTATTAAAACATCTGATATTTGTATGTTTTTAGTAGCTTTCAAATGTGTCATTACTGTAAAGCTAGCGAAAAACGCTCGCAGCGCCACTCTGAGAAAGTTAAGTGGCGAGTCCCACCATTGCATATGCTAGTGACTTCACTATTGAAATCTATACACTATGGTTTTTCCTTCCAATGTCGCAGAATTTAGTGCAGCTCTGCCTGTGGGCGTCATTAAAGCAGGAGCGTACTTTATTTCTGTTTTTACGTCTGCGCATAGAATTTATATGGTCTGTTTACACAACGTTGCTCAGCTCTGGTGTTCCATGGAAATAAATACTTAACTAGAGGGAAAGAAGTTAATGATCTTCGCATCGGAAAATCCAAAACGTTAAAAGGACACTAATACTCTCGAAATCAGAAAACCTCCAATTAATTTAATGTGATTGGAAATAGCACACAATTATGAAATTTTCTAAAGTTTTATGGAGATTTTGAGATCAATTTAATTTACTTTGTTGAATGTTTGCGGTGAGAAATATTGATTTGCATAGTGTAGAAATTAACTGCACGTGGTTCCATTGGGAATATGTTAATTTGACAGGGATGAAAATCAATTATTTGAACAAGCACATACGCTGATTCCATTTTACAAGTGACTAAGTTCAGAGGTTATATGAAAAAGTTTTGCAAAATATAGCAGATGTTTCTTTTAATTGAGTGACTGGTTAGAAAATGTTACTGCCTTTATTTGTCAAATAAATTGAGCACTTTTTTTCTGAGGTTTCCAACGGTAAACAGTTCAAAATACCAGAACAAGGGAGTAATCTATTTGGCTTATTTTTGAATTAGCTTTCCTTCTTTTATCAAGAAATAATGAAAAGCTGCTTTGGTTTTATCCAGACACGTTGAAATTTGAGAACTGTTGAAGAATCATTACTTTTTTGTTGTACGCTTTTTGACGGAACCGTACATATTTAGCTCAAGCTTTTGCCAACAGTTTGAACTTGAAAACAACTTGAAACTTATGCTTGAACTATAATATAACTTCAAACTTCAGCGTACTCTCAAAGATATCATCTTCATTGAATATATAAAACCACTGTAGATTTGAGGCCTTCCATTAGTACACTTATGTAGCTTAGACAAAAATAATTTTCAATATAAAGTTATGCAAAAAATTGTATATGCTTCGAAAGTAAACATTACACAAGACATGCATTGATGCAGAACAAAGGCGCATTATCGTAGTAAAATTTTAGTGCCGACAGTTTTTCAAACTATTTTAATAATTTCAACCTAAAATCCATAAGGAAATCAATAGCCCGTAAATGAGGAGAAACCTATGCTTACTACAAGACAGTGAGCCTGTGGCAACTTTGCAAATTTAGAGAGTTCAGTTATTTATAAACATTTACAGCGTGATTCCAAAAATTTATAGGTAAACACAAACACGTTCGCACTGATCAGTAGGCTGGGTTCTAGCTAGTGCAGGAGTTGCTACTGGTGTTTTGGATTTGCACTGGATGAAACATTTTGGTTCTTCATCCTTTGGAGCATCATCCTGTGCGGCATCATCCTGTGCGGCATCATCCTGTGCGGCATCATCCTGTGCGGCATCATCCTGTGCAGCATCATCCTGTGCAGCATCATCCTGTGCGGCATCATCCTGTGCGGCATCATCCTGTGCAGCATCATCCTGTGCGGCATCATCCTGTACGGCATCATCCTGTGCGGCATCATCCTTTGGAGCATCATCCTGTGGTTGTTGTTGGTCATCTTGCTTCTGTTGAGAATCATCTTGTTTCTGACTGTCATCTTCAGGAGCAGGTGGTGGAACCGTTGTTGTTGTGGTGGTAGTTGTTGTAGTTGTTGTTGTAGTCGGCGCTGTAGTTGTTGTGGTAGGCTTAGTAGTTGTTGTTGTAGTCGGCGCTGTAGTTGTTGTTGTAGTCGGCGCTGTAGTTGTTGTGGTAGGCTTAGTAGTTGTTGTAGTTGTGGTTGGTTTAGTAGTTGTTGTAGTTGTGGTAGGCTTAGTAGTTGTTGTAGTCGTTGTAGTTGTGGTTGGCTTAGTAGTTGTTGTAGTTGTGGTTGGCTTAGTAGTTGTTGTGGTTGGCTTAGTAGTTGTTGTAGTTGTGGTTGGCTTAGTAGTTGTTGTGGTTGGCTTAGTAGTTGTTGTAGTAGGCTTAGTAGTTGTTGTGGTAGGCTTAGTAGTTGTTGTCGTTGGTTTCGTTGTAGGTACAGTTGGTTTCGGGGTAGCTACAGTTGGCTTCTTGGTAGTTGTAGTTGTAGTTGGAGCTGGTGTAGGGGTGATTGGCTCACCTCCGGGTCTCTTATATCTGAAAGATTATTAAAATACTCATTATAGTTTCTCCTCTTATAAGTTACTATTAAAGTCACGAGTTTTTTAATAAAATCAACAAACTAAAATACACTTACGCTCTCTCAACCCGCCAAATGCTACCATCACAAGCTCCAAGGAAAGCTGCAAGGCAAACAATGATTACAATCCTGCTTGAATGCATCTTCAGACCTGATACAACGAATGTGCCTGTAAATTTCTGGAATGAACCAAACTGTGAGCGTTGGACGAGACCAGGGTTGCTTTTATACAAAAATTTCTTTAATTATTATTTTAATATTCGCCAAACTTTTAACCGATTCTCAATATTTTATCCTATGAGTTCTTCCACAACGTCAATCATATCCTCCAACTGCGTCATTCATTGTAGAATCCAACGTTTCTAAACAAAACCTTATTCAGTACTGTGTTTAACAGCAACTAATGCAAATTGAAAGAACCACCTGAGTCCACCAAAAACATTTTGTTCTGCTGCAACAATGTTTGAACAAGAACAAAACCCGCACTTGTTGCTCTTATTTCCAATTATCAAGTATTTTAATTCTAAAAAGTTTTCATACTCTCACAAAGATCAATAAAATTACAACAGGATCTTGTATCGAATTCAGAAATGTAATTTGTACAGGCTACCTCGTAGGTTCCAGAATCCGTTTGTTAGAAGCTTCAATTCAGCTAAATCCAAGGTTATTCCAATATCCGTCATGTATTGCATATTGCATTACGATGGGAAATATTTCTTTGAACTATTTTCTATTAATCTCTTATTCTATACAATTATTTCATTTTAAAGATTAATCCATGTGATGCTGGAAACGAATGACACATTACGACCATTTAAGATGCTCACAAATCGATATCCTGGAAAGAGTCATAGATGTTATGTGGCGGTGAAGTGCAGGTTGCAATTTTTTAGAAAATTTTTGAAGTGCAATATAAATAACCACTTAACAGCAAAGTGTGCTCTCTTTAATAGCAAAAGAGGCAAATTTTGACACGAAAAAAATTACATGCTCTTGCATAAAAAAATAACATCATTGTAAACAGGATTGTGTGACTATAATTCTGCCAATAAAAGTGACTCTTACAAGCGCCGGCCTTACAGTTTGATTAAAATCTGAACACATTTTTCAACTCCACATATTTATATGAACAGTTGGTGTCCCATTTTTATTGCAGTAAAATGTTTCCACGTGTAATGTTTTTTTTACTATTGAGTCTTCTTTTTCAACTTTTTGTTTTTAGAACTTCCCAAGACTAATCTCAGGAATGCTCGAAGAGCCAAAGCTATGATGACCGCAGCCAATGCCAGGATTCCAATGAAGAATGAAATCACATCAAGGGAGTAGTACTGGATGAAACTTAGATCTCTTCCGACAGACCTCAAATGAGTGGCTCCTTGATATCGAAGAACGTACTCGACCCAATACACAGCCCTGTCTAACGGACTCTCCAACTGGTCTCGGTATAACTGAGCAGCAAAATTTGCCTTCTGGCGATACCTTTAAAAAAAATTTGTTAATTAAAAATACATTTACCACGTCATGACACCAGGTTACACCAGGCGCGGATCTTTAAAAATTAAAACTTACTCCGCCTTATACAAAACATCCTCGATAGCTTTCGAAAGCTTCTCTTCGGACAACTCCTGATAGCTGAGAGAAACTGCGTAACCCTTCAAAGCTGCCTGCTCAATGTTCCATTGCTGCTCTCCGAACATCGGGATCCCAACCATTGGGACGCCTGCGTAGAGTGACTCCGAAGTGCTCCCATGACCCCCATGTGTTATGAAGAGCCGCGTGTTGTGATGTAGGAGGATATCCTGTTGGGGGAGCCACTTGCTGAGCATTACATTTTTGGGCATGTTAGTTGGAACGTTATCATCCTCCCATTTCCAAATGATCCGCTGTTTCAGCTTGGAAAACACGTTGATAAAAATCTCACGAGTTTTCAAAGGCATGGCGCTCACTTTCAAAATGGATCCAAAGGAGAGCAAAATTATCCCATCGTTGCCAGCTCCATCGCAGAAAGCTTGTAGGTCCTGGAATATGATAATAAATAAATTATACTCGTTGATTTAAAATTAATCGTGTCTTTGCATAAAATTGCCTTAAAATGTCAATTCAAAAATTGAATTTTTGTGACCTCAAATCTTGATTTCAGGTTACGAATTGTGAAATGCTCAGTTACCTTTGGCAAAGGCTCTGCATCCCGCAAGTACAGACCGCCAACTTCAATAATATCCGGTGTGAGGGGCCTCGGGGGCACAAAATTAATATTGCTGTTGACAAGGGCTAGACTTGCATTTTTCTCGATGTCCTTAATAGACGGTAAATTCGGGTTCCCCAAACCCTCCCGATACACCTTCTCCATGCCGGGCTCGTAATAGTAAGTCTTGACAACGTGATAAAATACAGTCCCGAAAAAGTTCCCCACCCTCTCAAAAAAGGTCATGTTGTCCGGGAAGTTGTAGTACATCATCGGGACGAAGCTGGGGAGGGAGGGAGACCCCATACTGGAAGATACCCAAGGCATGATAGCCATTTGATTGTACAAAATCACAGAAGTATTCAATTCATGGATGAGACCATAAGCGCAGTCGTTCCACAATGGAGGGAATATAATCAAATCAAACTTCTCCTTCCGGAGTTTCTGAATTGCCTCCATTTTGTAAGACGCCTTACAAGCCTCCTCCCACATTGAGTAGTAAGTCATGAAGGGGACGTTAAAATGAGACCAGAACTTGCTCGTCGTTTCCTTGGCCTTGTAAGTCTTGGGAGAGATCCCTTTGAGCATGATGTCCGAGTCGTAGGTGTAAATCCTCCGGACATTTTTCACTTCTTTAGAACTTTTAATGGAATTTGCAATTGTGACCTCATGACCCCGCTCCGCTAGTTCCAGTAGCAGCGCCTCGTAGGTCAAGTAGTGGCTCTTCGTGGATACAAAACTCACTGACAGAATTTTAGCCCCTAATGCCAGGTCAAAATTTGTGGCGACAATTATTGCTGTCGTTAAAAACAGTGTTAATATTTTGACCATTTTTGGAAATTATTTCAAGATCGCATTTCCCACAATTTTTAAGACTCTATGCAGTTTCCACTCTCAATAGGTTATGGACATTAGGCTGGAAAAAATTGAGGATATATCTTCCCCAATTTTATCTCAAGTGTTTACTGCTCGTCGAGTGATAACTATACCGAAGTTGTTTGACATTGAAAATAATATAAGAAGTTTCTGCGTGTAGCAGATTTGATTCAATGATGCTTTCAGTAATTACATATCTACGTACATATATTTTCACTGGAGTATTTTCTAACATCCAGTGTGACAGACAGGCTGCGTGTATCTACTGGCTTCAATATGTAAACCCAAAAGTTCTTATATGGGACAGAAGGACTCTTAGCGTTTTTACTGTAGTAATACCGAGCTGGGTTTGGATAAATTGGATACATATAATATCCTTGAGCTAGGAAAAAAATTTAATTGAGATGATAGCGTGAAGTTCAATCATCTCATTCATCTCTATCTCTCTTCTAAAGCTTCGTCTATACATATGTACATACGTAACGTTGCATAAAAGGTAAAATGTGAAGTCATAGGATCAGTCCAAGTGTCTATAGTCCACGCGACTGTAAGATTTTAATTGCATCTCAGTGTGCCCCAATATTATTTTTTCCTCTTATGAAAACATTGTAAGAGCGTATTTACTGCTTTTGTCATTTAACGGGGAATTTTTCCAAGAATTTTTTACTAATTCAATTTTGACGTGCTATTAGAATTTACAGAAAAAATTAATGTATACGATTTTTTTTAAATTGTAACGGTACAATCATAACTTGAGATTTACTTCCGAACGAAAATTCTCCAGGATCCACACTCATACCTCAAGGACAGCAAAGCACATTAACAAAACGGTAATTGCAAGTACTTCGGTCCACGAACGTTCGACGGACATTAGCTGGACAAACATAATTTGTCAGATGGACTTCCGACTGACACCCTGTCCACCAACAGCCTCCTCCAAATCCTGGAAAAGCTATTCCCAAAAATGCAGAGTTAGAAAATAAGTTACAAATTTTAGATGTAATTTTAAATACAATAAATTCTTACCCGCTCCATTTACACTCGCGAGCAGTAAAGCTACAGCTATTAAGCTCAAAAGCAGGAATTTCATTTTGACAGTTTTAAAGGTAACTTCCAAAGAACAAAGTGGGTAAAGTTTGTATTTTCAGAAAAAAATTATTTAAACTATGAAGTTTCAGGATCCTGCTAAAATATATCACAAACTGGAAACGAGTAGTGGAAGTAGACTGAATATTTTTGACTTTTGCATAAAACTTAAATAGACAGGAATGTCTAATGCATCTTGTAATTTGCATGTATAATCCATTTGAGGCACAGATCCCAGATCCATTTTAAAATTCAATGTCGACCTTTTGACATTGATTTGTGCAATTTCTTTTGGAGGTTTTCAATCAGCTGGTATGTTCTTTGCTTGAGCCTGAATCCGACAAATATATGGGAGGATATTTACAATGCTGTTTATATTATGGCCCCAGATGTGGCTGTAAACAAGGCGTCATCAACTTCGCTCAGGAACTATTGACAAGCGGAACAAATGCGGCAGATTGATTTCGCTAAAATCTGTAGTTCCGTATTGTGTAATGACTATTCTATTCATTTTAATTGTGTATGTAATGGCTACAAGTTTTACGTCGTGGCAATTCCCAGGAATTATAGAGATATCCATGGACGTAATAATTACAGATGCACATTTGCATGTTCAATGTACTCTTGTTATGAAGGACTTTTTGAGTTTGTTTTTTGACTTGTGTAACTTACACTGCTTTTAGTTATAAATCACCTGGGTTTAATATAGGGCATTATTTCATTATAATGGCATTATAATAGTTCAAAATTGTTCAGTTTGGTGGTATTTAATGGTACTTTATAAAATAAGTTTTATATGTACGAACGTAGTGTTACTATTTTTGTGCAAAGAAAAGTAAACTTTTTCGGGCAAATATACCGATCGTACACTCACGATGATTTACACGGACACCATCCCATTCCTTCCTGGCCGTACAGTATCTTCAAACCTATTCAAAAAAATTCATATTAAATTCATAAGGCAACAAAAGTAAATAAATTTTCCATCCCCGTTCAATACGAGCCAATTGCAATATTTTAAACAAATTTCAAAATTTTAACATGTTTAAACATTTATGCACAATAACAACATGGAGTTTACAATATTTTGTTTTGAAACTTTACAACAACACTTTGCAAAATATTTTCGAGTAATTGTTTCTTTAGTAATAATTATTATTATTACCTCCAGCAATAAATAAAGGATTACAGTGCACAAAACAAGGATTCATGAAGGTTATCATGTTACCCTCTGAGTCATGGGTGCAAGTCAAAGCTCCAGGTTTATCAGCGTTCTGCGTTCAGAGGTCGTTCAATTTGGGGTATTGTTATTTTAATTATGCATTTTATTTCACTAGAACCAGGAGGCGCAAGGCAGTCAACACGATTGAATATTTCGGAGCACTTAACCCCGCAAGGGCCGCAATGCAACACAAGAACATCTATAACAAAATAAAATCTTATGTAAATATTTAATTTAAATTATTCGAATTTTTATGCTAGTCACAAATAAAATTACTATGTAAGCATTGCTGGCATTGCAAATCGCACTGGTTTAAAATAGTCGTAAAATATCCGGTGTTGGGATCAAAAACACAGATGGGGTTGTAGAGTGGTAAGTTATCCTCGCAAGATTTGCAGGGACAGTTTTCTGGGCAGGATGAATTCCCAGTTGTTGTAACACCTGAAAGTAATTAAGTTATTTTAGTTTAAATAATTTCTGCTTCTAATTGTTTTTGGTTATTAATTAATCAATTTATTTTTATTTGTAATTTTTATAGTAGTGTACGAGACAGCTGACTTTTATTAAAAATTCGATTGTAAGCCTCCATCCAGCACTTATTTAAAAACCGGTCACCCGTAGAGGCACAAATGCCCAAATGCTTTTCATATTTAGGATATTCTTCCAAATTTTCGTCAAGGTTTGCAAGTGAACAGTCACAATCAGAACCGTTAAAGATTTCAAATCCATTGATCAGTGTGCTTGAAATTAGATAAATGAATAACAAACTTATTATGAACATATTTAAATTCAAATGAACCTATAACCAAATTACAAAATACTGACATGTGTCTCTTGGGGCACTGCGAATACTCGTGAGACCCGCAATTATGCCCACAAATTGAATAAAATTTTTAGTAGAACTCCGGAGTTTTCAATTGTACTAAATCCTTCCTGCAAACATTGTACCTGCGTTGTGCTTACACGTGTTGCAGGAGATGCATTTGTCATTTACTATAGTCCTGAATATTCCGTCTGTTGCATATTTAGTAATAATGTGCAAATACATGCAACGTAATGTAATGGGCCTGCCATGTTGTACTGTCCGTAATAATAACGGTCTATTTTAAACGCTTCAATTGTTGGTTCGCAGTATTTATATTGAGACACAGCCATAATTATATCTGCAGTGCAGCCTTTACGAGCGAATCTAGTAACCTACATATAATCATAAACAAGTATGTTTTTGAAGTTAAAAACGTTTCGTTGGTTTGTGTCAAAATGCTGATGTACAAGGACATTTTTAAACATTTTATTTGAACAAAAGAACCCCACAAAAGAATACACAAAGCCTATGTCTATATAACTGACAGAGCAAGGTTGGGGAAGTCAGCTCAGTAGAAAAAGTGAACACAGTGATTTCTGGTACTGTCATGTTTTCGTAGAAGACCAGCGATTCCAAATGCGCTGCTTGTTACAGCTTTTTTGGGGAATCAGTTGTACTTTTCCTCGTGGAAAAATTTAAAAACATGGAAAAATTTAGCAGTAAAACTTCCTAAATTTTTCAGGTTTTATTTCGTTACAGATATGTATCTACTCTCCTGTTTCCTGAATTTTAATAATAAATAATTCTGATCATCGACGTTGCGGTTATGTAAATATTGTTCTGAAGTCGTAGTATATATTTTTAGTTACATCCAATCAGGGCTGGGTTTTTTTTTTTGTTTTTTTTCAAAAAAAACAAACAACCAGGTTTTTTTGGTTTAAACAAATTTTCAATCCAAAACATTCATTAATATGCAAAAACATGTGAATTTGAACATATTTACTTATTTCCCAAACTCAGTAAGTATCACAAAGCATTAAATATTTAATAATTTAGATATAATTTTAACGATAACTTTGCAGCATAAAGACAAGTTTGGCATTTTTAATTTTACAAACGATTCCGAATTTCTAAATGTACAAGACTAAAAGCTAATAGCATTATTTACTTCACTAAAGTTTAACTACACAATATCACAGTAACTGCACAAGTTTTGTGCACGACGAAATATAAGCATTTTGGAATGAAAATATTAAAATTTGAGGTGTTTGGTTTAAACCAAACCAACCCTGCATCCAATGCTTTTTCTGTCATGTAGATAACCAGTAGTTTTATTTCTTTAATTGAAACTGTAGGAATTAAACATTTTACTTAAAAACCCACCCCTAAATGAATAATGAATGGGTGTAGGAATCCAGTTGGTGTTTGAAGACATTTATACCTTTTTAATGAGGCCAATAAATAGACACATGAAATTCTAACAACATCGAATTTGAAAGGGCAATTATGTGAAGCTGCGCTAGATCCCACGAAGCGCATAATAGCTTTTATAACTATATAACATATATGAATACATTTATAGAAGTAAATGATTTAAACAATTTTTAAACGGCAAATTTAAAGCTTTTGTAATTATGTATAAATATTATTGTACTCAAAATCTCTTGAGGCTTCCAAGTATTTGAACGACAGCGGAAATATCTTCAAAACCCTAATCGTCGACGCACCTCAGCTTGAGACAGCCAATTGTAAAGGGGTAAATGTACGGACATTCTTCCCACCAGCATTTTGTATAGCTTTGAATAACCGGTACTGAATTAACTGTATTCCCCCCCCAAAAAAAAAACAAATAAAGGTATAAAATATATCATAGATTTAAAATAAAATAAAATTTTCAGTTCAATAAATTCTTACCCGGTCCTCCAAGAGCCGTACCCCACTATCTCAAAACGGCAGCTACTAACCCCAAAAGCAACAATTTCATTTTGACAATTTGACACTCACGCCCAGGAAATAAATGACAAGATTTTGTTTTTTTTCGAAAATATACAGTTTGACAATAATGACGCCCCAGACTTTTGCTTATGAATACCACAAACTCAGCACAGTGCAAATATAGACTGAACATTTTTGTGATTTTTGAACGAAAGTTAAATACAACTCTAATTGCGTATCTTGTAATTTCCATGTAATATTATCCTGGTTTAATTCAAAGCTCAGATGAATTTTAAAATTCAGTGTTGATGTTTGGGAATGAATGTATTAATTCCATTTGTAATTTTCAGTTGGAATTTTTTGTTTATTTCTACTAATGTCATTAAATTTGAGAGGTTATTTACATTGATATCTACTATATTCCAGATGTGGATGTCAACAAGGCACCATCATCCTTATTCCGAGGCTGTTGACAACTTGGACAAATGCAACAAATTGTTTCGATTAAAATTTGTAGTCTCATTGCGTAGTAACTCTTTTATTGCATTTCATGTAATCATGTACATACATAGGTTAACGCTAGAAATTTGATGTCCAGAAAAATCCCACAATACGAATTGGAGATTGAAGTATGTAACAGAATTTCCTGCGTAGTTTGTTTTTTTAAAATGTATAATTTATACTTTTATTTAAATTTTACCTATCGTTAAAATATATTATGATTCCAGCCCGGAAATAATATTTAGATTAATTTTTTATTGCGCGTATAGTAAGTATGTAGACTATTGTACACAGAAGGAAATTATGATGATGGATTGTCCCCCCTCCATTTTGACTCTAATGATGGCAGCAGTAGACGTTGACAGTGTCGCCCCCACACGGAATCGTCTTCCTTGGAGTTACCAGAGCTGGACAAACCCAAAAATGCTTGCTTGACTGGCAGCCCGTCCACCAACATTCTATGAATTCAAAACAATATTTAATTAAACAAGTGGAAACATATTGTAGGTAAATATTGAATATTTATATAAAAATTCCAATTAAAAAAATTTATAACTAATAAAGATATAAATCACCTTTGCCAATGACTTGCGTACAAAATACAAAAATGGAAACAAAAATCCAAAATATTCTCATTTTTAAAAATGAAAAATAACTGAAGCAGTAACGATTGTGATTCCTAGCACTTGCACTTGAAAGTAGATACTGGATCCACCAACAATGATACTCCAGGTTTAAGTAAAATTTTGGGGGCTTCTCTGGAGGAAATAAAATAACTGGAGGTTGTGGGAACATGACAAAATTGTTGGCCCACAAATTGTGAGAGAAACATTTTCGCTGCTTTATAGACACGTCTATCAGGGAATCTAAAGTGGAATGTCGAATGTTGTTTATTGACGTGAGAGATAACCGATCATACTCTTAGATCTCAAATCTCCAGGTTTTATGGTAATGTCCTTTGAGGAAATTTTTACGGAAATGTGTGTACAGCAGGAGTGTGTAGTTGTATGTACTCTTAAGCGTATTTTCTTTCGAGGTGCAAATATATGTACGAACATTCCCATTACACCACACGATGTTATTTGCCGTCCTGGAAACAACGCATGATGTATTATTACTCATTAAAATATTTTAATTCTAATTTTTGTGTAAGTAAAAGAGTTTCATTTCCCCCTATGCAAGCTATGTGGCGTTAATGTTCTTGATGCACATTCCTTCATTCGTTTTATTAGGGATTCGTATTTTCCGAGTGCGTTTCTTACACAAGTAAGGGAATCCACGGATGAGAGAGAATTGTTATAACACAAGGAAATAAATCTACATTCTTTGATATGATTATGTAATTAATTATAAACCATAGATTTTTATGCCTATAATTACAAAGTATAGGAACAGCCTTGTTAAAATTAAGCATCAGGTTTTATAGCAAAACTTCCAAAGACTCACGCGCCAGTTTTAAATTATTGTATAGAGTCCTGTTTGTATTGCATGATTACATGCTTGTTGTTAAATCTGCACAAAGTACAGATATGTTTTGTTCACAGAAAAACAAACGCGCAATTTAAAAAAATGTACTTCATTCTTCAAATTAGCTGCAATTTTAATAAATTCCAATTTTCTAAAAAAAATACAATATTTATGGGAACATTTCTGCGGCCAAATCTGAATCAGCATTGGGACGTCCGCGTAAGCATACGATGGGGCACATCGAGAATATTTAAGGTTAATTAAATAATTAGTATCTCAAACACACAGACTGAACAGAGAATTATTCCCTCTGATTCACTCATCGCAGCTAGCAATTAGTCAAAAGTTGGCTGAATAAAACTGACTTTGGCATAATTTGGGTATCAGCTGTGCTTTGACTATTTGAAAATTATTTACGCATTTTTTAAAAAACCGGTCAAACGAGAATTTTTATGTCTGAGAGCGATACATGATTTTCGATCTTCTAATATTAGTCTCTTGAATTTTTCGACTGCCCCCCCCCCCAATATATTCATACCTGTCTGTTTGTGCAGTGTTCCTATGGTTACACACCTTTGTAATCATATCTAAGCCAGTTTTGTATTATGCATGTACGAATTTCGTCTAATTATTTCCATACCCACTCCTTCTGCAGTCAATTTGTCCCAATGCAATTTTTCCTCACAACAGATCGATTTCCCCATGTGGAAGCACAATCCAGCCCAAATTCCAAACAGCAAAGGGAAATACACATATCAAGCACAATGGCAGTCAATTAGTGCTTATCTCTCAAGTGAACCATGTTAATTCAGAACTTGCGTGTTACATTACAAGCTATGTACATGTCTCTTTTTATACAAGATTTCCCTCAATTCATAATCTGCTAATGAATGGAATCCATTTTTATACTTGTGTAAGTCTCTATTTCAATTTTTATTGTCAGTTCCGTTGTTTACACCCATAATCCCAGTTTTATCCTCAAATATCTCTAATTTTAAGGGCCTCTGTAAATATCCAAAAACAGATATACAATGCAAATATTGGTCCCAAAAATTCGGATAATTTCTTGTAGCTATAATTTTCCATCCCAATTCTTTTCAAGATACTACTTTTTGTTTCATACAATTTCTCCTTTGAAATACTTATTTCGTACTTATTTTTCGTATTTGATAAAATATTTGAGAAGTAGTCAAATTCTTGAGAGTAGTGAAGAAGACAAAGGGTTTGCCGGGAAGGAAGAGAAAAGCTTGTAATGACCGCAAATCCAACAGTGTTATTACACATGTTATTATTATTTTTTCCCTCAACATTTCCCGCACGTCTAACGTCAACTCTGCAAAAATTTCATAATACAATTCCATACATTTTTCCAGCACACAAGGCTTACTCACTCCTCTATGCTTTACTATGTAATACAACTTTTAATTTCTTTGCAGAACATTCCCAACAAATGCTTCACACGTTCAGGGCAATGTGTAGCACTCAAGTGCACGTACACTAACTATACAAACTGGCTGTAGGAATAAAATAGTGAGTCATCAGAGAGCTTGCACTTGAAATGTTATAGGTACACATTTAGCATTACTATCGCCTCCAACTTTTTTCCCCCTACCCCAAATGTATGTAGAGACCTTGGTGCTATGGTTTAGCCTTGGATTTTTAGTGCAAACGGTTTGAATCAACACAGGTCAGAAAAATTGTATGATGCAATATAAGCAACAAAACCTTTCATATTAGACTACAATACTCTAGGTATTGTGTTCCCCCTTGTAAAAAAATTGTTGTATTTTCGAGAACCAGCATTTGCACTGGACTATCTCTGGCCACTCAACCGGCTATCTACGATTGCATATGTTGGGCATAGACTCCTATATAATAAGGAACGTTACAATTATTGCCATTGTATTTATTGTAACACTTGTCACATTCCACTTCCAGTACTCTTCCAATTGTCGAGCTAAAATCAGTGAAGAATTTGAACACTCGAGGATTTTTTGAAGATGGACATTAAAGTGATCCCTGTGTTGAACGACTACCGTAAGGACAAGGACCAGCATTACAGACGCAAGGAGGAGGTCAAGAAGGACGAGAGAGATGTGACAGATAAGATAATCATCATCACGGGATGCAACCATGGGATTGGTCAGCAGACAGCACTGGAGCTGGCCAAAAGAGGTGCTCGAGTTGTAATGGCCTGTAGGGACCTCACCAAGGCAGAGGCAGCCAAAGAATACATTTTGAAGGAGGTTCCTAATGGGAAGCTTGTAAGGGATTTTTTTAACAATCTCAATGTACCCCAAATATTTCAAAATTTTAAAAATGACTCAAATATTGTCTCGGGTTTAAAATTCCCCGCAAACAAAATTTATTGCAAGAGGGGCTGATCTCAAAAGAGAATAAAAATCTACCTGACCTTTGACCTCTGGATTTAACTTGCTTTTGTGTTGTGCAGGAAGTGGTCAAATTGGACCTGGGTGACTTGAACGGAGCGCGGGAATTTTCAAAACTTATTCATGAGAAGTTCGACCATGTTGATGTCCTCATCAATAACGCCGGGATTTATAAATTTGATGGGAAGATCCGAAGGACCAATGATGGGTTCGAAGAGCACATGGGTGTTAATCATTTAAATCCCTTCC
Source organism: Allacma fusca (assembly GCA_947179485.1). Classification (NCBI taxonomy): domain Eukaryota; kingdom Metazoa; phylum Arthropoda; class Collembola; order Symphypleona; family Sminthuridae; genus Allacma; species Allacma fusca. The sequence goes on from OX359246.1 coordinate 25,489,509, forward strand.
TCCTCACGCTGTTGCTCCTGGATTTGCTGGCGAAGTCCGAAAGAAGCAGGTGAATTATGAATTCGATGACTGTTTTTTTATGATCTTGTGTGTGTGTGTGTGTGTGTAAAGCTATTGGCATAAGGGATTTAGTGCTAAATAATATGTTTTTTTGTATATAGAATCGTATGCGTCGCATCCACAATTAGCCTTCTCCAGGAGTTCAATGTGAACGATTTAAATATGGAAAATTTCAAAAAATTCGGGATCTACGCGCCCTACTCTAATTCTAAAATGGCAAACATTCTCTTCATGCGAGAGCTGGCCCGGCGCCTTGGTGAAAACTCTAACATTAATTGTTATGCTATTTGCCCCGGCATGGTGAACATTGAAAGGGCTGAGGATCAAGCCTTCTTCAAGCGGTTTTTCTTCAACTTGTCCAAATGTTGGGGATTTCTGGATTTGGAGAATGTAAGTGATTACTGATCAAAATTTTTGAAAATTTGAGGTTTCAAAAAATCAGCCTCGGATAGAATTTAGACAATTTTAAATTGGCTCCAGAGAAACTAAATGTCCATCGCTCTATTAGCTTTGTAGATGAATTTCAAAAAATACTTCTGCTACTAATGCATCCAATGAATGAAATTTTAAATTGACATGTTTTTCTTTCAAAAGGGCTGCCTCAACACTTTACACTGTACCTTGTCCAAGTCCCTGGACCATGAGTCCGGGAAAATGTACAGGTTCCTGGACGTTTGGGACATTGATAAAAAACTGGATGTTTCACTGGCAGAGCAACTCTTTGACAAATCTGAGGAACTGGTAGGCCAAAAATTTCAGAAACCATGATTACAGGTGTACAATGTAACTTAGGTCTGTTCCTAGTGTCCCGATATTTTGGTTCTTTTGTGATTTCTCAGAAATATTTATTTTCAGTTAATTAATATAAGTCAAAGATGCAAGTCCCAAACCACAACAAATATTTACTGTGATTAATTTTTTGCAAAGAAAGATCTTTTTGAATAAAAAATTCATCGTTTTCATGTACAACACCAGGCTTGTAATTTATTAATTGTCGTTCATCAAAATGGCAGACGCAGTTACCAGAATTGGATACTCTATTACACACAAGAGCAGCCTCCAAGTCCCTCGTTCCCATACAACTTTTCCAATTCTGTTGGAAAAAATGTTTTGTACATTTTCACTATAAAATAATTCTTCGTGTCAGAAGCTTTGAAAAAAAGGCGTAAGAAATCTTGGGAAACTTACGGTGAAGTCGAAACAGGACGGTGCAATTTACAATGCACGGGTTATTGAAGGTTAAAAAATTTTGTCGGACCAAGTCGTAGGTGCAAGTAATGGCGGGCGGAGTGTTGTTGTTGCAGTCAGTGGCGCATGGTTCAGCGTTTGGCGCAGTAGGTGGTTGTGGATTCACAATGCATTTTATACTGGAACTGGGCACGAGACAATCGGCGCGTCTTACAATTTGGGAACAGTTGATTCCGCAAGGGCCACAATGGAGAACTTGAACACCTACAATCAAACCACATTGAGCCTACTCTTGCGTCATCTATTTTATTTCCTATTAAAATATTAGGTTGTTCTGGGAGAACGTTACCATGCAGACATTGCTCAGAACTCAATAAACAGTGGTTCAAAAGGGTCTCCGAGTTCCGGTCTCCGGATTGAAAACGCAAATTGGATTGTAGTGCTCTGAGTCCTCGCAATTTTCGTAGTAGCAGCATTTTTCTGAACAGTCCGAATCCGGCGCTGTGGTAACGCCTAAAAATGACGTTTGTCTCGTTTATTTTGTCCAATATTATAACAAAATTTGAAATTAAATAATTAATATATACTATTTTAAAAACCAGAGCTCACTTTGATTAAAAATTTCATTATAGGCATCCAACCAGCATGCGTCAAGAAAACTATACCCCGATGAGGCGCAGACCCCAAGGGTTTTGTAATTTCCAGAATTACTTTCTGGAGAGCTCTCGTACTGCGTATTTGGAAGGGAACAATTGCAGGCGGGGTCGTTGGTCAATTCAGCTGTAATTTGGGAAGCCAGAAATAAAAATACTAAAATTTTGGTGGACATTTTGGAATATAGAGAAGCGGATGATTCATGTAGAAAGCGCTATGGGATGTCTATTGAGAAAAACTAAGATATTCTAAGCTGTTGAGAAATTTGTAAATGTATACAAATATTTTATTTATTTTATTTGACTAAAGACTGGAATGCTGCTTCAAGGAAAATTATATTGTGGCCTTGGGATGAATGCAACTCTGCTGAGAATTTATTTTGCTGTAGATGCAAAATTTGAAGATTACTATAGTAATCTGGATTGTAAATTGCTGACACATATGTGATCGCATATCCACCCTGAATACCTCTTATGCTTAACATGAGGGTCTTCACCAAAGTATATGTTACTTGGGGTTGCGGCTGCAAATTCTGAATTATCGCATATGTTTGAAGATCCCTTCAAAAATAATCACTTACGTCTGAGAGCCTAATTTTTTTACCAAATCTGACATATACCCTGGAGAGGACAAATGAAACTCTCGAATTTAATTCAGACTTCATTAAAGTGCTATTCTAGCATCAATACATACCGACTATAACATCGAGAGCAAAGTGTAAATGCCTTTGTATTTTTTTGAGTTTGAATTTCCAGCACAGGAGATTTACGCTGAAACATTGATTCTTCGTACATTGATAGATTTCACTGCGTGCAAGCTCTTTGGGGTGGACACGCAATGAAATCGTACAGTCCATTTTATTTACAAGGGCACCATATCATACCTTTCTGACCGTACAGTATCTTCAGACCTGTTCAAAAGATTCAGATCATCATTAATACCATCACATTAACTCCTGATGACACTCAAAGATATGTTATTTCTATAGTAACTTCGAACAAACATCCTGCTGATATATAAACAGATGTAATTTATTTTAGTTTCTAATCCTGCTTTCATTATTACCTCCAGTAATGAACAAGGGATTGCAGTTCACAAAACATGGATTCAGGAAGGTTATCATGTTACCCTCGAAGTAGTGGTCGGATCGATTCAATTTGATTCGAATTTTTCAATTTGATTCAATTTGAAGCTTGAATTGAATCGAAAAACCGATTTTCGATTCAATTTGCCCCAAAGCAATTCAATTCGATTCAATTCACTCAGTGAATCGAATTGAATCGTAAATCGAACGATTCAAGTGGGAAAGTACAAAATTTTCCTTATGTTACTGGAGTGTCGTATACGTATTATAAAGGGTATAGTAAAAGCTACGCTAAAATAGCAAACGTTGTGCTATACGTAGTATTTGGACTTTCAATATACGGAAAAAAAGTACTCGTGCGCAGCCGAAGCGGTTTTGCTGAATTGTTTGAATTGCAATTCACAAGATATGATTCGATTCAATTCAATACCCAAATCGAATCATTAGATTTGGCTTTGCTGCAAATCGAATCGAAATACTACTGAATCGAATTGAATCGAATCGAATCGAATCGAAAATTTCCAATTCTGAATTGAATTGGTCCGACCACTACCTCGAAGTCATAGGTGCAAGTCATCGCTTGAGGCTTATCAGCGCAATCACATTGTTCCGGGTTCGGAGGAACATTTGGGGCTGTTGTTTTAATAATTCACCTTATATCATTGGAAGTAGGAGCAAGGCAGTCCGCTCGATTGAATATTTCAGAGCAATTAACCCCACAAGGTCCGCAATGCATTACAAGAACAACTGCAATCACAAACATGATTTTGTTTTAAAAAAAGCTCAGAAATTACTAAGTTATTATTATTATTATTACTTTATTAAATTGTCCCAAGAAGTCAATATAAAACATTGGTTTTCACCCTTGACACTATCATATGAAATTCAATCAATTATAGATACACACAGTCAAGCACACAAGCATGGTCCAAATATCCAAAGTATCAAGGGGAATTAATTATTCAGATCCTCTTTGTGGATTCATGTAACTAGTGCTATCTAAAATATTGAAAGAATTTTCTGGTATAGCAATTTAAAAACTTAATTGAATACTGAGACCCTGAATAGACACTCATCTTATGCGCAAGATTTTTAATTGAAGCAGGGTTTTTAATTGAACTGAACCCAGCTTGCACAGAGTAAGCGTCACGGACATGATGCAGCTCCTGCATGGAAATCGGTGTGCAAAACTGTGAACAAAATTCCCTTCACAAAACAGGACCACTTTTGTGCACAAAATGTACTGAAAAATTTATTGTGCACGGAAGTTTGTGCGCAACGTTTGAACACAAAACGCGATTCACAAAAAGTGACGCACATAATTACAAGCAGTACCATCTGATTTATTGCTCAAAAATTCAAATTAATGAGTGAAACTCTAACTAAACTAACATAGTTATAACTAGTTAAACTATGCTTTGCAGGGACGATTACTTGAAGAGGTTGTATAAATTAAAAGCCAAACAGACTACGAATCAAGCCCTATCGTAGAGACTGGTTGTATGACTAAATCGTGCGCGATTATATTAAGAGGCCCTTTAAATAAATGGACAGGTAGTGCTCGTTAATAATAAAGGGTGCTTGGCATCCCACCTTGACCATTGAACTTTGAAAGTGCGAAACTTTAAATAAACGGACAGAAAGTGCCCTTTAATAATAAGGATATTTCAAGGGACGTAATCATTAGGTCCTTATTTATTACAGTAACAGGAAATCCTGATTATTTATTCACAAAACCAGACAACATAATTTTTTTATAAATACGAAATACTACCTGCGGATAACTTCTGCAGAACATTATCCCAAAATATAAAATTGTTACGAACAAAACGCAACTCCTGTTTTAACTGCTAGAAACACGAACAGCATACTAGAAAAAACATGTATTCTAAATATAATAACATCTAGTACTATACATCTAATTTTCATGTAAATATATTTCTACATAGCTAAAACCCAAAACGAAGTAAAAACTATGAGCTATGAAATGTCCATTTACTGAAATCCTAACATTGTAATCACATAAAATACTTGAATTATATAATTGTAATATCTTTATTGTACATTTTTAAAACAACTATTTTGGACCGATTTGAATTCTTCAAGCGAATTAATTTCTTCAATCGTGACGATTCATCCAGGACGAAGTTCTGTTTCCAGTTCCAAGGTCACTTGTGACTATAGGAGAAAAATAAACGCATTATAATTTTTTTTATTATACACTTTACTTCATGATACTTATTATTTTATTATTACACGCAGTCACTGCACAGTGTAACTATAACCTGTACGTGTGTATAATTTTTAATGTAATAATAATGTATTCAAATTACGGTTACTTATAGCTACTGTGAACTGATTATAAAATTAAAATTACATACAAACAAACTTCCAGTATTTGTAACTACAATAATTTTATTAACAGAATCGTTCCAAATTCGAAACGTTGAAATACGTAGCTAATTTAAAATTTAAAATTAGGTTCAGCTCATTCTATAACTTCTGCAACAAATTAAATCACTACTATATACTACATGAAACTACTATGAATACTATATGTATATATAGATACACGCCCCAGCTAGCACTGAATATCACAATGATATCATAATTAATCCTAGATTTTTTTTTGAAAATTTAGGAGGGGTATAACACAAATGCAAAATTTGTTTTTGTTGTAAAGAAAAGAAAATATTTATTATTGGTATTGTTAATACCGCCAATGCAATATAAGCCATACTAATGGATAGAAATTCTTTTTATGCAAGTTTGCATGGTTACTACGGTAATGATATTGTAAAACATAAGTTATTAATATTTCAATATGAAAAGTGTGCCAGTTGAAAATCCTGATTATCCATAATTCAGTAGGAGCGAACCACTGTGAAAGTAACTAGTTTTTGTATCAGCTGTGAAATATTTTAATTTTCTCTGTCAAAATGAAGCCATTTTGCATCAGCAATTATTATCAATTACCACCAAAACATGATTCTGGTGAAGTATTTTATGTAAATAAAATGACGTAAAATAAGTAAATAAATCATTTTAATTTGAAAATAAGAGTATGATTATTTGCAGACAAGCAAGCTATTAAGAGCCGCGGTTCTATCTTCCGTGCTAGTGTATTACAGTGCTTATTGACGTTAACTTGTCTAAGAAGCACAAAATCCTTTCAAAACTAAGCGGGCGTATGCTAAGACCAGGGCTGGTCATTCGAATCGGAATTGGAATGTTTTGGCATTTTTTTTGGATTTGGTATTTTTAAATATATTTTATAATATATTTAGAGTATTTAAATCTGTATTGAATCGAAAAAAATATATGTATTCGAATTAGTATTCAAAATATATTTGAATACTGTATCCAATGCTTAGATATCCGAAAAATCCGTGACATATTGAAGTTTATCTCGTAAATTCAAACAACAAATGGAGGTTTCTCTCAGCGATTTCATTACTTTTTTAAACTAATCGTTGGAATACAAAATTGGGATTACGTTTGACTCAACAAAATGGCACAGACCAAGCATTCATGTTTTTCTGGAAATAAATTTTCTATAACCTACTTTAACCAATCAGTACATTTGTCAGTAATATTCGGAATTGGAAAAAAGTGGTATATTTTTTCAGTGGAAAAAGCATCCAGGGTATCCCTGAAAAACTAAATGATTCCACAAGTCATATACGGTTTTGGTACTTGTGTAGATTAAGCCGTAACGCCTTTATAAATTGGTCTGGCTTCTTTTCATTCATAATTGCCGAATTTAGATATATTCTGATTTAAATTCAATTGCAAAGTTCTGATGTTTTTTAGAACTCTAGTACCTCTATGTATTAATATTTAATAACTAAAGTATTTGATTTATATTGGAATTCATTCATATAAATAATTGAATAAATTGGTTTGGAAATTTGATGCTTTGAAACAAATACATGAATTGGGATTAGAATCCGTTAGGATTATTTTTAATGAATTGTATCCATGTTTTTCGAATACTCCAGCCCTGGCTAAGGTCCATCGCGATTTTAGTAGGAAAGTTGCATGGAAGACGTACTGTGAGGAAGCTAAAGCTGAACGTTAGATCCTTAAAGATAAAGAGCAACGGGAAAATGAGAATGCATTCAATGATTTTAAGGAATTTGAAATTCAGGAGAAAATGGTGGAGATAAAGAATTTCGTTCCAAAGAGGAGAATTCGAAAGCCTGAACTAGAACGAACAAAGTATACGCCGGTAGTACCAAACCAGAAGCTGGAATCAGAATTAGTTCGAAAACAAATAAATAAAGTGTCGGTTTCGGCGGCAACGTATCACGATGAGTAACCACTGACTATTCCAACCATCCCTAACAAAATTTGATTAATGCATCATAACTAGCTTCCATGATGTATAATTTTCCGCGGATGAAGTTCTGTATCAAAGAAGTCGAAGAGTATAAAGTATTGAAATTCTATTTTCATCAGCAAGTTGATGAAATACATTATGATGTGTGTAATGGATTTAGAAAGGACGCCTTGGGGTTTCATGACAGAAAAGCATCATTTGAAGCAGGAATGAGTCCTGAATGCGTGTGGAATACATGCTACAATTTAGTTCTATATAGATTCAGTTCTGTTCATTAAGGAAATAGATAATAGACATGATTATGTTACTATGTCCTTCGTCTTGTCATGTTAAAGATTGTTAATCTTAATTTAGCTTAACTGCTGTTAAATAATAAATTATTATTTTATATTATTGTTATTATAACAAAATATAATTGGTTAAGTGTTATCCATCCAATAAGTTTAGTTTCCAGCAACTATAAAAGGGAGAGATCAGTCACTGGAGCTCTTAGACGTACTGGGTAGTCGGGGTTAGCTTTGACGCTTATGGAAAGCTTAGAACGGCAGGGAATCTCTGCCTAAATCAATGTATAATAATTTGTTGCATGTTGAATAAAATGAGTAAAGTCTGCTACTTGCAAATGCATAATAGTCGTATTGAGTCGTTGACTTCTGTTATAGTACATATTGTTGCATATAAAGCTTGTATTGTTAGAATTTGTATATGCACTACAAGAGATAGTGGCAGCATGGTAGAATAAACTGTTTTATTACTGTAAGAGGGAAGCACTGTTGCTTCATAATTTGGTTATAATTGCCCCGCATGCGTGAAATATTTCGGATGTCATTACGCCAGCTTAATTAGTCGAATAAGCGGACATTTCAGGATAATAATTATATCATTTTGATTTCATATTGCAAAAGTGATGTAGTCATTATGTGCAGTACGCTACAGTGCCACTGAAGTCATTTTGAAATCATTATGTCTTTCCAGTGCTAGCTGTGGCTGGTCACGCTTCACAAGCCGTCGGAGAAGTCAAAATTGTTCAGCTGTAATTCCGATTAGAAGTAAAATGGTCTACGTCTACTTCCAAACTAAATTACATGGAAGCAGGGATACCTGTCATTAGAAAATTTTCATGTAGAATGCACGTAGTTTTCAATCAAAAAGGAATTTAGACCTGTTTGCTTCTCCCCTGACGGTATCAACTTGGACGATCTACGTTTGGTAAGTTATTCCAGTCATGGTTGGATCATTAAACGTGCATTACATTTTCACAAAGGTTTTGAACGCATGATTTTTATTTTTTTTAAACTAGTATTTGTCAAGGTCTGAAAAATGAGTATGGTTATGAAATAGTTAGACTTAGCTTGAATATACAAAACATTATGAGGCAGAAATGTATGATACTTAATATGCGCGTTTAAAGTGTATGGTTAACTAAAACTCATTATTAACTTAGATTATCTTGAATATTGAACGATGGTCTTCTTTTGAGAAAAATAAATCTGAGAAACTGTGTTGTACTCAATTGAATGTGCTCAGTAATATTGTTTAGAAATTGTTAACAGTTGTGCACTTTGAAATTTACGAATGATGTCCGTTCACAATTGTGCACACATTTCTCGTTTGGATATACATTAAGTACAATTGTGCTGCCAATTTCCATGAGGACACCCATAATCCCAGTTTTATCTTGAAATATCTCTAATTTTAAGGTACTCCATAAATATCCAAACCATGCATTCAACTTTGGGGAAAAGTTCAATTATTCAAGAGTTCAGTTCGTTTTATTTTCTTTCGCGCAGCATTCACTCATACTCAGTTCATTGTTATTAGGTTCTACCATTCACATTCAGTTCAATTCATACATAGGTATCCTTGCGTACAGTCACGTTCACTCAAATTGAACGTTAAAATAAAAAGTTCAATTCACGTTCAGATTCTCCGTCTCGTCATTTCATTCAGTTCAAACATGAATAATCAATTTGAAGTTCCTATTTTGGTTTTAAATGTCATTTTGAATTAAAAATTCGGATTTTTCAGGGATATCTACCGAAAATATTCAGTTCTTTGCTGGTTTGAATCAGTTTAAGCAGTAGGAACATACATATACGCTAAATCAGAGTTCCGTAATACGTATTCTCATATTCAGCTCAATTTATATCTCTTAATCATACCTAGACATTCACGTTCGTTACATTTGCCAAGCAGTTCAACTCAAACTCATTCGTTACATTCAGTTTTGAGTTCACTCAAGTTCACTCAAATCTTGGAATATTTCGGAGACGTTCAATTAACGAACTAGTTCATTGAATGAATTGTTGCATGCATGACCCAAACACATATGTTCTTTCCCAGATATTACTTTTTGTTTCATACACTTTCCGCTATTAAATACTTATACTATTAATACTATTAATTTGCGTATTTGAGAAGAGATTTGAGAAAAAGTAAAATTTTGCTTGAGAAAAGTGAAGAATAATTACCTTCAATGCAAATTTTCAAATGGTTTGCTGTTTGCCGGAAAGGAAGAGAAAAACTTGTAATGACCGCAAATCCGACTGTTATTACACATGTTACAATTTTGTTTAGCCTCAACATTTCCCGCACGTCTAACGTACACTCTGCAAAAATTGCATAACACAATTCCATGCATTTCTCCAGAATACAAGGCTTACTCGCTTCCCTATACACTTTACTAATTATATGTAGCTCTAGATTTCTATGCAGAAAAGTCACAAGAAAATTTCTTGCTATCAGGAAAATTTGTGCTCAAATGCACGTGCAATAACTATACAAACTGGTTATTGGAATAAAATAGTTAGTCGTCAGAGAGCTTGAACCTGAAATGTTATGCACATTTAGGATTACTATCGCCTCCACCTTTTTTGCCCCTACACCACATGTATGCAGAGACCTTGAAGCTATGGTTTAGCCTTGGATTTTAATTGCAAACGGTTTGAATCCACAGTCAGAAAAACTTCAGGATGCATATAAGCAACAAAACCTTTCATACCAGACTACACCCTAGCAGGCGCGTAGCCAAGGAGGGGGCAACTGACCCCCCATTCGAAATAAAGTAGTTTTTTTTTATTTGTAAAGAGCATACTCTAGAATCGCCCACGAAGTTTGCATGTCTGGTTAGTGAATGATTTATTACCCACGGCTCCTTCCATCAAAAGTTGACCCATCCGTACGCGCGAAAATCGAATTCAATGTTTTTCCATTGCGCGAGCAAATTATTTCTAGATCAATAAATTTATAGCAATGGAAAAGCATTACGATACGACTTTCGCGCGTATGGATGGGCCAACTTTTGACGGGAGGAGCCGTGTGTAATAAATCATTTACTAACGAGACATGCAAACGTTCTGGGTGATTCTAGAGTATGTTTTTATTTTGTTCATCCTTACTTAGCGGGTGATTTGAATGCATTGCGAAATGAAACGATTTCACTTTGTCTCGTCGATTCGACTTCAGTCTTCAACGGTAACAAAAGTGTGGTAACAGCGGCTTTAAATGTTTTCACATTAAGAGGTTTCAGCTTCTGTAACTTACACGCATCGCTTCGAGGGGATTTTTAAGTCCGATAGAATTCTTAAATTAGTGAACTGTAATTAATTCTTCATTATGCAACATAATGACACGCCTGCTATCCGCAGTTTCTTTTCGAAGCAAAAACGTGTATTACAGGAACAGGAGGTGGCACCAGCTGAAACGATAGAAACGAACCCAGGTCCGAATTTTTCGAAATGAGATCAAACCTAAATGAAAACCTGGTCAAAAGATTTGCAACCGAAGCATTCAAAATTTGATGAATTCGTAAAACCTGAAAAATACAAAAATCTGAAATTCAGTTTGTCAAATTTGATGCGTTTTACATTCGTTAATTCGATTTTCCATTGAATATGTAATACTATGTACGTTCGAATTAATGTTGATCCCCCCCCTTGGCCAGTTCCTGGCTACGCGCCTGACCCAAGATGTTGCATTGCCCCTTGTTAAAAAAGTTGCATTTTCGAGAACCAGTATTTGCACAGGGCTATCTCTGGCCACTCAACTTTCTACGATTGCATATGTTGGGCATAGAGTCCTATATAATACGGAATGTTACAATTGCCATTGTATTTATTGTAACACTTGTCACATTCCACTTCCAGTACTCTTCCACTTGCCGAGCTAAAATCAGTGAAGAATTTGAACACTCGAGGAGTTTTTGAAGATGGACATTAAAATGATCCCTGTGATAAACGACTACCGTAAGGACAAGGACCAGCATTTCAGACGCAAGGAGGAGGTCAAGAAGGACGAGAGAGATGTGACAGATAAGATAATCATCATCACGGGATGCAACCATGGGATTGGTCATCAAACAGCACTGGAGCTAGCCAAGAGAGGTGCTCGAGTTGTAATGGCCTGTAGGGACCTCACCAAGGCAGAGGCAGCCAAAGAATACATTTTGAAGGAGGTTCCTAATGGGAAGCTTGTAAGGGATTTTCTAAACAGTCTCAATGTACCCCAAATATTTCAAAAGTTTCAAAAATGCCTCAAATATTGTCTCGTCTCGGGTTTAAAATTCCCCGCAAACAAAATCTATTGCAAGAGGGGCTGATCTCAAAAGAGAATAAAAATCCCCTTAACCTTAGACCTCTGAATTTAACGTTTTTGTGTGTTGTGCAGGAAGTCGTAAAATTGGACCTGGGTGAATTCAACGGAGCGCGGGAATTTTCAAACCTTATTCATGCGAAGTTCGACCATGTTGATGTCCTCATCAATAACGCCGGGATGTACAAGTTTGATGGGAAGATCCGGAGGACCAATGATGGGTTCGAAGAGCACATGGGTGTTAATCATTTGAATCCCTTCCTCCTTACGCTGTTGCTCCTGGATTTGCTGGCGAAGTCCGAAAGAAGCAGGTGAATTTAATGACTGTTTTTTATGATCTTGTGTGTGTGCAAAGCTAGAGTCATAAGCAGTGCTCGGCATGGGTATGGGTGATACTTGGGTAAACGGGTACGGGTCTGGGTAAAACCCAGGTACCGATTTTGTGTACCCGATCAATTTCGGGTACAACCCGGGTACACTTTGGTCAGCTCAAAATTTCGGGTGCGGATACGGGTATGGGTACGGGTACAAGGATTTCAAATTGGGTATATACCCACCGGGTACGGGTATAATGGGGTCATTTACTCGTACCCACGACTTTGGATACGTTCAGAATTGAGACGTTTTGATGAATTTTATGCCTTTGGGCTGTTGGAACGTTGGAAACTTCTGTCCGTATTTTTAGTGTTTCTGAATACACATATGTAGTTTAGTGTTAATACGCTTTTAACCGTACAACATACAGTAAATATATTTTAGGCTATGTAGCTATAATATATGATTTTAGGGAAACATGTTTTAGAAAGTAAATAAACACAAATGTAGAATAATAACAAAATAGAACTGGAGAATAAGATTCAGCAAAAGTTTGTACGGTTGGTAATATTTTGATGAATTTGCAAGTATTCAAGTTAATTTTATTTCTAATCAAAAACGCTTCTAGTTTTTCTACTCTTCAATGAAAACATACAATATCAAATACCGTTCTAGCTAGTCAAAATTACATACTAAGGTGTCATGCATTATTATACATAACGTACTATGTACTACAATGTAGAGAAATCTGGATATAAAGTACCCGAGTACGAGTACGGGTACGACACCGAGATACCCGAGTATGGGTACAATTTTCGAGTATTTTTTGGGTACGGGTACAATGCGGGTACAGATACATGGTTTGAGATTACATTTCGGGTACGGGTATGAAAAATTTGTATCCGGATACTCGGGTATGGGTACGGGTATAGATACCAGATATTGCAATACCCACACTTCGGGTACGGGTACAGGTACCCCTTTTTCGTACCCATGCCGAGCACTGATCAAAAGGGATTTAGTGCTAAATAATAAATTTGTTTTGTATAGAATCGTATGCGTCGCCTCCACATTCAGCCTTCTCCAGGAGTTCAATGTGAACGATTTAAATATGGAAAATTTCAAAAAATTCGGGGTCTACGCGCCCTATGCTAATTCTAAAATGGCAAACATTCTTTTCATGCGGGAGCTTGCCAGGCGCCTTGGTGAAAACTCTAACATTAATTGTTATGCTATTTGCCCCGGCATGGTGAACATTGAAAGGGTTGAGGATCAATCCTTCTTAAGGAGGTTTTTATTCATCTTTGCCAAATATTGGGGGTTTCTGGATTTGGAGAATGTAAGTGATTACGGATTAAAATTTTGGAAAATTTAAGGTTCCAAAAATCCTAGGGCAGAATTTACGCTAGAATCCAATGAATGAAGTTTTTAATTGATGTATTTATCTTTCAAAAGGGCTGCCTCAACACTTTACACTGTACCTTGTCCAAGTCCCTGGACCATGAGTCCGGGAAAATGTACAGGCTCCTGGACGTTTGGGACATTGATAAAAAACTGGATGTTTCACTGGCAGAGCAACTCTTTGACAAATCTGAGGAACTGGTTGGTCACAAATTTCAGAAACCATGATTGCAGGTCTACAATCTAATTTAAGTGTGTCCGACGCTCATTTTTTATCCTATAAATATTTATTTTCAGTTAATTAATGTTAGTCCCAGATGCAAAGCCCAAACCACAAAAATTATTTGCAGTGATTCATTTTTGCAAAGAAATAAAAAATAATGATAAATGTTTTCTTGTACAACGACCGGTTCGTAATTCAGTGTCGTTCATCAAAATGGCAGACGCAGTTACCAGAATCGGATACTACGTTACACACAAGGGCAGCCCCCAAATCCCTCGTTCCCATACAACTTTTCCAATTCTGTTGGAAAAAATGTTTTGTACATTTTCACTATAAAATAATTCTTCGTGTCAGAAGCTTTGAAAAAAAGGCGTAAGAAATCTTGGGAAACTTACGGTGAAGACGAAACAAGATGGTGCAATTTACAATGCACGGAAAATTTTGGTGGAAATTTTGGAATATAGGGAAGCTGATGATTCATATATAAAAAGCGCTTTAGAATGTCTATTGAGAAAAACTAAGATATTTCAAGCTGTTGGGAAATTTTAAAATGTATACAAATATTTTATTTATTTTATTTTACAAAAGACTGGAATGCTCCTTCAAGGAAAATTACCTTGTGGCCTTGGGATGAATGCAACTCCGCTGAGAATTTATTTTGCTGTAGATGCAAAATTTTAACATTACTGTAGTAATCTGGATTGTAAATTGCTGACACACATGTGATTGCATATCCGCCCTGAATACCTCTGATGCTTAACATGAGGATCTTCGCAAAGTATATATGTACATGTGTTACTTGGGGCGTCGATTACAAATTCCAATTGAGTGACCTCTTATGTTTGAAGATCCCTTCAAAAATGATCACTTCCGTCTGTTCGACTGAAGCCTCATTTTTTTACAAAATCTGACATATACCTCAAAGAGGGCAAATCAATCTTTCGAATTTAATTCAGACTTTATTAACGTAATTTCTAGGATCAAAACATACAGACTGGATCAATTCTCCTTCTTTGGAAATTATCAGCAGTAACAGAGAACAAAGTTTAAATTGCATTGTATTTTTTTGAGCTTGAATTTCCAGCACAGGAGATTTCCATTTAAACTTCGTACATTAATTGACTTCACAGCATTCAAACTCTTTGGGGTACACTCGAGAAGAAATCGTACAGACCATGTTATTTACAAGGGCACCATCCCATACCTTCCTGATCGTACAGTATCTTCAGACCTGTTCGAAAAATTCAGATTCATCAGTAAAACCATCGCATTAACTCCTGATGACACTCCCTGGGAAATGTATTTAATTTCTATAATAATTTCGGACAAACATCCTCCAAATACATAAACTGAATTGAGAAATATTGTGTTATTCTAGTTTCTAATCCTGTTTTAATTATTATTACCTCCAGCAATAAACAAGGGATTGCAGTGCACAAAACATGGATTCAGAAAGGTTATCATGTTACCCTCAGTGTCATAGGTGCACGTCATCGCTTGAGGCTTATCAGCGCAATCACATGGTTCCGGGTTCGGAGGAACATCTGGGGTTGTTGTTTTAATAATGCACCTTATATCATTGGAGCTAGGAGCAAGGCAATCAGCCCGATTGAATGTTTCAGAGCAATTAACCCCACAAGGTCCGCAATGCATTACAAGAACATCTGCAGTCACAGAACAAGATTTAAACAAAATAAAAATAGGTTCAGAAATTATTAATTATTTTTATAATTCTAAGCAAAATTACTGTGTAAACATTGTTGGCACTGTAAATCGCAGTGATTCAAAATAGTCGAAACATTCCCAGTATTCGGATTAAAAACACAGACGGGGTTGTAGAGTGGTAAGTCCTCGCAAGCTTTGCACGGACAATCTCCATGGCAGGATGAGTCTGGAGCTTTTGTAACTCCTGAAAGTATTGTCAAGCTTTTTTAATTTAATTGGTTTTCCCTTATTTGGACATAATGAAATATATTTGTAATTATTATAATTGTAACAATGCATGAGACGAACTGACTTTTATTGAAAATCCTGTTGTAAGCCTTCAACCAGCACTTATTTAAAAAGCGGTCACCCGTAGAGGCACAAATGCCCAAATGTTTTTCATGTTCCGAATGTTCTTCCAAATTTTCGTCATTATTTGCAAGAGGACAGTCACAGGGATCGTGGGGGATTTTTGAATAAGCACCGCTTAATATGGGATTTAAAACTGTGAAGATGAGTAACAGATTTAGTGTAAGCATGTTTCAAACAAAATATAGATTCGTGTAACCAGTACTATCTAAAATATTGAAAGAATTTTCTGCTATTTAAAAACTAAATTGAATACTGGGACTCTAAATATACGTACAACTTATGCGCAAGATTTTTAATTGAAGCAGGGATTTTTAATTGAACTGAATCCAGCTTGCAAAGAATAAGTGTCATAGACATGATGCAGTAGTTGCACATTTTTTTAAATTAACATGATCAAAGACCGTATGTAATAAAATCGCTGAGGATGTTGCATTTAGCTGGATAAATAATTTCTCTAGCTTTTTATATACTGACGTTAAAGGGATATCTATATATTATTGGAGGTGCATATTTCCCATTACATTTATGTATAGTGCTTCCTGTTATTATAAGTTGAAATTTTCAAGAGTTTCCCATTCCAGTTCATCCTACACAGTACATATCATAAGTAATAATTGTTATTACACCCGACATCATCTACTATACCCCTTGATATCCCTCTGTATTTAGTAATAATGTGTGAACACATGCAACCTAATGGTCACTTATTACTGTACATAATTATACAGTATCAATACAGTGTGAGGATCTTTTTAGGCCTTTTTATTGTTCGGCCTATCGTATTTATCCATTGAAAGGGAGCTGTAATTATTATAACGCTGCATAGCCCTATTCAAAAATGAAACTATTATGTCTGTGTACACATAAAACATTTCTTTGATGTTAAGGCAAGCCGCCAGAAGCGTTCGTTGGCTTTTATAAAAATTGACACATGTATTTTCCCCTTTTATTTCCAAAGGAACAAACATACAGAGGTTTTGTTTTTCTCTAAAATTGTTAAAATCTTTTTGAACAAATATTATTTGAAGTCAGCACAAGACTGTCAGACTTTCTGTTCACAATTTTTTACAGCAATAATATGACGTGAACTAAATTTTGTCGATGTTTTGATTATAGTTTGGTATAGCCGCTGTTTAAAATTTCCGACAAAAATTCAAATAAAATTAGAAAAATAATAATTTCCCGTTCATTCATCAGTGGAAACCCTGCTGGGATAAAAATGTTTGAAAGGACTGTGTAAAATCTTTGTTACATCATGAGATGATATCATAATATTTACCCGTATTGTACTCTGAGATCAAAGTCTATACACTTGGGCTAGTGATGTAAACATCATAGTTCTAATATTGAAGGACGTTTATCTCGGAGTCATGTGCTTTTTACTAGAGACAAACTAATAGCACTATACAAAATGCTCCCCTTGCGTAATATATGAGTTCCAATTTTAGTAACCCAAAGCTATTCATTAAAATAATCTTCCTATTATCTCCAGCTATTGTAAGTCCAGTCCTAAGCTTGCATATAATTTTTTGTCGAATTCTCTTTCGGACAAGGTCAAGTACTGTATCTCACACATAACCGTCCGTTAATTACGTGCAGTTTTGCATGTGTAACTACTTCTAGTATTCACAATCAGTATTGAGTATGCCTTTCCAGTAGCTGCTGGAACAAGAGTTGTGTCCTCAGCCCAGAATATTTCATAAAAATTCCAAAGAGTGACAAAATGTTCGCCGTGGGTAAAGATTACATTTGGAACAGATCCGACCATTTTAAAAGGAAAGAAGAGTTTTACAAAGACGAGCGAGACGTGACGAATCAGATTATAATTGTAACTGGGGCCAATCATGGGATCGGGAAGCAGACAGCACTGGAATTGGCCAAAAGAGGTGCTCAAGTTTTGATGGCTTGCAGGAATCTGGAAAAGGCTGAGGGAGCCAAGGAAGATATTTTGAAGGAAGTTCCGAAAGGGAAATTGGTAAATGTTTAACATGTCCTGTCTCTGTATCTCTACGGATATAGTTAATATGTTAATGAGAAAAAACGTTACTCACATTATCTTATACAATTTTTTTCTTCTTAGGAAATCTTTAAATTGGACTTGGGGGACGGGAAATCTGTCCGTGATTTTTCTGACATCATCCATAAAAAATTCCCACACATTGATGTCCTCATTAATAACGCCGGGATTTACATATTTGATGGGAAGTTGGTAAAAACCAAGGACGGGTTTGAGCAGCACATGGGCACTAATCACCTCAACACATTTTTGCTTACTTTGTTGCTCCTGGATCTGCTCGCGAAAGCGAAGAAGAGCAGGTAACATTAAAATGTCAAATTTGGGGAATTAATTGTTCATGCGTGGTGTGTTTTAAGAGCGCACTCCTTAAAATGATTAAAATTTTAATTTAATGTGGCGTCACAAGGGAAAATAAATAATTTATAAGAATTTAATTTCTAAAGTACATCTGATATTTTACAGAGTTGTCAACCTCTCATCCATGGCTTTCCAAGTAGCTCAACTGGACGTGAACAACCTCAACCTAGAAAATGGTATCCCCAGCAAAATGGTCCCTTATGCAAACTCCAAATTAGCCAATGTCCTCTTCACCCGTGAACTTGCCCGACGCCTCGGACCCAACTCCAACATTACATGCTACGCTCTCTGCCCTGGACCAGTTTTTACGGAGAGGATTCAAGACCACAATATTTTTATGCGACTTTGGCTCAACAGCTTGAAATACTTGGTCATGTTTGATTTAGAAGATGTGAGTTGTTACAATACTACTAAAAACAAATTGAGATGCTGATATCTTCGTAAATAAATTATAATAATTCAAATGATTTATTCCAGGGATGCCTCACCACATTGCACTGTGCCCTGTCAAACAAAGCTGGAAAGGAAACGGGGAAAATGTACAGGCTCCTGGATGTCTGGGATGTTGAAAATAAAGTGAGTGACCAACAAGCGGCGGAGTTATGGGAAAAGTCTGAGGAACTAGTGGGACTCAAATTTAAAAAACCTTGATTACTCTACCTATTTGTGAAGGAATCCCCGATAACAATCCTATTTTCCCTCGAAATCTGCATAATTAAACTAATAAAATTGTGAAAGAAATTCAAGTATGGGAGCATTCAGTTTTTACAGTCTTATAAAAAATGCTTATTTCTGTAAAAACATGTAACAATTAAAAATCGCATTTATTTCAATGAAATTTGCCTTTTAAATCTCTGGGACTCATATCTTTATCACATTATATGGTCCATACAAGAATTTGAGAGAAGGTTATGAGAATTATGTAAATGATTCTGGCAGGCTACAGCATTTGGAACCACAAATAGTATTGTACACAGAATGTATTAACTTAGAATGACCTAACCAGACATATCAAGTTTGGACTTCTAAACTTTAAAAATTGTATTATTCGTTAGTTTTCGGGACATCTTTAAAAAATCGAGTGTATTAAATTATCAAAATATTTTATAATTTGTTTAAGTTCATTATTTATAGTTATATTATAATTGTCATTGCTATCTTCATGCTAGCTACCTAACGATCATATCATTTGTAAAGGTACTAGTTGCGCGTATGCTGTTAATGACGAAAATAAATCATTATCATTATCATTTTAGCTATATAATTTGTTCAATTCGTCCAATAAAATGAAATGTTTCCTTCAAACATACTTGTACTATTAAAACATTTGGGATGAGGACTATACTTTTATATTCTGTTTTCAAGACTTGGTTTTGAATTATTTCTACTGTAATGTTAATATGTATGTGATTAATAAAAAAGCAGAGACAGTAGCTCTAAAAAATGACAAGTTACTGGGAGACTAGATAAAAGCAGTCAGTCCCTGACTGAATATTTGGAAACAATTAATGTCACAAGGTCCACAATGCATTACAAGAACCAGGCACTCCGGAACGTCCGACAAAGTGGGGGGGACAACATTTTTTAGTTTTATTTTCTTTGCTATTGACCATATACAAACGTATATATGTATGTACATATAAGGTTACACATAATTTTTCGTTAGCTAATCGTATAAATCCGTGTAAATTGTAGATCTTCTGATTTAAATATTTTTTAAAAGAACGAGCTTTCACAAAAGATCTCATATATTAGAAAAATTTTCGTACAAACAAGCAAAATTTTATGGATTTCAAATAGAGGTATCATAGATTCATGCATTGATTGCTAACTAGCTACGGGAATGGTTCAATCTGTTCTTTGATTTTTGGTCTGGTCAGGTCCAAGCAAGATCTGTTCCACAATCTTGGTCCAAGGAATATTATCCGATAGATTTACTGGTTTAGAAGTACATTGCCTGGTCCATCCGTTGGACCAGACCAATTGGACCAAATTTTGAGGCGGTGAATTCTTTGAAGTAAATATTTCTTCAAAGAATGTAATAATTATATTTAATGGGAATATTAATATCCTGAAATAAACTCCTTTGGTGGAAGTTTTAATACTCTGTTGCATTCTTTTCAATAGTACCAGCGTGTACAAACCTATCGAGTTTATAATTTTCTACAACCGAATTTTCCGTTATGCTCCTACTACAGGAATGGTATTAACTGCATGGTCCGACATTTTGGAATAGATTTATTGATGTGGCATGACTTTGGAACAAAGTTCAAAGCAAAAGTTTAAAATTGTCAACTTGTGATCCAGATCAAAGTTTTGGTCTGGATCTATCTGGTAAGAGATCAAATTGTTCACCACAGGTAGTGGGAAACAATATTCCAAATTTAAAAAGGTGAACAATACCAAAGAATGAAGGAAATAAAAATATCCTCTACTTCCTTGATGAGCGGCGTTGCTTTGAATTCCTAAGTTACTATTTATATTATCACTTTATCGCACAAATTCAACTATGAAAGTATTGCTATACTTGCATAAAATCACTTAAGTTCAAAATCATTATCAAGGATAAAATGGGTCGCTTTAAAAAATCTATTTCGGACTTTTGTCATGAACCACAACTTTCACTACTTAATTCTGGCAGTTACTTAAATGAACCGATCTCCACAAGTAAGAATATTGCGGGATAAAAAGGATATTTGGCAACATGGTGTAAACATTTCTGTTTAGAAGAAATGGATTCTTTCATGTTTTTTAAATACAACTAATAGCAATTTGGGCAGGATTTTTTAAAGAAATTGAAGCTTTATTGCAGTCTTGGCAGCAAAAACTCAGGAAAAGGCTTATTTGATTTTTGAAAAGTGGGGGGGACAGTAGTATAGCGTGTCCCTCCCTGATGTTTTTTGGGAGGGACATTGTCCCTCCTGTCCCCCCTTATTCCGGAGTGCCTGACAAGAACATATGCAATCACAGAAAAGAATTTTTAAAAATTATTTTTCTAATATTCTAAACAAAATTACTGTGTAAACATTGTTATAAATCGCAGTGATTCTAAATAGTCGAAAAATTCTCGGTATTCGGATTAAAAATACAGACGGGGTTGTAGAGTGGTAAGATCTCATGCCTCACAAGCTTTGCAGGGACAATTCCCTGGGCAGGATGAGTCCGGAGCTTTTAAAACGTCTGAAAGTATAGTCAAGTTATTTGAATTTAATTTTTTTCCCCTTGATTTTTTTTTGGACATAAAGAAATCTACATATTTGTAATTATTATGATTTTAGCAATGTACGAGACGACCCGAACTTTATTAAAATCCTGTTCATTCTGTACCCGAGTATTTTTATGTACTTCAAGGATTCCTACTGGGATGGAGAACTACAGTCAACTCTCGCTATCAGGGATGCTCAAGTAACCGGGTGTAAATGGGAATCGGGGCTGCAAATGCGGATCCCTTATATCGAGAAATCCCTTATAAGGGTATCCCTTATAGCGAGAGTTCAATGTGTAACAAAGACTTGCCAACCGAACAGATTGGTGTAAATCATGGCCTGAGCAGTATCCCAAAACTATGGTTGTGGGACCCCTAAAATACATACCTACGAACTTATCGTCAGTTGATACTGTCAGAGCCTCATATCTGTTTACGTGTACGCGTTCATAAATTTTTGATATTTGCGTTTTTTACCTATTCAATTTATTCTATGTTGGTGAGAGTTATTGTTGATGTGATTCTTACAAAATAAATCCCCCAAAATGATTAAACTTGCAGATAAAAAGCGAATATAATTTTCAGTTATCTGAGTGTCTACGGATAGGATAGTATAAATATTATTCTTATGGGAAAATTTTCGGATAGGGTACAGGTAGGATACGAGAGGTGAATTATCCCATCCAATGCAAGCCTTATACTGCGACATCTGATATTCGGATAAACCCTTCATAACAAAATAATATTTCAACTCAGACTCAGTAATGCGATTGCCTTTCCAGGAGCTGCTGGAACAAGAGCTGCGTCTTCAGCACAGAATATTTCGTAGGAATTCCAAAGAGCGACAAAATGTTTGCCGTGGCTAGAGATTACATTTGGAACAGATCCGACCATTTTAAAAGGAAAGAAGCATTTTATCAAGATGAGCGAGATGTGACGAATCAGATTATAATTGTAACTGGGGCCAATCATGGGATCGGGAAGCAGACAGCGCTGGAATTGGCAAAAAGAGGTGCTCAAGTTGTGATGGCTTGCAGGAATCTGGAAAAGGCTGAGGGAGCCAAGGAAGATATTTTGAAGGAAGTTCCGGAAGGGAAATTGGTAAATGTTTGACTTGTATTTTCTATGGACCTCTGGATATGTGTATAGATGCTAATGAGAAAATATGTTACTCACATTAACTTATACAATTTTTTTCTTTTATAGGAAATCTTTAAATTGGACTTGGGAGACGGGAAATCTGTCCGCGAATTTTCTGACATCATCCATAAAAAATTCCCACACATTGATGTCCTCATTAATAACGCCGGGATTTACATATTTGATGGGAAGTTGGTAAAAACCAAGGACGGGTTTGAGCAGCACATGGGCACTAATCACCTCAACACATTTTTGCTTACTTTGTTGCTCCTGGATCTGCTCGCGAAAGCGAAGAAGAGCAGGTAACATTTAAAATATGAAATTTATGGAATTAATTATCCATTTGCGGTGTCTAATGAGAGCTCTCCCTAAAAGGATTTAAAATTTTAATTTAATGTGGCGTCACACGGGAAAATAAATAATTTATAAGAATTTAATTTCAAAATTGCATTTGATATTTTACAGAGTTGTCAACCTCTCATCCACGGTTTTCCAAGTAGCTCAACTGGACGTGAACAACCTCAACCTAGAAAATGGTGTCCCCAGCAAAATGGTCCCTTATGCAAACTCCAAATTAGCCAATGTTCTCTTCACCCGTGAACTTGCCCGACGTCTCGGACCCAACTCCAACATTACGTGCTACGCTCTCTTCCCTGGGTCAGTTATTACGGAGAGGATTGAAGACCAAAATATTTTTATGCGACTTTGGCTCAACAGCTTGAAATACTTGGTCATGTTTGATTTAGAAGATGTGAGTTGTTACAATACTACTAAAAACAAATTGAGATGCTGATATCTTCGTAAATAAATTATAATAATTCAAATGATTTATTCCAGGGATGCCTCACCACATTGCACTGTACCTTGTCAAAGAAAGCTGAGAAGGAAACGGGGAAGATGTACAGGCTCCTGGATGTCTGGGATGTTGAAAATAAAGTGAATGACCAACAAGCGGCGGAGTTATGGGAAAAATCTGAGGAACTAGTGGGACTTAAATTTAAAAAACCTTAAGTATTTGTGAAGTAATCCCTGATAACAGTCGTATTTTCCCTCGAAATCTACAGAATTAAAATAATAAAATTGTGAAAGAAATTCAAGTATGGGAGCATTCAGTTTTTACAGCCTTATAGAAAAAATTGTTATTTCTGTGAAAACATGTAACAATTAACAATCGCATGTATTTCAATAAAACATGCCTTTTAAATCACTGGGACTTGTTTTTATTACATTATATCGTCCATACAAGAATTTGAGAGAAGGTTATGAGAATTATGTAAATGATTCTGGCAGGCTACAGCATTTGGAACCACAAATAGTATTGTACACAGAATGTATTAATTTAGAATCACCTAACCAGACATATTAAGTCTGATACGCGTGAAAAAGGCCACAGCTCCATGCACGATCGGCCAAAAAATCATTCGGCTTCAATGCATGCAAACTAATACTATCTAAAGTTCCCAACCGATTTCGATGAAAATAGTCTCATTGAGTTCAGAATGAAGAGTTGTGGTGGTTCATCTAGAAAAACCGCCAAATATCCCGCCCGGAAAAAATCTCATTTACCCAGCCACAACTGAGAGAATTTCAATGTATCCTAATAACTTCTAAACTTCTCAACCGATTTCGATGAAAATGGCCTCATTGAGTTCAGAATGAAGAGTTGTGGTGGTACATTTACAAAAACCGCCAAATATCCCGCCCGCAAAAATTTATATTACTTGACAGTTACCCGTACAGTGCATTTCTTCGGCGTATGTATTTTCCAACGTAAACAAAAGTTGTAAATATTTGAATTGTACATCATCAAAATTATATCAAATGTCTTTTTTAGTTACCAAAATTATTTTCCACTACCATACCCCTTATGGCACTTCATGTAACCAACCAACTGCTCTCATAATGCCCCGAATAAGCACACTACTAAATGCACAAAACATCGATACAATAAAGTGTGCAAATGAGTTGCTCTCGATACAATATATACAACTAGTAGCACGAGTTGCCACAGTCAGTCTTGACACTTCAATAAAGTAATGCACTCCTTCGGCAACATTCACTGCTGCGATGAAAGCAGCCACTGCATGTGTGCACGCCAAACATGGGCGCCTGTCTAGATTCTAAGCCCTATAATAGGTTAAGGCTCAAGGATGCTGCAAGCAGTGATGCTAATGGTCTGGTCTGATGCAGATTTTATGAAACTGGTCTAGTCCGAAGCTCAGACCAGACCAATGGTCTGGTCCAGTTTTTCGGACCAGACCCGACCAAAGACCATGGTCCAGAAGAGTGCAACTAAACAATCACAGTGAAATTCTTGTTTAATCACCAGAAATGACATTTTTAATTTGTTCCGTGGGATTTCGTTAACTCATAATTTTTTATTTTGCATACTTTCTGGACCATGTTCCTTGTGGTCTGGTCCGGTCTGGTCCTGAAGCTGGACCAATTGTATCTGGTCTGGTCCAAGTGTTGGATCAGACCGGACCAGACCAATAACGGACCATTATAAATGGTCCGGACCAGACCATTGGCATCCCTAGCTGCAAGTTGGGATATAAATCTAGGCGAGGTTCTAGGCTGGGCAATCACCACTACAATATAGGCTTAGGGAGAATCTAGACTATTCAGATATTTACGAACAAGTGACTGGGCTATTCAGCCAGGCTACAAGTTCGTTAAAAAAGGCTAGGCATTTGTGGCGAGCGGAACATTCTCAAAGCACGAATAGGTTAGGACAGGATTACAATCAAGATCTTTGGGAAAACGTTTGCAGAGTCGGACTGAGAATGAGGCGGGAATTACTTGATACCGGTAATTACCAGAGTGTATGAACATGTATACCACAGTGCATGCATAATGGTCCCGTATTATTTATTCCCACTGGATTATGTGGTTTACTACAGGATTAATCAAACCCAAACTTTGGTTTCAAATTGCATGTGATCATTGCATATGGCTTGCACCATCTACAACTCACAATTATATCGCCTATGTAGGCTGGCAACGCGATGCCAGAAGCTACACAGCAAATATAGGCAGGCAAGCAATGCACACTAGGACAGATATAGGCTAATAGGCACGCAGTGAGAGTACTTGACCCTTGGTATCAAGGCTCTTCATTTCGTTGAAACAACCTATTAGCCTATATAGGATGGCAATATTTTTTGAAAGAAAATAGGCAGGCTATAGGCTTAGCCGCTTCATTTGCCCACCTTTGGTGCACGCACGCGTCGAATAAGGAAACCTTTTGTCCACCCATTGATGTAAAGGCCCTTGACCAACAGTCCATGTCAAACCAAAGGCATGTGAAGTTCAGGGAGACCAATTTTATCGAAATCGGTTGCGAACTTTAGATTCATTTTTATTATTAAGATGCATTGAAATTTTCTCAGTTGTGGCTGGGTAAATGAGATTTTTTCCGGGCGGGATATTTGGCGGTTTTTGGAGATGTACCACCACAACTCTTCATTGTGAACTCAATGAGGACATTTTCATCGAAATCGGTTGAGAAGTTTAGAAGGTATTATTATACATTGAAATTCTCTCAGTTGTGGCTGGGTAAATGAGAATTTTTCCGGGCGGGATATTTGGCGGTTTTTGGAGATGTACCACCACAACTCTTCATTGTGAACTCAATGAGGACATTTTCATCGAAATCGGTTGGGAACTTTAGATTTTATTAGTGTACATTGACAATTTCCCATATGAGAATTTGAAGCCGAACTATGTGGTGGCCGAATGTTTGTACTGTGAGTTGACACTGAATCTGAGTTGTGGGCTTTTTCACTGCTATTCAAGTCTGGACTTCTAAACTTTAAAAAAACGAAGATGCTTTTACGACTGGAAAAAGTGAAAAACTAGTATTTGGTATGGGAGTAATTAGAGAAATAATGAACGAAACAAAGCATCTCGGGTGCTACCGAATAGTATAATATGTATACTTATGTGTTTGCACCCGAGATGCTTTGTTTCGTTCATTATTGCTCTAATTCCTCCAATACCAAATGCTAGTTTTTCAGTTTTTCCAGTCGTAAAAGCATCTTCGTTTTGGTTTTATTAAAACCTCATTTCTTTTTTCTAAATTTTCTTGACTTAATGAGTCCATGTAATAGCAATTCACTATTAAAATTTTCATGAAGCTCAAATAATTTAATTAGTTGTTAATATTGGAAAGACTTAACTTACGTCTCGAATATTGAACGTGATGATTATGACAACCATAATTCGCATTTTTAAGTAATTAATTTTTAAGGGTCCAAGCCCTTGGTCGCACATCATAAGATTTTGCACACTAGCTTGCAATAATTAGACAGTCATGTGTGCAAATTTTTATCAAAGTTGTTGTGCGGGAAGACCTTTAAAAAAACTGCAATGTATTAGGATAGGCAATTCCGTAGACTCACGGGAAAACTTAGGTATAAACACCTTCAGATCTCAATAACTATACACGCTGAAGATGTACGTTAAGCATTGGACGTTGTACAGATTCTGTCATTGACTTTAAGCCCTTAATATTTGGATTTGGTCAAAGGGTGTAGAAGTTCCTTAAATCTTTTTTTTCAAGGGGGGTAAGTGCATATCTACGCTTTGCGTTTTTTACGAAAATGATTTTTTTCAAAAGTTGAAAATTCTAATTTTTGCGAATGAGTAAAAAAGCATCTTCGTAAAAATTGTATTATTCGTTAGTTTTCGGGACATCTTTAAAAAATCTGGTGTATTAAATTTTCAAAATATTTTATAATTTGTTTAAGTTCATTATTTATAGTTATACTAGTAAAAGCCCTGCTCCGCAGGGAAATTTGCTTGACGTCTTGGTTTGTTGTAGCATATTAAAACCTGCATGATAATAGTCTAGATAGATAACAGAATAATGCTGAAAATCGATAAACACGTGACAAAATTATGGTTGAGCGCAGTGGGGAATTCAGACTACGGTCCTGCGCATGTCCCATGTTTGATACCTAGACCGCGGTCCCACATACATTTTTACAAATCAGTAAATTTAATGATTAAAAACTTCCTTAAAACAATATTTGTTGTAAATGTTTCATTTCTGTCATCAAGTATTTTGCCTTGATGCTCAATGTCGACAATTTTTACTTTGAATTTCCTTCCATATGTAGCTCTGTAAAGTTTATAATATTTCGGGCTCCACACAATTAACTGTATTAGTACTATTCCCTTCACCCTGTAGTTCCCCCTGATCCTCAGTTTTGTCAACTACTTTGACACTGTATTGAGAAGCGGCTCTAAAAAATACTACATAGAGTTGACTATGAGTAAAAACGGTTTTTATAACCTAGTGCCTACTTTCCTATAAAACAAATGGGTATTCACCATCATTTGAAATTAGTGCAATTTAAGGAAGACGCATGGTATTTCCTTTCGCCCTTCATGTTAAAACCTTAGCGAATATGATACTCTTTCAGCGGATCAAGCCACTGACTGCATCGGTAGATAACCCCCATTTCCGAATAACAACACCAGCACAGTATAACGGATTGATCCGCTAGCATTAAAATTCTATTTTTTGTATCGAATATTTTTTAAATAATGATGTTTGCTTCTGAAATACAATTTCGTATGATTATAATCTATATTACACAACTTCTTTAAATACACAATTATTTGTGTAGGTTCCTTCACCTTCCTGCAGTGTCATTTACAATGATCTTAATATTTATTTTTGATTTCTAGAAAATGCAACATACAGTTGACCATGTAAAAACATTGGCTTCGATAGATAAACATCAACTGTATGCAAACTTTGTCCCCCGGACGGCTGACCGTGACATTGTCGCCGCCCTTGCTACTGTAAATACTTTACTAATTTATTTTTTGCTTTAAAAAAATAATTCTCTCTTCTAATTTGAAAGAGTGGGCCGTCTTGGTAGTGAATGTCTGCCCGTGACAATCCCGCCGCCCTTGCTACTGTATCATGCTTTAATAATTTCTTTTTTAATTAAAAAAATTCTCTCTTCTACTTTGAAAGATTAAACCGTCTTGGTGGTGAATGGCTGCCCGTGATAATGTCGCCGCCACATTGCTAGTGTTTAATGCTTTAATAAATTATTTAAAAAAATAATAATAATAATTTTAATGATTTATTTATCACGCGTAAATTTGAATATCCAATACGTATTACACCAAGACGAATACTGTATACTATTTGAAATTAGTAGAGAGGATGTTTTTTATATTTTTTGTGCTTTTTTACAATTATGCTCTTCTACTTTTTGTAATTATTTACGCAGATGTTTTTATATTTTTTTTTGTGCTTTTTTAACAATCCGATCGTTTACTTTTTGTACTATTTGAAATTAGATTAAATTTAGATGCAGCTTTTTTATTGGCTCGTAGACTTGGCGCGAAAATTCAAAATTACTTTCTCAGTCCATATTATATAAGACTAAGACTAGTAAAAGCCCCGTGCTTCGCACAGGAGCAATTACTTGTGTAAATAAATAGTGTAAATAATAAAAGTGTAAATGACAATAGATCTCGTATCAAGGCCTGTCGAGAAGGCTTAATATTAATATCCCGCTTCGCCAGGCAAAGTAATCTCATATAAGACGTGAAGTATTAACTGTAAGACTAACAATTCGTTTCATATAGGTAGTTGGCAATTCATCATCAAAATATTATGGGACAACAGCTTTCGGCCCACTAAAGTTTTCCCCCAAATTCAATATTTGGCTATACACGTGGAATTTAACTAACCGCTTGATCAATTTAATACCAACGTCGTTATTAAATCTTGCTGTTGCATCACTGTATGGTGCTTCACTCCTTATTGTTAGTGGATCAGCACACCGTGCTGATCAAATATGATTTTTTATGTTATTATAATTTGTATATAAATCCGTTGTACCGCAATATTGTAACTGAAGCCTCAGACACTGGACGCACTGATTATTTAATTTTTCCTAGTAAGAATCCCACACTAATGTGAACAAAGCTCAGTCATTAAAATTCTCCTCTTATCAAGTTATTCTGTACTGTAACCGAACGTAGTTTTTCTCACTACCAGTCTTAATTTAATCCAAATGATTGATGATTTATGTCTAATGTTTATATAATAATTATGATTAGCGCTTTTAAGTGATAATCTAAAGTGGCGTAATATTGATAGCTTCCCTTCCAGTAGGCTGCAAGCAGTTGGTACATATATGATTAGCCGAGAAGAAAAGCGAGCTGAGCGAGCTGAAAAAGCTCTCCTCCTCCTCTGCGACAGAGTTTTAGCTTTCAGCCCGCTGTGCTTCTCGGCTTGTTGTATATACCACCGACTTGCTTGGCTTAAGCCGGGATGGTTTGAATTCGTGAAATAAGCCGCGAAGGTTTAAATCAAAGGACAGGTCGAGAGCAATAAGAAGAAGGATTATAATTATTGTCATTGCTATCTTCATGCTAGCTACCTAATGATCATATCATTTGTAAAGGTACTAGTTGTGCGTATGCTGTTAATGACGAAAATAAATCATTATCATTATCATTTTAGCTATATAATTTGTTTAATTCGTCCACTAAAATGAAATGTTTCCTTCAAACATACTTGTACAATTAAAATATTTAAGATGAGGACTACTTTCATATTCTGTTTTCAAGACTTGCTTTTGAATTATTTCAACTGTAATGTTAATATGTGATTAATAAAAAAGCAGAGACAGTTGCTCTAATAAATGACAAGTTACTAGGAGACTAGATTAAGACAATCAGTCCGACTGAATATTTGGAAACAATTAATGTCACAAGGCCCACAATCCATTACAAGAACATCTGCAATCACAGAAAAGAATTTTAAAAAATTATTTTTCTAATTCTAAACAAAATTACTGTGTAAACATTGTTATAAATCCCAGTGATTCAATATAGTCGAAAAATTCTCGGTATTCGGATTAAAAATACAGACGGGGTTGTAGATTGGTAAGATCTCATGCCTCACAAGCTTTGCAGGGACAATTCCCTGGGCAGGATGAGTCCGGAGCTTTTAAAACGTCTGAAAGTATAGTCAAGTTATTTTAATTTAATTGGTTTTCCCTTGAATTTTTTATTTGGACATAATGAAATGTATTTGTAATTATTATTATGATTTTAGCAATGCACAAGACGAGCTGAACTTTATTAAAAATCCAGTTCATACTGTACCCGAGTATTTTTATGTACTTACTTCAAGGATTCCTCCTGGGATGGAGAACTACAGTCAACTCTCGCTATCAGGGAAGCTCAAGTAAGCGTGTGTAAATGGGAATTGGGACTGCAAATGCGGATCCCTTATATCGAGAAATCCCTTATAAGGGTATCCCTTATAGCGAGAGTTCAATGTGTAACAAAGACTTGCCAACCGAACAGTTTGGTGTAAACTGTAAATCATGGCCTGAGCAGTATCCCAAAACTATGGTTGTGGGACCCCTAAAATACATATGTACCTACGAACTAATCCTCAATTGATACTGTCAGAGCCTCATATCTGTTTACGTGTACGCATTCATAAATTTTTGATATTTGCGTTTTTTTTTTTACCTATTCAATTTATTCTCTGTTGCTGAGAATTGTTGATGTGATTCTTACAAAATAAATCCCTCAAAATGATTAAACTTGCAGATAAAAAGCGAATATAATTTTCCGTTATCTGAGTGTCTACGGATAGGATAGGATAAATATTATTCTTATGGGAAAATTTTCGGATAGGGTACAGGTAGGATACGAGAGGTGAATTATCCCATCCAATGCAAGCCTTATACTGCGACATCTGATATTCGGATAAACCCTTCATAACAAAATAATATTTCAACTCAGGCTCAGTATTGCGATTGCCTTTCCAGGAGCTGCTGGAACAAGAGCTGCGTCTTCAGCACAGAATATTTCGTAGGAATTCCAAAGAGCAACAAAATGTTCTCTGGGTTTAAAGATTATCTTTTGAACAGATCCGTCCATTTTGAAAGGAAAGAAGGATTTTACCAAGATGAGGGAGACGTGACGAATCACATTATAATTGTAACTGGGGCCAATCATGGGATCGGGAAGCAGACAGCGCTGGAATTGGCCAAAAGAGGTGCTCAAGTTGTGATGGCTTGCAGGAATCTGGAAAAGGCTGAGGGAGCCAAGGAAGACATTTTGAAGGAAGTTCCGAATGGGAAATTGGTAAATGGTTGACTTGTCCTCTCTCCCTGGTTCCCTATATTGATTAGAACTTCGCACAGATCCAACAATTTTTATTGCCAAATTTGAACCGGAATCGTACTCGAATTTTCGAATACAACCAGAGTTAGAACTTTAATTACTTGAACCCGGGCGGAGCTCCACGTATGAATATAAATCTTAATTAGAAAATATATTACTCATATCATCTTATTAAAAATATCCTCTTAGGAAATCGTTAAATTTGACTTGGGAGACGGGAAATCTGTCCGTGAATTTTCTGACATCATCCATACAAAATTCTCACACATTGATGTCCTCATTAATAACGCCGGGATTTACATATTTGATGGGAAGGTGATAAAAACCAAGGATGGGTTTGAACAACACATGGGCACAAATCACCTCAACACATTTTTGCTTACTTTGTTGCTCCTGGATCTGCTCGCGAAAGCGAAGAAGAGCAGGTAACATTAAAATGTGAAATTTGTGGAATTGTGTGCGGTGTCTTATCATAGAACCGCTAAATGGTTTAAAATTTAAAATTTGAAGTGGCGTCACGCGGTAAAATAAAGAATTTATAAGAATTTAATTTTAAAAGTACATCTGATATTTTAAAGAGTCGTCACTCTCTCATCCATGGCTTTCCAAATGGCTCAACTAGACGTGAATAGCCTGAACCTGGAAAATGGGTTCTCAAACAGATTAATCCCCTACGCAAACTCCAAATTAGCCAATGTCCTCTTCACCCGTGAACTTGCCCGACGCCTCGGACCCAACTCCAACATTACATGCTACGCTCTCTGCCCTGGATTAGTTTTCACGGTGAAGATTAAAGACCAAAATATTTTTTTGCGACTTTTGTTCAACACCTTGAAATACTTATCCCACTTTGAATTAGAAGAAGTGAGTTGCTACATTACTATTTAAACAAATTGAGATGCTGACATCGTAATTAATAAATCGTAATTCAAATGATTTATTCCAGGGATGCCTCACCACACTGCACTGTGCCCTTTCAAACAAAGCTGGGAATGAAACGGGGAAAATGTACAGGCACCTGGGTATCTGGGACGTTGAAAATAAAGTGAGTGACCAACAAGCGACGGAGTTATGGGAAAAATCTGAGGAATTAGTGGGACTCAAATTTAAAAAACCTTAAGTATTTACGAAGTAAACTCTGATAACAATCCTATTTTCCCTTGAAATCTATAGAATTGAACTAATAAATTTGTGAAGGAAATTCAAGTATGTTAGTTTTCATTTTTAAAAGAAATTTTTTGAAAGAAATTGTAATTTCTGTTAAAACTTGGAACAATTAAATTTTACATTATTTATTTCAATAAAACATACAACTATGGGTAGGATTTTTTTAAAGGAGAAATTTTTTAAAGGAGAAATTTTTATGTTTTTTCTCAAATATGGGATGCAAACTGCCATTGAATCCACTGGGACTTATGTTCATCAAATATCATCGTCTTTACAAGAATTTGAGGAAAGGTTAAGAAAATTATTTAAAAAGGTTATCATCTGGAACAATAACTCCAAATTTTTTAAAATTTTCCTCACATTTTTGCAAATTTGTGGCTTTTATTTTCGAATTATACGGTTAATATTTGATGCATATGAATCCCATGGAAATTTTCTACAATCCTCGGGTCCTAAAATATTTTTATAACAGCTAAATCTTTCAATGACAAGCTCAATACCTCCTTGACATTTTTTTCCTTTACGAAAAAACTATAATTTCTCCAAACTTGCTCCCTGACTTTCAAGTGATGTCTCAAATTCTCAACGCAGAGAACTGTCAAATAGCTCCCTGGGCAGCCCATAAAATATCCTACAAACCAGAGTCAAAACATTACCTAAAAAAATTTTTGTGTGAGAATCATCAAATGGGTTAATTGACATTCTGAAAAATCGACTTTACTTGGCGCTTCTTGACCTTTTGCCCAGTGTGACCTCCAATATTGACCTGCGTCAAGGAAGTAAATATTAAGAAACCTGGAAATGAATTTGCTACAAAAAGAGGGGGAAACAAACATGTTATGAGTCAATTCCTCGTGTAGGTTAGAGAGGGATCAAGTCATCATATTTGTCATCCTGTAGTGAGGAAAATTTTTAAGGATGTCTGTTACATGCAGGAAATTAAAAATTACAAAACAGTGCCAATTACATTGACAGCTCATTCATTCATTTCATAAATGACCTGGATCGCTTACAAATTTTGCACATTGTCGGTGGCCAAGGAAAAAATTATTTAACGAGGTACATCAATTTAGAGGATTTTGAGATTGATTTATGCATAAAATCATCCGTAATAATTTTCCAAGCATTTATTTTCACTCTCAGAAACGCTACTCTAAAATTAATTTAATTTGTATTTCACAATTGGGAGCTCCCCTGCTTAGCTTAGGAGGGAAATTGGAGCATTTATTCTGGTCCTTATGAATAACGCCTGCTGCTTATATTTTAATACACAACGACTACGATAATTACCACTGGCTGTGCATGAGTATATGGAATTTCCTCAAAAAAAAATCCACTTTACAATCCATCTATACGGAAGGGAATATTTGGGAAAAGGATTTTCACAGATTAGGAGATTACGCCCAAATTGCTCAATTAAGTGGCATTAAAGTAAGCATAAACTCATAACTGCCGTAGGGAGGATTTTTCTGGATTATGTATTTCAATTTTTTGGGAGGAAATTGAAGGAAATAGTATACAAAACGATAAATATACATAATAAAAACACCTGAATTATTTTTTGGGAAGGCTCTGCCCAAAGAAAGTGCATGTGTTCCTCTATGTACATTAGTATGCAGGAAAATGCCCAAAGGTGAGAGGCTGAGTAATTCCTAGGAAAGAGAAAGTATTAAAATGCTCTCTGATAGGATTTTCTCAAGCTCGGCAGTGAGGAAGCTATTGTGTGACAGGAAGAATAAAAAAAAAGAGTGAATTAAATCTCGTGATCGGGTAGTCATGCATTCAATGCTAAAGCACATAAGAATTGGGAGTTTGCAATAAGGCTTTCCCACTCCCTGTCTCCGTCCACCCGGTCCATTATTATCTGTAAATCTGCAATTTACGAATTAAACCCAATATATGTTGGAGTATGACGTGAATAGGAAAAACAATGGGGAAAAAATTATTTCAATTATGGCATTACTATTCTGTGGTGCAGCAGAAAGCTCTCTGTGTCCGACTGGCAATCATCCTATATAAATATAAAGTCTCAATTTGAACTATTCTGTGGTCAGTCTACTCCGAACTCCTTCGAGAGCACCTACAAGCACAGGACTGGGCAACTTTTAAACGGATTTGAAAATAAAAATCTAAATTTAAATAATTAAAAGGCAGTTCTGGGAAGCAACTCGAAATCTTTCTCAAGATGAGGGACTTTGTTGTAAGTTTTGATTTGA
This sequence comes from Allacma fusca, assembly GCA_947179485.1. Taxonomy (NCBI): domain Eukaryota; kingdom Metazoa; phylum Arthropoda; class Collembola; order Symphypleona; family Sminthuridae; genus Allacma; species Allacma fusca. The sequence goes on from OX359246.1 coordinate 25,524,724, forward strand.
AATAGTTACTCATATTTTCAATTAAATTAACATTAAAAACTATTTTAAAACGATGGGATTTTTAAATTTGACAGAGGAGGTTATTATTTTTGTAATTGATTGAGGCTGCTTATTTTAATTCCAGAGTTGCAGAGCAGCGGTATTAATTTTCTTAATAGGTGCTACTTTGCCTAATGGATCTCACGGGATATTCAAGCACCTTAAGGGTAAGAAGGGTGGGAGAGGCGGAAGGGGTGGTGGTTACGGAGGAGGAGGAGGTGGATATGGCGGAGGATACGGAGGAGGGGGTGGGTACGGTTGGGGAGGAGGAGGAGGGGGAGTTGGAGGAGGAACTATAGTTGTGGTTCCTGTTGGAGGAGGCGGATATGGAGGAGGTGGTGGTTACGGCGGTGGAGGTTTAGGAGGAGGTGGATTTGGCGGAGGCGGTGGTGGCTACGGTTGGGGCGGAGGTGGATATGGAGGAGGCGGAGGTTTTGGCGGCGGAGGTCTAGGAGGAGGTTACGGTGGCGGAGGTCTAGGAGGAGGTTATGGTGGTGGTGGAAAAGGTTTTGGAGGCGGAGGACACGGAGGAGGTGGTCACGGAGGAGGCGGTCACGGAGGAGGTGGTCATGGTGGCGTAAAAGTAAATGTGGGAGTGTTCGGTGGAGGTGGGGCTCACGGAGGCGGTCATGGAGGAGGTTATGGAGGAGGTCATGGCGGAGGCAAAGGTGGCGGTGGAGGACATGGAGCTGGTCATGGTGGAAAATTAGTAATTAATTTGGTTGGCGGTGGGAAAGGCGGAGGCGGCGGATATGGTGGTGGTGGTCACGGAGGTGGTCACGGAGGCGGCCACGGAGGCGGTCACGGAGGTGGTCATGGTGGTGGCGGCCACGGTGGTGGATACGGAGGTGGAATCGGAGGAGGAAAAGGTTTCGGCGGTGGTGATCTAGGAGGAGGTTATGGCGGCGGTGGAATTGGAGGAGGATATGGAGGTGGCGGCGGAGGAATCGGAGGCGGTGGATTTGATGGTGGTTATGGTGGAGGCGGAATCGGTGGTGGAAAAGGTTTCGGAGGCGGTGGATTTGATGGTGGATATGGCGGCGGTGGAATCGGAGGAGGAAAGGGTTTCGGAGGCGGTGACATTGGCGGCGGCAAAGGAATTGGCGGTGGCTACGGCGTTCCTGATGTGGGCATTGGAGGTTCCGGAGGAGGTTACGGCGGAGGAGGTTTCGGCGACATTGGAGGTGGATTTGGAGGCGGCGGCGGTGGTTACGGAGGTGGAGGTGGTGGCGGTGGTATCAAAGGTGACTTTGGCGGAGGTGATGGAGGCTTTGATTTAGGAGGTGGTGGCGGAGGATTCGGAGGTGGTGGGAAAGGATTCGGTTCTTCCGGAGGAGGTTACGGCTGGAAACGATAATTCCGTACCTCACAGTTGAATTCAGACTGACATCTTATTTGCATTATGAAGTACCATATGTCTTAGGTATTCCCATAAATGTCTTTAAACTACAGTATTACGTGCAATATACATATATTTTGTTTACATGCATTTACTTAATAAAGCACTGTCTACATACATGATATTCTTGTTTTTAGTAATTATTAGCCCTTAATCACACTTATTTCCATTTCAATTACTATTCCTCCAACTCAAACACCTCAGGTCATGCTTATTTCCATAAAAATTTTAAACCCGTAGCGCTAAAAAAAATTGTAAGTTTAATTCCTTGACAAACTTCGTAAGAATAATATCATCGTTGAAGATGAAAAATGATCTTCAACGATGATATACTCCAAAAACATCTTGCGCCATTTAACACTACACAATAAAAAAATGACATTTAACCCCCCATTGCTTTTAACACACGTGCATTTCCTCCTTTTACCACCTCAATTCAAAGTACCACAAAAACGCAACACTCAGCGTTTCCTATTACCAAACTGTGCAAACAATTATTACAAAAAATTTCTATATCCACCTCAGAAAATAATTCCATCACAAATTAACATCACATAACACTATCAATTTTTATCACAACAAAATTTATTTACTGGAATAGGAACACAAGAAATGTCAACAACAGTTACAACAAGAAATGTCAAATTTTAAAAATAAAACCCCGCAACTTACGTTTACACTAACAAGTAGGTACGAATTTAAACATTATATTACTTTCTTGTACAAATTCTCACGTCGTCCCAAAATTTAACTCCCTGATCGAACAATATTTGCCACGATGTTCATCTCCTTCAGCATCTCCTGACTGCCCCTCTTGAATCTCATCGCATCCCAATCCATGGAGCCCCAACCGAAGTTATTCATCTGAGGCCAGCCGGATGAGCCTCCTCCGACAAAACCAGGAGTTTGGACAGGTTTGATAACAATCAGCCCTCTCGTCACTTGACCCCCTCCCATTTGTCCCCAGCCCTGCTGTCTCATCTTCCGTCTCCTCCGCATCTTCTTGAGCCTCTTCATCAGCCCCGCATCCGAAGTCTCCCACAGGAACGCTCCCACCAAGAATCCAAACAGGACGTAGGTAACCTGCGATTGAGCAACAACAATTTCAGGAGAGTTTTGATATCCAAGCTACACAATGTATATACACAATCCCCCTTCCAATCCCCACAATACTTGATGTAACAACAATGACAGCTCATTCACAGGAGTGAACTCTCAATGAATTACCAATTTCCGCAAGTCCATTTCGGTAAGTGCTTTGTGAAGGGCTCCCTCAATATATGAAAGGCTCAGTTTTAATTACACGTCACTTCAAACCTGTTCCTTCTTTTGTCTTCCTCTGATGACTAATCCCGATGAGGTTGGGAGTGTAACGTTTTTATAAACCTTGGGGCTTCCTTTTTTTTTCCTACCGGTTTCTCTCCGTTTAAACTTCACCCTCCGCATAATTTGTTCCATAGATCTCGGTGGCATGTCACGTCTCCGATATCATCTGTAATAGACGTGCAAAGGATTATCATATGTAGAATCGTATGTATGCCTTGTAGAAAGACATATGTACATATGGGCTGATCAATATATATGCAACTGTAAAGGATGTCTTTGCATGCTTGGGCTCCTTTAGAAAGTTCCTGGGAAGAAAGTCTGTAACCACGAGGGATTCCTAGTGACATATGTAGATATGCACATACATACGTATCCATCATAATTACATACATAGCCCGAGCCGACATCATCATGTGCGAATGTACTCTTCCCCTGTAATTAATTACCTTCAAAGTATAACACTCACATGGCCGAGTAAAGTTTCAAATTGAGTAAGAAAATTAATGAGGAGGAATGTACATATATGTAAGTGTGAGATTTATCGTCTGTTAGGTAATTGCCCGTAATTGTTGTCGGCAAATTAATTTGATAATTCCCTTTAAAATAATTCTTTGCAGAGGATCCTTAAATGCTTGGAAGATCCGAGAGTGGAATCCTTTTTGTCACGTCATTGTCTCCCCATGTACTTATGATAATCTATATCCCTTATCTATGCAAGGAGAGTAATAAGAGTCCTGAGAATTATTACAGAATCATCTGCAGATTTACAGAGATGCTTTAAAGAGATGCGGGCTATAGTCAAGTCTCGAACTCACATTACACTTGGCTCATGTACAGTAGTCGTTCTTTATAAACGCATTCCTAAAATCTGAATTTGATTCCTAAAGATGTAATAATGAATTTGCCATAATCTTCCAAACGAGGAAAATAACTAGCTTGGGGCAAATTGAGACACTTGACTCAATTCGCCCCAAACGTTTTTTAGGGCATTAAAAAGCTACATCCTTGTTTACATTATTTTTGGAAAAAATGTCTCTCCTGAACCTGAAACAATGAATCTTCAATAGATTTCACTAAAATATCCAATTTAGTCATAAAATTATTTTCAGGATCAAATTTCAAGAGGGGGAAACACAATAAAAGAATTTTTCATTACACTTGGATGTGTGTACAGTGGTGTGAAATGGAGGGATTTTGAAGTCAAAACAAACCCCACTTGGAGTGTATACAGAGATTTCAATTACACGAGGATTCCCTTCCTCACTCAAGCCTTACGTCGTTATTGGGATAAAAACAGCAAATGAGAGGATCGTGAGAATCGTGCTCGGAATCCGAGAAAATCCCAGTGAGTTAAAGTCATTAGGGGGCATTAAACTGTCAAAATAATGTACTCTCGAAAGCTCAAGTATGAAAGTCATAACATCCTAATAACTTGCTGGCCTATAGACGGAGCATCTACATACAATTGTCCATACAGTGCACACTCATACATAGTATATATTGTATGTATGTACATATATAATAGAACCCTCTGTGTACATTTCCTCTATTGGGGCAATGTGCAAATGTTGCAAGGGCAATTTCGCTTTTTAACACGATTTTCGTTATAGTGAATTTATAATATACAGTCAGCATGAATTTTAAGACTTGAATTTTCTGTACCTTTTTAGAGAGGGACGTTATTCATAATAAAAGCGAGAGTGCACTTTGGAGTGGAGAAGTAAATTTTTTTTTTGGAGAATGGATCTCTGAGGATTTGAAGACTGTGACGGCAGAGACTGTCAATACATTAATTTTTTGTCTCGACCCAATCTCCCTTCCGATTTCTGTATTAATTTGGAGCAGGAGCCATTTAATGTAAAACAAAAGCAATGTAATGTGCTTTCGTTCCGTCAATCAAAGGCTTATGTTATGGATGCATATATATATATATATATATATATATATATAGGGAGGACATCCTACAATATATACATACAAACTCGACTCAAACAATCAGGAAGCTCAGCAGGGCGAAGTTCTAAGCTTTATTGGGACATCTGTTTCCAATATGGAATTAATCAACGAGTGTTTTCTCCATGGTTTGTTTTCTGCCTCTTCTTCTGATTATTAATGAGGGAACCTCTATGCCTTTGTAATTCATTATAGGAGATTGACCCTTTGGGAAAAAGATTTAATGAGTTTTGCTTCTCTCATTTAGGGAGTTGCTCCTTACTACGGGATCCCATTCCAATAGGCCTGACTTCCAATTAGGAGAGTCTTATTACATTGAGTCTCTTTCAGAAAACTCTGGAGTGACTTTCCTTCCATTATTTTATTTGCTCTTGTCATCTCTCCATTTTAAAGGATGAGGCTTTATTTGAGCATTCTTATTGCTGCCCAAGCTGTAAGAAATAAATTAGTTATTATGTATCTATTCAAAGAGTCTCGAGATCAGTCTCTGATTAACAAGGCTCCATAAATGCAAAAAATATTCTTTAGTCATTTTTCTTCCTCTACACATACCTTGTACCTAGTTTGTACAAAAAGGAAAAAAATATTTTTTTTTGGGGTCTTTCCATGTAATTTCCAGATGGTTTATAAAACTACTGTTTTTGTCCCCCTGAGAAATTATTTCTTATGAGGACGTCTTTAATTCACAACGAGGCTATTCCTTACTGTATGTGTTTATAAGAGAATTCTTCATAAAAATAAATTATTACAGAATTTGTCAGTGAGAAAAAGTAACGGATTCTCGAACCGTAAAATTTACCATTAGTGCCCCTTTTTCTTTCAAAAAGGCTTTAAATCTCTGTTTTGGCTTCCTTATTGTGATTTTTACCTGTAATAATAATTTACTGTACAAACAATTTTTTTTAGTGTGGGAATCATAGTATGTCAAATTTACAGTGTACAACTTAAGTACAGTCGTTTTCAAAGAGCCTTTGATAATAGTCCACTGTTTTGATGTAAAGCTATTTGTTGAGACGTCCCCAGAATTTGACATTAGAATTTTTGTGCTTATACGATTGTACGTGATTTTTCAAGTCCAATTTTGTGTAAAATTTTCTTGACGCTATGATATTGTAATAGAGCATTTTTTCCCAATAATTAGTTTTCCAGCCTTCTTGCTGTGGAAGTGGAGCTCCGGAACAATGACGTGGTTGACATAGAGATTCTGTTCCCGAATAAAGATGTAAGAAGTATGTTTAAAAATGTTCCCTATAAAGTTTGTATCCTGAACAAATAATTTAAAAGATTGAGTTAAATTTAAATATATTTTGTTATTTTTACGTACTCAAAGAATCCCTTGAACACAATTCCAGAGACGGAAGAGCAAAAGGAAAAATCCGCACGACTCATCAGTTTTCTAGATCGGTTGCTCAATCGGAACCAAGGGAATAGTAACAGTGGGGGATCTTCTGGGACCAGTAATAACAATAATAATAACAGGCTTGGATCCAACACTGACTCCACCACCAGAAGATCTGGCCTGGGTTCATTGATCTTCGTCCCGGATGTTAGCAAAGGTGTGGATACAATTCTTGGAGGAGTGGCTTCAGCCAATTTGGAACAGATCATCAGCGGATCCTTTATTTTCACTCCGAGTAGGGTCCAGAACGTTGCAAATAATGTTATCAATAGGGTTTTTGGTGGGCCGAGTATTAGCACTATAAATAATCAAAATAATAACAACAATAACAATTACAACAACAATAACAGCAATAGAAATGTCATCAGCAGCAGTAGTAATAACAACGTTAACAAAAATCCTCCAAATAATGTCATTACTGGGAGCTTAGTCGATGCTGTCAATCAGATCCGAAAGAACGACTCCCTTATTAATACCAATCCTCTCCTGAGGGTCACAACAACCACTGCGTCCAGTGGGGGCTGGTTCTCGGGTCTTTGGGGCCGTCAGGGGGAAAGTGACGGTCAGGGTTCGAATCCCGGGAAGAAAAACTCAAAGACAGCTGCGAACCCAGGGTCAGGAACTTGAGACAGGTCTTTGCACGGCGGGGCAGTTCATAATTTTTGATGATTTTTTTGGTGTGCTCAGGGTTTACCTATCATTAATATATTTTAATTAATAAAATTACATTTGAGCTTAAAACATTTGAAAGAGAGCATGTCGATTCATATCTAAGCAATAAAATGAATGGGAATTGAATAAAATTAACAAATAAATGCGTTACAATCCAATATCGGATTTTATTATGTGTGAACTGTATGCACATTTAACCGTCAGCGCCAGTAAAAATTTATTTTATTTTAGAACAAAATCCATGAATTAAGTTACAAGCCCATGGATCCAAATGTAACTAACATCCCTTGCAAATTTCGCTTAACAAAATTTAAAAAATTTGGGGTCGACGTCCGCTCAAAAACGTGGAACTTCCCGACCTGAACGCCACATGTACGGATGGAACGTAGCTGCTGACGGGTTATTTTCTTGAAGGATTCTCTCCAAGCATTTTTATTGGTCGCCAAGAGTACCGCCAATTTCAAACTCCTGATTTTCCCTGGGATGCGGAAAGCTTTATCGTACAGCGTTAAATAGACCACGTTGATATCAACCACTGTAAGGAGCTCTATAAAAGCTAGGACTGGGTTCTGCCGGAAAATCTTGATTGCGGCAAACATGCAGAGGATAGCGATGGTCAATGCGGTTATTTTGAATGCAAGTATGATCCCGCTGAACAGCTCGTTGAAAATCTGAATATAAAGCTGAAGTTCCCTGCAGGTTTTGATTGTCCGGGTTATGTGACCACTTGTCAGGGTAGTGTTACTTCTGAAACGGAATTTAAAAATTGTTTACACATAATTATAAAATTATCTACGGTTTTATTTTCTAAGCACAATTATTTTTGAAAATGTAAGTATTACCTCAAACATTCCATGTTTTCCTTGACTTTGAAAGATATTTTTTCAAAGAAAAGCAACTGTATGTATGAAGATATAGATGGCATATATGTGAACAAAATCGTAATAGTAACTTCAACTATCATGAATAAAATCATCGAACTAAACTCATCCTTGTTCGCAGGGATCACAGAATACCAAAAAAATGTGGCTGTCGGATTTAAGGAATAGAGTCCCGGGAATATGACGAAATCAAATGTGCAAGCAAATAATGGGAGGAAAATGAGTAGAAGTTCTTGCAAACTGTAGCTTCTCCAAGGAAATCCACTCCGAGAGGGCTCTGCGTCTGGGGATAGTCAAAAAAATGTTTTAGCAGTTTGTTTAAAAATCTAGTTTCAAGGCGGGATTTTTATTAATAGTCATTGTGTGTAAACCATAGCTGCACGCACGTATGCACTAGTCTAGTCAAGTCTAATCTTTGTTGGTCGTGGTATTGACTAGTCTAGTCCAGTCAATTCACAATGGTTTCCACGAACTCGTAGTCAAGTCAAGTCAAAGTCACTTTTTAAGTCGAAAACCCTAGTCAAGTCATTCTAGTCTCCTAGTCACTTGGATTTTATTAGCGCTACTGTAGGTGCTTTTTTATTATTTGTCTTATCATTTATTTACTAGCTAAATCAATTCATAACCAAACCCTGAAAACAATATCAAAGTAGCCCTTATTTTAACTGTTTTAACTGCGCAAGTATGTATGAAGGAAGTGTTCCATTTGATTGTAAGAGGTAAATAAGCATCTAGCATGAATAAAGAATTGAAACAAATTGTGAACTATTTTGATAATCAATTCACTAGAACGTTTAAAACCAGGAAACTAACGGATAGTACCATTTTATAAGTCCAGTTTTGATGCTTCTGGTTAGTGTTTTCTAAATTAAGAAATTCGGTGTACAATATTCGTTGCTCCAACTTCTGGTGGCTTAACAGAAGCTCTGTGAGCACGAGCAATGGCCGACAGCTCAGAGAATAGTCCGAAATTAGTTGCCTTCTCGTGATCTTCTCGAGATATGATTTCATTTCGTTGTTCGTTGTTCTGCACTTTTTTTTGGGGACGGTGTTCTGGCGATGCTTTACTTTTCAAGATTTGTATGGCTCCTTCTTTAAACGTTTTTCACTAGATCAGATTTATTTTTGTATACAATTTTTACTGCATTTGCTTCGGCCTCAATCATTTGGGCTATTTATATAAATCTGTATGTCTGATGTGATTTCACATATTTTTGGCTGGACTTTGGGCGATTCATAATTTATTATTTTAACATAAATGAGTGTTTTTATTAATTTTCTGGGGACATACATGCCGTATATAATACTGTTGCTGCGTATATTGTGCAATGAATTAACGGCTTGAGTAATTCAATTATGCACTGCATTTTTCCATGCTGAATGTATTAATCGTTAAAGATGAAGTTACAATTACAAGTCCTGATATCGAAATTTCATATGGTTTGGAGCCTTTGTTATTGTTTGAAGTTCCCCCACTCCCTCCTAAAACTGCTTCATTGAGTGATTTATAGGCATCATTTGAAGACATTCACAAATTGACTAGATTAGTTCCTGCACATTGTTCACCTATAGTCAAGTCAAGTCAATCATTATAATTTCTAATGTAATCTAGTCTAGTCAAGTCAATTCTTCACAGTATTCGGTGCTTGCTAGTGAAGTGAAACTAGTCAAATTTATCCTTAATTATAGTCTAGTCAAGTCCCCCATTTCCTAGTTAAGTCTGACTAGACTAGTGCAGCAGTGGTGTAAACATGGTGCTGGGCTAAGCACATTTCGAAACACATGGCGTAGTGTAATGCTGGGAATTTTCCGGTCTGGTCCAAGATCTGGTTCAAGCGCATGACCATTAAACATGGTCTGTTCCACATACGGACCAAGGAACACGGTTCGGTGGATTTCCTGAACCAGAACGGTATGGTCTGTTCCAATTTTCGGACCAGACCAGCAACCAGACCATCTCGACCAAACATAATAAAGGAACGGTTGTAATGGTCCGGTTCAAAATTTTGGAACAGATTTACTGGTCCGGCACACATTTGGAACAAACCGTTTCAAAATGGACCAAAATTTCGAACCAGGTCGTACCAGCTCAAACTATTTGATCCAGACTGAACCAGTCTCAGCACTACCGTATTATACCTGGACATTTTTAGATTATATGTACGTATGTATATATGATTACAAGATTATATGTGCATACCTTCTTTAATATTATTCGACATTTCGTTCAAAAGAGCAGTAGTCAATGAAGGCTCGATGAACATTAGCACCGTTGTCCAATAAAAAGCTGCGATGAATATCATCGCAAAGATAGCTTGCTCCACTATTTCAAAAACTTTATCTGTATTTGCAAAATACAAACACTCAAGGAATCTTACTATTTGAAATACAACTTGAACACATTGAATGGCGAATAGAAATTTACAAACATGACTTCGTTTTGAAGACTTTTGATACGTAAATCTCTCATTGCTGTCATACTCAAATGGCACGAGCCACAGTTTTGAAAGGATTTTGAACGCATAGCGATTGTAAACTAGCTCTTTCCTTGACAGCATAATTTTAAACTTTACAAATATCCGTCACAATGGGATTTTTAAAAATGTCCTCCCTGTCTATTTGATAAGGACGAGACATTTTTTCCAGCTCAAATACTCCATTTTTCTAGAACATTGAACGTAGCACGTAGGACTTCAATTCACTGACGATGTACTCCGGTGATATAATATGGGTGGAATAAATCTGGAGGAAATTAACACGAGCCCATTGCAGAGGTACGGTAATTATTACAGTTGGCTTTCCATCCATTACACAAGTTAGTATTTAAATGATATTGACTGGATTTCCAATTTCTGGGCGTTATCATTTACGCCTCGTTGAAAGTTTCAAACTGAGCTTTTTAAAATGACTGGCATTTAGTTTCAATTAAACTTACGTACGTATGTATATTCATGATCAAATTATTAAAATTGAGCCTCGTATATCTATGCAGACATGGTTTCCACCAGAACCAATAGTTCCGTATTCAAATTCAATAATTGCTATGTACGAAACACACGTTATGTAAAGCATCCCAAAATAGTAATAATTTTTGGAAATAGGACCGAAAGCGAATCAATGACTCGAGCCAGTTTGGTTAATTTGGCATAAATTCAAGAGAGAATGTCATCAAGAAGGTATAAAAAATTATAAAATAACAAAAATGATGAAAATACAAATGTATTTAAAGGCTAATATTTCCGATGCTCACTCGAGGCAATTCCAGAGACAAAAAACTTGTGCCGGTCTTTTAAATCGATAAAATTACACCGACTCTGAGAACACGCTGTACTTGTATTCGAGGCATTCCATGACTATTAACTGTCCTATGATTTTATTTAAAAGGTGGTAAATTAATATTGAGCCAATTAATAGTTATCTACTGGTTGGTGAATGTGGGTTTAAATGCGTGCTAATTTCAGAGATAGAAGACCTCATTAAGTCATTTTGTTATCCATATAATATAAATGCCATATGCCTGGACAAGTTTCTGACGACCCGAATTTGTTTTCCAAGTACTTAGGTGTGTCAGCCCAATTTATTTCTCCAATTCTGATGATTGGAAATCCGTTGTGACTATATACAGAGATATAAAGGAAATACGCATTCAAAAACTGACGAATGTCACTTCCACTAAACAAAAGCAGTTTTTGTAGTCACTACTGTATCACTCCCTGTGATGTGAATTTTCCAGGTTGACGAAGACAAACGTGTCCAAAAAAATCTTGCCACCATATTAAGATCTTCCTCGTATTACGGAGTATCTTCCAGCAAGATTTTATTCACAGTACTGATTTTTCTGTGAATATTGTTTATTTTGTTATTCTCAGAAATACGAAGGCTATTGCAATCGTCCATAAGCAGTTAATTAGTTTGCCCGGTAATTGTTTCCTGGTTTTCTTGCCAAAGGCCAAAAGTTTGCTGACAATATGTTTTTGAATATGCATGTAATGGTTACCCGGACCAAAGAAGGTATGTAGTTTCAATTTTAAATAGTTTTTGTTACACATAGGATAATGGTTGTGACCGACGACAATGAGGAAAAAGCGATACTTGCACATACGGTAAGTACTGAGGGTCAGTGCCAGTTGAAGCGATTTAAAATAATTAAAATCTTCTTCCTCTTTCTAATTTAAATCGTTATTTTAACCACTTGTGTTATTTTTTTGTTTTTCAATAAAACTGACATGTTTATAGTTGTATATTTAATAATTATATTTATGTTATAAGTTATTGTTCAAAATTTATTTACTGCAAGAACTTTGAATAGGTCTACAAACACAAATTTGTGTTCGAACTGTTTGCAGCTATTTGGGGTTGGCAGTCTAGTGTGACTTTTTAGTTTGCTTTAACCTGAACTAAAGGTCATACGTTATGGTACGTTAGGTAATGTTTAAACCAAAAACAAAACTATTTTCTGAATAAAGCACACAGAGTTGATGGGGAATCATTATGGAATATCATAAATTAAATGTAAATTAAACACAAACGTTCACATTATTCACAATAATATTTTCAAAAGTCACAAATATTGACCCAAATGAATGCCCATGGAGTTGACTGTAACCCTCTAGATAAAAGGACAAGGTGAAAAAGTCTCATTTTGCAATTTTTTTCTTGAAGATTAATTTCCCTAGGCTTTAGGATACGTTACCCGAAAAAAAAACTCAAAAAAGACACAAAATGAAATCAAAAATATATAATGCAAAACAAATAGATCAAATCGGCTGTATAAGGTTCCCCTACCAAAGCTGCTTTAGGGGCACAAACGTTTAAGCATATTTACCTTCAAGTTCTTTTTTTTAATATGCAAGCAGATACCAACTATAGCATTCAAAAATTTGTAAAAGTAAAATATTTTGTTCAAAATATTTAATGATCTTATCTATAATTGCTTTCTGTGGAACTATTCATCAGTAAAAACATTTTGACCTTCTATCCCATAATTATAAAAACCTACAATATTATATCTTAAGTATCATTTATTAATTTAAAAAATTAGTGGATACGCACACAGGTTTAAAAACACGGAGCAAAATATTTTTTAATTTAATTTTTAGGGGCACAGTGAAACTGAAAATCCTTTTTGTGAATATCGGGGTGTCTGGTTGTCTGTACGAACGTTTTCAGGAACTTGAATGTTTTGTAGAAGCTGTTTAGATACAAAGTAAGAAGCCTATTATTTTAAAGGAGATGGAGTGATCCTTTGACCTCAGAAATTTAAATGGGGTCATGCATAAATACATGCAAAAACTTATCGTAATAGTTGCTTGAATGTGCTCTCATTTGCATTGTAATTAAAATAATGTTATTTTTATTTTAGCTACTGTTAAAATTATATTTTATAGTTAGCTTCTCACAGTTGTACTCCCAATCAGCTCCCCCATTTCCTCATTTTAATTTACAACTAAAAAATGTATATGACAAAATGTACAAAAACTCATATGTAAAGCTTGCGCCATCTATAGTCACATTTGTTGACTACATTAAGTTGTCTTTTCCATGAACCCGTAGATGTCGCATAAACTCATACATACCTACATGCAAGATTCAAGTCAATACAGGCTGAAATATACAATACGCGTGTATTTAATTGCTCGTTAAATCTTTACAAAACCAATAGTACAAATAAAGATATGTGTAATTAATTATATGTACATACGTCCATAGATGAGCGAACTTTTTAAACGCCCCGGTTTGTATTAAACTTTTAATCTGCTTAATGAACTCTCGTTTGTGTGTATGTATATAAACGCTTTAGGGTATTTTTAGGTACCATTTGTGGCGCTTCGCCCCTTGATGACTGAGCAATTCGTGCTGATCACAGATGGTTTTTTTCTGTAATAGATAGCTGCTAAATAAAAAACGAAAATAGTTCACGATAATAAAAATTATTTCACAAAATGCATATTCCAAAGAAATATTTGTGTACCTGTATTTAATGCCGCCCCATTTGTGCAGCATGCAAATATTTCAAAAAATCAGAACTAAATATACCTGGTATATATATATAGTATTAGATGCAGTAGTAACCACTTGTGAATATCCTACAGACAACAATTACACAGATAGTTACACTTAGATAGCATGAAGTAACTTTTTCTTTCAAACGAGTTTCCTTCCAATTATGCAATCAGACGCACACGTGGAAACATGTAATTTCGTACGTGCATACATATGTACATGCTTGCATACACAGTGCACTGTTCTTGCAAGATCATTACTACACTTATTCTCTTATGGATTGGATGAGCATGCTCCTGTAAAAATATTAGGTACATACATATCAATATATATGTAGTAACATTGAGCAAACGGGCAAATCTCCAACAATTTTTGCTCTATAAAGAAAACACTCTTAGAGAAGAGTTATCTTAAAACGAGAATGTTTTGTCCGAAAATAATAGTCACCACAAAACTGTCAAGTAATTTTTTTTAATTTAGAAGAACTAACAGTGGAGACCTGTGTAAGCAATTTACATGAATCAATGTTACCTCAGGAAAGCCCTGTAGGATTACTATATACATACATATGTGAATTTGCGTCAAAAACTAGTTTGATGGCAGATGGCAAAAATTTGCATATATCTAGTTGGAGTATTGACGTACAAACATTCACTTGTACAGACATTGTCAAGGATTTCACATCTTATCTATCTCATCAAGTAGTTTTTGCTGAAGTTTTTAAATGAAATTTTAGGGAATTTTAAAGTAAAAATAAATCCTTTGTTTTGAGTTTAGTTTGCAATCTACTATTTTGAATTCTTCAGAGCCCAGTCAGCTTCATTTTGTCTGTTTTTATACAATGCTGTAGCACTATCAACTTGTATATTTGAGATCTTTAGCTATCTTTTAGTTTAAAGAAAAGAGAAAATATGTCATCAAAAAATAATTTCAAATATTTCACACTTTTACTCTACGGAATGTTTTTCCTTGAGAACTGTCAATCTCAGGTGCTTGCAGGAAAAGGAATTTCAAGTGAAATATATTTGAATAAATGTTGTGACTTTGGTTACACATTTCAAAATAATTTGACTCGGGATTCCTGCGTGCCATCAGTTGCAGAAATCCCGATTGAGGGTGCCCAATTTCAGATCCCAAAGGAATTTTCAGCATCTTCGGTGATTTTGAACGTGACGTAAGGTGCTTGTCATTCAAATTAATTTTGGTCTAAATAATTTGTGAAAGATTGTGTACTTATAATTTTATCAACTAAATTACATTCCATGAAGTATTTTCAATTGGCGTAACGATGTTTTTTTATTGTTTCATAACAGGCTCAAATTTCATCCAGTAGAATGTGAAAGTTCTTTGGTTCAAAAATACGTCACAGAAAATGTAAGAGTAGGGTCTGGTTTTGAATCTGAGTCAAATTTTCTATTTACACCCGAGGGTTACGTAACAATCGATGGGGAATATTTTTACCCTCCCACAAGCTTCTGCATTGACAGGTTTTTTGACATTTACAAATATTGTAGAAATTTAATTATGAAAGGATTTATGGGACGTAGAAAATTATTCTCACAAAATTTGATTAAAAATCAATGGTAATGTTTCTGAATATATTTGCATGTAGGGTCAATGTTTCAACCATTTTAGTTCAGTTGTGTCCTGTACCTTGTAATACATCAGCAGGGGACTTCTGTCTGAGGAAATGTTGTCCTTTGGGTCAAACAGTAGCCAAAGGTTTGGATGATTGCGTGACTCCCTCAAAATTTTCAAAATGGAAACCACTTCAAAACTTGGAATCATCTGAGAATACATTTCCTCACGTTATTTTGAATTCTCCTGCTAACCATTGTGAAGAGTCAAACATTGCTTTTATATTGAATAGTTCCGCTGAAAGTGCTGCATCAAATAACCCTGATAATTACAATCAGTAAGGAATCAAGATTTTACATTTGATTCAAAAAATTCAAAAAGTTTGAAAAATTTACCTTGGACGTTTTCAGAATAATTATAGATATTTGGAATTTTAAAATCCAGATTCAAAATGCTTCCAAACGGCGTCGTCCTTTTTAAAACGGCTATTGGAACGTGGGAGGCTTTGCCAAATAATGAATTCTTTTGCATAGATGATGTAGAGCCTGATTCGGACAATTTTTCTCCGGATTCAATTTTGATATATTGTGCCAAAATGGAAGATTCCAGTACCACCATTTTGGTAAGGGAGTATTTTATTACTAATGTGATTTAAATTTTTGTGTGATTACGTTACCCTTAATTATGGTATTTTGTGCTAAAATGTTTTCACATTTGTATTGAAGTTTGCAGCCGTTTACAGTGGAGTGATGTTTCTGTCGTCATTGTTCCTTCTGGCGGCTGCCACTGTCAATTTCCTTCTCTGGAGGAAGCAAAATATCCACACTTGGACTGTTCAAGCCTACATTGTGTCCTTATTCTTCATGTATATTTTTCTGGGCCTGTCCCATGTGACCAGTGCTTTTGGGTACAATGGAACTTATTGCACACTTATTGGTAACTGCACCGAACGTCCACATTTTTATTAGGGATCATTCTTTTTTTACGTCATCAAAAATTTGCCATATTTTTACCCCCCCTCCCCCCTTGTCCAGAACATCATCATGTTCATCATCGACTGTTTACACCCCCCCTCCCCCCTCATTTTATTACGTCATCAGTAACCACTGATACACCCGTGGCACATGTTTTGCCGGTGACAATATCACGTGGAACAGTTTTGATTCGTATTTATATGAAGGAGTCTAAACACGTCGAATCCAGTATGTTTCATTCATACAATTAATAGTACTGTGAATAGACTGTAGTCTACGCAGATTACTTTCAGCTTTTTTCAGCTTTAGCTTTTAGTTTTTTAGTAATAAGCTCAGTAAAAATTTGATTTTCCCGCGGATGATGTTACTGTCGTCATTTCTACTAAACCCTCCCCCCTCCTACCTTCATCATCGTCATTTCTTCTCGCCCCCCCCCTCCCCCCTTTGGTGATGACGTAATAAAAGAATGAACCCTTAGTTTAAAAAAGGAATGCAGTGTTAAACAGATTTTAATTAGGTTCTGCTTTTGGGGGCAAAATGAAACAGAACTTGAAAACATAAAGCCTTATGATAAACGTATCTTAAATCATTCCGCGCATTAGGGCAATGTTGATATTTCGCATTAAAGCATGACCGCTTACATTGCACTACGTACATATATAGGATCTGCTACCAGAATAAATAAGTATTTTTATTGTTTAATACCAGGTGGCGCTGCTCACTACTTCTTCCTCTCCACATTCTTTTGGCTCTCCATGATTAACTTTGATTTATGGTGGAAATTCCGGTATGACTTTACTTACTAGCATAACTTTAATTTGCAATAATTAATTTATATAGTAACCATTTGATATTTGTTGTGCTTTTTATTTATGTACATTAAAACTTCATCATGTATCCACAGGAGGCTGACCGCCCGGATTGGAATCCCTGTCAAAAGGAAATTACGATTCTTTATTTACTCCGCCTTCTCAATGGGGACTCCAGCGGTAATAATTACCTCAGGAATTTTGATCCCGCAATTTCTAAAGTAAAAAGCACATTTATGAACCATAAAAAAATATGCACTCGAGGGACAAAATTCTTAGCCTTTTTATAAGCCAAGATGAAGCGCTATATCATCATCATTTGCTGCCACGTTTAATCTCTTATAAACTTATGATTTTTAACTGTGTTTTTCTTCAGTGTCAAAACCCAAGTTTGGCCGAGTTTGCAATATGGCTCTACAGTCTGTTATTTGGAGAGTTCTTCACTTTGGGCGTACTTGTATGGCCCGGTTAGTGCTATCTTGGGACTGAATCTAATTTTATTCTTCTTGACCCTTCGTAGTCTTCATGTCATCAAAAGATCCACGAGAATTGCCACTGAAAATATCAGCACCTACCGACAATCAAAAGAGTAAGACACAAAAAAAATTCTGACCTAATTATTAATTCAAAGCGTGCGCATAGGTTTTTGCAGTGAAAAAAAAGTAACAAAAATCCAACCCGTGTTTGGTTTCAGTGTAACACTATTTCTCAAGTTATTTTGTATAACGGGCGTCCTCTGGAATTTCGAGGTCATTTCTTACATAGTGGAATCCAGGGAAGGCAGAGATGGAAAACTCTGGTACTGGTCAGTCCTGGACGTTTTAAATATTTTCCAAGCCGTGGTCATCTTTTTCATTTTTATTTGGAAGAGGAAGATCAGATGTGATCTGGAAAATGAGTATCCGGTCTTAAAGAGTGAGTGTAAGAAGTATTATGTTATTTTTGTAAAAGTATTATTTATGCATGAATTCATGGCATAAGCTGTATTAATACTAGAATTGAATTGGCTTTAAATTAATAAATGTATTTCGTTTCAAATAATTAGCTCGTAAGTCAAATAACTATTGCAACTGGAATTATTGATGTGTAGTATTTTATTTTAATAATATTTGTGTTATTGCTTTTAATAATGGCTATATTTTTATTTTCTATGATACTTAATAATTTTTTCCTGGCAGGCTTCTTCAGCAAATGTGTTCGCTGCTGTTGTGACTGTTTTGGACGAATTACTCTCTCCGAGGAATCATCTACAAATGAACGGAAAAGTAGTTCCTCGTCTACACAAACATCACAAGATTTTAGTCAGAGCACAACTGAAGTCAGCATGTCAAATTTTCAAGTCCACCCAAATGTACAAACAGTTTGATTACACTCGAACTCTATGTATTTCGAATAATAATTATTACAATGTGAATACTAATGTATACATGTATAGAAGGCGCATACACAAAATATTTTTACAATTATTATATATTCATTACTATAGATTGCAGAATCATCAATAGTCAATGATCTTAATTTTAAGGAGCAGATGTTTTACCATGTGTGACGTATTTCAAACATCACTCGCTCACTTGTAATGGTACCCCACGGGGCACGCTTTGCCTTATTTATCATACTAACTAAATCCATTCTTAAGAAAATAATATTACCGGGTTACTTTATTCTTTGTAGTTAATGTGTGTGTGGATTAAGTTTTCAGATGATTAGGACCTAGTATATCAATTCGCATGTTCAGGGCGTCGTTGTAAATTTCTCGCGCCTCATTGAATTTTCCCTCGTGTTTCAAAACCACACCAAGTGGTAGAGCTTCCTTCGGGTTTCCGACATCCCGAAGTTCCGTGTTCGGAAACGGAACGGAACAATTTCGGAACATTCTTTTTGGTTCCGTCATTGAATCGGGACAAAACCGGAACATGAGCACTTGTACCGATGATATTGGAACCGGGACGGTTCAGAGCATCGGTACGAAAAATGTTCCATATAATTTATGTCATCGGAAAGCGGAATTGTTCTGTTCCGTTCCGAACCGATCCCGGTACAATTTCTGAAGTGTCGCGCCATCGTTCAACTAGAATGGAAACACATTTCTTATCGCTCTGGCTTGTAAGCAGTTTTTTACCAAAATACGGAAATTGGATGAACACAGTTAGATTTAATTTACGCAAATGCTCATGAAGCTCGCGAAGCTGCAGATATGTAATGCAAGTATCGTTTTCCATGAAAATTAACAGAATAACTAATTTTGTTTAATAAACATGGCATGGGCGATTTTTTTCGCAATAAAAATTCTGAAATCGAAATTATTAGCAGCAATGAAACAAGCTTGCAGGAAATTAACACTTAGGTCATTGAAGTCCACACGTTACAAATATTTATTGCTAAAAAATAATTAACAATTAATATATAATACTGCACGGTAGTTCTTTTATATGGCCTAATTATTAATAAATCTTTTTTAATATAATTAAATAATAGCATTCCCTAGCATCCAATATATTAAAAGTATATCATGTATATTAAGTTGCCATTAATTTGTACACGCATTTCACGTATATGTTGTGAAAAATTCCAGGATATTTCGGAACGGAACGGGTTCGGAACGGAAAAAATAGCATAAAACGGAACGGAACACAACCTATAACGGAAAAAATACTTTACTACTTTGTTCCGAACGGTGTCAGTTCAAATGTTCCGATGTCCCGACTGCCGGAACGGAACCGGGAACAATATTATTTGTAGGTTTCGGAACGGAACGGTATTTCCTACGGAACAAAAATGTTGAACACATTGGAAGCTCTACCAAGTGGATTCTTTGTAGTTAGAGTGTCGGGATGATTAGGACCTTGTAATTATTTCAATTCACATTTTCAGAATTTTATTATAAGGTTCTCGAGCCTCTTCCAATTTTCCCTCGTTTCTTAAAACCAAGGCTAAGTTACTTTTTGTAGCTAAAGTTGTCGGATGATTTAATCCGTAAATCTTAATCCATAATTGTAGGGTTGTTCGGTGTATATTTGGATGGCAGTACTATAGCTTCGAACGCCGAATAGTTTGTCCGCCCGAATTGTCCGAAATTTTATGACTCGCTTTGTGCAAATTTGTTAACCTTGGTCAAGAATTCTGACAACGTCATAAATCTTATCAAGTAAGTTTTCTGACTCCTGGTTAAGATTTGGACAAATTCCTTAACCGAATCTGCGATTTTATCAATGTTGTATTTCACATATGCCAATTAAGTGCAGATTACGTTACTCGATTTTTTTGGCGGTTTGAATCATACAATGAATTTGGTAGTAACCAACACATCTAGCAAATAGGTAATAATTGTGAAGCAGAATAAGTGCTTCTTTCAATGTAGCTTCTGCATGGCTGAAAATGGCTTCGATAAGATCTCTTGGAATTTAATCCGGATTTAGTATCGCCATGACATCCAAACATTGAAGAGCCAGCTTCTGGGACCCGGATATTTAGTTCTTATTTTCAAAACGTCGTTGATGTGTTCTTGTGGCTCAAACAAACGCTTTTTATCTCGCGTATCATAATATATTGATTGATGAGCTAATGAAATTCCATGTAAATCCACACGATATAATATGGATACGGGATTTCTTACTTAATAGTCAGCAGTGCTGTCGGAATGGGAAAATGTTATCACCTTTAACAAATGTTTGTAATGGATCCCAAAGGGTACTAAATTAGCCCCATTATTGTTTATTATACTAATTTATTCTTTCCTCAAGACGATTTTCACGAAGTATGGATCAAAATCAAATCCATTATATTTATGTATCCACGGTTTTTGTCCATGAAGTGGTGTTAGAGGAGAAGAATAATTGTACAAATCTATCCCTAAAATGGAAAAGGCATTCGACGACGTTAGCAAATGCGGTTTGTTGAGAAAAATATGGAACTTAATTCAAAAACGTCCGTCCAATTAACAATTGACTAGTAACAGCCCTGTGCTTCACAGGGGCAATTGCATACTTGCAGAGATGGTAGTGTGAGTGTGGGTGTAGAGGCTAAATGTCTTAGGAATCAAGTCCAGTCGTACAGACCTAAATCTTGCGCGCTTATTTTAACCGTAGCGCGCGAATTTTAATAGCCACAAACTCCATCCCTAGGCAATTAATTTATAAGGATTGTAGTCGTGGAAAAAAATACAAACATAACTATGAATGTATGGTGAAGTAATTCCAAGAGCCAGCGAGAGCAAGCTTTTGGGCAAACATATAAATTCAAAACCCACATGGAATGTCCACATCAATTCAGTTTATTAACTAACAGCGAACTTACGTAATTATATTTATTCAACAAAAATTGAAGCACTTGAAATTTTCAATTAAGGAATTAAAATATTGTGCATGAAGCTTATAGTGGAGTCATAGTGGAATATTCCAGCGCAGTTTGGCTCTGTAATCTCAGAAAGATAAAGGTAAAATTATTACAATGGAAAAGCGCGCAATCTCACTAATACTGTATTAAGGAAATCTGTGCACAGACATGACTGTTACGAAGTAATGGAATCAATTAAACAGGAAACTATTCTTAATAGATTAACGGACCAATGTATAAAATTTGGTAAATCACTCTGCAAATCCCGTAGAATACGCTTTGTTCTTAAATTAAGATTTAATGACTTTAAGAAAAGTATAGTTAAAGTAAGTAAAGTATAGTCAAATCATAGTTTACTGTATGAAACTAATTGTGGGCAAAATAGATTTCTATAGTCAACTATTACAATTCTCACCTTAAAAATCCGTAAGCTTAGTAACTTAGTTAGACGTAGTCAATATGCCGAATATGCTCAAACAATCCAATGAAATCGGATAAAGATTAATACGATATTATACATTAATTTATCTTTACTGTCTGCTATCTTCAATGTTGCATGCTAAAAATGCTTCCTTGCAGTATAAACCTTAAGTATCCAACTGATATTTTATAAGCTGATATAAAATAAGACAACGTTTCTTAAACATATCTCTACCATTCATACACACTCCTTCTAATAAGCTTCAGGATACCACGGAATCCTTCCATGTATCTTCTAAGAATTTTCGTAGTTAATTTAATACTAGAAGTAATCTCTTCACAGAAGAGTTATGTTTGTATTAAAGGATTTATTTTTTCTAGTAAATAACTCCCATTATATTAATACTGCACACCCTTCCTCCACATCATAAAATAATAAGTATACATATAATTAGATGTACGTACGTCATTCCCTCTATGAAGAACATAAATAAAACCATCTTCCACATTTGACCCTTGTTTAAACCCCATTGCGTAGGAAGCTTCACTTGTAAAATAGATTCACGAATATTGATCCTCGCATAAAATAGTATTGAAATTACCTCAAATAAATGTTCATTAACTCTAAAGGAAGTCACACTACAGCTGACTGACCCTCCAGAAGCACTTGTGCCATGCGTACACACATAATATAAATAATTATATACCAATATTAGTACATTGATTTTTTATTACACCCCTTTAACTACATTTTTAATGACTTATTAAAAATAAACTTATCCTATATAACCTAAAGTATTTCATTATATTTAGGGCTATGTTTCTGAATATGTTTGTCAAGCAAGGGAAGATTAATCATGCTTGCATCCTTGTAATTACTCTGAATCAGGGATGCGCAAAGGAAATAACCTTCCTTCACCCTTCCTTCCGAAATACATAAACTCATTTTCGCCTTCATACTTCTCTAAAGACAGCCTTCCTTCAATTTTACATTACTACTCGTTTTAAAAAAAATTGCACAAGCGGGATTGAGTGCAGTGAAGAGCGCTGGCATATGTTGTCAGTTGTGAGTTCACAAATTGGCTGTAACGCTGCGCTAGGAGCAAAACATCGATGCATGTGTTATGCTTTCTAGGTATTGATATTTGGCGTACCTGGAAGCCTTCATAGAGTAGAGGGCTAATATTTAGGTACCCTTCCTTCGCAGTCCTTCGTTGCTAGTTTTTGTAGGCCCTTTATTTTAATGGCCGAATTGATCAGAAAATTTGTCATCCTTCCTATGCATGTGTGTAGAGCGAGAATCCTATGTACAAGGCTCATTTCTCTTTTGTTTTTTGCTACTCATAGACTACTGAAATGGATTCCAAATGTTTTCAAAAATTATAAACCCAACTTCGAGTCCAGGATGTATGGGATTGGAATGAAATATAAGATCAAATTTAGTTCCCTTGGCCAAAGACCCAAACGGCAGATTTGGAACAGAATTTCCACTCAAATTGTTAGGTTTCCACTTTAGCGTATCTATATTTAAAACTCTAAACGGTGAGGTTGTCATCGCAAATCAATGCGAAACCGCGCGATATTTTGACGCCCTGATATGCACCATCGCAAATCACATCATACATGGGGGCTACTCGCGAGTGACGAGTGCACTCAACACACTCCTACTCACACTCACAGGGGAGTAGCAAGGTAAAGAGTAGGAGTGAAGGCGCCAAAAACTTCGTGAGTTAGAGTGGTATAAGTCGAAGCATAGAAAAAGAGTAGGAGTAGGAGTAGCTTGCTTTGCTACTCACTATTTCTCTTACCATTGTATTAATCGCATAAAGCTAGCATTGCCACGCTAAAAGATTGGCGGATACTTCGAAATATTTCATAATTTTAAACAAACAATCGTGTGCAATGCCGACTTATGTACAAGCCATGCATTGGAAGACAAAATATGTCACAGATTAGAAATAAATCTTGAGCATACTTCCAGGTGTTGTTATTATTAATAGTCATTTATTGTAAACTTCGTCGGTATTTGTCATTGAATTTTGACTATAAAATTAAATTGAACTATTTTGTGCTTAGTATTCGCTTTCATAATTATAAGGAAAATTTTTGTCTTAATATTTGCAAATATTTCGTTGAAAACATTGAGTAACTCACGAGTGGTGAGTAGGAGTTGTGAGATTTGAAGTTAGCGCTGTGAGTAGGAGTAGGAGTTTTACATTCTCAGTAACACTACGAGTGGGCAAGAGTAGGAGTGGTGGATTTTTTCTCTATGGGAGTGCGAGTGTGAGTGCGAGTGGGGAAAAAACCTACTTCTATGAATCACATACACAAGGTTATTCTTTAATTTTAAATTTACCCGTCATAAATCCAATTAAATGAACACACCATGCTTCAGTAGCCTACACATTTGACCATAATCCTACCACGGCCGAGTCTACCTGTTTTGTAGGCTAGGTTTTAGAGTATCTTCCAGCAGGATATTTGACCTACAAGCCTCTTCAAAAATTTCATGGCCCCCTAAAAATAGCCTACAATTAGGCCTACGTGTAGGATAGGCGGACACCTTTGATACGAAAGAAATCCATCCACAATTCTGCTTAAGAATTACTCATCGTCAATTAAGTAGAGCCTACCAGAAAATTCTTGGGAAATCTATTGAACGTATAAGAAATCTTTCTATCGTTTTGCAATCATTGATGTTTTAAGCACTATAACTCTCAAATGCTTTCTTTGGAGCAATACGGAATGCTTCGTCGTACCCTTTTGCCCCCATTAAAAAAACCTCAAGCGTAGACATTTGTTAGCACAGGACGGAACGGTCACCCTTCCTTGACATTATTCTGCTCTTCTTGCTCCTCCAGTTACTGTTATAAAAGATTCAACGGCAATGACTCCAGTGCAGTCAATCAACAGTGTCTGTTGTGGCTCTCCACACATATACAACTCCCGGTTGCTCATATTTCTCAAGACTTGGATTTTAAATCATTATATTTTTTTACCTTTGACCCTCACAAGTTTCACTTTCTATTACATCTACCATCTATTGTTGTCTTAAAGTACATTTCAAAGACTTGTACTTATTATTAGACAATGGGCATGTCCAACGTCATAAATTCCGGAAGACTCGAGTGCTCCCTTTGCAACAAACCTATTGACATCAGAAGTTCCAATATTCGTGAAGGGTCGGTGATTTGCTGTAGTTACTTCCCTAACCTGGCGCCACCTAAGGACCAGCCTTGTCCATTTAGTATGTCAGGATGCGAAGCTGTTTTGAGTGTCGACGAGGTCGAGAGTCATAAATTCGACTGCCAATTTTCGTAAGTAATTTTCGGATATCGTCACCGATTGCTTAAAATCAATTATATTTTAGAGAAATTACAAAAAGGATTCGAATCCGATATGTGGTTCGACACAAATGAAATGGTAATAGTTGAGGATTGTGTCTCGTGTTTATCAAATGTTTGATATGGCCCTTCATAATAAATCCAAAACAATAAAATAGATGTAATAGAATACTTTGACAACTCTGTAGGTCCATGAAATTCTGCTCGTTGCTGTGGATCTCGAATTGTGAGGATGAAACCGCATCCGTTGACCTTTTGGACCACCTTGCGAGGAAGCACTCAATGGAAAGTGTAAACGTCAAAGATAGTGGATCCTTACAAGTTGTTCAATCTGGAGATATCCGGGGACTTGGGAAAATCCATTGGAATTTGATTGTGATCATCTGTGAAGGTGTGAAATTTATCTTGCGAACAACACTCATTCATCGTAAAACCATTTCATGGAGTGTGGCAGTTCTTGGAAGTCCTGAAACTGCAGGGAGGTTCAATGCAATCATCACTATTTTATCACAAACGGTAAAGAAAATTCATTTTGGAAAAGATTGATTATTAGACATTGTGTCTGGAAGCATTTAATTCTTACTCAAATGAAGCATTTCGGAATATTTATGCTCGTATAGGGTAACTCATTACGATGGAAAGGTCCAGTTCTGTCCATTAAGGAGCGCCACCTCTCGTCCCCAGATTTCGTCCTGCCCGTTACCGAGCTCCAGGAATTTTCTGCGCAATCTGGTATGAAAGTAATGCAAATATATTGATTTTTAAGGAAATGCAACGGAAGTTAAGCTGTGTATAAAACTAGTATTTTATATGAATTGGATACATTATGTACGTCTAAATTATAATTAAACAGTTAAACTTTTGATCTCAGGTGACTGCAGATATGAATGGCGATTGGTGATTCTAATCGAAAACAAATCCACCCAGTATCCTTCAACCTCAAAGGAAATTCCCGTTTGTACCAATCAAGCTTCCCCAATTTGTGTGACTGCTGCATCCGTCATTCGACGTTATGTTTGTGTTGGTTGTCACAAGGGCATTTATGTTGGATATATGTCCTGGTACCGGTGCGTGAGCAACGGGAGTTCTGATGATTTTTGTCAGACCTGCGTGAATTCCGATATTGAAGACCGTATATTCGTACGAATCCCTACATATGGCAATTTCCGTGTACCCCTGTACTTCAATTCACTGTCAGCTGCTTTTAATAACGGTAATCTTTACTTCCGATAAAGAATTATAGCTTCATACTTTATTATTACCTTACACTAATGATGGAATAGTTAATGATGCTCATATAAAATTCCAAACATTTTTATTTTTTCAGGTCACATGACTTTTGAAATTGGCTATGATACACACTTTGACAGCAATATCGTTGCCGACAGCGATTCCGATGACGACAGCGATTCTAATGACAGCAGCGATTATGATGACAGCAGTGTATTCAATGACAGCAGTATATCTGATGTCGACAGAGTATCCGACGCCCACAGAGTTTACGATGGCGACAGAGTATCCGATGCCGGCACAGTTTATGATGTCAACAGAGTTTACGATGGCGACAGAGTTTCAGATGTCAACAGTATATCCGATGCCCGCAGAGTTTCCGATGGCTACAGACTTTCCCATGCCGACAGAGTATCCGATGACAACAGCGTATCCGATGCCGACAGCTGATTTCAGACATCCCTTTTCGCATATGTTTAATCTATAAGTACCTGCACTAATTTTACTCTATCCCTGTAAAATACATAATGTGAGCACTCTTATGTTTGGATACGAATTCCAGAACATCAAGTAGCTGATGGCTTGTCTTGATACTCCAACTCGCAATTCCCAATTACGGTTTTGTCAAACACAGTAAATTTCCCTACTCACTCGCTCCAACTGATCTCAGAATAATAATAAGATTGTAGCTACGCAAAAACAAATATACAAATCCAGTGAGCCCACTTTTACTGTTAGCAACAGACATTGAAAACGTTATCAAATAACGTTATTGAAAAACGTTATTAACCAAAACGTTGATCTAACGGATTTTGATAAATAAAACGGAAATCGTCACCAAAAAATTCGGTTAACCGAAAACAAACAGTAAACTGGTTTAATTTAAAACGGAAGCGATAACAGTTACTCGAGTTCCGATTCGATTCAGGTTTTCCACCCCAAGAGGTTCTCTTGTTAGCTGATGTCATTATTCATAGTTACCATCTCTGTCGATGCCGCTTTGCATTATGTTGACTTGATGGTACTTATGCTTGTTTGGATGGCTCCAAGGATTGACCGATTATTTGTGCATTTGTTTTAGTAACCGCTAGCAATTAGTCCAGATACGCCGAAGTGATTTCGCTTAGCTTACGTCCAACTGAGGGGCGTTTAAAAGAGGGCGTCCCACACTCCTATTTGGCTTTAACTCCTATTTGAAGTTGTATATTTATCCCTGGATGCTGGTATCCTTAAACCCTACCTACATATACATACATGTGGAACATCCCTATGTTGCACATTTAAGTCACGACATTGTAATTGGGATTTAAAACTTACATGTTGCTTGTCGCGTTCACAAGTAAGGTAAGGCATTGCAAATTTTGATCTGGCGTCCGTAATTGTACATATGTACGTGTACTTGACAAAAACATATTTGATCTGAGTAGTGGTTATAGTGGAGGTACCCATGTTAAAATTCCCCATGTTAATTTTGCACGGGTTAAACAAACGGCAGTAGACACCCATGTTAAAAAATTACCCACGTTAATTATATGGCAGTAGACACTCTTGTTAATTTGAGAACCTACGTCAGTGATATGGTTCGCATCACATGTATACCTAAGTAAATGATCTCGAGTTGCTCATGTTACTAAATGCGCAGGAGCTGCTCGTGTTAAATGAGTATGTATGTACTTCACGTGTTAATTAAATGGCAGTAGATGCCCATTTTAAATAAGTGGGTATGTACATCTCGTGTTAATTAAATGGCAGTAGACACTCATGTTAAATAAGTGTGTATGTACATACCGTGTTAATTAAATGGCAGTAGATGCCCACGTTAATTAAATGCGTATGTACTTTCCACGTTAATGAATAAGCTGTCCATTTTAATTCAATGGGCATGAGTTGCGCATGTTAAATTCGGACATGGATAGAATTCCCTCACGGTACCATTCGCACATAGAAAAATACTCAAAACAATTACTTCGCCGTCGTAAACAACCAGACATACTGAAGAAAAAATACATGCACAAATGATACAAACAGGGCAGAATCTTGTACTTTTCTGCTCTTCAGAAAACAGACGTACGCAGGTTGAAATCATACAGAGGGGAGACCTTACAAGTGTATCATACAGAGGGGAAACCTTAATAGTGTATCATACAGATGGGAGACCTTAGAAGTGTATCATACAGAGGGGAGGTCTTACAAGTGCAGGCATAGCATACGGAGGAAGTTCCATACGATTGTTGGAACATCAGAAAACAATGCTACGTAGGACAATTTGCTTTCACACGTTCCATTATTAGTTGGCTAACCATGGTGACAGACTTGGAGTTTAATTTGAGTTGAAAATAGTGGTTGGTATTGTAATGGAGGTAGGAATGAAAGGAATGAGTGAAGGCTAGTGAACAGAAAAGGAATTATTGCAGGGATAAGACCGTTCGTCTTGAGAACGCATTTTTGAAATATGAAACCATTTATTGCACATCGATATTGGACAGTATGGCAAGTAAAGAAAAAACAGCTCAGTCGTTTGGTTATAGTTCATGAGTGATAATCCAGTGAGTAATTTACCCCAAGTCTTTTGTAAGGATCCGACCGAGTAATTAGTTGGCTTTAATTGGAAAGTGCAAAGTGGTTGTTTATTGTAAAATGGAAGTGTGCACTGTTTGCGGAAAGGGATATGATAACTTGGACAATCATAATGACCAATTTCACATGGACTGGGCAGCAATTTTTGGACGGGAACCATTCATAGGTAATTAAGAATACTAGAAATACATTTATTGTTCAGAGTATTTCTTTTGTGAATGAATCATGTTTCCAACAGAATTAATTTACGAGACAAGTGTTTTTAAATGAGTCATTTTACACATTTTAGAATCAGAATTGGAGATGGTCCGTGCGAACACTGATACGGATATGCCATTGGGGCAGGAAAATGAAAATGGAATGGAAAAACCCGTTGAGTCAATTAGTGCGAGTGGAGACACCGCATAAAGTAAGACATTGATTATTGTTGTTGTTTTTGCGTTGATGTAGTTACATGAGGTTTTAAATATTATTTAATTGTTAAATATTAAATTATTAATTTAAATGGGCTTAATAGTTTCAGAATGACAGAATGAATTCTTGAACGCGGACGATGGGGACAATGACGGTGATAATGTTGACGGTATTGTGAATGCAGCTCATATTGCAGAAGGAGAGTGTGGGAACATTGCAGTCTTGCGTAAGTAAATAATTACATACGATCTCCTATTTCACAGGCCTTATATTAGATTAGATATAGTGATTCACGCAAGTATATAATTGATAATGATGTAATGTAGGTAACGTAACTGATGATTTGGCCAATGATTCAACTGGAGCTGACAATGAGTCAGATTATCATTTCGGACTGGAATGTAATCAATCGCTATTGGGGAGCAATGCTCCTGGGATCAGGATGACACAGCCAGATGGTAAAAACTAGTATTCACAGTACATTTTGTTAAAATAAACTAGAACGAAGTGGATAATATTATCAATTATGCAACTTTTTTTTTTGCGTAGATAATGCCAATCATGGTGATTTTCAACGCAACTCAACTAGCTCTAATTTTTTAGAGATTCGCCACGAGACTCTTCCTCCGCCGGAAATAATGACAAGAGACCATATGGAACTGACAATGAACAGCCCGGATGCAGCTTTTGGGAATATAGAGCCAACAGGGCAGCGACAAGAGCATCAAATGTCAATGGAACCGGAATTTTATCAGAATGCCCCAATTCAACTGGAACTGACACCGGCAGGACCCAACAACGATTTAGTGCAGAACATGGAGGGGATTTCAAACGAATTCGAATCACACCACCAGGATTCGGGCATGGGAGATGTAGACAAGGTGGAGAACCAGGATTCAAAGAACCGGGAGATGTTCTCGGACAAGAGGTCCTCCATCGGGGAGAACGTAATGTCTACTTTGAAAGTGAAGCGAATGAGGAAAACACCATTGGTAATTATCAGCTCAGACGAGGAGAGCAATTAGGTAATATCTATTGTACTTTTATAGACATGAGTTTTGCATAAATGCTGCTTCTGTCGACATATGCACATATGTGTTATCATTTGTTTTCATATTATAGACGAAGCTGATCAAAATGAGGAAGTTGATGAAGGGAATGTGTCGCAGCAGCAACAACAACAACTACAAGAACAACAACAACATGATGAAGAGGAACTGAGGCTGACAATCCAGTCATATCGAGATCGACTCTGCCCTATATGTACAATTCATTTTACTTCCCGTGTAGATTTGGACGTACATAATTTCAATGTGCATAGACATCTCTACTATGCAAGTGATGCACACAATATCCAATCTGGCGGTAGTTTAAATACTAATGAAAATAATAACTTAGGATTAAGATTTCCACTCACTCATGAAAAACATGAGTATTTCCATGACAACAAAGAAGAATTATGTCATAAGATTTGTGGATTCTCTCAAATTTCTTCCAGACTCATTGGAAAATATAGTGGAGACAGCTCGAAAAGATGGTACAGAAATATTAACAACAGTTAAAGAACTGTTTAGAGAATTTTCGGATGAATCAATTGAACTTTTATTTAAGAAACAATACTATCCATACGAATACATGAGTGATTTTTCCAAGTTCCACGAAACCCATCTTCCACCTAGGGAATATTTTTACTCTGCATTGCAGGAGCAAACTATTAGCGAGCATAATTATAGGCATGCAATAAAAGTTTGGAATGCATTTAATATTCAATCAATGGGAGAATTTCACGATTTATATGTACTTTCAGATGTTGCATTATTATGTGATGTATTTGAACAATTTCGGCGGACAACAATTCAAGCTTTTACAGTTGACCCTGCACATTACATAAGCTTGCCGGGTATGAGTAAAGACGCCAGTATATTAATGAGTAAAACAAAATTCGATCTTATTCAAGATCGGGAACAGTTTCTTTTTATCGAAAAATCTATACGTGGTGGAATAACACAAACATGTCTAAAGATAGCAGAAGTCAATAATCCATATATGGGTGCCCAGTATTGTCCAGATAAGTCACACAGTTACATGCAATATTGGGATATGACAAATCTTTATGGGTTTGCCATGTCTCAAAGCTTACCATACGGAGGTTATGAATGGATTAGGCGAACTGATTGGATGAACAAGACTATTCCTGAAATTATTGATTGGATAATGTCCATGGGGGACGATGATTCCAGGGGCTATTTTTTCGAGATAGACTTTTTTGTACCCCCTGAATTACACGATTATTTGAATGAATTCCCACCCGGTCCAGAAAAAGAACAAATTGATTTTGAAAAACTTTCCCTACACTCTCAAGAGCAATTCCAAAGACTTGGATTTGCTGGTAATCAATTAAAAACACAAAAATTAATTTGTTCATTACTCCCAAAAACCAAGTATGTCTTGCACTATAGAATTTTGAAAGTATATTTGAAATTAAAAATTCAGATAACAAAAGTGCATAGGATTTTGTCGTTTCAACAAAAACAGTGGATGAAACCATTTGTAGAATACTGCGCTTGACGACGCTCACAGGCAAAGTCTGCATATGTGAAGGTATTAATGAAGTTAATTCCAAATGTGTGCTATGGTAGAATGTGTATGGATAAGAGGAAACAAAAGAATAGCAGATTTGCAAGAAGTGGGAAAGAATGTAAAAAATGGGCAAACAAGCCCACATTAGATAGCATGGAAATAATATTCAATGGTGACATGGTAATTTTTTACTTGAAAAAAATGTCCATTTTGATGGATTCAATGATAGCATCAGGGAGTGCCGTGCTTGATATATCTAAAGCACACATGTATGAATTTCATAATGAATTTACAAAAAAATACTACCCTGGTCCTAAATCACAAATATGTATGATGGACACAGATTCATTTGTATATTTAATTATAACTCATGATTTGTATGATGATTTGAGAAAGTACTATTATGAATATAATGACAAAAGATTTGATTTCAGTGTGTACGTAGATTGTAAGGACAAAAGGAAAGAATTATTATATACGAATGAACAAAAAGGAGTATTGGGTTTAATGAAAGACGAAATGCCAAATAGTATTTTGGTTAAAGGTGTATTCTTAGCTCCGAAATTATACTGCTTACTTAGATTAGATGATTTACAATATGATCATGTATCCTATATCAGAGCTAAGGGTATAGTTAAGAGGGCAATTAAAAATAGATTGAACTATGAAATGTTTGCAAAGTCTTTAGAAGAGGGATCAGTTTGGGATATACCAATGACATCTATACGCAGTTTTAAACATGAATTGTACACAATTACACTAAACAAGTCAGCGTTAAGTAGCTTTGATTCCAAAAAATATTGGATAAGTAAATACAACAGTTCGTCATTTGGTCATAAGGACACGTCCATGTTTGAATGAACTCCTGTATAAAAATGTATCCATACTGTAAATACGTTATTTCTTTATTATTAATAATTCAGTTGTGTTATGAAGGTCCTAATATGAGAACATGTTGTTGTTGTTGTTACGATAATTGTTGGTGGAAAATTTAAATGAATAAAGACAGAACAAACTGAAATAATTTAAAACAGTTATTTTCATTCACAGAAATGGCAAGTGGCGACGAGTTTGATTATAAGCTAAAGGTGCCGGGTAATTTAATTATTGCCAGACCTTCGCAATCTGGGAAATCAGTCCTAGTCTCAGAAATAATTAAAAGACGAAATGAAATATTTCATCCAAAGGTGGAAAGGATAATATACTGTTATTCCGAATACCAGCCGATTTTATTTGGAGAAATGCAAAATAATTCAAATAATAAAATCGAGTTTGTCCGTGGACTAGAATATGATGTGGATGAAGGTAACACAATTCCAGTACTTGTAATAATTGACGATTTAATGACGGAAGCAACAATGGGGGAAAAAGTTGAAAACCTTTTCTGCCGTGAAAGCCATCACCGTAATATGTTTGTGATTCTAATTCTTCAGAATTTCTACCAAAAAGGAGCAACAGTGCTAACAAGAAATGCAAAATACATCATATGCTTTAAATTTATAAAAGATTCAACTTTTATTAACATTTTGGGAAGACAAATAAATTTTGGGAAACGAGATGAAGTTTTGGAATCTGCATACAAGGATTCCACTTCAAAACCACATGGATATGTTGTGATTGATACAAGTTCTACGCGAAAAGATTCTCACAGATATAGATCATGTGTTTTTCCAGACAAACTATGTACAGTATATGTAAAAAAAATGATTAAAGCAAAAAACATTCTTCCTCTTTATCACTGTCATCGTCATCAGACGTGTCTTGTCTTTGGTAATACCAACATGGGTTATATTTCATTTGGTTTGACACCAATTGGTTATGATGCAACGAAATTTTACGATCATACATTACCAAATTCCTGTTATCCTTTTCAGGATTGTAGGCAATCATAGTCTGGTAATCATCATGATATTTTCTATAAGGATATGACGGAAAGACTTGGATTCCATTATCATCATCGGACTCCTCATCACAACTATCGTTAGATGGAAGGTTTGGATAATAATGTTGTTTTAGCTCTCGTTAATTACGATATTTATAACCACAAACGCAACTATTATCTCCATGGGCTTTTGCTAATTGTTGAATAAAATTTAAATCAAACATTTTTTCGTCAAGAATATTCCATATCTCTTGAAAAAACCTTTGAAATAATTAGAATTCATTTCAAAGTCATCCTGTGGGTAAAATTTGTCGGGATCCTCGTTGTGAGCTGTGATTGGCCGGCGAACCTTATCTTTAACCAATTCAACCAGTGGATTCAAGACAGCACATCTGGTGACATTCGGATTCAAATTTCGTGCGAGTTGATAAGACTTATCGTCTAGAAATATAAATGCTAGTTTTTCGATACCTTCCCGTATTCCAAACTCCGAACCCATTGGCATTGATCTGCATGGACGACAATTGAAGTAAAATGACTCATATGGACCCCCTCGTGACTGTCGATGAATACGGAAGTCTGTGGGTAATATGGACCTCTTGTTCGTAAGAATATCCATGGCATGCCAAGTTTCAATCTCCATTAGTGTAACAGTTTCCCTCATCCGGTCAAAGTAACACGATTTGGGCCCTAAGTCAAGACATCCCGGGTAAACATCATCCAAATACCGGTTGTCGATGGGATTGTCCAAGCCGGCTACGTATACAAAAATGATTATAAATAGATTATTTCCAAATAACTAATCCATGGTGAATGGCCAGATATATGTATCATTTATAAATATGCTTTCAGTCATACTCACATAAATATGCAGAAAAGTAGATCCATTTTGATGAAATAAAGTCGATGGCTCTTTCCATAAACACAAAAACTTCCCGGTCAGATTTAAACTTTAGCTTTTTTCTTCCATTTTTTGAGTTGACACGAGCAAGTAAACTTCCTTGAAAGAATTTCCCTTCGGGGCAAACGGATAGAAACAGTTGGAGATCTGGATCGTTTTCTTGGTTGAGAAGAATGATGGCTGATATGCCTGGAGTTTCTAAAACACTAAGGAAATAACTTGATATTTCCTCAAAATATTTTGCCGGTGACTGCCTTACAACCTCTTGATCAACATGTTTTCGATATTGGTACAAATGCCGGGTATTTTGAAAATCTTGCCACAATTTCGGATTCACCCCATAAAAGTCAGAAATATAACGTATGTGTTGGCCTGTGTAGTAAATACTATTAGCTTTATAATATCCGAACAAAATTCGAGACATGTTAAAACACTGTCAAATTAAAAGTATATTAGAGTCTCAACAGTAGTAGTAGTAGTAGTAGTAGTAGTCGTAGTCGTAGTAGCAAGACGAAAAATAGTAATAATAAAAAGTTTGATCAGACTGGAAAATTTTCAGAACAGTCTAATTTACACGTCTGCGCTTTGTCTCTGCCCATCCTCCCCCAGGAGCCTGGCTGGATAATGGGAAAGGAAGGGGAGGGTAGGAAAAAAGGGTCCAGCCAGGCTCTTTTCCTTTCCCCCACCTTACCCCTATTCCTTCCGTAATATGACAAGATTCTTACCCTCTCCAGAATAATGAGATTATTATACATCTACCATGTAAATATTTAGAGATGATTATGTTAAGTAAATGACAAGTTATTCAATTAAAACAATTCTGAGAAGATCTGTGTGATATTTTGTTAATTTTATCGAACATATTTTATTCAAGAATGACATTCATCATGGAAAATGTGCTTGTCATGGAAGTGGGAAAATCAAATATCAAGTTCATTTTCATCATCGTCGTATGCCACATTTGCATACATGTTAATACAGTTTTCAAGTGCCTGACCCATAGCCTGCATATTGTCCCCTTTGAGACTGTAATAATAAGCTAATCTCTGTATCAACCAGGGAATTCTGTTAATGTTCATATTGACAGTCTTGCCCATACGTTTAACGTAGATAAAAGTTAAATCGTTTCCCTCATATGGGATAGTACGATAATAACATGTCAACAATTTCTGGTTAAGCGCAGGAGCAGCAACAATCACGGGATTAGCAGATGGATCACCAGCAGCAGCAGCAGCAGCAGCAGTGTTGTCACTAGTACTGTTTGCCTCATTTTCATCTCCAATACGTTTGAACTCGGTAGTAGCAGCCATATCGGTGGTGACATCATCAACAGCAGCAGCAGCAGCATTAGCACCATTCAGGTTAGTCCCAGGATTTAAAACAAATTCGGCAACATCGCTGGTTGCTGATAGAGCATCAATCGGGAATGGTCTTCTATGTTCATCGTTAACCGAATTATCCGTGTTAACCTTGTCCATCGCCAACAAATCTGTACTGCGAGCAACACGACAATAAGGGATACTTGAAGCCATATCTCCTGACTTTGAACCTATAAGTAGAAACAGATATTTTATGTGATAACTTTTGTCAATACAAGATATATAAAACCCTCAACAACAACAAAAACTACAAAAACTACATGTGTATACTCAAA
Source organism: Allacma fusca (assembly GCA_947179485.1). Classification (NCBI taxonomy): domain Eukaryota; kingdom Metazoa; phylum Arthropoda; class Collembola; order Symphypleona; family Sminthuridae; genus Allacma; species Allacma fusca. The sequence goes on from OX359246.1 coordinate 25,561,094, forward strand.
CGTTACCACTAAAATATATGAATCTACTTACCTAATACTTGATTTTTCCGCTTCAAACTGTGTACAATTTCCATTACAGGGGCACGAAAAGCTGAATTTATAATCATATTTGAATTGAAAATAATAATGAGACAAAATTAAGACGAAAGAAAGAAATGAAGAGTCCTACTGGTTGTAGCTACTGTATGTTGTCAACTGATTCAATCCCTCTGAAAGTGAGCATACCATACCCATTGGTATTGAAACTCCAAAATATGGAGATCCACTGTCTACAAGATCTCCCTTGAGCTTCAACCTTTCGTTTCGTACATTTAAATGGGAATCCCCGATGCCCCCATGTACTCCACCCACATATAATACCCAACCCTCTTCCAAATATATGCGTGGATAAACATGTCCTTCAATGGGAGTGCTTTGAATACGTAACGTTAGGGGAATCGAATGAAATGTTTGACTGCCAAATGATGACGTGCTTCTACGCTTTGTCTCCCAGGCAATAGGTTTTGAATAATTCGGTAAATTGTGACTTGCACAACAGCCATTTTCACGTTTGGAAGCCTGAGATTTAGCAACTTTGCTAGGCAACGAAGATGAACCTTTAAGTTTCATATCTACTTGAGCTTGCGCCATTCCAGAGTTACAAATAATACAGTTACACTTGTAGGAAATTTTTTCACAAATCCCAGGCGTAGTATTAGAACAAAGACTTTTACGAAAATCTTCAAAAATGTCTGCACAGTACGAAAAAACAAGTAGTAAAGTTTTGTCAAACACAGTAAATTTAACTACTCACTCGCTCCAACTGATCTCAGAACGATAATAAGACTAGCTATACGCAAAAACAAATACACCAAACCATAGGTAACCCATGTTTACTTTTAGCGATAGGATTAATAAAGCCCAATCCCTAAGATTGTCCCTGGTGAAACCCAATTGACGGAAGGAACAATAAAAATAAAATAAACACAAAATTTACGGCAGTATTTCCCTGAATGATTATTAAAGGTATCTGAACCTTTCAAGCTAAAATAAAATAATAATAATTACTGTATTTCTTACTAATTCTCTCATCCATTGTACAGCATACAAATTCACCATATTTTAAACAATTTCTCCAGATTACAGATATTCCCGTCAGACGTGTAGTCCTTATTCTGATACAGACCACAGCAGGGAATCTTCAGGTACATAAATACTTGTGCATATGTAATTACATATTGCATCAATATTCGATCTCGTAACACTTATTGTTTTTAACATGTAATAATTATGGTTTTCGTAATGCAGTTTCTTTTCAAATTTTGACTCGTCTTGCGAGCTATATAATTATATTGCGGGATGAGATTATCAATGCAATTTGTATGACCTTTTCTGCTCTAATAAGAAAGCAGAAGCGCTAGCTGCTTCAAGCAGAAATTGACTTGAATATTTTGGACCGGCAACAAAAAACAATTGAGCATTTCTGGATTGTTCGGGTTGAAAATGCTACTGCCATTTGGGATTTTCCTACCTATAAATTCTTACAGGAATAAAGCCCGATGCTAAATATAAGCACGTGGGCATCATAATCTATTGATGTCAATAGTGCACACGCTATCCTATCGAGGAAATTGCCCCCATTAATACTGGGTCCATCTCCCTCACAGAATCTGACACTGTCACGAAACGCTTCCTATACAGACTTGAGAAAGTCCTCTACGTAAAGGAGCAGCCCCAAATTCAGCAAAATAAGAATGTTATTTTCATGAGAAAAATTGTTTTTTATATTTTAGGGGTTTCCTATGCAGCTTGAGTGTACTGTATGTCCTTGCATAGGGATTCCTGGTCTAAAATTATAATCCGGGAAACAAATGTTTGTCCAAATATTTTCACGTTACCGAATAAAACAATGTTTTTAAGGACGAGCTTTATAACTAGAAGGAAGTCAACAGTTTCACAAGAAGGTTCTCGCCCGGAAAATGTCCCTAAAGAAATATTTGTTCAAAGTTATTTTGCCCTAATTTTCTAATTTTTAACCGAAAGGATTGGTCTTGGCACATAATATGGCGATAAAATTGACGGGGTTTAACATTGGATGGACTTTTGCCCTGATATTGGGAATCGCTTTGACGGGAATAGAATCTTACGATAGGGAAATAAAATCTTTGTCGAACACACGTGATAAGGGAGACTTGTTATTAAAATCTGGTGTAACCGGGTATCAGAAGATACTGAAGATGGACTCTGGCAATAATTCAAGTATGAAAAAATCCTTTCCTAGTAAAAGGATAAAAATAAATTTCTGTTTTTGTACATTATATTTTGGAGTATTTGATCTCAGGGTGGTTTTAGCATTCGTGCAAATTAATTTACGGAAAAGATTGTAAAAAATAATATTTGTCCCGATTTAATTGACATTTAGGACGTGAGTGCGAGCCGTTCAATACAAACCATTTGAAATTCTTCATGAGCCTCTTTTGCATCATTTCATTCGGAGCCCTCTCAAGATGGATTTTAAAGGTTACCGGACTTCCCATCTCTTACACAATTTTCGTCATGATCACCGGAATATTTCTAGGACTGGGTAACTACGTCATTGCTCAAACGTTTTGGACATCTGGGTGCGAAGATTGGAGCATGTACACCAGGATTTCTCGAATGCCTTCGCAAATTTTGCTTTACGTTTTTCTTCCGGTTTTAATATTCGAACCCGCATCGACATTAAATCCTCGGCTGCTAACTCGAAGTATTTTCCAGGTGCAAGCATTTTCTTTGTAATTTTTCCTTGAAACTCTTTCCGGCCGAATACAAAATTTGACGAACCTATGATTTTTCTGTTCCAGATTTTAAGCATCGCCGTCCCAGGAATGCTAATAGTAACTTTCGTACTTGCAGTAATTTGTCAGTACGTCTTTTCCGAGTACAATTGGACTTACACGGAAGCCAGTTTCTTTGCAGCTATAATTAGTGGGACAGATCCTGTCGCTTTGATTTCCATTTTTAAAGAAATTCGTAAGGGGACCTGAATCGGTCACAAATTTAGTAGATTTTTGGATTTAATTTCAAATTTGTGAAACAAAATTGCTACAATTTACAGGAGCCCCCGAAGTCTTAAAAACGAAAATCGAGGGTGAATCATTAGTCAACACCGGAGTTTCCATTTTGCTGTTTAAAATTTTCGCGGGAATTTTGACTAGTTCATCTTCGATGGAGGGAAATGCATCGGAAATTTTGCGGAGGGTAGCTCAAATCGCACTGGGTGGTCCTGCTTTTGGTTATTTAGCTGCCAAAATTACGGGCTTCTTTTTATCCCTTATTTTCAATGACGCCATCGTGGAGATCAGCATCACTATTGTGGCAGCGTATTTGACATACTACATCGGGGACGTTTTTCTGGGTAATTTTGAAAAACTAAGTTTCTCCAGACTCAATTTGTCTGTTCTAATTACACTGCAACAAATGATAAATTAATTTCAGGGATTACGGGCATTGTACCAGTTGTGGCGCTCGGACTGGCGATGAGCTCTGAAACAACAAGCATCAGTCCGGAAGCAGCAACACAATTCCGGGAATTTTGGAGGATTTTGCATTATTTGACTAGCACAGTATTGCTTACAATTGTGGGAATCGCAATGGCTGAAAGCTCCATAAACTCCTTTCAGTTGATTGATTTGGGATACCTGGTGTTTTTATACGTGGCTTTATTATTGATCCGGTAAATTATCTTTTGCACATTCTGTACTACAACTTCAAAAATTTCAAGACAGGATAAAATTAAAACCCTTATTTTCCAGAGCACTTGTTTTAATTTTACTAACGCCCTTACTTTGCTATTTGGGTTACGGCTGGACATGGCGGCACTTGGTAGTGACCATTTGGAGTGGTATTCGCGGCGCCGTAAGCGTTTGTTTAGCTTTGCTGGTTTTCACCAACCCAGAACTTTGTCATCGGCCTCAGATTGGTTCCAAAGTGTGTTTTCCGAAACATTGTTTGAAGTTACTGTGAAATAATGCGCAACAAATTAACTTTCCGAATTAATTTAATGACAAATTTAATGTAGGCTCTGTTTTTAAGTTTCTTTTCCAGGCAGCCGGGATCGTGTTCCTGACCCTGCTAATTAATGGAACAACAACCCAAGCTCTAGTAAATGCTGTAGGGCTGACAAAAATCTCAAACGGAAGGAGGCAACATCTGGAGAAGGCTTACGAGCAAGTGATCGGGACCCAAACGAGAACCATGGCTGCATTAAAATATGACCGGTTTCTGGGAGATTCGGAATGGGAAATGGTACAGGAGCTAACTGCAATAGAAAGTCCTTATGTAAAGGTACTGTTGACTGTTGAAATTATTTTTTTTTAAATTTGTTACTTTTTTTAATCAACCAAAAATATTTCTGCAAAATTTCCCCACATCTAATTTTTTTTTATCCGAGAAATTTATTAAGATTCTAAAACCCTAAATTGACCTGCACTTAATAAGAAAGTGAAATATCATTTAATATTGCAGGCGTCTAAAATAGAAAATTCCACCAACTGGAGTGAGTCAATATCAAAAGGAAAATTTCACCTGGGCCAAGCCGACAATAACAATATTATTGGACGTCCTCCAAATTTGGAGGATATCCAAAAAGAATTCCAGGAATTATCAGAAGAAGCTCGTTTAAGTTGCCTCAAAGCACTCCACTCATCCTTTCAGCGCCAGTACGAAGAAGGGACTGTAACAAAAAGAGCTTTTAAAATTTTGCGAGATGCCACTTCAGCAGTACAAGAAAATCCTCAAGGAGGAATAATTGAAGCTAAAATCTTCAGCAAATATTGGACCCCACACGGAGCCTTCCCAAGGCTTCAGACTTACTTTGACAGGAAACCCTTGAAATTCCCAGCAATACAGAAACTTGTGGGTGGTCAAATTAGCAAACAGCTTTTCTTGGGCTACGATATTGCCCAAGGCTTGACCCTAGCCCTTGAGGATGTAATTCATTTCTTACCCCAAATCATTTCCCATCCGCAAATTTTAAAGGAACTGAAAGCGTCTCTGGAACGGGAAAGATTGGAAACAATTCGGGAGATGGGTGAGTTTAATATGATGGTTACAATTTTGCAAAAAATTATTTTGTACTAGAGCTTCCACTTCTGCCCATATTTACAGGACTCTTTCAAAAAGAACGGCCAGGAATAGCTATTGCCCATAAAACCAGATTTGCCTGTCGGGCTGTTTTGAACCAGATGCAAGAAACTTTGGAGACGATTAAGGAGGATGGTATTTTTGTTTAAATAAAAATTACACATTTTAAAACCATACTTGCAAAATACTCCTCTGCTTTCCCAATTTTGTAAAACCTGGAATCATTGTCCCGTCCAGCCAAATGTGTCAAATCTCTTTACATTGTTTTGCCTGGATTTAAGATAAATTGTAATTGGGTCTGCAGGCTTAACTGACATTAAAGAAAATACAATTCTGGTGTCCAAGTTGGAAGAAAAAATAAAACGCTTGAAGAACTCCCCTCATTTCATGTCTCCGTTGCTGCCGGAGTCGTTGCTGGACCACTTGCCTTTTGTAAATGGAAATGATGCTATTTTGACATATATTAAAGTAATTCTCCTACGTGTAGCTCCTAAACAAATAAACCAAATTCCGCACATTGCAAATCTCAATTTAGGATAAATTCGACGAAACTCACTAATGCATTTTTTTTAAATTTTTCCAGAAGTACGCAAAATTGGTGTCCTTCAATTCTGGGGAAAAAATAGTTGAAACGGGACATTGCCCTAATGGGATATTTATCATTGTGTCGGGCATCGTGAGAGTGAACTACGTCCCAAAGGATGCAACAATTCAGGTAAGTCCTTGGAATGCAAGAATGTTGTTAATTACTAATTCAGAAACTTGATTCTAGTTTCAACTAAAATACTTTAATTATGAATGAGAAAATTAGAATTTAATTTTCCTGTCCTTAATTTCTAATATTTTAGTCTTTAATTCTAAACCTCAAGAGTTTTCATATAAACTGAATTTTCAGAAATACGAAAAATACGGGATCGTCCCGAACGCGGAGATCTTCCGGGACCTGACATTCCGATCCGAAACCACGGAATTTCTAACCACTGGTGCAATAATTGGTGAGAAAGGTGTTTTAACCGGGGAAGCCAGTTGCTCAACAATGACGAGTCAAACGGGAATATCAGCTTATCACTTGTCTCAAATATGCATGAAAAATGCCCTGGGTATTTTTGCCGATTCGAAACATTCCCTAATATCCAGGATTTGGAGATCCTATGGGATCAAAATTGCTCTCGCATTCCTCCCCACGCAACCCGCTTTTGCAGTAAGTCCTTTTTTGCAGTGAACACTATGCAAATTAAATTTTCTTTAATATTAATTCATTTGGCGTAATTCAATTTTTTTAATGTAGTTATGGTCCCTATACAAAATCCGAATGCATTTGGAATCGTCATTTCTGGCAAATATGGCTGATGGAATTCAAATCCTAGAAATCCCTGAGCATACTTCGGACGTAATTATAATCCATGGACAAGTAAAGGATTACCGAACGAACGACGTGTACCAAGCTCCGTCCCTGATACCTCAGTCATGTTCAAAAATTTGCCGCGTAATTTATTTTCGACTATTTATTTTACTGATGTATTAATGAACGATGGATTTAGGCTAAATTTAAAATACCAGTTACAACTCAGATTTTGTTTTATTCAAATTTTCTGGAAGATGTAATGTAGAAAATATGATTTTCAGATTGAGGGCACGCTCGTCCACCCGCGAATATTATTGGTGGGCTGTACGGACAACTTGCATTAGTGATATTTAAGGTTTCCAAGATTTAATCCCTAAAAATTTCTGATACCTTACCTTAAATAATATTGCGCCTATGAGTAACAGGTTCTTATTTAAGGGGTTTCTTGAAACAACATTTTTTAATTAAATTTTCTGTCACAGCACAGTTCCATGTTCATCTTGTCAATGCTTCCCTGGACGTTTGTACTTGCGCAAGGAACGATTCCCTTTTAAAACGCCATTGGACCGCACAACATCTGGGTATCCACTGTAGCCAATCAGAAACCAGAACCAGCCCCTCATCCTAGCCCTTACTCCCAGAAACCTCCAAACTCCATTTTAATGTCATACTAAGCCTTCTCACAAATAAATACAAAAGTCATCTCTTCTTGAAAATAGCTTCAGTTGCCCATTTTGATTTGTGCAATTCACACGAGCTAGTCAATCGCGTTCATTTACACAGCACAACAATTTTCAGAACGAGACTTTCTGGCATTTTGTATTAAAGTCCAATTGCGGAATAAGCATTTTAAATACAAGTAAGACGGAAATTATTGCCCTATTAATTTTTTCAAATTCTTTGAATTCTAACGGTTGATTTTTCAAAGGGTTACACAGCATTCAGAAGGTAGCCAGGATAGCAGATCATGAACATTTAAATTTATTAAAATTTTATTTATAGATTTACTTCAGAAAATGGACTCCGGTTACTACATTGCACAAAATTTCCCACCAGTTCCTGTCCCCATGGAATCAATGTCATCTTGCGGGGATCCGGAAACTCAAAATTTATCTACGGAAACAGTCTACGGCTATCCTCAATTTCCATGGGTGCCCATAATCACAAACCCCAGTACGCCAGTGTCTACACAACCAGTAAGAACTATTGGAATTTTCGGGATAAGACGTTTGCGCATGTGTGATTTTGACTGCCTCCTGGTTTTTTAATCCGTACCATTTTTGTAGACCGAGGTTTTATGTCGACTACCGCAAAAGGGGGCGTTTGCATCGTCGGAGTATTTGTACTTGCAGCCAAGGCCCAATATGGCGTACTATTTAGACGTCTGTCCGAACCAATGCTGTCCTAGCACAATTTTTGAAGTGCCAGTAAATTCGGGGGGAGTATTTTCTCCAGCGAAAACTCCATCATGTTGTGGGAAGAGACACACTCCCAATTTGGAGACAGTTCCTGAAGAGATGGAGGACGGAGTGGCAGACGATTACGTAAACATTCTAGAGACTTGCGGAAACTTCCAAAATATTCCGATGCCAGAGCCAGATTTCGATAAAACAGCGGAGAAGTCATGCCAAACCGATTTCCGGGATGAGGATCCTTCTAAGGCTTCGTCTTCCGTTCCAATTAATGAAAGCCGAATACCTGTGGACATTAAAGTGCTTTTTGACCCCAAAGGTGAGTACAATTTTTGAATAAATATTCCTTAAAAAATCAATGGTAATTGCAGGAGCCTAAGCTCCCAGTAAAAAATTGAATATAATTTTTGTCGTTTAAATTTCCAGTCGAGAAAAAAGCACCCGTTGTCAAAAGGACCAGCAAGACTTCCCAGGGTTACTGTAAATTCTGCCGCAGTAACGGGGAACCATTTGATGTCTTCAGTTCCCACGTGTTCAAAAACCACCTGAACGAGACCATGTGCCCCATCTTACGGAAATACGTCTGTCCTCTCTGTGGGAAAACAGGGACTGAAGCCCACACTCAAAAGTACTGCTCCAAAGCCACCGAACAGGACTTCTGTCATACTCGATTTTACCGCAAGGTCCGTAATTCCGTCGGGAATTTCCGGGTCCTCAAGTACTAAGTCTCTGAAGCTGTTGTCTTGGTAAATGAACTACGCCATAAAAGGATAACTATCCTACAACCTTTTCTATCAAAATTTTCAGAAATTTCCTCAAATTTAAAAATCAAACTCATCACTCTCTAGTCTTCTGGTGCAAATGGAATGTGTTCCCAAAAATGAATTTCACAACCGTTGCCACCTATTAGTCATCGCTTACATTTTTTGTTTCCTTTGAGAATGTTAAAATCAACAATGTTTTACAATGCGCCTTCATTTTATTAATTTTCGTACAAATATAAGTCAAAGGTCAATGTCAATAAATTACAAATAAATTGACCACCTAAAAATTTGGTTTTTTCAACTTTATTTTTCTTCCTTCAAAATTTGCATTGTTACTTCTTTACGAAGTTTCATCAGACCAGGTCAGGTCATTGCAGGGTCAGAGAAATGTAAACTAAAATCCAGGTTTATTATTATTCAACTGAAAAAACTCAACACGGGACAACCCCACATGAAAATGCAACTCATTGACGCTTTCAGGCGTCAACTCCTCATTTCCAGTCAATTAATTCCTAATTTATACTTTATCCAAAATACAGCTCATATTTAATTTTATGTAGTATTTATGCTCCTTATGCGCCTTTAATTCCAAACCACAAAGCCCACATCCGACGTACATTTAAAAGTAATAATATGCGCACACACCCGATCGATAGTTAAAGAGATGCGGAGGAGATCTCTCCCCCTCACACAATCCCTTCACTCCAGCTGTTGGCAAATAACCCTAATTTTTAACTACGACGAGTCCTATTCCAGTGGAAAGGTCCGATTAAAAACTCATATTTGACTCAAAATTAAGGGCGAAAATAATTTTTACAAAAATCCTCCCACAAGCCCAGAACGCATCTCCCCTAAAACTAAAAACTGCCCTCACATTCTAAGCCCTTGGAAATACTTTTAAACCACTTGTTACTCTATTTTAAATCCAGCCTTGGCGGTTCCACTTTTAAAATCTCTATATACCCTAAAAATTCAGGGCTTAGTCCATATTTTATAGATATTTTCCAGAATTTATCCCTATATACGTTTTTATATACAAATTTCCAGGAAAAATCTCACAGCTGGAACTATCTCCGAGGATCTCCGTCATATTACGGTTTTGAGCCAAACTTAAAAAAGTTAAACATTTAATCCGAAAAAAAATCCCACATTAAAAACTCACTTGTCAATTAATTTACTGAAAATAAACTTAGACATAAATAAGACGCCGACATTATAAACATACAGTTCAAAATAAATTTATTCAAGGTACTCCCCCCGAAATTAAAAACACTGGATTTACCAAAAATTTAGGAATTAATTGCACAATTTACGGGCAAAAAACTTGATTGATTTAATTACATGTGCAAAAATACGAAAGGTGGCGGAAATTAAATTTTGGAATTAAAATACGAGCAGGCGGACATTTAATTTTGAGAAATATATAATCACAGGGATTTAAAGCCCAAAAATTAAAATACTCAAAATTCTGAGTGAAAAAAAATTGTCAATTCAGTAGGGAATACAAATATTTGTACTGGGAAAAAATATTTACTAAGGGAAATCCTATTTATGTGATAATTTTGTTGTACCTGAGACTCATAGCGTCTGGATGTATTTGGGGTGACATCATTTTTCCCAGATGATAAGTAAAGCCACAAAATATTGACAGCTGGTCAATAATTCATGTTGTCAGTTGTCAACTCCTGTTCCTTTGGGTCTGATAACGTATTTTTTTGAGAGAGTGCAACGGAATTAGTAAATATTTATCTTTGAAGGGATATGCAAGTTTGAAGTTTAAGCTTGGAGTTTGACCTTTGACTTTTGGAAGATTATTGTTGGGATTTGAAGTGGACCGTAGTCCTTGAGTAAATTGTAAGTTGAAATTATTTTAATCTGTGAATTTGTGATAAATAAATTATAAGATTAATTTTATTTGGGTTCTTTTGGAATTTTTAGAGGGGACACACTTTTGGAAGTTCTGCTGTCAAGATCACAAATATTCTTCAGATTCAAAGATCCTGTGGGTTCTGAAAGGTTAGGATTCAAAAAGGTTCCTGGGAGTCAGAAGGAGTGGGAAGCTTGGATAAGAATTAGGTAATATTTTTGGGAATATTATTAATTATTATTATTAGTGAATAATATTTTTTAATTAATTCCAACTTTGTTGGAGTAATTCATATTTTTGAAATAAGAATTTTTGGAGTGAAGGAATATTTCAGGGACTGTTTTGGAGATATTTAATAATTAATTTCACAGTTTCAGGATTATTTTTGATAGGGTTAAGATTAAATTCGTGAAGGAACGATATAGTTTATAGGTAATGGGGATTAATATTTTTATTGATTTATTACGATGAGGGACATGAAATATTGAAGTTAATATGGTAATGAGGTTGAGATTTAGAATATTTGTATTTGGATGTTGAAGTTTTTGAATTTTTGGTAGTTTTTATTGTAGGATTTAAGGATTCTTCGAGGATTTCGAAGTAATTGAATGTATTCTAGCTAGCTCAGTTGTTAAGTTAGTATCGAGGGTGAATGATCTGTGGTAGTAAATTGTGATGTAGAAGTAAAGTTTTGGGGGAATCTTAAGTTTTTTTAAGGATCAGAATAGTAGGAATTAAATAGCTCGGAGATACAAATAGGATTGGGAATATATTTGGTAATGTAATAAATTAGAATGAAGTGGAATACGTAATTTTGGTGGAATTAGGTGCGTTCATACTTCAATGTGTTTATTAATTTTGTAAGGACACGGATTGTGAGACATGGGCACTGACGAAGATCCTCGGGACTATGACCTGGCGAGGAAGATCTTCTGGGGAGGGGTGACGACTGTGACTGTGACAGGGATCATGGCCATCATCCTCATGTTGGTCTACTTGAACCTGGCCACGGACCCCTCGAAGGCCACCTTCACTTGGAACCATACTTCCAATTTGCACATCATCACGATGCTAATGTTCTTCATATTCCTCCAGGGCTATGGTAAGATCAATAATAATTTTTAATTGTGGAACAATCTGTAGTTACTTCGAAACTCTGGGTCTTGTTTTGTTAGTGGTGGTTCTATTTTGGAGAATCCTGAAATTGTAACGTTGCTCCTGAGTATTAATTATTATTCTTAGAACCCAGTAATTATTTCACTCAAGATACGTTCGATATTCAGCGATATTTCCTCGTAAATTTGAAATTTCGATGGAGCGGTCCGTTCAAGTATGGATCTTCTGCAATATTAAAGATCAGACTGATTTAGATCAGATTAGATTTTGTTGGATCAGTAATAATTTACTTAATGATTATACAAAACCAATGATATTTTGTAAGGATTTACTTCGCTATTGCTTATAATTAGGTTAAGAATTAAAGGCAGATCAGGTTGAATTAAACATTATTAATTAAAGGGAGGTTCAAATCTGTTTCCGATTTTTTGTAGGGCTTTGCAGAAGATTTAAATCAGTTCAGTATAACCCATGTGGGAACTCCAAGGAATTCTATATAATTTTGTTGGTCAATGGCAAAAGTTTATAGCTCAAGGAAGAGGTCAGGGCAGAATTAGATGTGGGTCCAGTTTACATTTTGGGTTCAAATTTGAATAAGATTTCTGCTTCCTCATCGAATTTAATTTTTAGCTGATTTGTAATTTCCAGCGTTAATTAATTAATTTAAGCTGAATTTGAATCTGTACTTGGAATTTTATAAATTTTTAATTTCTGATTTCTAGTTTGATGTTTCATGTTCAATGTTCAATAGACCACTTATGTTTTAAAATCATGTTCAGGTCAACTTTTAGTTCTGGTGTCAGTTCAAGGTCAGGTCAGGGAACGAGCTAAATGGAAGTTGTTAATTCACAGGGAATACGAATTTATTGAGCATTGTGGAACAGAGCAGGGAGATAAGAAAAAAATTAACGTTGCGGTAAAATAGGAATTTTGGGTGAATAAATTGGGAATGCGTCCAAATAAAAGTTTGCTCCCGTATCAAAGTACATAATAGTAATAAATACATGTTCTCATAAGGGGATCTGTTATAGACCGAGTGCTCTGTATTTTTATATTTTTCCAGACTTATAATAGCTCGGGATATGATCCCCGTGTGAAAAAATAGGAATGAAAAATATCCCAAGTTTTCCCCCTCTCTCTTGCTTGAATGACGTGACAAGGCAATGTAGTGGAAAAAAATTCATGAAAAAATATGAGGAATTTTTCTACAGCCTGCTCCAACCACGTCCAATTCTCCGAGTCGGAGAGAGTGCCCGAATGTCAAAAAAATGAGGGAGGAAATGATCCCTGCTCATTTTATTTTTCTGTGTGTACAATAGTTTTTCCATATACGTGTGTGTGTGTGTGTGTGTGTGTGCTGGACAGACGGTTTTGTTCCAAAAAAAAAACACTACAAAATTGTACACATATGTAGTATATATGTATTTATGGGGAAGGTCCGTATAAAAATGTTAAAAAAAGTGGCATTCCTACAATATGAAGGATTTTTTTGCTTCAAGGACAGCCACATGACATGACACTTTCTCTCGTGTCATTCCCTCACGCTTGATTTGAACTCCTATTTTTTCCCTTGTCTAAGTAGCTTAGTTTTCCCCCGTCTTGTCTCTCTCTCTTGTCTTCATCTTCAAGCTAGACTGGATTCCTATCATGATCCAATGCCCCAATATTGCGTGGGTCAATTCATGTGAATTCCGCATGGACATCACATAGTGTATCAAATGTAGCCCTCAAATTTTAGATACCTTATTGAAATTGCTTTATTTAAGATTTAGAACGGCTTTGAGCATTTTTTTCAACAGTTTTGCCCGAATCGAAGACCATATTTTGGAGATTCTGTAATATTTTTAGATTTTCAAGGATAGACCTTTTTCTCCCCTGAATCTGGTCAGAGAAATAATCCACTTACAATTTATTTTAAAAAATTTGAGAATTTTTGAAATTTTGAACCGAATTTGCCAAATTTAAATTTTTAAACAGCAAACAGCTGATAATTCTCATAAGAAAATTTTTCTGTTCAAGAAATGACATGTAATAACGATTGAATGGTATGCAAACTTTTTAGGATGGGGGTCCAAATTTTTGGGTATTTTTTAAATTCAAAATTTCAAAAGAACCTGTTGCAGTTTAATTTGAAAGTGCTGGAGTTTATGAATTATTGAATTGGGGTAACTAACACGGGAAAAATTCAAAAACCCGTTCAAATTTAAATTTTACCCAGATTTTGAAAAATTCTTCGATTCGGCAATTTGTATTCATAAATTGGAACATTTCCATCCTAACGTTTGAATTTGAAATGAAGGTACTGAAATTCAAGATAGAACTGTTCTATCTGTGTGCAGAAATCCATGAAAAACTCCAACCTGCATGAAAAAAATTGGGGCTGATAAATTCCACTATTTTTCTTATTATGCTCCGATGCATCGACCAAATTTCGCTGACTCTATAAAATTTAAAGAAATTTTAAGACTGGATTTTTGAAGGAAAAAAATTTCTTGGAAAATTTCCAGTATATTTTTAGAGTGTAAATTTGTTTTTGGATAAAATTTTTGCTGAGTGAGGATATCTGGCTCGTAATCGATGTGTTTTTGGAAAGGAGTGAAAAATGCATTGAAGTTGAAATTCTCCGTTATCCAGTGAAGCTTGTTTTGATGCATTAGGGCGGAAAATATTTGCTGTGAGGACGAGACAAGAAAGAAGCACCTTTGGCCTTTGAGTAATCTATTTCCTATTTGTGTGTGTGTGTGTATACAAACTGCATGTATTTGAGACAGCCCTATAGAGACAGCTCCATTTATAGGTTGAGAGGACGGAAAGTGATGTGTGGAATGACGCAAGAGCTCTCACTGGTTTTGCCATATTTTGTGTACATGGGCTGTATGTACGTATGTATAATGGGGCAAGGCCCATAAGTTGATGAAGGCTTGTCATTTGACCAACATTGGCAGAATATATGGCCAAAGGTAGGGCTATTACGTCCATAAGTTACTATAGGAACCCCAGCCTAAAAATAAACCCGGAGCCTCTCCTTGTTGAGCAAAGTTGATCCCTGCGTTGACAAATTCTATGACATATTATTAGATGGATGTAAATACTTTCCTCACTCGTAAGGCATTTTTCTTTTTTTTTTTGCTTGAGGAGGCAAAGGAAGGAGCGGAGTTGAAGCACGTGCTTGAGAAGTGTGTCACTTCGGGATCACACAAGTCTTAATGAGAAATTGGTATGGTAACAGACAGGGCTGGTGTTATCCTGATTGTGATCCCGTGCCTCTGTTGAGGGTCAGGGGTCAAGTACGGGTCAAGTTCATTTTGAACGATTGTGAGTTACAAATTGTGAGAGGCTTCTGAAAAATTGTTAAGCGTAATGGAAGTAAGCGTTTTCAAATTTTCAATTTAATGATATACTTGAGGTCAAGGGCGGGTCAAGTGAGGGTGAAGGTTAGATGTAGTTAGTTTTCAACCGGGGCTAAAGACGAATTGCTGCAAAGTTTACTTGTGTCAAGTTCAGATAAATTTTAAAAAGTACTTGAAGTATTCGGGGTCAAGTGCGGGTCAAGTGAGGCTGATGGTCAAGTTTAGTTATGGTTTGGACAGGGGCTACAGACAGATTGCTGGAAAGGTTACTTGTGTCAAGTTCAGACTAATTTTAAGAAGTAATTGAATTACTTGAGGTCAAGTGCGGGGTCAAGTTCTCAGATTCTGGAGTGTAGGTCAAGTGGAGTGAAGTTTGGGGAGTTACAAGTGCAATGTTCAATGGCTTTCGCTCAGTTTGAGTCAAAATAACGTGTCAGGTTATGGATTCTAGCTCAGGTAGAGATTGGTACATTGACAGGCCACTTGAAGTAGCTTCTAGGTCAAGTTCAGGTCACGTGGGGTTAAAAATAATCAAGTGTGGGCAATATTCAAGTCAAGTGTAGATATAAATTGAACTTTTGTCATCGTTATGATAACTGCAATGATAGTTCCTGTAAAGGTCGTATATTTAATATATGCCTAATTTTTTGAGGTCAAGTACCGGTCAAGTACAAGCAAATGGAAAGGTTGAATCTAGAATATTTGGAAATTACGTGAGCTGATCGTTGCTTGTTTTTTGGCTAAGCGTTCCACAGCGACATGTCTGGACTTTTTAATGAATGCTCTCTAATTTATTGTTAGTTTTTGATTTCCCGTCTGTAGTTAAAGCGAAGCCTTTTGTACTGGCATTGTCCTTGTTTTTTCTGTCTCTTGGCATTGGGACGGCTTCAAAACGGGAGAGAACTAAATTGGTTTTCTAATTTCAAGGCTTCCGTGTGTACAAACATGCTCCGCCATGTACATATATAAATAAACTTGGAGTAATTACAACCCGCTCGGAAACTTTTGTTGTTTGCCAATACAAATGTAATTACAGGACTTGATTGCGCTTCAATTCATTGGTCTTGATTGGACTGGGTGGATGCTTTTGTGCACAGTTTTGGCAGCCTATGTCAGGCATGTACAGTATTTCATCTGTATGACAGGACTCCTTTATAAGAGGATTTAATTTCATTAAATTTAAAATGTGAGATTCCTGAATCGATAAAATTTGGTCAGTCTCTGGAAGTTTCGTCAAATTGGGGTCCGATTTTTGTCAGTGTTTTCACTTTGGTACATTACGGTCAATTATTGCAGTTTAGTTAATTTTGGTCAATTATTACAGTTTAGGTAATTTTGATCAATTATTACAGGTTGGTCAAATTCGGTCAATTATTGCAGTTTGGTCAATTACGGTCAGTTGTTGCAGTTTGGTCAATTATTGAAGTTTGATCAAATTCGGTCAATTATTACAGTTTGGAAAAATTGGGTCCTGTGTCAGTTGTTACAATTTGAACAAATTCGGTCAGTTATTTCAGTTTAGTCAAATCGGGTCAAATTTGTGTCAACTATTGCAATTTGGTCTAACTTGTTAATATTCGTTCCAATTATTTCGGTTTGATCGGATCCTGTCTTTGGATCAATTATGGAAGTTTGGTCAAATTGGGTCAATTTATGCCATTGGGCCAAATTTGTAGCCAATTTCATAGCTGCTGGATCATGTTGTGCCAAAATATGGTAAATTTTTGCAGTTAAGTTTAGATTTAGGTCAATTTGGCCAAATGTTTTTTGGTTTACTCATATTAGGCCAGAATAGTGTTCATTTTTGTATTTTGGTCATTTTGGGTCAAAATCCGGTCAAATATGGGACAGTCCCATCCGATTCCCCAAGTATGAACAGATTTCTACTTTCCCCCGCTATGTATTGGTAAATTTTTGACCAAATTTGACCCCTTACTGGTGGACTTGCATGCATGCTTCACATTTGGACTGAACGTTGCTCGTATTTTCTCCGACTGTTTTTAATTCCTTAAATTTTTTTATTTTACAGTTATCCTGATTTTCCGGATTTTCCCTGAAAAGCCGAAGCTAATTGTGAAACTTCTCCACTTCTCGCTCCATCTGGCGGTGTCAATTGGAGTTCTGGTCGCATTCCTCTCCATCGTCTCGTACAAGAACGTTACCGTGAGGAAGAAGGACGAGGCCGTTCATTTCCTCAGTCTCCACAGCTGGTTGGGACTCGGAGCCATCATTATCTATTATGGACAGGTCAGTTAATGACAAAAGTTTTCCTTCGCTTGTCCCTCAAATCCTAATAAAAATTTATTCAAAATGAGCAACTTTGACACTCTGAAAATTTGTCTGAAACTCGTCTGTATTTTTTTAATTCCAATATTTTTATTTGTATTCTGTCTCGGAATTTTTACAAATTTTTATAAATTTTTACTTTCATAACTGTTCCCCTATTATTTATATGTATGATATATTTTTAGCAGACTGGTCTAGTAAAACTTGTGTGCTATATTTTGTCACAGCTGTTTCTGATTGTTAATAATTTCTAAGTCGGACAGTCGTGTAATGGACATTCCAGTGGGGATTTAGAATTTAGGAAGGGAACAGCATGGGTTTTAAATTACTGCGCCAAAAACTAAGTGACTGGAACTTTTAATATGAAGTGACATTACTTTTTTCTGGATAATTTTCACTGTGTAGAATTTATTTGGGCATTTAAAACTTATAGCTCGTTGGGGGATTCGTGACTTTTCTCCTGCCCTTCACCCCTTTGCGGATCCGGGCTCTGGTCCTGCCTGGACATAGAGCGGTTGGGACTTTGATCTTCATGCTGGGAGGGGCGGCTGGGATCACTGGATTTATGCACAAGGATGCTTGGAAGACGTGAGTTACCTTTAGAGTGGACTCTCTATAAAAATAAACCTGAATAAGTCGGATTTTTTTAAATAGTTAATACAAATTTATAGGAAATTTTAAAATGTGCAAGATTCAAAGGGGCAGATTAAGGGAATTATAATTTTGTATTTTAAAATTCCTATTTCAAATGCTTTATTAGGGAAGGCAAAATTCGGGAAAAGTTTTAATCCTAAAAATTCGTGTAGTGATTGGCTATTGTCAGGATTGACAATGTTTAATTTTTTATTAAAATCCGACAAATATTACGCAAAATTTACAGTCTTTTGTAATTAAATAAATAATCACTCCAACAATATCTGAATTTTAACCATTTGTTAACCAGAATCCTCAAAAGATCACTCCAAATTTATCGTTTTTCATTTTTATGGAAATCTTTAAAAATCTATGCAGAATTAACATTTGTCACCAAAATCTGCAAAACATTATGTAAAATTTAGCGTTTGTATACTGAAATCTTCAAAAATATATTCAAAGTTTACCCTTTCTGACAAAATCTGTAAAAATGTCCACAATTTACCGTTTTTACGAAAATCTGCAAAAATGCATCTAAAATGTCTCCTTTTTACCAAAATCTGCAAAAATGTATCTAAGGTTTACCCTTTTTACCAAAATCTGCAAAAATGCAGCTAAAATTTACACTTTTTACCAAAATCTGCAAAAATGCATCTAAAATTTACCTATTTTACCAAAATGTGCAAAAATGTATCTAAAATTTACCATTTTTACCAACATCTGCAAAAATGCATCTAAAATTTACCCTTTGAACGAAAATCGGCAAAAATGTATATAAAATTTACCATTTTTACCAACATCTGCAAAAATTTATCTAGAATTTACCATTTTACCAGAATTCGTAAATAACTACAGTAAGTTTAAGCGTTCTACCCGAACCAGTAAAAATGTGCCAAAATTTTAGTGTTACTCCGAAAATTTGTAAAAACGTGCCCAAATTTTACCATTTGTACAACCTCCGCCATTAATTTCTCACATTTCACCAGTTTTACCAAAATAAACGAAAAATAAACTTCGTGCTTCTTCCTAGCGGTAGCATGTTCTAGTGTGTAAAATTTTTAATTAAGTCTATAAATCCTTTTTAAAGTAAATTAGCGTTCCCTATATTATGTCAATTCGGATTTGTGCCCTCCTCACCTGGAAGTTCAATAAGGAGATAATGACGTCTGCATATATATATGTACGTACATGCATGAATAGACTAAATAAGGGAAGAATATTTTCCCCAACATTTTTCCCAATTAGAGAAAAAAGTTGGGTAATTTCCAGTGAAGTCAGTAACTATATTTCCGTACTTTGTCTCTTTTTTGTGATAATGTCACTCCTGTGACTTTTTTCTCACTTGCCAAAAGTCAAACTCCTTGTTTTAATACTCAAGTCTCGGGCGGAGTTGTCAAAGGTAATTTTTCAACTCCATCGCTCAAGCAGACTTTCCAGGATGCTTCGCCCCTTGATTAAATTTTCGAGGAAAAGGGTTTTCCATTTCAAAGAATGTATAGATTCCCTCGCACTTTTTGTCTCCCCAACTTATTGTTTACCATGGCTGCCGGCACGAGCATGTACATACGTCAAGGCGGAAACACGTGAGCAAGTGGGAAATCTTCTGTTACGTGGGAAATTTTATGCAAAATTACAATCTCATTTCTCTTTTACGTGTATGCAACTTATAATCAAATGTTTGTCTCCTCGTAATCCACGTTAGGGACAAAGATTTATTTCCCCCAATTTGTAGGAAACTTGGTTCCAGATTTTCTAAGTATTGTTTCATTGACCGAGGTCAATAATTATGGTCACAGTCTTCGGAAACGTCAAGCGTAACTTGAACTTGAACCTGAAAATTTTAACATAAATTTTGAAATTTAAACTTGGATCTTAGTCTTGAATCTTAAACTTGAATCTTAAACTTAAACTTGATTTTTGAAGCGAAAACTTGAGTCTTGAAGCTCAAACTTGATTTTTGAAGCTTAAACTTGATTTTTGAAGCTTAAACTTGAGTCTTGAAGCTTAAACTTGAATTTTGAAGCTTAAACTTGAATTTTGAAACTTAAACTTGAATTTTGAAGCTTAAACTTGAATTTTGAAGCTTAAACTTGATTTTTGAAACTTAAGCTTGAATTTTGAAGCTTAAACTTGAATTTTGAAGCTTAAACTTGAATTTTGAAGCTTAAACTTCAATTTAAATCTTGAGAACTTGAAATGAAACCTGAAAACTTGAACTGAAGTCTAAAATCCTGAACTTGTACCTAAAAATGCAAATTTAAACCTGAAAACTTTAACCTGACCCACACTCGAACTTGACAAACTTTAAGTTGTAAAAACTTGAAACTACCTAACCCACACGGAACATCTTGTTTTCAATATTTACAAATCCCATTAAAAATAGTTGACATTCCAAACTTGCCTGGAAACTCCACAAGTAGAGCTGGAGCGTGAACAGAGCTCGGGAAATGCCATAGAAAGTACGGAAGTCTCCTTTATTTCTCGCTCCTATTCCTCCTTCATTCAGAACATATGCCAATGTGTGTATAATGCAGAACCTGTGCCAACACAAATACTAACATGTCTGTCATTGTAAATCATACAAAGTTCTCCTTCCCTTTTTAAGGGGCGCAGTGACACAAACTTTCCTATTGTTCAAACTATGATGAGGTAAAAAAAAGTGTGCCCATTTATAATGAACACTCTCCCGTAACATTCTCATTTTATCACTGCGTGTACGTAATTGCATGAACAATTATTTACATCAACTCACTCCGTCCTAAAAAACCTTTCACCTACACTTGTGCCCATATGAAGTACCTCAGGTACCATTTACCCCCCACAATCTCAACGTGAACCCTAATAATTTCAAGCAACTCAGTTACGCATAAAATATTTTATTTCCCGAATAGTTTTTCAATAAAATTTGCTTGCAAATTTGCAATTTTTTTTTCTATTGACCTGGGTCAAGTAAATGGTCAACCGACATTATTGAAACAAAATTTTGACCCCTATGACGTAGGGGCTAGGATATATTGTCTGGGATCTTTGACATACAAATACACTCTGCTGTGTCCCATTTCATTAACATTTCCAACTCCAGCTTTTTAATGTGAACGGAGTGACTTGCCTTTTTGAAGGGGTTTCCCCATTTACGGACCCCTCTTATTCCATTATGCAGTGGTATTGCACCACTTCTTTACCAATTCACAACCTCCGTTCCATCATCATCATCTCATCTCAAAGAACCGGAGCAACCCTGTACTTTACATATTTAATTTTCAGTTCACATATGTTCTGCTATAGTTCAGTATGCCACCTTCCCTGACTGCAGATTTTGTCCTTTGCAGTATTTGAATCGGGCTATCCGTTAAATGTGACAACAATTTTCAGGAAAATTTACCCAAATGCTTGAAAATCGGAATATTTCCCAAATACTTGAAAATTGGAATTTTAGCCAAATGCTTAAAAATTAGTTTTACGCAAAAACTTGAAAACTGGAATTTTACCCAAATGCTTGAAAACTGGAATTTTACCCAAATACTTAAAAACTTTATGTTTTACCCAAATACTTAAAAACTTTATGTTGTACCCAAAAATTAAAAAACTAGAATTTTACCCAAAAATTTAAAAACTAGAATTTTACCCAAAAATTTAAAAACTAGAATTTTACCCAAAAATTTAAAAACTAGAATTTTACCCAAAAATTTAAAAACTAGAATTTTACCCAAAAATTTAAATACTAGAATTTTACCCAAAAATTTAAAAACTAGAATTTTACCCAAAAATTTAAAAACTAGAATTTTACCCAAAAATTTAAAAACTAGAATTTTACCCAAAAATTTAAAAACTAGAATTTTATCCAAAAAGTTTAAAACTGGAATTTTAACCATATACTGACAAACTGAAATTTTACCCAAATAAAAACTGGAATTTTACCCAAAAACTGAAAAATTAAAATTTTACCCAAATACATAAAAACTGAAATTTTACCCAAAAACTGAAACTTTACCCAAACACTTAAAAATTAGAATTTTACCCAACACTTAAAAATTAGAATTTTACCCAACACTTAAAAATTAGAATTTTACCCAACACTTAAAAATTAGAATTTTACCCAACACTTAAAATTTAGAATTATACCCAAATACTTAAAAACTGGAATTTTACACAAATGGGTAAATTTTTGATGAAGTATTCAAAATGAATTGAAAAAATTGAATTCTGTCTAGATGAAAATGTTTTTGATGAAATTGGAAGGTTTTTAAATTGCAATTTTGGAATGTGTTGTAATTTTTGAAAATTAAGATAAACTTTTTTTGTTTTGCAGGAAAGCATTCAGCTCGGAGCATTTGACGGTACAGTTCTCGGGAGTGTTCCTGGTCCTGTTTTTCCTGGGCGTGATGATCCTAGTGACGGAGCATCGGTTCCGCAGACGACCCCGACCCGAAGGTGACATTTTGCTGGAGGACACTTCCAAGGATGATGATTGAAATTTGCCCTGAAATAGTCCTAAATAGGACTTGAAAATATATTGTAAAATCTCTCACCGACTCCTTTATCTTTGAATCACTATTGCTTTAGATGTGGGAATTTTGACGGCCCTATATTTTCCACTTGTATTTTCCTATGGTCTGCACGAATTAGTACCATTTAATTTTTTTGCAACATTTTGTTTGCACGGCGCTACATGTATGTATATTTCCAATTGTATGGAAAGACATTTCTAGTCATGATTTTTGGAATTTGCAAGGATGCTTTTCACCATCCCAAAATGTATTAAAATTTTCAAGTGAACAAGGAATTTTGACTGAATTTTTTACAATATTGAGACCGTATTTATTTTGAAAGTGAATAGGGATAAATTTAAGGGCACAGGAAGAAATAGTTCCTGTAGAAAAAAAAAGTTGACCTTGGGGTCATTTAAGTCAAATGTTTCACGTTCAAAATTGTCCGGGGGGTTGAGCGCTTTATTTCAATTTTGATGTTGTAGTAGGGATGTGTACTTGAGTATATGCACTCGGAATTGGTTTTGGAGGTCAGGTTTTTGACCTCATTGGGTCAAGTTGTAAATTGGGTCAATGGGATAGTGACCTTAAATGGTGCTAGATACGGATTGGATGCACAATTGACTTTTGTATGTTTTTTTGGCTAAATTAGATTGTGTAATACGAATTAAGGGGGACTTGACCTTAACTTGACCTTTGTTGGACTTGAAGTTTTACTTGACCCAGGTTTGACCTGTAATTGTGATTTGATCTATACTTGAGCTCTGATCTTTGCTTGCGCTTTGATTGACTTGTCAGTTTTATTATTTGACCCGTCAATGGCTTCAAATTATTGCAGGACTCAAACTTGACCTCAAATTATTATTTTACCCTCACTTGACCTCAAATTGTTGCATTTCCCTCAATTGGTCTGAAATTATGACGTGGTACAAATTTTTGATTATTTACTTGATCAGTACTTGACCTCGAATTATTACTTGAACCTTACTTGACTTCGAATTATTATTTGGTCCTTACTTGATTTCAAATTATTACTTGACCCTTACTTGACCTCAAATTATTATTTGGTCCTTACTTGATTTCAAATTATTATTTGACCCTTACTTGACCTCAAATTATTATTTGGTCCTTACTTGATTTCAAATTATTACTTGACCCTTACTTGACCTTCAAATTATTATTTGACCCTTATTTGATCTTCAAATTATTACTTGACCCTTACTTGACCTCAAAATATTATTTGACCTTAAAATTTAAAAAGCTTGTTCAGTTTGACCTTTAATTTCTTTTGAATAGTAAAAAAATAAGAAGACGAAATAAATTTGATTTTTTGAAGTCTGACTTGATCCTGACCGGATCCCGGATTGAATTCTGAAATGTGATCTTAGACAAGGAGATTGTTCCGGAGTGTATGGTTAGCAAGTAGAAATGAAATGAAGCCTTTCGTCTCCGCTCATTGACAAGGTTGAGAAGTGGGAGGAAAGACAAGTGAAAGTTTTGATGAAATTAATTAACCTCATTGCGGGCACCGTGTTATTTGCCCATATGTGTCCATTATATATTTACACGTTGCTTGTGTGTATTTAAGTGTATTTACATCTAGCCCTATGGAATCCCATAGTTTGTATGGGTCTCATTGTGTCCCTTGTATAAAAAGGAGTAGTTTCTCCTGGGATCCGTTCAAGCTGTGCACACTCACTTGGCTGGAATTGATTCGAGATTTGCTTTTGAAGTTTGATTGGAAAAACCAAGGGGCTTTACACGTAATCAAATGTGATTTGATTAAAACCTCGATAAATGTTTGGAGTAAAGGACGGGAGATCAAAGCTGTAGGGAAAGTAAATTGGAACTAATGTTGAAGATCAAGTACATGCTAATTATAAATAACGTTTCATCTCTCAACTGGGGCTTATGTTGTCAAATGGAATATTCCAAGCTCATCCCTTCCACTTTTCCAGTTCCATTTCGCAACCCAATCCCGGACACGCTCCCGAAAATTTCTATCTGTAAAAAGGCAACCATTTATAAGCGGGATTCTCACTCGAGTGGGATGTAGCTCACTCCATACAATTATTCAAGTAGGGAAATACTCAAGTCTGAGTGTTTACTTGGAACTCAGGTCTGAAATTTAACTTGGAACTCAAGTCTGAATTTTAACTTGGAACTCAAGTCTGAATTTTAATTTGGAACTCAAGTCTAAGTTTTTTCTTGGAACTCAAGTTTGAGTTTTTTCTTGAAACTCAAGTCTGAATTTAAACTTGAAAATAAAATTACGCACTCGCACTTGAAAACTAAATGCACGTTTAGACTTGAAAACAATATGCACACTCGCACTTGAAAACTAAATGCACTCAAACTTGAAAATTAAATCCACACTCAGACTTGAAAACAATATGCACACTCGCACTTTAAAATTAAATGCACACTTAGACTTGAAAATAGTATGCACACTCGCACTTGAAAATTAAATGCACACTCAGACTTGAAAAATAAATGCACACTCAGACTTGAAAAATAAATGAACTCAAAATTGAAAATTAAATGCACACTCAAACTTGAAAACTAAATGCACTCAAAATTAAAAATTAAATGCACTCCAACTTAAAAATTAAATGCACTCAAATTTAATTCAATGCACTCGAACTTGAAAATTAAATGTATACTCCATTCCTCACTCGAACTTTTAATCTTGAATAGTCCACTTGTATTATGAAATCACCGAAACAGCCCCCATATTCTTAACAAATTCTGTTCGAAGCTAACACCCACTCAAGTGAGAAGTTTTGCAAAAAAATCGTCCTCCATATTGAACTTTATAAAATCTTTTACATCTCTATTTCCCGAACTGACTTTTTTCATTCCATAAATGTCAATGTGGGCTTAGTGACTCAAAAATATTTCGTGTATAAAAACATATAGTGCAATGTCATACGTATATACAAAGTGTTGTACCAATCAGCTTCTTAAGAAGTAAAATCCTATGGAAATCTCTATGTAATTAGGATATATGCAAGTGGTATAGATTTGCCACTTGCGAAGTATACCATTCAAGTGATGTTATTATGGTGCTTCAATACAGTGTATTTTAAAGACTCGATTTGGTTCTTACTATTAATGTATCTCAATGTTTGTACGATCCATGTATATGAAAAATATGTATATGCATTATATTAAATGGGAATAAATCTAATCGATCATGTGTAAACAAAGCGGGATTTTAGTTTATTTCCAATCTTTATTATATAACACTTCAACGGGAAATATTTCTTGGAGTGTCAAAGCAAAGGGACCTTGATCTCAAACTCGAACTTGAAATACAAAGTTTAGATTCCTTACTTGAATTTGACCTCAAACATGACCTTAGTACCTGAATGCCCCGCAGTGAAAAAAGACAAAGAAAATTCCCAGCGTTGCTATAGCGTGTAGGGCCTTGCATTTACCTTTCTCGGCTTCATCGATGTACTATTGAGTGCCGATGCATTCTTCGATGTATTCCCCGATGTCGACGTGTAACCGGAGAAAAGAGTCATCCAATCGAACTATTTACAATACAACGTTCTGCAGTTGGAGTGTATGTTCCATTGCAATCAATCATTACCGATGCATCGATTCGACAATTAGTTCAACGGCCATGTCGATGAATTCCCTATTTCAATAAGAATCTCATCGAATCTAGAGATGTGAAGCAAGAATATTATTGCTATAGCCCAACAGCGATGCAATGTTCGATGCTGCTATGCTTTCTACTTTAAATCCACTCAGCCACGTTGGTATAACTTGCATCGGCGTGTCCGACGAATCTTCGAATACACAAGTTGACAAAATGCATCGACAGTAGTCGAAATCCTCCCCAACATATGCACTGTCTACATCAATGAATCCCTCTTTGCATTTTCTACACAATTATATGCCACATCGGAAATGCGATGGAAACCTAATCGATTTGTAAGTTTCCTTCAGGAGGAGTTCCTTTCCGATTTGAACCTTCGGAAGAAAATGAATCGCGGATCCTCAGAGTCCTCCCGAGAATAGTCCTTTTAAACCAAGACAAGTGTGACGATGCAAAATGCTTTAACTGTGACTTAGCCATGTTCATAAAGAGAAAACTGCCCGAAATCTCCTCACATCGGTTACTTTTTAATCGAAGAATTGAAAGAAAATTGAAAAAAAACATTCCTTCCTTTAACAAATCAACTCCTTTTATTTCCTCACGTTTTTTAAGTATACCCTTACAATATCCGTTTAGTTCCATTCAATACTTTCAAATGCCATTACGTCACATATACGCATGCGCACATATGTATGTATATACCGTATATAGGAGAGCTCCAGTTTCAAATATTTCTAACATCATGCCCATACACATACATCCTGAATATATTTCCCTTAGAATTACACAGCTGTTTTTTCCGTTCCAGGGACGTCCATGCCCAACCACGCCCCCTCCCTTAACCCTTAACACCCTCACAGTAAGGAACGCATACGTCCACGATTGTATTTCTACAGAGCCGTTTTTATCCCTAACCTCTTTAACAATTTAATAATTGACTTAATACGCACGCAATATAATATAAGCATATGCACCCAATAAATCCTATTAATTACATTTACTCACATAATAATTACAATAATAATACATACATAGGATCCAAGTCGCACTGAGCGTCCTAACATTCCTCTTCTGAATCTGTCGCCCATACAACAACATACACGGACGCCGAGGATTCCCAACATCCAATTCACCCGTGATCTTAATTATATTATTTATTGAATTTACATAATAATTATCTTCCATAAAATTTTATCAAATTTGGTTCATTGACCTGGGTCAATATTTCAGGTCACAGGGGTCACAATTCATGAAGCACTCCGTGAATTTTTTACCATTACCCTATACAGTAAAAAATTGACTGGGTCATTGCCTTGACCCCTGTGACCTCAAATATTGACCTGGGTCAAGACAATTTTCTTTTTTGAAAATCTGAGAGGAAATTTGAAGTTAATTTTGTGGGTTCTTTCCCTTTGGGGTAAGGGGTGGCAAGGGATTTTGAGCCGACCCTGTGTATACATACTATTGACTATATGTACATGATAATATTATATGAGCACACGGTTAATTATTACATTGCCATTGTCTTATATAATTATTATACGCACATATAATAATGTATAGAATATTTATTTATTTTAATTTTTATGCTAATACCCCTAAATATAATAACTACATATATGTATGTATATATATGGAAGTAAAGTAGTAAATCTTGATTAATTACTCTATGTGGAGCATTTTTATGGTTTTTAAAATACGTGGTACAGTAATTGCTATCGCAATAGATAATTGTGTGTGGAGTTAATGGTGTGACATGGTAAGGAATTTTATAATTCGTGGGAGACTAGTATTTAATCCATGTGTTCCATTTAAATGTACGTGTGTACATACGTGGGTGAAGAGGCAAAATGGGCTAAATGCATTTTTAAGTCAAAGTAAAAAATAATTATTTTTTCCTGAACTGCAAAATGGGCTAAATGCATTTTTTTTCAATAGTAAAAGAAAAATTATAATTGTCATTCTAAAAGCAAAATGGGCTATGTGCATTTTTGATAAAGTGCAAAATGAGCTAAGTGCATATAGTTTGCCTTATGCAATTAGCCGGTTTTGCTTCCACGATAAGTTGCATATAGTCTTCTTTGCTTATTCACCTTTATTCAGCCCTTTTTGCAGTATTTGTATAGGAAAACTGTATAAAGTAGCTAGCCTGCATCGGAAATTCCGCCCGAGTCGCCTCTTCACCCACGATGCATCGGAGTAAATGCTACATTTACTATTTACAAGACGACACTCATTAGCGAGGACTCCGAACCCCCTGTAGAGGGAGGGTATTCGCGTATTGGATTGGTTCATAATTCGTCTGTGCATCGACCAATCGGAGGGATTGGACGATGAGTCTCCTAATTTGACTATATTTATTCTACGTTAGGATGTATGGTATCTAGATCTAATGTACATATCTAATTTCCAACCTACACGAAACACGGAAGGCTCCTTGGAAATCCAGTTTTTTGTATTGTGAACATTGAAGTGAGATTTCTTTACAGTTATTTATAGAAAAGTTGCATTTGGCAGTGCAGTGTTATACATTTTCATGCCCCTTTATACAATCAACATTCCTTAGGATTATACGTACATAGTTGTAGATGTGTCTTATAATGTGAATGTATATGCGCATATTTATATATGTTTCTATGTCTGTACGTACCTTCTATGTCTAATTCTATGACAGTGTTGTACAAGCCTGGGCTCAAGTTTTATATGCAACTAGACGTAATTAGTAATCAAATTCGGGTAGAATTCATATATCTGGTGAGGCGCAAAGAAAGTTATTTTTGGGCATAGAGGATGGTTCGATGCACAAGGAGTCATGTCCTGATAGAAGGCAAAAGGAGCCATTTTTGGGTTAAATGCGAAATGAGTCATTTTCTGACAAAATGCAAAATGAGCCATATTCTGACAACATACGAATTGAGTTATTATATGACAAAATGCAAAATGAGCCATATTCTGACAAAACACGAATTGAGTTATTATATGACAAAATGCAAAATGAGCCATATTTTGAAAAAATACAAAATGAGTCATTTTCTGGCAAAATACGAAATGAGACATATTCTGGCAAAATGCAAATTGAGCCATATTTTAACAAAATGCAAAAAGAAAGATATTCTTGTAAACTCCAAAAAGAGACATATGCAGGTAAAATACAAAATGAGTTATACTCTGGGAAAATGCAAAATTAGCCATATTGAGCTAACAAATGAACGTTCTGAATTGGTTAACATCCAAGTTAGTAACCACCCAGCTCCAGGATATCTTGTTATCTACAAGTGTTTCATTTTATCCTGCTACAGACATTCAAGCACATGTTCGTTTAGGTATCCTAACCGCCTACATATAAATATACCCCTACCCTATATGAATGTAACTTGATTGCGCTTATTTTTTAATATGCACACATAAATGTACACATGTGTGTCTTATAGTACAGTGACGATATCTAGCCTACAGTCCAATCGCAATAGTAATAAATAATGTTAAACAATAGCTCCATAAATAATAAGCATGCATGCACACTTGAGATTTCGAATCGCATCGGCCATTTTAAAATTTTTAATTGCGCGCTCTACACCGCGCACGCGCACTAACAATACCAACCTCAATTGTTCCCCCCGTGCATTTTCCGTTGTAATGTTCTAGTTTCTTGGACAGCGGCCACAATTGACCTCACGGCTTCCTCATGACCCTCGAAGCTCTCAGCCTTATGAAGCGCGCCTCCTTCGAGGTCATCGTCGAAGATCCCCGCCCCCTTCCCAGCAATATTACCCATGCTGACGCTCGGCACGAGACTGCTCCGGCTACTCCCTTCGAACTCATCGGGGCTGAGTTGGGGGGTGGATAAGCTCTGCTTCCCATTGGTCCCCACCAAGGCAGAACTCCCTTCCCAACTGTGCTGGCGCGCCGCGAGGTTTGACCTTGACCCCGCCCTCCGGATGGTCACTACTGACCTCCGGTCAAAGTCCACCGAGCTTTTCCGACTGTCTTTACTGTTGCTACCGAAGGATATCAAACTCTCGCAGGATTGGGGCTTCTTCTCCCTGTTGACGTTGTTGGTGTGACCGTGGTGACTGGATTTGACCCGGCCTAGGGAGCTGACCTCGCGGATGGGGCGCTCCTGGACAAAACCATATAAATAGGCTTCCTCCATGCTTTTGGACATGGGGGCCGGGGAAGAGCGGGAACTGACACTTCGGGGCTCCTCGTGGACGTAGACCCTGACCTGGGTGGAGGTCGGCGCGGGGGCAGAGGATTTGGGTGGTCGGCGCGGAGGGGCGCTCTGGGAGCGAGTCGCGATGCTCGAACTTCCTTTACGAATTGGGATTTGCTGATAGTCGTCGTCACTCATGTCAATCAAGTCTTCCCGCGCGGCTGAGCAGCGCCGGGTGCCGTCGGAGGCCGAGCGCGAGTATTTGAGTGAGGCATGGTTCGAAGGGTAAGGCAAACTCATGGGGTCTGTAGAAGCCTCTCGAACGGATTTCTGTTGTGAGCTTTGGGTGTCATTGAGCATGTAGTTGTAGAAGCGCTGGTGCGCGGGCTGATTTGGGGTTTGTTGTTGCTGCTGCTGTAGCTGTTGCGCATGCTGTTGTTGGAGCTGCTGAGCATGTTGCAGATGTTGTTGTTGCGCATGTTGTTGATGTTGTTGCTGCTGCGCATGTTGTTGCTGCTGCTGCCCATGTTGTTGTTGTTGCTGCTGCGCAAGTTGTTGCTGTTGCTGCTGCTGCTGTTGTTGCTGAAGCCTACCCATTTGGCGCTCTGAGGCGAGCAACCCTCTTGACAGACTTTGATAGAGGGTTAGCAGACGCACGGCTTCTTTCGGGTCCTCCAAGTTTAGGGCTTTCAGGAGACTTTGAGTTTCAAGAGCACCAGCGCTTCGCGCTCTGGAATGTTTCGATAATTTACTGGGAGGGCGCTCATCATCGCTTTTTGATTTCACAAAGGATTTAGCGCGAGTATAAACTGGGCGCGCGGACTCACTACGGCTCCCATGGGAACTACCGTTGCGGCGCAAGCTTGTTGAAGAGCGGGCGAGCGCGGCCACGGCGGAGTTGTCGGGATAGGGCCCGTTGTATTGGAATTGGGAGTCTTTCATGATCATCGGTCGTGGGACGCCGGTAGGAGGAGGTGGGGGATGAGGAATGGTTCCTCCACTACTGGAACTAGAAACTCCGCTGGCGCTGGATTTTTTCCGGTCGTCCTTCCCTGACCTGACCTTGTCAATGAGCTGGGTCAACATCCCCATTTTGGACTTGGACTGACGGTGCGGGGTTTGCAACTGCGCAGGCATACTACCCCTGTGACCACCCTGGTAGGAAGTGTCCACTTGAATGTACTCCATCTCTTGGATTTGACCTTTGACCTGACCTGTCACTAGTTGACAGTGGGCCTGGTGCTGGTGGTGTAGTGGGATGAAAGCTCCAGGGCCGGCCTGAACTTGAGGGGGTGCTCCGGGTGGGGTGGATAGAGAGGCCTTGGTCACTGTGAACCGACCACTCAGCCGGGTCAGGTCAGTTTTGAGCCCTTGGGTCAAAGACTCTTTCTTAGCTTGTGGGGGTTTCACTCCAGGGATGTTCCCTCCTGCGAATTTGCAAAAGCATGTTTTAAAACATCTGACCTCAACATTTGACCTCAATATCTGACCTCAATATTTGACCTTAATATCCTACCTTGACCTCATATTGCAACTTCACCATGTTCTAATTCAAATTCGCTGCATAAAATTTTGCTATGTATCATTAACCTTGTCCTCATATTTGACCTTGACCTCACTCTCCTAAAATGTCGACCCAATCCTAAATTGTTTTAACTTGACCTCATAACACTTTGCTTGACCTCAATACCATAATTTGGGTATACTCAGTGCAATTCATTTTAAAACTTGAGCTTGACCCCTTGACCTGACCTTTTGACCTTTCCTACTCCCAAAACTGGTCTCCTCCTCCCTTAACATTATATCTACTTTACCTACAAGCTCACTATCAGCAAAACCAATCAAGTTTCCGTTGACCTAATGACCCTGACCTTTGACCCATAATTTACAAAATGACCTTCCTCACCTCTTCTTCGAATCTCCCAGAAATGCATCTCGCCCGTTAAAAGCCAGCTGTATAAAAAATACTTCTCCCTGCACTCCCACTTCCAATTCCGATGCAGTATTCAATTTGACCCGAACGACCCAATAACATTAGATTAGGAAAATTTCCCATCCATTCCCATCCCCCATAAAGTCCAAAGTGACAGTATAATTTGCATGGTAAAAAATGGGATTTTTCAATTGGCCAGGAATTCATTGACTAGAGTGCCGTGTGAGGAATGTGAAATCAATATTCAAATCCAGTCGGAAATGATAGTGTGAGCGGGAAAAATGGTAAAAATGATTAGATGACTTTTTTTTACGGACCCGAGAACCCATTGACCAGTGAAATAGAAAAAGGGGCTTGGACGCATTGCAAGTTAAGAATTGTCATTTGAGCTGACGGGAGTGATAAAAAATCAACTTTTTCCCCTCCATCCCGCCGATCACATTTCTACTTGATGGGGACCATTACCCGACTTTTTGTCACCCACTTACTCTACATGGCAGGACTCTATGGACAGTCCCTGGGAAAAAAACAACGTCTGCACGTAACAAATGCATGGGACGAAGGCCGAGGGAGAAAAAAGAGCAATAAAACTGTCTTCGCTCCGCGAATTAAAGCATAGCCTTCACCAGCACTTTCCCCGCTTCCCAAAATATTTATATCGACAGGGGAGACGCAAAATGGTCTAAATGCATTTTCGATTAAAATCCAATGTTCCAGCTACTATTTCGAAAGAACGCAAATTCTTCCAAATGTATTTTTGGTTAGAAGCAAAATAGGTAAATGCATTCAAATTAAAAGCCTGGATATCAAAAAATAAAATTAATGTATTTTTTATTAAAAGTAAAATGGTGTAAGGATATTTTTGATTAAAACCAAGTTGGTCTAAGACCATTTTTGAATAAAAGCTAAATGATCTAATTGTAATTTCATTTCGGAATAAAATCAGCTCTAAATTAATTTCTGATTAAAATTAAAAGCAAAATTTTGTAAATCAATTTTTGATTAAAATTAAAAGCAAAATTTTGTAAATCAATTTTTGATTAAAATTACAAGCAAAATGTTCTTAATCAATTTTGGATTAAAATTAAAAGCAAAATGTTCTAAATCAATTTTGGATTAAAATTAAAAGCAAAATGTTCTAAATCAATTTTTGGCTAAAATTACAAGCAAAATGTTCTAAATCAATTTTTGATTAAAATTAAAAGCAAAATGTTCTAAATTATTTTCGAGTAAAAGCAAAATGTTCTAAATATATTTTCGATTCGAAGCAAAATTCGAAGAGTGTGTAAATGCAATTTCGATTTAAAAAAAATGCTCCAAACGCAATTACATTTTACGGTCTAAATACATTTTACATTAATCACATTAAGGCTGTGCCCCAAAAAATGCCCAGAAACCAAAATCGAATGCAAAATTTTTAAAATTACTTGAATGAGCCTATTATAAAAGAGGACGCCCCACTTTTTAGAAACTGGAATTAAAATCCAAGGAAAAAATTACACAAGCCATGTTTACACTTCCTAATGTTAGCATTACATTTGTGTAACTGTAACATTGCCGGAAATCAAGAACATTCAATAATTAATTATACGTTCGATATTCAACAGAGGGAAATACATGTTCAGAATATACATACGTCCTTACAATCAAGAGCCCAAGCGAGTTGGAACGTTTTGACAAACCCAGCACACATAGAATTTTCCAAACAGTCCTTTGTCATCATTAAATATTTTTAATGGGCGAAAAATCCTGTGACTCCAATTCCCTTCACCCCTAATGGAATACATGGTCCGAATAAATTATGTATATGTGCAAACATGAGGACGACGTGAGGCAATAATTACATTAACGTCAATGTAAACAAAATGTCCGGAAATAAACAAGGGGGAAAGGACCCCTAATGGACTTACTGCTCTCTTCCGAAAATTAAAAAATAAGTAGAGGGAAGGGAGCCAGGATAGGAAATATGTGCGGGGGAATGAATGGAGAATTTTTACCAAATTATATTAATGGGCTTGTGAGGACCGTCCAATTATACGTCAGCAAAACAAGGGATTTCAGAAGCATTATAAATACCTATGTGACGGTTATGGGAATTTAAGGAGCGGGAAAAAATTCACACGGGTAAACATCACCAAGCGAAATTTTGAAAGCATTTTTTCCTTTGAAAATTCTTTTCACGGGGTTCGGTACAGAATTACAAATGGAAATGCAAGTATTTGCATGAAATTGGGGTTGACCTGAAATAGGTCTTGGCAACAAATTAACATTAGTCTGAAATGGGTCTGAGTTTGCAGATAAAAATTACATTGACCTGAAAGGGTCTGAGCCTGCAGATTAAATGGACATAGACCTGAAATGAGCCCTAGCCTGAGGATGAACTTGATACTGACTCAGGTCAGTAATAGGCCTGATTTTATAAGGTCTTGACATTGACCTGAAATAGGCCTGATTTTGTAAGGTCTTGACATTGACCTGAAATAGGCCTGATTTTGTAAGGTCTGGACACTGGCCTGAAATAGGCCTGATATTTTAAGGTCTTGACACTGGCCTGAAGTAGGCCTGATATTTTAAGGCCTTGAAATTGACCTGAAATATGTCTGATTTTATAAGGTCTGGAAATTGACCTGAAATATGTCTGATTTTATAAGGTCTGGAAATTGACCTGAAATATGTCTGATTTTATAAGGTCTGGAAATTGACCTGAAATATGTCTGATTTTATAAGGTCTGGAAATTGACCTGAAATATGTCTGATTTTATAAGGTCTGGAAATTGACCTGATTTTTTAAGGTCTTGACATTGACCTGAAATAGGCCTGTCAATAAGGACTTGAAATTGATCTGAAACGGGTCTTATCCAGAATGTTAACACAACTTAGACCTGAAACGCACCCGATCCTGCAGAAGAAACTGCCATTGGTCTGAAATGGGTCTGAGCCTGAATAATAACTTGACAGTGACCTGAAACGGGCCTGAACCCTCAGATGAACTTGCCACTGCCCTCACATAGCTATTAGTAATCCCACTTTAATCTAAACAGCAGGTCATACATTGACCTCAACCAAAATTATTCCCAAACCTAAATATCAGGTCACGTTGACCCCCAACAAATCCCAACCTCTTACCAAATATCCGGTCAAATTCACCCTCACTCAGGAATTAAATTACTTAAATTTTACCTCCGCTCAAAGCCAATATTTTACATATTCATTGCCCTGTCCCTCTCTCAAGGTCTACTCGTGGGCAGGCCAAAAAATCCCTATTAATGCAAACGCTATTACATCCACACAGGAAGAATGACTTTGTTATGAAAAGGCTTACCTTTGGAGAAAGCAATATCAGCCAAGGATGGCGCAACTTGAGCTCCAGTCTCAGCAGTCCTGCACATAAGCAAAAATAAATGAAGAAAAATAAAGTGTCATTTGAAACTTGAAGGGAAATGGGCCATTAAGCTCATTATATTTCCCCATCCCCTCCATATGTATCCCCCGTATACTACAAGGCAGAACCAGGCCCATTAATGCCAATCTAAACTTCATCTTTTCCTCGTCCCCAGTATATGTAAATTCCTCGGCCCGGACTTATAATTCCCAAATGTCCCACAATTAGTCCTAGCTTTCCAAAAACCCTCCACAAAATCCTCATGAAACTTTTTCCCCCCTGCCCTTTCCATTCTCCATCCCCAGAAGTCTCATCAAACCCCGTTTAAATTCATGGAATCAATTCCTACAAAAAAAAACCTTACCTAGAGAGAGATTCAGAGGTAGGAGATATATGATAGGATTTATTATCAAGGGAGGCCGGAGGCTGGGTTTGTTGCAATCTTCCTTGACTTGGAGGACCTTGTAATTGTTGTTGTTGTTGAGGAGGTAACTGTTGTTGTTGTTGCTGTTGCTGCTGCTGCTGTTGTTGTTGTTGTTGTTGCTGTTGTTGTTGCTGCTGTTGCTGTAAATGAGCAGAGGCCTGCGTCCCACTTTGCGGATAATTTTGAGCTGGGCCCCCAGAAGATCCTCCTCCTCCGCCTCCTCCTCCAGCACCAGGTCCTCCTCCTCCACCTCCTCCTCCTCCTCCTCCTCCTCCTCTTTCATGTTGAGCACCGACGGATTTCAAGAAAGACTGAAGTTGTTGTAGGATGCTACTCACTTGCTTCACCTCCGCCTTTAGTGCCATTAAGTCATTGAGCTGGAATTATTAGAAAAATATGGAATTACCCATCAATTTTTGATTTTGCGAAGATCGTGTCACTTTGCCCCTAAGAGAAAAATCTTGAAAATTTTTCTGAGGTCGGTTGCAGAATTCTTTGGAGATAAAATATAGAGTGAGAGATTCTGTTGAATTGCGACAATTTTGGAGATAAGAGGCAAAACGATGGGTAGAGCGGGGGAAAAAATGTAAAAAAAAAATTAGGAAAGAATGGGGAACGATTTGAGGATTTTCTATGGATTTTGTGATCCCTGTTGGATGTTAGTAGGGAAATGATGGAGGGACAAAGAGGAGTTCAAAGGGAAGGGAAAGAATTGGGATAGAATTTGGAGAGAATTGGGAGAGGACGTGGAGGCGGTGGGAATTTGGGAGGAGTGAAAATAGTGATAAAATGTGTGGATGGGAGAGGAAATGTAGTTGTGGGGAATGGGATTAATGTACTGCAAGTAATAGGTTTATACACAAAGAATTATGGAATAAGGAACCCACACGATGAATGAATCAAAAGGAGGGGAAAAAACTCCATGTCATATGTTCTCTCATCCATTCACACACTTGTCTCCGCAACCTGAGCTTCCGTTAATAAAAACCATTCCAGAAGCTCGGGCCCTTATTCTATTCCAGTTTTTTTTTCATGCTTTCTTGAGTCAATCAGCTTATTTAGTGGCTTCCCGGAACAACTCTATTAAACGGTCCGTGTCTTTCGTTCCCTTTTTAGAGTGTACGTGCGGGCTTTTGTTTCTGTGGGAGTTTGGGGTTTTAAAAGGGAGGGATAACGAAGGGTTTCAAAATTGGGAGTTTTGACAGGGTTTTCTTTTTTTGGGGTCAAGTTTGAGGTCAAGTTTGATTCTTGTTTTTAATTGGGCTTAATGTTATGCTTGAGTTCAAGTTTGAATTTCTGTTTTAAATTGAATTTGAATTTAAAGTGAAGCTTGAATTTTTGTTTTATATCAAGTTTGGGCTCAAGTTTAAGGTGAAGTTTGAATTACTCTAGAGGAAGTTCAGGTGTAAGTCAGGTGGGAGGTCAAGTTTGAAGTTTGCATTAAATCAAGCTTGAAATCTAGAGTGAATTCGGGTTTTAAGTCAGGGTTGAGTTCAAATATGAACTATAATTTGATGTCATTGAGGTAATGTTTGAGGACAAGTTGAAATTCTGAAGTAAATTTCTAGTTTTAAGTCAATGAGGTTACGCTTGAGCTTTGATGTTAATTCAAGGTTAAGGTCAAGTTTGAATTCTGACGTGAGTCCTTGTTTTAAGTCAAGTTTAAATTCTGGTTTTAAGTCAAGTTCGAATTCTTACTTTAAGTCAAGTTCGAATTCTTGCTTTAAGTCAAGTTCGAATTCTTACTTTAAGTCAAGTTCGAATTCTGGTTTTAAGTCAAGTTCGAATACTAGCGTTAAGTCAAGTGTGATTTCTGGTTTGAAGTTATGTTTGAGGTCAACTATGGGGTCAGATATGAAACTGATTTTAAGTCGAGTTTGAAACCAAATTGGTTTTGTCAAGTTTAAAGGCAACTCTGAAGTCAACTTTCAATTTAAATTCAATTATGTAGCACTTGAAATTATAATTTATCTTGAGTTCAAGTAAACCTTCAAAATTAAAACTAATAATTGTACACTTAAGTGAACTTAAGCCCGTTTAAGTGACACACTTGAGTCCACACTTGAAAAAGAGCAAGTCACTGAAGCAAATTTAAACTAAACTTTAAAATTGAAATGACATATCTAAATACAAAACCCACACTCCAAATTTGAAGTTACATTTGAAATTTGCAATTTATTCCACTTCTGCAGCTTGATGTGCTGAATGTCTATAATCTCTGAATATAGACATACATACTGAATATTCACCCTCACTTGAGTGCGTTTTATCCAAGGTTCGATGAAACTACCATAACAGTCAAGTGTCATTGAAAATTCCAAGTTTTACTTGAGTTTCCAAGTGAGGTTTTCAAAAGAAAGTAAATGAAGCTTTAGAGAAAAGGAAATCTAAAGAGAGTTTTTGAGACTTTGAGCTTGACTTATTCGATAGCTGTTTGAAACCACAAGGAGATTCCTTAACAAGGTTTGTCTTGGTATCTTGCGTGTCCTCGGAAAAAGTAAATCAAACAAGACGTTATGGGAGTGGAAATAAAAAAAAGAGAGCAAAAGCTGGGAAGAAATTCGTCAAGTATTTTGTGTGTGTGTATGTGTGTATGCATATACGTATAAGTAGATATGTGAATGTGTGGGGAATGTGGATATATTCCGCTTGAGGAAATATACGTGAGAAGGATAGACTTTTGGGTTGGGAGCGAGTGAAACAGGTGAAGTTTCAAGGAATCTACTCCACACTTAAATCACTCCCTTTCCTTCCCTTTGATATGTATGTGACTCTTATGGAAACATATGGACGAAGATGGTTCATATTTCTCCCAAATCCCTCCTCAACTTTCTCTCTTGCTCAGCGGCCAATATGTCAGGATAGGAGATTGGAAAATAGTCTCCTCTTCCGCCTTTCCGCAGTCTCAACTAGTCATTCGTATGGGTCACAAAATTTACAACAGTCCGAGTTTTTCAGCCTTACTTTATTTTCAAACTACACTTGTACTTGACCTTTACTTGAGTTTTTTGTTGGATTTGACCCTTACTTGAGTTTTTAGTTGGATTTGACCCTTACTTGAGTTTTTAGTTGGATTTGACCCTTACTTGACATTTTAGTTGGATTTGACCCTTACTTGACATTTTGGTTGGATTTGTTCCTTACTTGAGATTTTATTTAGACGACCTCTAGAGGAAATTTTTGTTCCAGATCACAAGATCGGCAGACCTTTGAGTGAGATTTAGATTCTACTTGACCTCTAGTAAAGATTTTGCTTGGCTTGTACTTGACCTTGACCTCCGTCTTAGCTTTTTGTAGTAGAAACAATCGGATAAGTATATACCTGACCTCATACAAGTCATTGGAACTGAACTTGACATCAGATACATAATTGAAACTAAACTTGATCTCAGAAACATAACTGAATCTAAACTTGACTTCATAAACATATATAATTGAAACTGATGTTGACCTCAGATACATAATTGAGACTTAAATTGACGTCATAAATGTAATACCAAATGAAATTCACCTTTTAAATATCATAAAACATATGCTTTACCTCAAACAAGCCTTTGAAACTTACACTTGACCTCAACCGTATCAGTGGAAGGTACACTTGACCTCATCAATATCAGTGTAACGTATGATTGACCTCAAACATGCCAGTAAAACTTGTGTTTATACAAATAGCTGCAACAGTACTTGAACCATAACGGGCAATTGCAACTTCACTTGATCTCAAACTTGCAGTTACAATGTCATTTGACCTCAAATATGCAATTGCAATGTGACTTGACCTCAAATATGCAATAGCATTGTTACTTGTCCAAAAACATGTAATTACTCAACACTAATTCAACACTTTTCAACTACTTAATTATTGGATTCGATTAAGACGGTAAATAATTTTAAACTTGACCTGAACTTGACCCTTAGTATATTAACACATGAACTCGAAACGGATTCTTGCTTAACCCGACCTTAAATATTCTCTAACTCCCTAACCTAAACTGTGGCTGGAACTCGACCTACACTTGACCTGAACTTGACCTACCTCTGGTCTTCACCCAAACCTTATCCAATTCCAAGCCTGAATTTTGATTTTCAAATTCAAGTACAACTTGAACTTGTCTTAAAATTTAGAAAGTATTACTTGAACTTGACTTAAAATTTAGAAAGTATTACTTGAACTTGACTTGAAATTTGAAAAGTATTACTTGAACTTGACTTGAAATTTTAAAAGTGTTACTTGAACTTGATTTAAAATTTGCACAGTATTACTTGAACTTGACTTGAAATTAATAAGTATTACTTAAACTTGGATTGATATTTTGAAAACATTACATGAACTTGAATTGAAATCAGAAAAGTATTACTTGAACTCGAGAGGAGCTGTACTTAAAAAAGCAGAAGCCCGGACCATGTGTGCATGTAAAAGGAAAGAGTGGGAGTTTTTTTCTCCGGGAAAATCCTTTGGAGGAGATGGGCGAATGCTGAGGGAAGGAGACGGGAAAGAGGAGATTCAGGAGATTTTATGGGGATTCGCTCCTCTAAAACACTAGCGGAGTCAAGCACTTGTGTCGAATAAGCTCCTCATGTTTTTTCCCCAAACCATGACATGTCTTCATGCCCTGGCGCTATATATTTCATTGGATTTTGTCCAACCTTGCTTTTATATTTCTCTAATGTGCTTCCCTTTCTCCCACACAAAACACACATTCTTTACAAAGTGCACGGCCAACAACTCTCAAGCGTATTACATTCCAATGCACTGCAACTCCATACAGCCTTTACCAGTCCCCATACAATTCTTTACAGAACAACAAAGTCAACTTGTTTTCTCCACATGTCTTCAAATTCCAATCCTTTATCAGTCCCCCAACATATGTATTTCAACATTATAGCATTCCCCTTTGAGCCAAAAACGGCCAATCAGAATCAGTCAGGGTAATCATAGGCCCTAATATGACCTTGACCCAACTTTGACCCCTACTTGACCTGTACTTGAGTAACTAGGTCAGATATTTTAATAAGCCCGTGCTGTCAGCTCTTGTTGCACACAATTGACGTTTGGCCCAACTTTGACCCTAAATGTTTAAAATTTAACTCAAAATGACCTACACTTGACCTTCCCTTGACCTCAGTCTACAATACACTGACCTTAAGTTGAATTTTGACCTTAGTCTAAAATACTCTGGCCTTAAACTGACCTCTTGACCCTAGTCTAAAATACACTGACCACTTGACCTTAGCGTTAAATACACTGACCTTAAGCTGACCTTCCCTTGACCTTAGCGTTAAACGACCTAGTTAAGGTCAACTAAGGTCAAGCAAAGCCACAGACCATAATTTTGTAATTGATTTTAAAATTTCAGACTGTTTTTTTTGTTTTACAGGAAACTAGTATTTGAGTGAAATTTGATATGCGACGAGAAGTTTTCTAGTGATTGGTAAAAAAAGGAAGGCGTGAAAAAGTTTGGGAGGGTTTGCACATAAAAGAGGAATGAAGTTTGAGAGAAAGTCATTGAACGGTGCTTCGTGGTCCTTGAATACTTTGACTTGAGATGTGAGATCGGAGTTGAACCACTTTTAACTACTGTCCGACTTTACCAAAACCTTCCACACAAACTTTTCCAGCCCATTTCAACTGTTGAGGCATCCAAAGAGAAACCTTTTCCTTACCCATTCAAAGCTCCCTTTTTCCATACTTTCTTTTCTCTCCCCTCCAATAGTCCTTCACAACAAAGTCACAGTCTGCCTTTTAGCACTCTATCAACATACCTTCCCAAAACCACCGCTCACACCAAGCTCGAGTTATGTTTTCATATTAGAGGTCAAATTCGGGTCAAGTTCAGGTCAAGATCAGGTCAAACATTTTTCTTCCCTTAAATTACCCTGCTCAGAAATACGAGGTTTTTGGGTCAACGGAAAAGTTAAGCATTCAAACAAGGAGCGCACCTGAGTTTTAATTCAGGTCAAGTTAGGGGTCAAGTCAGGTCAAACCATTTTTTAGTGTCAAATTTCATTTTGAAGTTTAAAGCCGAAAATTTTAAGTAATCCGAAAAAATTGGTAGTATTAATAATTAGTACAGTTGAGTTTTAGTTAAGGTCAAGAGCAGGTCAAGGTCAGTTGTTCTAAAATCAAGGTTAATTTTAAATACTAGTGAATGTTACGAGGGTTTTATTTTCTATTTATGGCCAAGCTGTAGAATTTATTGATTTCAGATGAAGTTCATACTGTGTAATTTCAAGATTAATTCAAGTTCAAGTGTGCATTTCAGGTCAAGGTCAAAAGTACGTTTTCAAAGCGAGATGTAGGCTTGTTGTAAGCTTGGAAGACAAGTGAATGTAAGATTTAGGTTTCTGTATAAATGAAGTTTAGGTCAAGTTCCGGTCAAATTTCGGTCAAGTTCTGGTCAAGTTTCGGTCAAGTTTTGGTCAAGTTCCGGTCAAGCTTAGGTCAAGTGGAAAAAAATTGGCCAGCAATATTTCTAATCGAACGGTAACTGTATGAACTTTCGCAAACCAATCTTCACTTGAAATTTACTCCAAATTTCAGGTTCAACTCGAGTTTGAGTCCGAAACTTGACCCGAACTCAGACCGAACACTGTCTTTACAATGGGAAGGAATACCCGAAGCCCTCTTGACTGTCCCTTCGGGACTGTTTTGAACATATTGACAAAGGGGAATTGGAGGATTCTTCAGTTTTCCTCTTCTTACAGTCACAAGTGCTTTAATTTTTGATTTCCTTTCCCGCCAAAAACTTCCCAGAAACTTCCATTTAAAATAATTGCTTTCTTTAAACGAGAGCTAGCATCGGAGACAAAACCGTACCTCAACTCCTCAACTTTTTTTACAAGGCTTTTGAGAATTTTCCCAATAAATTCTCCGCAGATGGGATTCATAGGAAAGAAAGATTTTTTTCCGGAGGAACGGGAAAATGAGAAAAACATGATTCGCTTTTCTCCAAGCCCTGATTGATTGACTGATGTTGAGTGCGAGGAATTCCAAGTGTCCATCAAAATTCATGCCCACATCCTCACTCCCTATCAAAAATCAAACGCAGCCAGAACAACATTTCTAGAGCATTATCTCCCTCGCATCTTCATCGTGTAGAACAATTTTAAAGGAGAACACAAGAAATCTTTTAGGGATTTTTCCTTCAAGTTTCGTGTTCGGGAGGAAGATTCAGGAAAGAAATTTCCTGAGTGATTTAAGTTTATTGTTAGAACTGGATATTTCAAGTCGAGTGAGTATTAATTTTGTATTGGAGTGGAGAATTCAAGTTGGAGTGACAGGTCAAGTGAGTGTTTATTTTCGTGTTGGACAGGAAATTTCAAAGGAGTGAAAGTTCGAGTATTTAATTTAGTATTGGAGTGGAGATTTCAAGTTGAAGTAACATATGGAGTGGAGATTGAATTTTATGTTCAAACCGCGGATTTCAGGTTTCAGTGAGAATGTTGAAGTTTGAGTGAGAACTCAAGCTGCAGTTAAGATCCCAGTTTGACTGGAAATATTTCAAGTTCAGGTTCAGATTCCAGGTTAAATGGTAATTCAAATGTAGTTAAGAATTCAAGTTCAGGTTCAGATTCCAGGTTAAATGGCAATTCAAGTGTAGTTAAGAATTCAAGTTCAGGTTAAGATTCCAGGTTAAATGGCAATTCAAGTGTAGTTAAGAATTCAAGTTCAGGTTAAGATTCCAGGTTAAATGGTAATTCAAGTGTAGTTAAGAATTCAAGTCTGAGTGCGCATCGAAATTACGGTGTGAATTCAAGTTTTGAATAAAATTAAAGTTCGAGTAGGAGTTTAAAGTTCATCTCAATCTTCACTCGAATTTTAAACTTGACCTCAACTTCAACGGAATTTTAAACTTGACCTCATCTTCCGCTAGAATATCTAACTTGACCTCAACCTTCATTCAAATTTTTAACCTGACCTCAATCTTCACTCGAATTTTAAACTTGACCTCATCCTTTACTCAAATTTTAAACTTGACATCAACTTCAACGGAATTTTAAACCTGACCTCATCCTTCACTAGAATACTTGACTTAACCTCAACCTTCACTAGAATATTTAACTTGACCTCAACATTCACTCGAATTTTAACCTGACCTCAACATTCACTCGAATTTTAAACTTGACCTCAACTTTGTGTAACTTTTAGACCTGACCTCAAGCTTCACTTAATTTTGAACTTGACCTGAACTTAGCTTTTCACAACGCCCTGGTCCTGACTACCAGTTACAGAAGATCGTCAAAAATTGAAATTGCTCCAAAATTTGTTTAAATTTGGCGGAACCGGGATTTGAACCCTGACCTCTGTCCGAGTATGAACCCAATACTTGGGTGGTTATCTACGGAAGAGTATTAACAAGGCCTGGGTGTGTGCTCTGTGCGTGAAAAACTAGGAGTGACTTGATCCTTTGTGTTTGGACAGGACTTGTGGGTCCCGGACGGATGTCTCTCCTTACAAATGACATTAGGGTTTAAATAATAGGAGGAAAAGTTTTTCATGTAGTTGTGTCCCGAGGGAAACGTAGATAAGCGATAATTGAGTGTGACAGGAGAATGGGGAAAATATATTCCGGCCTTGTCACTCGCGGCAAATCAAATAACAAGAGACGG
Source organism: Allacma fusca (assembly GCA_947179485.1). Lineage (NCBI taxonomy): Eukaryota > Metazoa > Arthropoda > Collembola > Symphypleona > Sminthuridae > Allacma > Allacma fusca. The sequence continues at coordinate 25,605,569 of OX359246.1, forward strand.
CCGAGACTCTCCAAGTCCACATCCAACCTAACCCCAGCCAACCCACTCCACTCAAGTAACCCAACGCAGCCCAAGGGGATAGAAATCATCATTGATCTTCATCTCCTCCTTCCCAAACGAAAACTTCACCTTTCTTCCCTTTCTCTTACGATCCCTTTCAAAACTACACTTGACTTCTCATTTCTCATCTCCTCAACTTCCGCATCCTCCGGACTTCCTCTCATTTCCCAAAACCCAACTTCAGTTCTGTTCCGAACCTCACTTCAGGCGTCTGACCCCAACTTGAACCCTGTTTCCACTTGACCGTCTTTTTTATCCCCACTTGAACTTGAAATTTGTATGCACTTCAACTTGAGTGTTAACTCCCTCTTGAACTTGAAATCTCCGAGCACTTGATCTTGACTGTTGACCCCTACTTAAATATGAAATTGGTATGCACTTGAACTTGAAATTTACTCACACATGTACTTGAAAATAAATACACTAAGCTACACTTGACCTCGCACTTGACCTCCGGATAACTATGCGTACGTATTCAAGTGCTCACTTGAATTTAGGTAAGTGGAACATAAACTGGAATAAATGTTTACTTGAATTGCGTTTGAATGTATACTTGACCTTATATTGACCCACACTTGAACTTGACATTGATTTGAAATGGAACTCATGAGATAGGGGTCAATTCTATGAGTAAACTTGCTGCTCTAAGATTCTTTTGTACTTGACTCCTACTTGACCTAATTAATCGCTACTTGAACTCCAAGTGATCTATACTTGATCTACTGGACTATAACTTGACCCACAATTAACATTACTGACCTCTACTTGACCTCCACACGATCCGCATGACTTGTACTCACCTTAAGCAGATATAGCTGCACTTGATACGATCCAGACCCGAACTACACTAACCTGACCCCTACTTGACCTTTACTTGATCTTACTCTTAATGAACAGAATTTTCCCAAGAATGACTTGAACTTCAACGTAGCTCTAACACCCCTCCGTCCCGACCTTCGAAAAACACTAATTGCTCGTGAAAACAAAAATACCCCAAGACTGGAGACTCTGTAAAAACTTAAGACCCAAAAACCTACTTGAGTTTGAAAGACTTCTTGTTCCACTCGAACTTGACGTAGATGCTCATTCCAGGTGCTCTCGAAAAGTTTCTTCATCCTCTCCATCTCACTGTGCCGGCGACTTAATTGGTCTTCGAGGAACATGCCCTCTCGAAGAGCTGTCTCCGCTCTCGATGAATACGATCCTCCTCTTTGAAGGGTCACGTCCCTATGCAAATCTTGAACTTGCTCCTTCAGTCGATTTAATCTCTGGCTCAGGTCCTATTCAAATCCCAAAAACATTTCGTTAACAATCTCACAATCAACATCTCATCCTTTTACAACCACCCCATCAAATTTCACCCTAAAATCACACACGCTCTTTGAGCCAACACTCCATTTCGATCATTTTCCTCCACATCGGAAATCAATTTCCTTCTTTATCCTTCGAATCGAAAATGAGTTTATACCATATTACTTTGCATCGGAAAGGAATTTCGTCCATTCTGCTCTGTACTGAAACAAATTCATTTATTTAATTTCGCGTTGCATCCGAAATGAATTCAGAGTATTTTGCTTCACATCGGAAATGAATTCAGAATATTTTGCTTCGCATCGGAATTGTATTTTTCCATTTTGCTTTCACTCTCGACGCAAAGCAGAAAGATCTAAATGAATATTCGATAAGAAACCAGAACTGAGCTAAATTCACTTCTAAGTTGGACTTCCGTCCAACTTACAGACAATTTTCCTTCAGACAATTGCCCTCCGCATCGGAAGGGAATTTTGTTCACTCAACTTTGCATCGAAAATACATTTACACACTTTACCTTTGTATCGGAAATGAACTTAGATAATTTTGCTTCGAATCGGAAATGAATTTAGATAATTTTGCTTCGAATCGGAAATGAATTTAGATAATTTTGCTTCGAATCGGAAATGAATTTAGATAATTTTGCTTCGAATCGGAAATGAATTTAGATAATTTTGTTCGAATCGGAAATGAATTTAGATAATTTTGTTCGAATCGGAAATGAATTTAGATAATTTTGCTTCGCATCGGAAATACATTTAGACCATTCTGTTTCGAATTGAAAATACATTAGAGCATTTTTCTACGCATCGGAAATACATTTAGACCACTTTGCTGCGATTCAAAAATACATTTAGACCATTTTGTTGCGATTCGAAAATACATTTAGACCATTTTGCTTCGATTCGAAAATACACTTAGAAAATTTTGCTTCGATTCGAAAATACACTTAGAAAATTTTGCTTCGCATCGGAAATACATTTAAACCATTTTGCATCTCAACCCCGCGTGTAGGATGTTGTTTGGCGTGTGGTTTTTGTAAGGGCGAGGAAAGAATGCGAGTCTCCGGAGGAATGTGAGCAGACATGACAAGAAAAGTTGTTCTGTATATCTAATATACTTAATGACATGTGTGTGTGTGTGTGTTGCTCCAGAGGGGAAAGAAAAGGGAATAACAATAACCGTGATCATAACAATAAATAAACCTCAGGAGCTCTCTCTCTCTCTCCATTTTCCCTGGATTTTTTGTTCTTTGGTAGGAGGGAAATACAGAGTAGAAAAGGAATAATATGAACCCTAACTTATTGAGTCTATGACTCAGTTCCGCTGTCCATTTTTCTCCTGACTTTCCCTTCCGCTAGAACTTAGTTGTGTAGTGGAGACGAGTGCATAAAAAAAAATCCGAGATGAAAATAAGAAACTCTTGTGAGCCGTATTTCCGCTTGGGACTTTTATTTCATCTCCGCTAGCTGTTTTTCCTCCTTTCAATCTCCCGTCAGACTGGTGAAAAATTACGGGATTTTTTTTATCCAAGCACTTATGGTTCCGATGACTTGATTAACTCAAGTGGTATCATCTCAAAGGGTTGATGACAGGATCTCAACTTTTTTCCTTAATTCAACCATCACGAGGATGTTATCTTTTAGTGTTTTCGATGTAAAGCGTGGGAAATATTATTTGTTACGAAAATCCTTCACAGGGAAAAATAAACACAGCCTTAGGAATTTCTATGCGGCAGAAATTCAAATACTTGGCCCTGACATTGAGCTATAACTGAATTTGGGCCCTAACGTTAACAAAAAGCTGAATTCGATCCTCAAGTTGACCTAAAACTGAATTGACCCTTAAGTTGGTCTAAAACTGAATTTGACCCTAAAGTTGACCTTAAACTGAATTCGACCCTAAAGCTGACCTTACACTGAATTTAACCCTAAAGTTGACCTAAAACTGAATTCGACCCTCAAATTGACCTAAAACTAAATTAGACCCTAAAGTTGACCTTAAACTGAATTTGAACCTAACGCTGACCTTACACTGAATTTAAACCTAACGTTGACCTTACACTGCATTTGACCCTAAAGTAGACCCTAGTATAAATTAGAACCCCAAGTTAAGCTTACTTTAACTTCGACCTCAAGGTATGACCTTGGCTTTGAACAGTATTCTAATTGGCCTGAAATTGACCTCAACATGTACTTGACCTTCGTAGGTCATTAACATGGACGCTGAGTTGACCAATAGCATATGTCTTTCTTATAGTTTGGGAAGCCCTTATTTAATCTAACGGTGTTGAACTTGGATTATAGGTCACCGAAACTTATAATTGACCTTTGTGACATTGTTTTTGACCTAACTTGTGACCTGTATTTGTTGTGTTTACCTGATGACGTTATATTTAAAGGCAATTTTCAAATTCTGAACTTCGATTGGTCAAAATAATTTGGACAAAACCATAACTCGCACTTGACCTCAAATTGACCTTAACTTGACCCCAAAGGCAAATAACAAAATATTTACGCTTCCAAAACTTGAACTAAACCAAAACTTACACTTGACCTCAGCACTTGACCAGATCGGAGTTTTGCAAAACTAACATTTTCCAAAACTTGAACTTGACCCGGACTTGACCCGAAACCGTGGGAAAAAGTGGGATTTTAATAAAAAGTCGATCTGGGACTTGAGCCTAGCTCTGACTCCAGGTGAGGAAAGGTGTTGATGTGAATAATTCGTTTTTCCTACGGTCCTTTCCCCTTTGTCTAAAATAATGGTGAAATTTGAATTGGGCGGGAATTGTTCTTGTTGTGAAGTGATTTTAAAGGAAAAAGGGACTTTGAGAGGAAAGAGCAAGTTTTGTAAATTAGGTGGATGGATCAAGAGAAATGGGAAAAAGTTGGTTGATTTTGTGAAAGGCCAGAATTGGATTCCTATTGTTCTGCATTGTCTCCATTGTCCTCCTCACTCTCCCTTTCTTCCATTTAGCCCTTTCAATTCAATTTCTCACTTTTCCTCCACGCTCTCCATCCCAGTTCAAAAAATCCCCTTCCTTTTTCTCACTCCCAGCCCCAGCTGAACTGAATCTCTCCCAATTCAATGGAACTGCTCCCACTCAAAAATTCAATGCAAATTTTCCAAAGCTATTTTCCCCATATTGCAAAAATAAAATCAAATTGCTTTTCCAATCCTATGAAAATAACATTTTCCACATCCTCAAACACATGGGGACACAGAAAGCCCCGAAAATAGCACTCATCCAATATCCAGCCCAAAATTCTGGTTATCGCATCTCTTTTCAACTCCACCGCCCGTCCTGCATCTTAACCATCTGTCCCTCTAAAATCCCATTTTCCCTACCTTTACCTTTATCATACATAATCCACGTCGATTCCAGTTTATACAAAGAAAATTACTTCAGAGTAGGTCAGGTCAAGTTAGGAAAAATTGAAACTTTTATTTTCAAGTAGGAATTTTACACAGCTCAAGTCACACCTTCAACTACGTTAAATTTCTTAAATTTTCAAGTTTCAGGTTGAACTCATAGAATCCAGTTGAGGTAGTTTGTTGGGGTTTATATCCTGTACTTGAACTTCATATTTACTAGTAATACTTGAGATACTTGAACTTGGACCAGTACTTGAACTTGAACAACGAATAGGAACATGGAAATCAAAACCAATCAGAAATTTGAATTCGAAATAAAACTGGAACTTGAACTTAAAACTCGAAACGAAACTTGAACTTAAAACTCGACACGAAACTTGAACTTTAAATGCAACCTGAAACTTGAACATCAAAGCTAACCTAAAACCTGAACTTCAAAGCCAACCTGAAACTTGAACTTTAACGGTAGCCTGAAACTTGAGTTTCAAAGCTAACCTAAAACTTGAACTTAAAAACCAACCTGAAACTTGAACTTCAAAGCTAACTTGAAACTTAAGCTACAAAACCAACCTGAAACTTGAACTTCAAAACCAACCTGAAACTCGAACTTCAAAACCAACCTGAAACTCGAACTTCAAAACCAACCTGAAACTTGAACTTCAAATTGAATCCTGAAGTTTAAATCCATGACGAACTCGAAAATACACCTGAGCTTGCAAAAATTGTAAACTAGAAGAAAAACGGGAATTTGAAAACTGATCTAAACTCAAAAAACAACTGGAACTTAAAAAACGCTCGAAACTTGAACTTAAGCCCACAACCAAAACTCAAACTTGAGCCCTTAAAGGTCTCGACCCTGGACCCTCGCTCAATTTCAATACTTCCTATATAACCCCGCAGAGCAGAAGTCCAAAGTTTGTTTTAAAATTAAAGGCGCCAATAATCTAATTTCGTCAAGTTCCATATACGAGAGAGGTTGAGACATTCTAAATGGATTGGAGTGAGCAATTAAATTCCCTTCAAAGCCCATGCTTGAGCACAGACCAAATTTCCATCTCAATCCAACTCACAAGCATCATGTTCGACATGTCCCTAGAGAAATACCAATTGCACATCCATCCCGCCCTCCTCATGACCACTTCAACTGCTCAAATCCACAAGCAAACTCAAATTTGGCCCAAAATGTTTTCACCTAAAAGTTTAACTTTCTTCGCGAAATCCAGAATTAAAAATTTTAAATGACTTTTAACAATACAAAATTTTAGTTCCTCAGGGGGGACCCTTTGCATCTCGTCGGAACCGTTCCTTGACCATAAAAAATTGCCGAGTAACTCCGTGCTTCCTCTCATATTTGAAAATGAGTACGAAACCTGACGAAGATTAGGAAAAACACCTTCGGGATACAAATTTGGGGAAATCCCTCGAGAACACCACGGACATGCTCCTCGTCAAAGTTTCCTTTCTCATCTCATAAATTCCTATAATTTGCAAATCCATTAGAGAATCGACTAAGGGCAGGACTCAGCCCGTCAATAATCGCCTTGTGGCTAGGAAATTCAAGACCATTACTTCATATTATTTGCACAGAGTGTCCCACATCATTTGGCTCCCCCATCACCCATATTCTACATTTACTTCCAAATTCTCGAAAATTATATTTACTTTGACCCGGGTCAAATTTTCCGGTCACATAGGTCAAACCCTTTCAAAACATTTTCTAAAAATATTATACTACATCCAAAAAAGGCTCCTGTAAAAATACAAATCCATCCTAATCCCCTCACTTGACCTCACCGATACCCTCTGACCCGGAAAATTGACCCAGGTCAATGATCAGCATCACCTAAAAAATGCTCCCCTTAAAAAATAAAACTATCCCTAAAAACGTTTTCTAAAAAAATATGTAAAACTAAATGAAATCCGTAAAATTTCAACTTAATCCCTGCTTGACCTCTCTGACCTGAAAATTTGACCTGGGTCACAAAGCACTTTTAGCGTAATACACCAGACGTGGGTGCTGAAAATTTCTGAAAATCCTTCCTGGAAAATGCAGATTTTAGAAAATTGGTTAATTTCTCTGATTGACCCCTGTGACCGGAAATAGTGTGACCCGGGTCACAAATTGGATTTTAATAAATTACAAAGAATTTTATGGTTTTAATATTTTTTTTTAAAATACAGGGATACTCACAATGGGCGTTTTTAAAGGGGATGCTACTTTGTGAATGAAGAGAAAATTGTTCAAAAAGTTGGACACACCCTGTGGGAAGAAAGGCCTAGTAAGGAATTAAATGGAGAGCAGAGAGCAGAGCCCTGGGAAATACATTTCCAATTCCGGGAATAATCCCTGTGGCTCTGTTAATTAGGACGGGACAGGACTAATTGATTCCTCAGGTAGAGATAGAGAGATGGGGAGAGGAAGAGCGAGATAGGGAATCCGGGGCTCTAATAATTCCTCCAATTAATTTCAACACAATGCATTTGCTCCTTAGCCTGTAATTATATATCCGTCTGGATAAAAGGGTGTCTCCCGTGTCTTGAGTATTTTCCTTCTGTCTCCTATTAATTTAATTAATTAAGGCACGGTCCCCCAAAGACTCATCTCCCAGAGATCTATCTCACTAGAGTAGTCCAGGTCTTCGCAATTATTATGCAGGGTGAGGGAAAGTTTTGAGCTTAGATTTGTTTTAGAAAATATTTTTTAAAAAATTAACTTACATTGAAATGAGCGCTGAAGGAGCGACAGTGTGATTGGAAGGATTCTTCTGGGTCGATGAGGATATTGGATGATGACCCCTTGACCTTGGCGGGTCCGTGACTTCCATGACCGCCCCCGTGACCAGGCACTGGTGTTTTCCTCCCGCCGTGTGGTCCGGCACCGATCCCGGCGGGGGCGGCGTAACCCCCGCCCACGAGACCTGCGGTCGACTTTGACCCTAAATTTTGGTTGGGGGCTCCTTGGGGTTGCTGAGGCGTGACTGTTGAGCGGGACATGGGGTAATATTGGGAGTAGGTGGGCTCGGAGAACATTGGGTCCATGGACGTGAGGCCCAGGGCAGGCATGGCGTAGTCTTTGGGGAGCTGGGAAGCGGTGGGGAAACTAGGGGCGGGGCCGGTTTGAAAACCCGCGCCCGCGGAAATGGCGGACACTCCGGAAATCCAAGGCTCTAGGGTCCGGGCAATTTCGGACTTGTACACAGACTTGATTTGACTACTCTGGCCGGGTCTGAAAGATAGAAAAAGATTTTTTAGAGGTCAAGTGGAGGTCAAGTGAAGCTCAAGTTCAAAGGGGCGGATGTTTATGTATCCGCTTAAACTAAGAGATAACCTGACATAAATTCAAGTAACGGGTCAAGTAGGATTAGCACAGGGTTAGTAGATCACGGACAGGGTTATTAGGTCAAGTACGGGATTATTAGGTCAAGTACGGGATTATTAGGTCAAGTACGGGATTAATAGGTCAAGTGCAGGATTAGTAGAATAAGTACATGATTAGAAGGTCGGGTACAGGATTAGTAGATCAAGTGTATGATTACAGTAGTAGGTCAAGTACAGTATTAGTAAGTCAAGTACAGGATTAGTAAGTCAAGTACAGGATTAGTAAGTCAAGTATAGGATTACTAGGTCAAGTACAGGATTACTAGGTCAAGTACAGGGTTAGTAGTTCAAGTACAAGATTAGTAGGTCAAGTACAGGGTTAGTAGTTCAAGTACAGTATTAGTAGGTCAAGTACAAGATTAGTAGGTCAAGTACAAGATTAGTAGGTCAAGTACAGCTAAAACTCATATCTATTATAACTTAAATACATGGCAAGGTCAAATTACTGTCAGGTCGAGTTCAAATTAAGGTTATGTGAAGTTCAAGTTGAGTTCAAGTCAAGTTTAAACTAAGCTAACTCCAAATTTGACTCAAATGTCACATTTAAGTCACTGAATTTCATGATAACCAATTTAGAATATAATAAAATATAAGGGGTCAAGTGCAGGTCCAGTTCAAAAAAACCTCAAATTCAGCCCCATTAAAAAACCGAGCTTATTTCAATACTTCTTCAGTTTCCCACCACCCAGCTGTCCTTGAAGTAGCTTTTCCTCAAAACGTGAGAAAAACACTGGAATTGCAATGAAGCCTGTTATTGACAAAGCTGTAGTGAAAGACTAGTAGAAATAAATAACAGGACTTTCTGGCCCTCACAGTAGGAACTCTTACAAGGGCGTGAGTAAATTGACTAATTTCGAGAATCCCCGTCGACTCCTCATTTCCTGGGTCCCAGCCCTTGTAATTAAACCCTCCGATCTCTCACTTTTTGAAGCCCAATAAAAAAACAGGGCTTGGTAAAATACAAAAAAAAATTTACCCTCTCATAAATATTTTTCAAAATATTTTTCGTTTGAAAATTTCATATGAAAAAATGATAGGAAAAAGTTAATACATGCGAAATAAATGGGTTGTACTTTCAGTCCAGGAGATTTTCTTGAGGGGGAAAAGGGAAACTGGGGCAAATGGGGCAAGACGGGAATGCATAATGTAAATGGGACCAGAGTGTGTATATTGTAGATTCGGGAGGAAAAAACAAATGGGTCGAGCACTCATGACCAATTAGGGATAAGGCTGAAGGGAACATAGCGGGAAGAAGTCTTGTGTGTGTGTGTGTGTGTGTGTGTGGGGAATAGTAAATAGCGAAACATTTTCTTCCCAAATTACAGTTATGATTATCGCGGCGTCCCTACATAATGCAAAACCCACATATGCGTACAGGGTAGCCACATTCGGTCGGCTCCTATTCAAAGGCTTACTGGGAAAATTTATTCCATATTTTATTAAAAAATAGTTGGAAATTTCCTCAAAATTTATTTCGAAATTTCATAAAAAAAGATTGCAATTTCCACAAAATTTATTTCGAAATTTCATAAAAAATGGTTGCAATTTCCACAAAATTTGAAAACACATTTAAAGAAATGTGGCGCAAATTTTGGGGGAAATAGTAAAAATATTCTGCCAAAATTTGGTAACGATTATCAAAAATTTGGCAACCACTGTAAGAACACTCGCCCGAAATTTGATACAAATTTTAGAAACTTTTTCCTAAAATTAATCAACCGTTTTCTGAAAATTTCGAACAAAGTTTGACATTAAAGAAAATTTAGTACAAAACTTGGCATCAATTTCAAAACAATTTGGTCTACAATTTAGCCCGAAAACTGGCATTCAAAAATATTTTTATATTTAAAAAATTGTCAGTCGTGGATAAATTGTACGCTTTGCCAGAAGTGAGGTTAAATTGTAGAATTTGCAGGAAAATACAGTATTTTTTTCAAAATATGGAAATTGGTTTAAAATTCGCCTAAACATTTTAAAATTAAGCTCAAATGTGGCCAAATTTGCAATAAACGACCGACATGTGGGTAAATTTTAATATTTGCCTAAAATGTATCAAATTTTAAGAGATAAAATTATCGGTAAAATTTTTAAAAACTTGGGATATGCGACTAAATTTCAAGAATTGTCTCAAATGGCGCTAGACGTTAAAATTTGGCCAAAATATGTATTTGTAAAATTTGCTAGAATTTTACCTAAATTTTAAGGAAATTCGACCAAAGTTGGTAAAAATAAAAGAAAATGATGTGGGTGAAAATGTGAGGGGCCTGTGCTAGGCGGGGTGAAGAGGTTGGAGAAAATGATGTGAGCCAGCCTGTGGATGGAAGTGCATGATGAGGAAATGGGATAAAAAAACTTGCCTGATAGGATAGCCCATGTGTGTAATGGCAGTGAGTCTATCGATGAGAGGATAAGCCAAGTCCAGGAAGTCGTATTTGCTCGCCGCATTGGCAATGGTGGCACACATGGTGAGATGCAATTTGATGGTCGGCAGGACTGAACATAGTTGAGCCAGTTGACCTCTGATCACTTTATCTTTCCCCTCCATCTGGCTAGAAAACCAATCCACGCCAAAACAACATCAGACCCATTTCCACGCACACACACACACACACACCCTCCAAACTCCACCAAAATAAAATGTTCTTTTTTCTTCCACTCCACATCATTTTCAGGGAACTATTTTCAAGCCCTATTTTTTAACCATTTTTTCTTCAATATAGATTTTTGTATTACTCCATTTTTTGTTGCAAATAGGGCTGAGACCCGGATTGGTTCGAGTGTTTACGCTTTTACATTTTAGTTTTTTATTTTTCTTAAAATGACATATATGTGACCTGGACTTGACCTATGTAATGACATGCGCTAAACCTTGAGCTGCACTCGACCTAATCTACGCCATATTTGACCTACACTTAAACTTAACCCATATTTGATCTAAACTTGACCTATATAGAACCTATACTTACATTTGAACTGCACTTGACATAACACTTGACCGACATTTGACCTACACTAGCACTTGATATATATTTGACTTTTACTTACGCTTAGCCTACATTTGACCTATACTTACACTTGACCGGCACATGCACGTGTCCTGTACTTGACCAGCACTTACACTTGACCTGCACTTGTCCTATAATTGACTAATACTTACACTTAAACTGCACTCTGCCTAAATTAGACCTATATTCGACATCCACTCACACCTGACCGGAAATTGGCCTAGATTTAAATTGCACTCACACTTGACCTGAATTTAATAGACATTTGATCAGCACGGCCAATTTCACGTATAATTACACTTGACCTAAACTTGAAGTATATTTGATCTATACTTACAGTTGATCTACATTACGTTTGACCTAGATTTGACCTAATCTTATTGCTGACCTACAATTACACTTGACATATACTTACAGCTGACCTACAATTACACTTGACCTAGCTTTGACCTATACTTACAGCTGACCTACAATTACACTTGACCTAGCTTTGACCAATACTTAAAGCTGACCTACAATTACACTGGACCTAGCTTTGACCTATACTTACAGCTGACCTACAATTACACTTGACCTAGCTTTGACCTATACTTAAAGCTGACCTACAATTACACTTGACCTAGCTTTGACCTATACTTACAGCTGACCTACAATTACACTTGACCTAGCTTTGACCTATACTTAAAGCTGACCTACAATTACACTGGACCTAGCTTTGACCTGTACTTTCAGTTGATCTGTAATTACGCTTTTGGATTTTTGCACCTACAGTTCCATTTGACCTGCACTTGACCTACATTTGACATGTAATTAACAAAAACCTGACCGACACTTGACTTACCCTTACAATGGACTTAAACTTGACCTACACTGGATCAACTTTTGACCAACAACTGACATAATTTTGACTCACATTCGTCCTACTTTGGAGAGATTCTTGACCTACATTTGACCTACTCTTGATTTAATATCGTTCTTCAACTTGAGCACGCGTACACTTGAACTTAATCCAAAATTTAAACTTGAAAATAATTGTATACTTTATTTTTAAACAAGAACTTTAACTTGGACTTCTAGACTTTAACTTCCACTCGGACCTAATCTTAAAACATGCCATGAGAAATCAGAGACGTATACGAATCCACCTTGAAAAACTTACATTCCCAACTTGCCCAATTCTTGCACGCTATATAAGTGCATTGGAATTTAAGGGCTATAATGTGATATGGAAAGGTCCCTGGGATGAAAGGAAAAGCGGAGGATACAAAGCTCCATTAAAAGTGTATGGGATGAGAGAAAGCCGTTAACTCAATACTTGTCATTAGATTTTCTGATTCGGGATTTTTTTCTATCCCAATTTGCCAACGTACGTTTTCATCCGAACCCTCCTCATCTTTTCCTTGGCACGTCCTCCGCTCCACAAATGTATAAATTGAATTAATTTCAACTTCCCGCTCCCTCCCTCCGTCTCCGTCTCTCCTTAATCAAGCCCTTCCACCCCTCAAAATCTTCTCCTCTTTCTATCTATAGCAAAGAATCTCCGAAAACCATTAAATCTCTTTCCCAACTATTTTCAAACTATCATTAAACTTCCAATAAAACAAAACGTCCTAAAACTAATCATTGTGGTTAAAAGTTACAGCACATTTTTTATTTTGAATAGAAATTGAAATAAATGTTTTCAAAATTTTGGAAAACATTTTTGCTGAATTTTATCCCGTATTTTGTGTAAAACTTTTATCACGTTTTTTGTTCCATTTTGGTTCTTATTTTTAAAACAGCTTGTAAAAATGTTTTGAACATTTTGCTTATGGTTTTTCTGGATTTTAGCCACATTTCTCATAAATTATTTTGTAAATTTTCTGCAATTTTTGGAAAATTTTAGAATTAATTTAATTATCACCAGATTTTGCTCGAATTTTAACTCAAATTTTAAACTGGAATAATTCTGTAAACTAGTTAAAATTTGTCAAAATTTTAATCCAAATTTGGTCTACATTTTAATTAAATTTTGTCCTAAGTTTAATACAAATTTAAAGTCAAATTTTGTCTAAATCTATATTCAAATTTTCGGCCCAATTGAGTTCAAATTTTATTCAACTTTAGTTCAAAACTCGTTAAATTAAGACCATTAAAGACCAAATGTTATTTTGCATTTGGTCATAAATTAACGCCAAAATCTGGCTCAAATTTCGTACAAAATTCGATTAAAATTTTGCATTAATTTCGATTAAAATTTTGTATTAATTTCGATTAAAATTTTGTATTAATTTCGATTAAAATTTTGTATTAATTTCGATTAAAATTTTGTATTAATTTCGATTAAAATTTTGTATTATTTCGATTAAAATTTCGTACAAATTTCGATTAAAATTTTGTATTAATTTCGATTAAAATTTTCTATTATTTCGATTAAAATTTCGTACAAATTTCGATTAAAATTTTGTATTAATTTCGATTAAAATTTTGTATTAATTTCGATTAAAATTTTGTATTAATTTCGATTAAAATTTTGTATTAATTTTGATTAAAATTTTGTATTAATTTCGATTAAAATTTTGTATTAATTTCGATTAAAATTTTGTATTAATTTCGATTAAAATTTTGTATTAATTTCGATTAAAATTTTGTATTAATTACGATTAAAATTTTCTATTAATTTCGATTAAAATTTCGTACAAATTTCGATTAAATAATCGTAATAATTTCGATTAAAATTTCGTACAAATTTCGATTAAAATTTCGTACAAATTTCGATTAAAATTTCGTACAAATTTCGATTAAAATTTCGTACAAATTTCGATTAAAATTTCGTACAAATTTCGATTAAAATTTCGTACAAATTTCGATTAAAATTTCGTACAAATTTCGATTAAAATTTCGTACAAATTTCGATTAAAATTTCGTACAAATTTCGATTAAAATTTCGTTTAAATTTCGATTAAAATTTCGTACAAATTTCGATTAAAATTTCGTACAAATTTCGAATAAAATTTTGTATAAATTTCTATTCAAATTTAGCTCAATTTACAATTCGATTTTTGGTCAATTTTCAAATCAAATTTTGTACAAATGCAATATCAAATATTTGGAAAATATCAAAACAGATTATTCCCACATTTTAATCCAAATTACGTCTAGATTTTGATTCAAATATTTTTTTCAATTTTAAACCAAATATTTTAATATTCGGTTTAAAAGTCTTTCCTCACTAGGGTTCAGAAATTTTCCATAATTTAAAAAATAGTGAGCATAAAAAATTAAAATATTTCTTAAAAAATAATTCTGACAAATACAGGAAAATTCGTAAAATTTGAAACCTTTGCCGATCAAAATTAAAGCCTCGATATTAATCCAGGTTTTTGTAAACATTTCCTGGTCCGTTTTTTTAGCAAAAATAAATACGGGTCATGAATTGTAATATAATTGAATGTTCTGTCATAAAATCCGAATTTTGACTCCAGTGCTCACCCTATGTAAGAAAAGAGGTCAAAAGGAGGAGAAAATGTTGGTGCTTGAAAATTTTGGGCGGATATGTGTTTATTGTGTGCGTCATAAATTGGAGGGCTTTTCCTGTGGTTTGAGACGGGATTGGACGCTGACTCATCATCATCATCCGCCACTATTGCAAAGCATACAAAAAGTAACAAGGAAAATGATACACAAGTTTGTCAATAGTCGGAGATTTCTCCGTCTCAAATATACATCATGTACATACAAAAGAACCCCTTTATATTACACCCTGTACACAACATGTACATATAGAGAGTTATTGTGAATGCCTGGATGCCCATCCAAAGCTCTCCTAACAGCCAGCACACCATTAAACATTACGAAGAGGTCAATAACGCTCCGGTGACTTTTCTCTCCTTCAACAACCCAAACTCATATGTACAATCCACACCCACTATATGCACCAAACACGTGTCCACGTCCCAAGGCCCCAAACTTTATTCCAAATACTTCAACTTTTTATTTATTTTCCTTCTCTCGACGTAACGAGCAAAACCTCACTTCCCTCAGTACAATTCCACTCAAATTTTCCCGCCGTGGATTTTTACAAATCATTTTTCAAGTCAATCGTCGGGATCCCAATCCAATTTTTAAAATTAATTTTAACCTCATTTTCAAGTTTTGAACAAACACTTGACAAGGAGTCAAAACTCGAATCGATTCGAACATCGATGTAAATGGAAACACATGAAAAGGAGTCAAACTCTAATCGATTTTATTATCGATGTGAATGAGAACACTTCTCAAACTTGAACTTGTACTTAAGTTTTAGCTCACATTTGAAGTTAAATCATAGTTGAGGAGAAACTTGAACTTAAATCATAGTTGAGGAGAAACTTGAACTTAAATCATAGTTGAGGAGAAACTTGAACTTAAATCATAGTTGAGCAGAAACTTGAACTTAAATCATAGTTGAGGAGAAACTTGAACTTAAATCATAGTTGAGGAGAAACTTGAACTTAAATCATATTTGAGGAGAAACTTGAACTTAAGCTTAGACTTGAAGTCAAACCCGTGCTTAAATCGAACTTGAGTTAACCTTACACTTGAAGTCAAACTTGAATTAACCTTGCACTTCAAGTCAAACTTGAGTTAAACTTACACTTAACTTGAGTTAAATTTTTGGAAGTCAACCTTGAGCTAAACGTTTTGAACTCAAACTTGAGCTAAACTATTGGAACTCAAACTTAAGTTAAACTTAAACTTTAGCTCCAACTTGAGCTCGACTTAAAACTGAACTAAAACTAAAACTTGAGTTGAACCTAGACTCAAGCTCAAACTCAAGCTTGAGCTAAACTTAGACTTGAGCTAAACTTAAATTAGAAACTTAAACTGAAACTTGAATACGAACTTAAACTGGAGCTAACCTGAAAGTTGAACACGAACATAAGCTTTGGCTAAACTTGAAAACGAACTCAAACTTATTTAAAGTCAAATGCACACTTGACCTAAACTTAAACTTGAACTCACACTTGACCTAAACTTAATCTCGACCTTAACTCACAATTGAGCTAAACTTAATCTACACCTTAATTTACACTTGAGCTAATCTGAAACTTGAATTAATTCAAAGCTAAACTCAGATTGTAACTCGCAACTGAACTAAAACTTGAACCTGAATTTGACCTCAAACTTAAAGTGTTCCCCTCCTTGGAAGTAAACCTTAAAGAAATTAACTACAGTCTAATTGCACGTCGAACGTTTTTATGCCCCTATAATTAAGCCAGACCCCATGTATAATTGAAGTTCGTAACAAAAAGCCCGGGAATTGACATTGTGGAACAAAGTAACCCTCGGGAGTGGAAAACGAGCCGGGAAAAACAGTTTGGGAAAAACAAGTCCCGCTTGGAAGCTAAATGTCAAAACATGCTATGTTTTTGTTCTGTATAAATAAATTAGACATATAGAGACCTCCATGGAGACAAGTCCTGGCGGAGTTCAATGGACGAAAGGAGACAAACAAATGGTGTGCATTAAAAAGTAGACTGCTTCATTAAAATTCCAATTAGAGACCTCATAGCAGCACTAAACCCCACAGAAAGCAAAAGCCCACAAAACTCCCACAATCATAATATATTTCACCAAAAGAACCAACCCCATTTATTAACACATCTCATCAGGACTCCCCAATTCAAACGCACATGTGTAAGGTGTCACACAACATTTTTATTCCCATTTTCCCATACAAGAATCAACGCTAAAAAATATCACAAATTTCCCTAAATTTTCTTTTACATTAAATATTTTGTCACATTGACCCAGGTCAATTTTTCCGGTCAGCGGAGTCAAACACACCGCATGGAATTTTATGCATCTTTTCTATTTTATGTCATGCTAAGTTGAAATTTACTTCAAGATTTTTGAAAAATGTTTATCGTTTACTTGCCAAGTTTTCCGGTCAAAGTTCAAATTCATGAAGGCAACGTTCGACTCGACTTTAAAATTTGAGCCCCACTTGAAAATAAAATTTGACTTGAAAAAAAAAACTTATGAATGAAAATTTGGTCCTCAAATGAAAGTTAAACTTGGTTGAAAATTTGATCCTCAAATGAAAATTAAACTTGACTTGAAAATCGAACCCATACTTGAAAATTACATTCCTACTTGGAAATAAAATTTGACTTGAAAATCTCACTTCAATTGAAAATCAAACTTGGCTTGAAAATCATACTTCAATTGAAAATCATACTTCAATTGAAAATCAAACTTGACTTGAAAATTAAATTTGACTTGAAAAACAAACTTCAGTTGAAAATCAAACTTCAGTTGAAAATCAAACTTCAGTTGAAAATCAAACTTCAGTTGAAAAACAAACTTCAGTTTAAAATCAAACTTCAGTTGAAAATCAAACTTCAGTTGAAAATCAAACTTGACTTGAAAATTAATTTTGATGTAAAATGTGATCGTCACTTGAAATCAAACTTTATTTGAAAATTAAATTTAACTTCAAATTTAAACTTGACTTGAAATCTGAAATCAAAACTTGAAAATTAATTTTGATGTAAAATGTGATCGTCACTTGAAATCAAACTTTATTTGAAAATTAAATTTAACTTCAAATTTAAACTTGACTTGAAATCTGAAATCAAAACTTGAAAATTAATTTTGATGTAAAATGTGATCGTCACTTGAAATCAAACTTTATTTGAAAATTAAATTTAACTTCAAATTTAAACTTGACTTGAAATCTGAAATCAAAACTTGAAACTGAAGTTCGCATTAACTTCTCATACAAAAAAAAACCTTTTGAAATTAAGCCCTGATAATAAGGATTTTGACTGTGGAATTTCCCTCAGGACAAAATGATGCCCAATTTGTGTTTTGTATATTTTGAAGAGGTAAATTTTTGAGGGGTGTAATTTGTGGAGAATAAAAGGAACTAAAGGAGGAATTGAGAGGAAATGATGCAGAGCTGAGGATTATATTTTGGAAAAAGGAGATTTGGGTGCGTTGAGACGGGGCTTTAGGACTGGATGAGGGCGGAGGTTTTTTTTGTGAGGAAAGTAGTGGTTTGTAAATGGGAGACGGATGGATAATAAATCGATGGATGGATTGAATAATGCTCCTGGGTCTCTCTTCCCATACAATGGGTCCATGCCAATTTACAGGACTAAAAGCCCACTTGAACTTTGTAGGGCTTGCCAACAACCGTATCTCCAGTCCGTCCCATTTTCCACATTTTCCATACATTTTTCCATATGTTATCAAATAAACCTCCATTTCAGAATACACTCCTTCCCATTTGTTACATGCAAATCCATATCCTCTCAAATATCATCCCATATTTTCATTCTCTCCCAACTTCTGGCCCTCAATTCGTCCAAACAGCTTATCCTTTACGTATCAACAAAATGCTTTTAACAATGCACTTTCCTTTCTGCTCTACAAATTATGTGTATGACCTGGAGAGAAGATCAGTGGAGGTCAAGTACTTGAAAGGTGGCTGCCGGCCGGGGTCAAGTTTGAAGTCAAACGAAGTTCAGGTCAACTATTTACTGACGGAGTTAGGTCAAGTTTGGAAAGGTATGGAAAAGTATGAAAAATCTGAAGTCAAGTTTGGAAGATTTGAGGTCAAGTATGAAAAATCTGAAGTCAAGTTTGGAAGATTTGAGGTCAAGTATGAAAAATTTATTCAAGCTTGGAAAGTTTGAGATCAAGTTGGGAAGATATGAGGTCAAGTATAGAAACTTCAGTCAAGTTTGGAATATTCGAAGTCAAGTTTGATAGATTTGAGGTCAAGTTGGGAAGATCTGAGGTCAAATATGAAAAATTTTAAGTCAAGTTTGGAAAGGTTGAGGTCAAGCATGGAATGCTAGGGGTCAAATATTGAAGGTCAAGGTCGCGTTTTGATCCTTATGAATCGAGTTTTGAAGCTTGAAGTTTGAATATTAAAATACTAAGGTCAAGTATGTACTCAGCTAAGGCTGGGCTAAGGTCAAGTGCTAAGTCAAGGATTGATTGAGGTTAAGCATGAAGAGAAGTATAGGTTGCGGTTAAATGCTAAGCTAGGGATATGTTAGGATCAAGTTTTAACCGAGGTTTTGAACTAAGGTCAAGTGTTGAGTGAAGTTGTGGACTATGGTCAAGTGTTGAGTGAAGTTGTGGACTATGGTCAAGTGTTGAGTGAAGTTGTGGACTAAGGTCAAGTGTTGAGTGAAGTTGTGGACTATGGCCAAGTGTTGAGTGAAGATTGGGTTACTTTCAAGTGTAAAGATGCTAAGTTAGGGTCAAAAGTTGAGTGAAGATATTAAGGTCAAGTTTCAGCGAGTATTAAGTAAAGGTCAATTTTTGAGGTCAAGTTTGCTTCAGTGAAAGTCCTGAATGAACTTTAGGTCAAGTCAGGTATCAAGTGAATGTAATATTAATGCTAACACCAAAAGTTGAGTGAAGGTCAGGTAAAGGTCAAGTTTCATAAATGGAGGTTAGGTTACGGTCAAATTTGAAATGAATACGTGAACGCAGGCTAGGGAAGAATTTAGATTTTCGTTTAGGTCAATTTCTGGGTTAAGGTCAATTGCAGGTCAAATTTGAAGTAAAGTTGAGTGTAGTTGTTGAGGGCAAGTATAAGCATAGGGCATAGTATTGGACCGATCTATTTTGGTAAATTTTTCACATTATGTCAACAACACTAAAGATCAGTTCAATTTGAAGTTTCGAATTTAGGGATTACAGTAAAGGACAAGGTCAAGTAAGGGTCAAGTTCGATGTGAACAATGTGCAAGTAAAAGTGAACTAGAATGTAATAATTGGAAAACTTGGAGCTCACCAGTCGACGTCCCTGAGTAAGTTCTCTTGAGTTTTGGTCAGAGCGTCGTGTATGGTTTGAACGACAGCGTTCACAGCACTTTTCTCGGAGTCGGAGTTTCGCCTGAGCTCCTCAAGCACGTTCTTCAGCATCGTTATCCCATCCCGCACTGCCACTTGAAGGTCTCGAAGACTCTACACAAACAACAACAATCGTTTAACCACATAAGTCCTCTTATCCCAAGTCATCACAACAGCATCACGCTATTTTAATCGTTCCCCCGTTGGAACCGTTCCACCCCTCTAATATTCATAATTCATTCTCAATTTCATGGCGAATTCGTGTTTGTGGAATCTTATAGCAATAACTCAATTTCAGGATTATGAAACATTTTGTCAAAGGTCACTGAGGTCAAGTAGAAATTTTCGTCAATTTTCATGACCAGGGCTTTACCAATTCTTGAAGCCGATTTATCCTCAAGGTCGTTGTTTTCGGGGTTACATAAGGGTCATGTTAAAGTCTCATAAGGTCAAGTTCACAATAAAACAAAATCAAGTTCAAGTTTATTAACGATCCAGTTCGGTATAAAACAATTTTAAGTTCAAGTTTAGCAAAGCTCAATAGTCAATGGTCAAATTTAAGTTCAGTAAAGGTCAAGTTCAAGTTTAGTAAGGAACAAGTTCAAGTTTAGTAATTGACAAGTTCAAGTTTTTAAAGGACAATGTCAAGTTTCTTAAAGGACAAGTTCAAGTTTAATAAAGGTCAAGTTAAAGTATATTAAGGGTCAAGTTCAAGTCTATTTAGGTCCAAGTACAAGTATATTAAGGTTTAAGTTTTTTAAAGGACAAGTTCAAGTTTAATAAAGGTCAAGTTTAAGTATATTAAAGATCAAGTTCAAGTCTATTAAGGGCCAAGTACAAGTATATTAAGGATCAAGTTCAAGTATATTAAGTGTCAAATTAAAGTATGTTAAGGGTCAAGTTCAAGTATATTAAGTGTCAAATTCAAGTATGTTAAGGGTCAAGTTCAAGTATATAAGTGTAAAGTTCAAGTTCATTAAAGATCAAGCTCAAGTATATTACGGGCCAAGTTTAAGTTTAATGCATTTCATATTCAAGTTCCCGTTTTTTAAAGGTCAGGTTCAAGTTCCCGTTTTGGAAAGGTCAGATTCAAGTACACGTTTTGGGAAGATCAAGTCTTACATCGTCTACTAATGTTTGGGTAAAATAACGCTGAAGAGCAAGTCAAGTAAGGGTCAAGTTGGAGACTAATGAATTCTAGCAGCGGTGCACAAACAATAGGAAACCATATTATGGGTAGAGAGAGAGAAGTGAAGGGAAAGTGTGAAGTTGTTAGAGATTTAAAGGGTGCTAAGGAAGGTGAAGGAGGAAAGAGGCTTAGGAGCAGGTAAAGGTTTCTTTAAGTAGGAAAAATCCAATTGGATAGGATTCGCATGTAATGGAATGCAAAGCCTAAGCTCTGTCTCAGTTTACATGGGAAGGCTCCATGTATTTGATTAGACGTGGAATTTGGGCTCGCCAGTATGTTTACGCGTATAACGAGATTAGGTGCCGGGAGGCCTGTAATCTCCCTGGACTTGAGCCAATATGCATTCCAATGCCTTCAAACGGCACATCCATGCCTATGGTCGTAAATAAAGCTAAGGATAAATACGGCCTTTTCCTCTCCATAATGTCACATTTTTCCAGTGTCTTTCACTTGATGCATTTCGCAATGCCTCATTTTTCTATTTCAAGTGGATAGTCAAGTGTGAAGTTGAACTTAAAATGGAAACTCACACTTGAGCATGAAACTTTGAAATTCATTCTAAGTGTTACCTAAACTTGACAAAGGATTGTAAACTCGAGAATGACATTCATGGGCGACTTCAAATTTTATTTTAAAACCTCATTTGGTGCTTCGCCTGACAATCCACGGGATAGTTGCTGTCATACCGCACACTTGACCTCACACTTGACCTCACAGACGATACAATACTTGACCTCACTCAATTTAATATTTGACCTTACAATGGACATCACGCTCGATCTTACACTCCATACCATACTTCACCTAACACTCAATACCATACTTGACCTCACACTCGACAACATACTTAACCTCACACTCAATGTCATTTAACCTCACACTCAATACCATACTTGACGTCACACTCGATACCATACTTGACCTCACACTCGATACCATACTTGACCTCACACTCGATACCATACTTGACCTCACACTCGATACCATACCTGACCTCACACTCGATACCATACCTGACCTCACACTCGATACCATACTTGACCTCACGCTCGATACCATTCTTAACCTCACGCTCGATACCATTCTTAACCTCACACTATCTCACACTTGACCTTTTACTTGAAATCATACTTGACCTCTAACTTGAAATCATACTTGACCTCTAACTTGAAATCATACTTGACCTCTAACTTGAAATCGTACTTGACCTGTAACTTGAAGTCATACTTGACCTCTAACTTGACATCATATTTGACCTCTAACTTGAAATCATATTTGACCTCTAACTTGAAATCATACTTGCCCTCTAACTTGACATCATACTTGACCTCTAACTTGACATCATACTTCACCTCTACCATGAAATCATACTTGACCTCTACCATGAAATCATACTTGACCTCTACCATGAAATCATACTTGACCTCTACCATGAAATCATACTTGACCTCTACCATGAAATCATACTTGACCTCTACCATGAAATCATACTTGACCTCTACCATGAAATCATACTTAACGATATATTTGAAAACATACTTGACGATATACTTGAAAAAAATTATAAATTTGACCCTCAAACATGACCTGACCCATGATAAGCATCTCTGACCCTAACATATGACCTGACCTTGAAACTCAACTCCATTGTGCCAAGTTTTCTCCAATTTTGAAATTGTAAGGACCTAACTTATCCGTATATAAATAAAATAGGTGTTAAAGGAGAGGAGATTAATAAAAAAAGGTTCGGAGCATTAGTGAAGTGTTTGAGATGGTTGGTATAAATTAAGTTGTCAAGTCAAGTGGGAAATGAAATCCGGGAAAAATCCCCGTTAGCTGAATGTTTGCTGAGACTGGCGGGAAATGCAGGGGTAAAGAGATGTAGGATATTAGCAATATGTCAGGGGGGAGTTCGCACATATGTATATAATTGTATTAGGCCCACTTGGAATAGAGACGTGTAGTACGGGGCTTCGGGGGAGATGGGAAGCGGGAAATAGAGTGTTTGTAAATATTGACTCACCAGGACGGCCCGATCCAGTTTGCGACATCCTTGACTGTAGGCGGTTTCTAAGTCGACACAGTGAAGACGAGACTCCATCGCAGTGTCCCGGTAGCAGTTGATGCACAACATCGACTTCTGCACTGTCGAGAACATGATGTACTGCTCTCCATGGACCGAGCACTAACAACACAACCAAACACTTAGAAACACAATCATTTACTCATTTCATACAACTAATACCCCAAAATAAACATCCAAGTCTCCCTCTAACGGACTTTTCATTTCCCCTTTTTACCACAACCCTTATATCGAATGTTAACTTTCTCCGTTTAACACAATGTTAACTTTCTCCGTTTAACACAATATTAACTTTCTCCATTTAACACAATGTTAACTTTCTCCTTTTAACACAAAGTTAACTCTCTCCGTTTAACACAATGTTAATTTTCTCCGTTTAACACAATGTTAACTTTCTCCATTAACACAATTTTAACCTTCTCCATTTAACACAATGTTAACCTTCTCCATTGAACACAATGTTAACCTTCTCCGTTTAACACAATGTTAACTGTCCCCACTTAACACAATGTTAACTGTCCCCACTTAACACAATGTTAACTGTCGCCACTTAACACAATGTTAACTGTCCCCACTTAACACAATGTTAACCTTCTCCATTTAACACAATGTTAACTGTCCCCATTTAACACAATGTCAACTGTCCCCATTTAACACAATTTTAACGTTCCTCATTTAATCCAATGTTATTCGTCTCTGTTTAGCCCAATGTCAATTTTCCCCACTTATTGTAATGTTATTTGTCTACAATTAATGTGTGTTAATTTCCCCATTTAATGTTATGGTAATTTTCTTCGTTTATTCGAATGTTAATTTTCTCCATTTATCCCCGTGCTAATTTCCCCCGTTTATCCAATGTTGATTTTCTCCGTTTATTCCACTGTTAATTTTCTCCGTTTATCCCAATGCTAAATTCTTCCGTTTATCCTAATGCTAATTTTCTCCGTTCATTTCAATGTTAAATTTCCCCGTTTATCCCAATGTGAATTTTCTGCGTTTATCCCAATGTTAATGTTCTGCGTTTATCCCAATGTTAATGTTCTGCGTTTATCCCAATGTTAATTTTCTGCGTTTATCCCAATGTTAATTTTCTGCGTTTATCCCAATGCTAATTTTCTCCGTTTATCTCAATGTTAAATTTCCCCGTTTATCCCAATGTTAATTTTCTCCGTTTATCTCAATGTTAAATTTCCCCGTTTATCCCAATGTTAATTTTCTCCGTTTATCTCAATGTTAAATTTCCCCGTTTATCCCAATGTTAATTTTCTCCGTGTATCCCAATGGTATTTTCCTACATGTAACGTAAGGAGGTTCCTACGCTTCTGTAATGATTGACGTACAGTTGAGTGAGGATTAAAGTGAAGTACGATGAACTGCAAAGTCCTCGATGGCTCTAGTGCAGTAGATGTTGAAATTAGAGCAAGGTTTCTTACTGAACTAATTTCTATTTTCAACTAATTTCAAGTTTATCTTCAAGTTTAAAATCACCTACTTCAAGTCAAGTTCCAGTTCCAGAGTGCACTCTGAATCCTAGCCATATTTTATTTACTAGTCAAATTGAAGTACGAAAATATCAATCCAAGTTGAATTTCCAGTTGGATCTCACTTCCCGTATAAATTGCATTCCTAAGATGTTGGACGTTTCAACCCATCAAAGCAGTAAAAACATCCATTTTCTCTAGAAAAAAACTATTTCCCCCACATTTGTTTCCATTATTTTTCTAGCGTTGCGCCAAGTTTAAAAAATGTTGTTGTTTTGCTAGAATTGAGGTTACATCTGGAATTTTTTGCTTGAAAAAAAAACCTGACGAGGCATTGATTTGTAAGTTTTCGAGTGGACAAAAATGTTTGGAGGAATGTTCGGAGCAAATGCCTCATTCTCATGTGAGCCCATTTACGTATCTTTGTACAAGGACCCCCAAAATATTTCCCTCGTTTACAAATTAAAAAAACAGAAAAAAATAATTTTTTAATTTCCAGATTTTGACCTCCATGACCTCAATTATTATTGACCTGGGTCAATTGCTCACATTTACAAAATCTTAGATTGAATTTACTTCCTAAAAAAAATTTCCTTCGGAAAAAATCGTTAAAATCCCTTGCTTTAAATATTTGACCTCTGACCTCAAAAATTGACCCAGGTCAAAAAACTACTTTTCGTTAAAATATCACGTGAAAGTTGATTCCCAACATTTTTAATTTCTTTAAAATAAATTCGTAATTTACTAGTATTGACCTCTTGTGACCTCATGTGACCTAGGTCAAATAAAGCCATTGCTAAAGTTCGGGTCATGAAAATTAAATTTCGGGTAAAATTAATTGCATGGAATAAAATTATTTCTTCTTAAAATTCCATCTTTTAATTTGTGACCCTGTTGACCCGAAATTACTGTTGACCTGGGTCACTGAAATTTTTAGACAAATTTTAAAAAAGAAGGATGGAATTTTGAGGGCATTTTTTGGAGGATAAAAAGGGGAAATGGTGAAGACGCATCCCGTACAAGCATATACTTAGGGCTGGTGAGCGGAGCGTGTGGAAATGCGAAGGTTGTTAAAAAACACGGAGGAAGAGTCGGGGATTGGGAAAAAACGGAGGAATTGGAGCAAGGACAGGAAAGTCATTTGGTGTCAAGAGAAGGTATGATTAATGGGAAATTTTACTTGGGAGTCATGACCTCAGGATTTATTTGCTTATTTTATTGCATTATTAAGGAAGCTCGTATAAGTGTGACGTGTGGAGTATTGCCTCGATTTATGACTTTTCTCAAACTCGGAAACATACGTCCAAGTCCTCAACTTTATTAAAATGTACATCTGTGTACTCTTAAGCATATGGGCTCTCAACTTGAAAACACACTGTCACAATGACAAAACTTCCCTTTTCAAATGCATTCCCTCAATGGATTCTTTAAGGACAAACTCAAACTTTAAAAAATTGGACTTGTTTTCAACAATACAAAGATTTACTTGAGCAATAACCTGGTTAACACTTAACCTAGTGATTTTCAATTTTATTAAAACTTGACCTAGGGTCATACTTGAACTTGACCCACTCTTGTGTAAGTGTTCATCGTGAACAGTACCATCAACTGAACTGGTGTTAAACTTCAACTTGACCTGCACTTGACATGTTGTTTCTAAACTTGATCATTAGTAGTCTTCCATAATCTTACTTTACTTGTTTTAAGACTTGACACAAAACTTGAACTCGGACTTGAATATTCGAGTATTTGAATCTAACATTGTAAATTTGAACTTGAGCTACTATGAAACTTGAACTTAACCTACTGCTAAACTTGGCTTGATCTACTGTTAAACTTGAACTTGACCTACTGCTAAACTTGAACGGGAACTTAACCTACTGTAAAATTTGAACTTAAGATGTTCTAAAACTTGAAATTTGACCTACCCTTAAGATTAAACTAGAACTTAAGTAGAGCAAATCCTGAGCTTTAACTTGAATAGCCGAAAAGGCTGAACTTAAACTACTTTAAATACACCTGACATTGACCTATTGTAAATGAACTGGACCCTGAACTACTGTAAATGCACTTGAACTTGACCTACTGTAAATGCACTTGAACTTGACCTACTGTAAATGCACTTGAACGTGAATTACTGTAAATGCACTTGAACTTGACCTACTGTAAATGCACTTGACCTTGACCTACTGTAAATACATTTTAACTTGACCACCATGCAAAACTTGAACTTGATCTACATGCAAAACTCGAACTTAACATGTCCTGCAACTTGAAACTGACATATCCTACAACTTAAACAGTCCTACAACTTGAACTTGACCTGTCCTACAACTTGAACTTGACCTGTCCTACAACTTGAACTTGACCTGTCCTACAACTTGAACTTGACCTGTCCTACAACTTGACCTTGACCTACTGTAAAACTTGAACTAAAAGTTGACCCGTTCTGAAACCATAACTTCAAACACACACTTCGATAGCACACTACACTACAAACCACGTAGCATCCTGAACCGAGCTCGAATCAAGCTCTAATTTCTGGCATTGAATTGCGATGGAATGAACCAACGATTTAAAGAATTACCAACGGAAGATGTCAGCCATTCTACGAGATGTCACCTACTTTTTCGACCCCCCCCCCCGTTCAAAAATGAAAGGGACAGCAATAAAAAATATTCAATTCGTTTCCCCCACTGTGAGCAAAATTCCTTCATTTCACTTTCTAAACCCCGTTTTGGAGTCCATGGAAAGTTCATACAATACCAAATAAGAAAATAAAGACGTACTTCCGTCACCCTGTACATCTCGGAATGAAGGAATCGTCACGCACGAACACACAGCTTTTGCTATGTTGTGCAGATATGAATATTAATTTATGGAAAGTTATTTAAGACCAAGACGACACTTTCGTAATCAAACTCCATACACGGAGCATCTCCATGAATTGTAAATTCTCCAGGAAATCAACAAAGTGAAAGCCTCGTCTTTAATGTAGCTCCCAGTTCCATATGTACAGCCCTCTGCTTTCCAACTGCAACTTCCCCAACCACACATTTTCACATTTGCATTTCAACTCCTCCGACAACTCACATTTATCCCATTCAGTCCCAAAACCCATTTTAATCCAATTCCTTCTCATAATTTGCACATATTTAAAGACTCGTCCGTGTAAGCTCACTGGGAATACATCCCATACGGATTTGACATTGACAGTCAAGTTCAGGATTTAAAATTCCAAAAAGGTCAAGTAAAGGTCAAGTTTAAGATTTGGGTGGAAATTTTTTTAGGTTTAAATTAAACATTCAATTTAAAGGTTTAAGTCAGTCTTGGAAACTAATCAGATTATTATTTTTAAATTAAAGCAAAGTCAAATAGAGGTCAAGTAAAGGTCGAGTAGAGGTCAAGTGTTCAAATTAGATTTCAAAACCGGGTCAAGTAAATTGATTGTAAAATCTGGTGATAATTTGAAAATAATATTGAGTTTACGTTCAAATGCAGGAATTTTTACAGTTGAAGTGGAGGTCAAGGTCAAGCGGAGGTCAAGTTAGAGTTGGATTTGGTGTTAAAGCTTAGCTGGAGGTGATTGAGGTCTGAGGTCAGTGTCAAGGGATACAAGAGGGAGATGTTAGTGTTGTGTTAAAGGTGGAGGTCAAGTTCTCAATCCAATGTCAAGTGAAGGTCAAGTTCTGAATCCAATTTCAAGTTATATTTAAGGCCATGTGTGGGGAAAGTAATGGCTAAGTAGATTTGTATGAAGTTCAAGTTAAGTTTAGAGTCAAGTGGAGATCAAGTAGAGGTCAAGTAGAGGTCAAGTAGAGGGTAAGTTAGAGTCGTACAAAAAAATACTCCGGAGGTTTTGCTTCTTAACTAATAGTGTTATACGTGTGTGTGTGCTTGCGCAGCTGCGCCGCTTAACTAGGATTTAAGATCCTTTCTTTTGGATGATCTCGGGAGATGACATTAGCATCACCTCCAGACGTAGGCACACTTGACTGTTTGTATTCCGCCCGCATTCTGTTCCTCAGTTCTTTGGGGCTGTCAAATGCAAGGGAAAAATGATGTTTTTCACTGGAAGGATTTCCAGCCCTTTTTTAACCATATTTTTTGTATTATGGCTGAATGCTAAGTGGACTGGGAACGTGGCGTAGATATATAATATACAGCATTGGCCAAAATATTTTGGCATGCCACCACAAATAGGTATCACCTTTGGAATCCTCCTTTTTGGATATTCTGCTCCACATTTTTTTAAAGTTGTTTCATTGACATAGTTCAATATTTGAGGTCACAGGGGTTAATTATTGAAATGCTACAAGACTTAATTTTAAATTTACAAGTACTACCAGTATAACCAGCTTTGAATTTGAGGTCAACTTTAGTTTCGGGTCAAATTTTGAAAATTTTTTGGGCCAACCTACATGTCAAGATTTATTGGTCACGTTTTGCTAGACTTTTTAGGAAAATTTTGGGTAAAGTTTTTGATATAAGTTTTGAATCAAACTTGAGGTCAAACTTTGGATCAAACGTTGGGTCAAACTTTGGGTCAAATTTCGGGTCAAACGTTGGATAAAACTATAGACCAAACGTTCGGTCAACCTTTAGGCCAAACTTTAGATCAAACTTTAGGTCAAACTTTGGGTCACATGTGTTTGGTCAATGAAACTTGGTTTCGAAAATCGGGTCAAAAAGTGGGTCAAAGTGGGGGACTTGAAGGTATGTATCTTAGGTCATTTGTTGACGCTATGGGTAAAGGTTAGGCTGAACCCTGTAGTCTGAGTGAATAGAGAGTGGATGGGGAGCGTGGCGTATGTTTTCTATGTTTGGTCTTTTCCAGCTTGCACACGCCTGTTTTGAACGATATGAACGCTTTGTGAGGCACTTTCTCCTCCGTCGGCTCCTTTGAGAGCCCGTTGAGGGAAAACACCTTTTTCCCAACGATTGCTCCAGTCCTTTAGACCTCTGTTTCTCAAACCATATCCGTGTCAATTTTGGACGAAGCCTGTCATCGGGAGACTCCCCAGGGACTCGCAATAAAACCAATGGCAGCGTTCCGCATCCTTCCCACTAAAGCTCTACCATCTGGATTAAATCCCATGCGTTTCGAAATGTCGGTTAAGAGGCAAAGGGAAGTTGTGGTAAATATTCTGTACACGTGGGCATAAAACCTAGACATAAATGATAGTCACAACGTTCAATCTGGTGTGAGTGCAATTATGGAAACTGTTTTAGAGTGGACTTGACCTCTACTTGACCTTCGTCTGGTATAAACCCGAAATCGACTCAAACAAGCTACGTAAAGAAGATATGATCTTTACATTACATGGGCTCAACTTGAACCTGTACTGGACCTACTGCTGAACTTGTACTTGACCTAGACTTGAAACTGCGATTGACCTAGACTTGAAACTGCAATTGACCTAGACTTGAACCTGCACTTGACCTAGACTTGAAACTGCAATTGACCTAGACTTGACCTATACTTGAACCTGTGCATGAAATAGACTTGGACCTGCAATTGACCTAGACTTGACCTATATTTGAACCTGTACATGAAATAGACTTGGACCTGCAATTGACCTGCAATTGACCTAGAATTGAACCTGCACTTGACCTAGACTTGAACCTGCACTTGACCTAGACTTGAACATGTACTTGACCTAGACTTGAACATGTACTTGACCTAGACGAGAACTGAACTTGAACATTTACTTGACCTAGACATGACTTGAACTTGTACTTGACCTAGACATGACCTGAACTTGAACTTTTACTTGACCTAGAAATGACCTGAACTTGAACGTTTACTTGACCTAGAGATAAATTTAAGTTAAACTTGAACGTAGACTTGACCTAGAGATAAATTTCAGTTAAACTTGAACGTTTACTTGACCTAGAGATAAATTTCAGTTAAACGTGAACGTTTACCCTACCTAGAGATAAATTTCAGCTAAACTTGCACTTGAACTTGTGCCTGACATGAAGATAAACTTGAACTTCAAATAGTACTGAAATTGACACTGACCCTGGCCTTGTTGATTTGACCTTTACTTGACCTCCACTCCCTACCAAATGGAGACTTAACTTAAACCACATCTCAACTTTAAATAATTTCAAAATTATTCAACCTCCACAGATTTCATTCACACTTGACTTCAAATTTGAAACAAGTTCTACTTGACCTCAAAAGGTCAAGTACGAATTCAAACAGTTATGCTTTCAACGTCTGTTTGTATTTTACATGCCTGTTTTAAACTACAACCTTCTACACCTCTGACTGTACTTATGTACCACATGTATAACATTTTCAAACCAAGTTCTATTTTGTACCTTAACTGTTCGCACGTAAACACTTGACTTGAAAATAGCACTATTACCTTTGAAACCATTTTAATGGTCTAAAAAACTGTATAGATTAAAATTCAGGGAAGAATATAGACTGAAGCATAGGACCATTACATAATGGGTAATAAGCCCTCATTTTTGGATTAAGGAAGACGCTCACGTCTGAGAGCTGAAAAGGAGAATTCTCGCACGTGTTTAGCTTATTACGAGGGAGACATGAAGGGATTTGAAAGTCATAGGAATGATAGCAATGTAATCTTACTTTCTTTGGAGTCTCTTTCGTGTACTTGCTCACAGGGATGATGTCATGGGCTGAGAACATTTTGGCACGATGAGTTTCTTCCCGGCAGCCATTACAAAGCGCTTGTCCTGCATTTACACAAACACAAAAAACATCATTTTCACTCAACTCTTTTCACCCATTTTCTCCTCAAATCACTCATTTCCTTCCAGTCTCAAACTGAATTTTAAACTAGACAACAACATCTCTTAGTCTCGTATACAGGTCAAGTTTTACATTTTAAATTTCAAATTTTATATCACACGCTTCACGGCACTACTGCAGCTATCTGCTTTACTCAAGACAGTTCAAAATTCGAGTTCAAGTTGACCCCATTTTGACCTCAACCAAAAGATTTTCATTTTTAGAACGTGATTTTATAGATGATCCCAATTTCATTTTTACTCGATTTGACCTCAACATAGTTTCAATTTGACCTTGAATGGCTTAAATTTGACATTAAATGTTTTTATTTTGACGTTTAATGACCTAAACTTGACCTTTAATGTCTTAATTTTGACCTTAAACAATGTATTTGACCTTGAATGTCCTAAACTTGACCTTGAATGACTTGAATTTAAATGTAATTTAATGTCAATATAATTTTGACGTTTAATGACCTGAATTTGACACTGAATGACTTGAATTTAAATGTAATTTAATTTCAATTTAATTTTGACGTTTCATGACCTGAATTTGATATTAAATTTCTTAATTTTGACCTTAAATAACATATTTGACCTTGAATGACTTCAATTTGACCTGTTATTGACCGGAAATTCACTCCGAATTGACCTGAAATTGAACGATCAGACATTTATTTGACCTGCAACTGACCCAGCATTGACCTTCATTTGAATTGCAATTAACCTGTCATTGCTGTTGAGAGGATATTCACTTTATATTACGTTGACATGCATTTGACCTTGAGTTGAAATTAATTTGACCATGAGTTGAAATTCATTTGACCTTGAGTTTACAATCATTTGACTTCGAGTTTACATTCATTTGACCTTGAGTTTACATTCATTTGACCTTGAGTTTACATTCATTTGACCTTGAGTTTACATTCATTTGACCTTGAGTTTACATTCATTTGAGTTCGAGTTTACATTCATTTGACCTTGAGTTTACATTCATTTGAGTTCGAGTTTACATTCATTTGAGTTCGAGTTTACATTCATTTGATCTTGAGTTTACATTCATTTGACCTTGAGTTTACATTCATTTGACCTTAAATTGACATAATATTGGCCTGAAGTTTTAAGCACTTGACCTTAAGTTAAAATTAATTTTATCATGAGTTGACATGATTTGACCTTGATTTGATATACATTTGACATTGAGGAGTCATGCATTTGACTTTGAGAATATACGCAATTGTCCTTGCTATTTTGCATGCTTTGACCTGTCATCAATCTGGATTTGACCAGCAATGGGCAAACTATTTTCATATTTGACCTTTGAAAATTGTACCTTGACTCGACCTTGAATATTTGTACTAGCATGTGAAATAGACTTCACCCGAACTTGACCTCTACGTCCCACAGAGTTCTATAGCAATATGAAAAATTGAGCTGAACTGTGGCACTGATGCGATTGGAGATTAGGGATAAAAGGAGAAAGGATTTGGAGAAAGTTGGAGGATTTCCATGACACTTATTGTGAGGCGGAAGGATGTGTTGAGGAAAAGGTGGGAGAGTCGGAGGGAATTAATTTCAAGGATTTCTGGCGGCGGAGCAGATGGAGTTGACAGTAAGGATAAAAAAGCATCTCAACTTATATTCGTGGATTTTAAAGCCCAGGAAAATATTATATTTGGCAAGGATCCTGCGGTGAGTTCAATGTATAGGAATAAATATGTATTTACTGTGTGAATAAACCCGGCCTATTGTTAATACTCGAGCTGGATCTGCCAAATTGGAACGCACACACGTTTCAGCTCATCGGCCGTAAACTTAAAACGCGTCGCTCATCAGTCAAGGTGTTGGGCTAGTTGTATTGAGAGTCCGTACTTCCGTTTCTACATCGATGCGTATACCGATATACACTACATGGGTTTGTATCAAGTGTTTCCAAAAATCTTACACAAGTACATACAAATCAATAAAACATGAGAACGGCATGGTCTGCAGTTCAGTAGTCCCACAGATGGCCTTTTTCAGTGAAATTAATCGCTCAGTTCACCGATGCAACACCGATGCATTCACTGTAACAGAAATAGTAGAGACTTGTCCGGATTTTTGCGTGTAGTAAATGCATACATAGGGTTACGGTTGGGTTATAACTTGGGTTTGGGTTCAGCCTCCAATGGTTACACTTGTTTTTCAAACTTGACCTGAACTTGACCTTAGGGGTTGGCCTTACATTCAGTTCAATGGTCGTGCTTATCCCGAAATTCGAGAGTGGCCCGTTGGTATAAATTTGTTAGTATGTTTAATGGCATTCTGACTGCACGACCTTTTATTTGTCTATAACTTATACTTGACCTCAAGTTGCACTTAAACTTGACCTCAGGTTGCACTTATACTTGACCTCAAGTTGCACTTATACTTGACTTCAAGTTGCGCTTATGCTTGACCTCAAGTTGCACTTATACTTAACCTGCAATTATACTTGTACTTGCTAAAACTTGACCTAAGCTTGACGTAAACTTGATCTAGGCTTGATCTAGGCTTGATCTAAACTTGACCTAAACTTGACCTAAACTTGACCTAAACTCGATCTAAACTCGAACTAACTCAATCTAAACTTGACCCAAACTTGACCCAAGCTTGACCTAAGCTTAACCTGAAATTAATCTAAACTTGACCAAAACTTGATCTAAATGTGACCTAGACTTGACCTTAACTTGGCCTAATATTAATCTAAACTTGACCTAAACTTGATATAAGCTTGACCTAAACTTAATATAAACTTGATACAAACTTGACCTAAACTTAATATAAACTTGATACAAACTTGACCTAAACTTAATATAAACTTGACCTAAACTTGATATAAACTTGACCTAAACTTAATACAAACTTGACCTAAACTAGACCTAAACTTGACATAAACTTGAACTAAACTAGACCTAAACTTGATATAAACTTGAACTAAACTAGACCTAAACTTGATATAAACTTGACCTAAACTTAATATAAACTTGACCTAAACTTGATACAAGCTTGACCTAAACTTGATATACACTTGACCTAAACTTGATATACACTTGACCTAAACTTGACCCAGCAGTGTAATAGTAAAGTTTAGCATTTTGAACGATTTGAGACCGAACTTGAACTTGAGCAGAGCTGTGGGAAACTGGACGGGAATACTTGGGAAGTTGGAACTTGAGCTATTTGTCTACGTCTGTCACTCACTCGTCTACATCTTTCCCTTGAATGGTCCGAACTGGTAAAAGCATCCAGTGTTACTGGGAATCCAGCAGATGAAACGGGCGAGTGATTTTTGATACGGACTTTCTCCTGGAACTAACATCTATCACCCGAGCCAATATGTACGACCCATGTCACATCCCAGACTCATACTCTCCCGTATACGCTCACGAGTCTGCAGCACGAAAGGTGAAAGAGCAAAGGCCGAGGGAAAATACGATCATGTGCTGTTCAAGGATAAACGACCCACACAGATACGAACCTTTCAACACACAAATTTCATAATGTAAAAGCTCCAATTAAATCCTAACTTTTATATACACAATCCAACTCACTCCATAGCTCTGGAAAGCCCACACTTGAGACTACATGCTGCAGATTGAAACTAAAGGACAAATTCAAGTACAAACTCAAGTATAAACTCAAGTATAAACTCAAGTACAAACTCAGGTGTAAACTCAAGTACAAACTCAAGTACAAACTCAAGTAATAACTCAAGTACAAGCTCAAGTATAAATTCAAGTATGAGCTCAAGTATAAACTCAAGTACAAGTTCAAGTGCAAATTCAAGTGCACATTTAAACTCAAGTAGAAGTTCAAGTGCAAATTCAAGTACACATTTAAACTCAAGTACAAGTTCAAGTGCAAATTCAAGTACACATTTAAACTCAAGTACAAGTTCAAGTGCAAATTCAAGTACACATTTAAACTCAAAACACAAACTCCAGAAGAAACTTAAATTTTACATACAACTCAAGATTCAAGCACCCGTCCGAACTGGACACGCAAGTTATAACTTCAAGTACACTACCAAATGTCATACTCAACTCGAAACTCAAATACGCCTCGAAACTTCAAAATCAAGAACGCACTCAAACTTAAAACCCGAATTTGCATTGGAACTTCTCATAATTACAGTTATATACACCCATTAATAATACAAACTTCAATTAGACACTTTCTCCCAAAACTTAAGACTACACTTGAACTCGAAATTGAGCCTTGGAACTTAAAACTATAGTAAATTCCCTCACTTAATATCCCCTACATGGATGCCCTTTGATGTACCTTCCACATAACGGACGAACTAAAGTCATGAGTTTAGCAACTGTAGAAAGTTCACAAAGGGAATGAAACTCCAAGTGTGTGCGATGCATCGGAAATAGACCGATGCGGCTTTGACTAAAAGCAAAGGGTTCTACAAAGCATTCCGTATTTTCACTTGTACAAAGTGTACCTCACATTCTTCCACACAACATCCCACTTTCCCTCATGGTCTTTGTGCAGTCCTCATACTTGCCAGTGAATGCAAAAATGTAGAAAATCCTCGACGCTATTTGTACTCACAATACACTTAACATCATTCTCCTTTGAAATACCCACACATAAGGAAGCCCCGTCCCTTTCGCGGTTATATATACCCAGACTCGCTCTCTTTTGATCATCGCTCTTTTCCTCCTCTCTACACATCCCCCCGCTCATGTTAACAACAGAGCTCGTTGTCTCAGTAACTCCACTCATAGTCGACACACGTGGGAAGAGCAGTGCTCTCCAGCCCATCTACAGTCCACTCTCCCTACAAACGGCTCCCCCACCAGATTTTAATTTCCAGTTATTCCATTCCAATTTCTTAACGTTTTACAAATATTTTAAAAAATTCCTAAACTTTGAGGAAATTCTAGAAAAATTCATTCTGAATTTTGTAAACATTTTCCACAAGAAAATTTTAGGAAAATTTATAAGGAATTGTCAGCAAAATTTCTGAAAAATTTCAAATAATTTTATAAATTTTCAAAAATTTGCAGAAAATTTCAGCAAATTAAAAAAGTTTTGGATAAGTTCAAGTACAATTCCGAAATTAAAGTGAAATCTAATTCAAAATCAGAAAAGGGAAGTAAAATTCTGAAATTAAAGTAAAATTATTTAAAAAACTCGCGAGAAATTCCGAAAAAAATCTAAAATTTTAAGAAAGATTTTTTATTAAATCTGAAAATTCTAGAAACATTCAGAAAATTTCGGACAAATTTAGAGAATTGAAGACAATTTCAAGATTTTAAAGAAAGGCTCAGATAAGTTTAAGTAACATTTAAGTCAAAATTAGGGAAGTCAAGTAAGAATCAGAAAGTGAAAAAAAAATTATTTGAAAATTCTAGAAAAATTTCGACAATTCAAAATAAATTTAGGAAGTTCTAGAAAAATCAAAGAATTCTGTGTTCATGAAAAAATGTAAGGAAAATTCTGACATTTAAGCCAAATTCGTAAAATTCACAAAATTCAATTGTAATTTTCAAAAACGTGCATGCTTTCAAAAAAATGTAAGAAAAGTTCCGAAAATTACGGAAAAATTCGGAAAATTATGAAATTTCTTGAAAATTACGGAAAAATTCGGAAAATTATGAAATTTCTTGAAAATTACGGAAAAATTCGGAAAATTATGAAATTTCTTAGAAAATGATGGAAAAGTTCGAGAAACTATGAAATTTCTTAGAAAATTACAGAAAAATTCGGAAAATTATGAAATTTCTTCGAAAATTATGGAAAAGTTCGAAAAATTATGAAATTTCTTGAAAATTACGGAAAAATTCGGAAAATTATGAAATTTCTTGAAAATTACGGAAAAATTCGGAAAATTATGAAATTTCTTAGAAAATGATGGAAAAGTTCGAGAAACTATGAAATTTCTTAGAAAATTACAGAAAAATTCGGAAAATTATGAAATTTCTTCGAAAATTATGGAAAAGTTCGAAAAATTATGAAATTTCTTGAAAATTACGGAAAAATTCGGAAAATTATGAAATTTCTTAGAAAATTACGGAAAAATTCCGAAAATTATGAAATTTCTTAGAAAATGATGGAAAAGTTCGAGAAACTATGAAATTTCTTAGAAAATTACAGAAAAATTCGGAAAATTATGAAATTTCTTCGAAAATTATGGAAAAGTTCGAAAAATTATGAAATTTCTTGAAAATTACGGAAAAATTCGGAAAATTATGAAATTTCTTAGAAAATTACGGAAAAATTCCGAAAATTATGAAATTTCTTAGAAAGTTACGGAAAAAATCAAAGAATTTTAAATCAATCAGACAATAATTTCAAAATAACTTCAGAAATGTAAACAAAATTGTAAAGAATTTTTTTAAAGAATTTTAGTATTTCAGAAAAGTTTAGAAAAAGTATAGAAAATTTTGGTAAAAATGGAAGAAAAGTTTCTGAAAATTATGGATTGAATGGGAACTCGAATGTTGACTTTGGAAGGTCATGAAAGGGAAAGGAAAGGAATGCACCCTGTATAAAAACAGGGTGTGTGTGGAGTAATGGAGCCCACGGAGACTGTTTGATCCGATAGGTCCGTAGTGGATGAAAGGTTGGGAGGAACTCGTCCCAAAAGACTTATTTCCCGGACGGTAATAAGAGCTGGCAGGTGAATTATGAAATAAAGGATACGTACGAAGGAGTAATTACCCAGAGACATGAATTTCCTGAATAATTACATATCCCAAAAGGCTTTGGCCCGATGCATTCCAAAGCTCCGACAACCCTCCCTGCTGGATGCATTCGAGG
Organism: Allacma fusca; assembly: GCA_947179485.1. NCBI lineage: Eukaryota > Metazoa > Arthropoda > Collembola > Symphypleona > Sminthuridae > Allacma > Allacma fusca. Next base: position 25,643,858 of record OX359246.1, read on the forward strand.
AAAAATTAAAGCTAAGAGGATTACGTCCTCATCAGTAGTCCAATTCTCCAAATACTCTCCAGTCCTATCGCTCGTTATAGCGTCTTTCCAGCAGGGCCAATCAATGCGCAGGGAGGGATTGTAAAAGTATTCCAACATTATTATTTCTATTATAACAATCATTTTTCAATCTTCATATGAAAGGAACATTTGTTCTTTCCAATAATAGTGCTTAGATCGATTTTCATTTCAGGTCAAGTATGAGTGCAAGTGTCGGTCAAGTACGAGTTCAAATTCAAGTGTACAACAAATGCAAGTACGAATGGGACTAAGGTCAAATATAATTTTAAAAGTCAGATAAAACACGCGCTAGGCTTGAGGTCAAGTACAAGTTGAAGTTTGGCTGTGACACAAGTCAAGGTCAAGTATAAGGTCAAGGGGTCAAACTAAGGTCAGGCTCAAGTTTAATTTACACTGTAATTTTATTAAAGACATTTTAAGGGCAAATTTGAGTTTAAAGGAAATTTAACGACATTCACAGGTCTGGCTGTTCAAATTCCATTTTAGGTCAAGTCAAGGGCAAGTTCGACTTTAAAACGCATTCTGGTTCATTCAAAAGTCAATCTCTAGTTAAAATCACACTCCCGGTCAATCTTAGGTGAAACTTAAATAATTCCTAATCAAGATTGCTCAAATGTCAAAAATGAAACTTGATTCATTCTCAAGGTCAATCTGAGGTCACATTAAAATTTAATTGACTTTAAATGTCGAGCTAAGGACAATCCAAATAGTTAAAAATTAATACGATATCAATTTTATAAGTTGCGCTTATTTCCTACTCAAGGTAAATTACAAATGTACAAGGTTGATCTGGGGTCAAAATTCGAATTTAGTTCATGGTGAAGACCGAACTGAGGTCAAATTCAAACGGCATTCCCTTTAAAGACTCAAAGTCAAATCATATTTCAGTTCAATCTGAGCTAGTCGCAAGTTTAAATCATAGTCAATGTCAATATAAGGTCAAACTGGAAATTAAATCGTATTTGAGGTCAATATAAGGTCAAACTGGAAATTAAATCGTATTTGAGGTCAATATAAGGTCAAACTGGAAATAAAATCGTATTTGAGGTCAATATAAGGTCAAACTGGAAATAAAATCCTATTTAAGGTCAATATAAGGTCAAACTGGAAATAAAATCCTATTTAAGGTCAATATAAGGTCAAACTGGAAATTAAATCGTATTTGAGGTCAATATAAGGTCAAACTGGAAATTAAATCCTATTTAAGGTCAATATAAGGTCAAACTGGAAATCAAATCGTATTTAAGGTCAAACTGAAAATTAAATCGTATTTAAGGTCAATCTAAGGTCTAACTGGAAATTAAATTATTTAAGGTCAAATTCAAAAGCTTAATTAAGCTCACTCTAAGGTCAAATTCAAAATTACAACTAAGCTCACTCTGAGGTCAAATCCCATTCAAGGTCAGTATGAGGTCAAATTCATTCTAAGTAAAATTCAAATTCTATACAAGGTCGACCGAAGGTCAAATTTTAAAATAATCCCAATGATAGGTTAACCTCCAGTGTAAATCCTATTTAGGGTCAATCTAGGGTCATTACAAGGTCAAACTCAATTAAATTTCAAACTGAATGTGAGACTGCTTTGATCCGAAAGTTTGACTGTAAAAATTGAATGCTGGATGAAAGATGGATAATTTGATTATTGAAACAAACTCCGCTCTGACTCTCATTGGTGGAAATAAAATGAAGGGAAATATGGGAAACATAAGTCTTCACGGGAGGAAATTGAATGTGACAGGAGCAAATTCTTTCATTTCGTAAAATACAGGAAACTGAGCGCAGTTTCTTCCTGTGTCCCATAAAACAAAAATAATTCTACAGGGTGCACCAAAAATTTGTAATGGATAAGAGTAATTACTATTTTCATTAGAAAAATCGGGATAATGGAAAAATATGAGGAGGGGGCCATAACAATAGAAATCGATGTTGATGTTCCACGAGTCATAATAATCAAATGGGAAAATGTAATCTGGGGATATGGGCGAAAAATGATGATTATAATGACGCTCTTCCCCATCCTCCCAATCCTTTTGAAAGACTTGAAAAAAAAATTTTTTACTGGAAAAAGTGCCCTGGATAGGGACAAAAGCCTATGGACGTATTATAAATGGAAATGCATATATGTAATCATAAGAGAAACAATGAGAGCCATTTGAGGAAATATAAAATCCGACGTTCTGGACATACAGATATGAGATGATACTTGTGTGAAGGAGATAGGATTTTGCAATCTCTCGAATCTAAACGGTCTAATAAGCCAGAGGAGGAGAGCTGGAAAAAAGGAAGAATGAAAAGCAATTCCCAGGATTTTCTACAGAGGGAATGCGTGGGGGGAGGTTCAGGACAAAACAAAAGTATGTGCAAGAATAGAACTTGAGAGATAGGGCTGGGCTAGGGTGGTTCTATTTCAGGTCAACCTCAAGTATGGGTCAATTTCGGGTCAACTTCAATTTCAGGTCAACTCCAACTGTGGGCCAACTTCAGGTCAACTTCAATTTCAGGTCAACTCCAAATATGGGTCAAATTCGGGTCAACTTCAATTTCAGGTCAACTCCAAATATGGGTCAATTTCGGGTCAACTTCAGTTTCAGGTCAACTCCAAGTATGGATCAATTTCAGGTCAACTCCATGTGTGGGCCAATTTTGGGTCAATTTCAAGTAGAGGTCAATATCAGTTAGAGGTCATTTGCAATTCAACTTCAAGTAGGAGTCATTTTCAGGTCAACTTCAAGTAGGGGTCAATATCAGGACAACTTCAAGTATCGTACAGTATACAGGATCGAATTCTTATATTGCAATTTCAGGTCATGTTAAATTAACGTTCAGTTTCAAGTGAAGCTCAATTAATACATTTCAGATCAAGTTCAAGGAATTCATTCAAGGTTGAATTTCATGTCAAGTTGAAGTAAAGTTGAATTCCAGGTAGAGTTCAACTCAGAATGAATTTGAGGTCAAGTCAGACAAAATATAGGTCAACTTGAATTAACGTTCAGTTTAGAGGACAAGTCCAACAAACGTTCAAATAAAGTTCAATTTTAAGGTTGAGTTCAAGTAAGGTTGAATTTCACGTAAGTTCAAGTATCGTTCGATTTCAGGTCAAGTTCAAGTATAATTCAGTCTCCAGATTTCGATTTCTTGTCAAGTTCAAGTATGGTTCAGGCCCGGGTAATCAATTTTATGTAACGTTCAACTAACGCTAAGTTCCAGGCCAAATTGACGTAATTGTAGGTTCCAGGTCAAGTTGAAGTGAAGTTAAGGTCCAGCTCGAGTCGCAGACTGATTTTTTAATCGAGTTCGAGTTATACAGGTTAAGTTTAAGTAATTTTCAAATTCAGGTCAAGTTGAATAAAGGCCGAGTTTAAAGGTTTCAAGTTCAGTTCAAGTTCAAGTAACGTTAAGTTTCAGGGTTTCATTATCAGGTGAAGGACATTTTCAATTTAAGTCGAGTATAATTTCAAGTTACAACCGTTTTCAGCTTGAGTTCAAGTAAGGTTGAATGTCGAGTAAACTTGAAATAATGTTCAAGTGAGGGCATCGAATATAGGTTTAGTTTAAGGGTCGACATAGAGTTAGAGAAGCTTCAACTTCAGGTCAAGTTCAGGTCAAGTGCAGGTCAAGTTCAGGTCAAGTTTGACTGAAATTGAAAGTGAGGTTTTCCATTTGAGAGTTAAAGATCGAGTGAAGTACAGGCCCAAGTTTGCGTTGAGTTAGGACGTTCGAAGCTCTGGTGTAGCGTTCGCTTGTGCTCATGGAAAAGTTGATGCGTGGAAAGTTGGTCATAGAGAAGTACTTTACTCGTATGGGAGTCAAAGGTTGCTCTTCTCACTGACGCAATCTGATGCTGATCGCTTTTATGACCGAGAATAATTTCCTTGGCTTTTCTTCTGCCTTGTTATTGTGTCGTGGAATGGTTATTTTTTCAAAAAATTACAAAAAACATGTATTGACTTAGAATGGGTCCTTGGGGAGACATTGTCTGGAGAGGAACAACCCAAGGCTTCAAAAACGCATAATGTGGTTCACCATTTGTTCTAATACTCAGCATATGTCGTTTTCTCTTACTCGCCTAAAGAAACATTATCTTGGCAAAGGGAATTCACATTCTCAACGCTCTCTGGACTATGTACCCAAAAACGTTACAGTCTTTTATGGATATAATGTGCATTTGGATTCTGGCACAATAAAAAATTTTACAGTCTTTTATGCATTATTAACATATGGGAGTTGAGATTTCCTGATAAACTTTGTAGGCGTGGCAAAATGCGATTGGGAAATAAATCCAAGTGGCTCACGTTTCAAGGGGACAAGGGGGGGTTCAAGTAGGGAATTTCAAGTCAATTTTTCAAGTTCATTTAGAAAATTATAATTCACGTTGAAATGCAATTTTCAAGTCAAGTTCAAGTGATACATACTAAAGTAAATTTCACGCGGAGTATGTCAAGTTTTAAGTCAAGTTAATTTTTAAAATTCTAATTCGCAATGCAGTGAAATTTTCAGGTCAAGTTCACGTGGAACATGTCAAGTTTCAAGTCAAGTTTAACTGAATCATGCGAAGTGTGTATTCAAATCCAAAAGAATCGTGTCAAGTTGTAAGCCAAATTCGACTGGAGGTATTAAGTTTCAAGTTCAAGTGGAGATTATCAAGTGTTTGGTCAAGTTCAAGTTGAGAATTTGAAATTAAATGTCAAGTTAATATGAGTATATCAGTTATGAAGTCAAGTTCAAGTGCAGATATTTAAGTTTCAATTTCAGGTAGGATTATCAGGTGTATGGTCAAGTTAAGATTGTCATTGTAAGTTTCAAGTCCTGTTCAAGTGAAGTAAAGATGAACGGGAGATATTAAAGTGTCATGTGGAAATCTTCAAGTGGAGAACATCTACTTGCAAGCCACGTTTTAAATGTCAATTTTTCAAGTGAAGTTTAAGTTCAGAATCCAAATCAAATTGAAGTGGAAATTTTCAAATATCTAGTCAAGTTCAAGAAAAACATGTCGAGTTTCGATCAGTTGATGTCCGAAAAAAAAGTCAAGTTTCAAGTCAAGTTCTTTTAGTACATGAGCAATTTCAAGTCAAGTTTAATGTGTACGTAAATTCAAGCCAAGTTTCAAGTCAAGTTTAATGTGTACATAAATTCAAGCCAAGTTTCAAGTCAAGTTTAATTTGTACGTAAATTCAAGTCAAGTTTCAAGTCAAGTTTAATTTGTACTTAAATTCAAGTCAAGTTTCTGCATTACTTGAACTGTTAAATTAATTGAATTAAATTTAAAAACGTCTAAATTTGTTGTGTGTTTAAAATATTTATTCCGGCTAAGAGTACGTTGAAGTTCAAGTGGGGAGACTAAATTGCGAATAAAATTTCAAGTAGAATTTCAAATGAGAAGTAGAATTTTGAAGGAGAAGCTGAGATTTGGGGATGAATTGGTGGGAATGATGCGAATGTTCGGGACGGTCTGGTATGAAGAGAAGATTAAGAGCTGTCATGGAAACTTTGAGCGCTACAAATTCCCCTGCTCAGTACCATTAAAAGGTTGAGCATAAATAGAAGAAGTTCCCTGGAAAAGGTGACAGTTGCCAGGCACAATTCCAATTTTTTATTTTAAAGTTTCTACTTGTATTTTTCTGAGAATAAGGAACAATCCAGGCAAAAAACTTCCTCAAGGTTTTAATAGGACCGTTAGAAAAAAGTAACTTTTCCCTGTCAAATTTCCTTCGCTTCTGGAGTCACTCCATGGCCTCCTACCTTATTCGCCAAATGGGGAGAGGTAATAGCAACTCCGTTTTTTCTGCTGGGGAAGGATTTTCTCTCAAGTGAAAAAAGTCCCTGAAACTCGTGAACACTTTGGGAAGAGTTTTAAGGAAGGGATTTACTGGCTAAGAGTTGTATGTATAGATGTCTGTGTGCATATCACATATGTATGTATATATGTGTAGAATCCGAAGATCCTGAAAAAGCATTCAAAGCATGGGGTGGATATAAAATCAGTCTTCTGTGTCAAATCCTGTCATTAGATCTCAAGTCACAAATTTATGGGATATTTTAATGGGAAAAACTTTAACGGTCCTTGTAAATTTCTAATTTCTGTAATGCTCACTTCAAGTTGGAGTGCGTAGTGCGGTTTAAGTTCAGGTTTTTAATGATGTCCGAGTTAAGGTTATGGTCGGTTTAGTTTCAAGTTTCAATTTGAGCCAGTTTTAAGGTTAAGTGAATGTCAAGTTTAGTCGAGTTTAAGTGAGAGTCAAGTTTAGTCGAGTTTAAGTGAGAGTCAAGTTTAGTCGAGTTTAAGTGAGAGTCAAGTTTAGTCGAGTTTAAGTGAGAGTCAAGTTTAGTCGAGTTTTAGTTTCAATTAATTTCAAGTTTAAGTCAGAGTCAAGTATCAGTTTGAGTTAATTTCAAGTTTAAGTGAGAGTCAAGTATCAGTTTGAGTTAATTTCAAGTTTAAGTGAGAGTCAAGTTTTAGTTTGAGTTAATTTCAAGTTTAAGTGAGAGTCAAGTATCAGTTTGAGTTAATTTCAAGTTTAAGTGAGAGTCAAGTTTTAGTTTGAGTTAATTTCAAGTTTAAGTGAGAGTCAAGTATCAGTTTGAGTTAATTTCAAGTTTAAGTGAGAGTCAAGTTTTAGTTTGAGTTAATTTCAAGTTTAAGTGAGAGTCAAGTTTTAGTTTGAGTTAATTTCAAGTTTAAGTGAGAGTCAAGTTTTAGTTTGAGTTAATTTCAAGTTTAAGTGAGAGTCAAGTTTTAGTTTGAGTTAATTTCAAGTTTAAGTGAGAGTAAAGTTTTAGTTTGAGTTAATTTCAAGTTGAAGAGAAAGTGAAAGGTCAAGTGCAGGATTTTTAGATTTGGTTAGTGTTCGACCGAAGAACTGTGTTTCAAGTTACGTGAGACTGACATAACTTGACCTGTACTTGTCCTGAATTGGAATGTGAAATGTACTTGAACTTGATTTGGGTTTACCTGAAATCTTCATCTATCTTAACCTGGATTTGAATTAAACTTAACTTGACTTGAACTTGACCTGTAGTTGACCTAGGTTTGATGTGAACTTAACTTGACCTGCACTTGACCTGGATTTGAATTGAACTGAACTCCACTGTGTTTGATCCAGATTTAGGTTGAGCTGAAGTTGACCTGCTCTTGGCCTGGACTTGAAAGTCAAGTTAAAATGAACTAGACCCAGGATTGTACTTGAACTTGAGATAGAAACTTGCACTTTGTGAATCATATTCAAGTAGAACTTCTCTTGGGTTTAAAATTGAGTAAAGACGCCTCCGGAGTGGAGATATGAAAATATAGTTGTGTGTTCCACGTGAGACAGACTTGAATTTGAGGTTGGAGCGAAGTAAGCGTGGGAATGAAAGTACTGCTGTTGTTTGTCTATATATGGAAATGAGTGAAATGAATGTTTGTGGACTTACCGCAAGTGTTACAGTAGAACATGGGAGGTCTTCCTTTCTTATCACAGTTAGCACATGGAGGTTGAATGTCAGTGGAGGCCTGGAGGAGAAAGCGGAGGAGAACGTCTGCGGGAGGTCCAATTCCATCCTTCAGTGGCGTCACTTTCCTGTTAATTATCACACGACTAAAGAGCCCAGTCAAACCAACATTCATTCAACCCAACATTACGCATCTCTACTTCCTACCACTCAACCAACAACCCTTCCCCAAACCAACCAAAGTCAACATCTCCCGCCAATTCCTCATTTTTTCATTTACTTCCCAGGCAACCGCTCCAGCTTTTCTAGTTCATTTAATTGCAGCATACGCTCCGTGAGGAAGCATTATGGTTCAAGTCTATTTTATAAAAGGCAAAATGGTCTAACTCCAGATTCACTAGAAAAAATGAAATTCAAGTCAGTGTCGATGTCGATATTAAATCATTTTTCTTTTTTGAAAGTCCATTTATCTTTAGACCATTTTGCTACTAATTGCTGTTATTACTTAACTTCATTTGATTTCTTGCAAATGTTTAAGATTAAATTCGAATTTAATTTGAACTTCAAGTTTGAGATCAATTTTGTGCTCAAGTTTGAGATCAAATTTAATTTTGGCATCAAGCTTGAGATCAATTTTGTGCGCAACATTGAGTGCAAATTAAAGGTTGACTTGGTTTGAGTTCAATTTCAATTTGGGGTTTGACTTCATGTTTGAGTTGAAGTTCAATTTGGAGTTCATATTCAAGTGTGACATCATGTTTGACATCATGTTTGAGTTGAAGTTCAATTTGGAGTTCATATTCAAGTGTGACATCATGTTTGACATCATGTTTGAGTTGAAGTTCAATGTGGATTTAAAGTTTACGTACAAGATTAAGCTGAAGTTCAAACTGAAATTCAAGTTTGATTTCAAATTGAAGTGTAAGCCTAAGTTTGAATTCAAGCTTACGTTCAACTTTAATTAGATTTCAAATTGAAGTGTAAGTTTAAGTTTGAATTCAAACTTATGTTCAAGTTAGATTTCAAATTGAAGTGTAAGTTTAAGTTTGAATTCAAACTTATGTTCAAGTTAGATTTCAAATTGAAGTGTAAGTTTAAGTTTGAATTCAAGCTTATGTTCAAGTTAGATTTCAAATTGAAGTGTAAGTTTAAGTTTGAATTCAAGCTTATGTTCAAGTTAGATTACAAATTGAATTGTAAGTTTAAGTTTGAATTCAAGCTTATGTTCAAGTTAGATTTCAAATTGAAGTGTAAGTTTAAGTTTGAATTCAAGCTTATGTTCAAGTTAAATTTCAAATTGAAGTGTAAGTTTGAGTTTGAATTCAAACTTATGTTCAAGTTTGATTTCAAATTGAAGTGTAAGCCTAAGTTTGAATTCAAGCTTACGTTCAACTTTAGTTAGATTTCAAATTGAAGTGTAAGTTTAAGTTTGAATTCAAACTTATGTTCAAGTTAGATTTCAAATTGAAGTGTAAGTTTGAGTTTGAATTCAAGCTTATGTTCAAGTTAAATTTCAAATTGAAGTGTAAGTTTGAGTTTGAATTCAAACTTATGTTCAAGTTTGATTTCAAATTGAAGTGTAAGCCTAAGTTTGAATTCAAGCTTACGTTCAACTTTAGTTAGATTTCAAATTGAAGTGTAAGTTTAAGTTTGAATTCAAACTTATGTTCAAGTTAGATTTCAAATTGAAGTGTAAGTTTAAGTTTGAATTCAAGCTTATGTTCAAGTTAGATTTCAAATTGTAGTGTAAGTTTAAGTTTGAATTCAAGCTTATGTTCAAGTTCGAGTTCAAGTTTACAGTCAAATTTTAGTTCAAGTTTACAGTCAAATTTGAAGTTCAAGTTTACATTCAAATTTAAAGTTCAAGTTTACAGTCCAATTTGAAGTTCAAGTTTGAGTTCGAGATTGTGTTTAGGTCAAAGTTAAGTTTAAACTTAAAGTGAAAGTTCAAGTTAAGACTAAAGTGTGAGTAAAATTGAGTTTAAGTTATCGTAGGAACCCAGTCTTAAGTACATCCCTCAAGTCAAGGAGTTCTACTTGGACGTCAAGTTCATAATTCCTTTAGAGTCTGTCTTAGGAGGGCCTGCTTAGCTTGACTATACTGTAGATAATATGAGAATGTTAAGTAAGTTGGGATATTGTGACCAGAATTCAGGCTTGGGGGTTGTGGTTGTTCGTTTGGGTCTGTCTTGGAAATGGGATGAGGACTGGGATGGTTTGTGAGGATTGGAAGACCGCAGGGGTCTGTGTTGGGGCGAGGACGTGGGAAGGTGTGGGAGACGTGGTGAATGGGAAAAATAAAGGCTTGTCCCTGACAATGACATAAGTTAATAATGGGGATAAGCCTGCGGAATTCCTGAGTGCGAAGTCAAAACTCACACAAGTGCGAAAACAATATCATGTTATTAAAAAAGCCGGGACGGGCTTTGCATTCTATATTAACTGCAAATACACGTTCTTTATGACTTGAGAAGCTTCCATTCCATCTCAAACATCATACTGTCTCAGAATAAATCCTCAATCTCACCACTGCTCCACTCGAACCCACCAAACCCATGCCGCACTTCAACTTCAAATCCAACCAACCCACACTTCAACTTTGACCCTCACTTGACCTGGACTTCACTTGAATTTAAATTGTACTTCAAATCAGTCCTCAACTTGAATGTCAAGTGGCACTTCAATTTGAAGTGAACTTCAAATTTGAACCTCACTCGAATGTTCATTCTTCAACTTCAACTTTGACCTTCATTTGACCCCAACTTGAATTCAAAGGGTCTATCGAATTTAACATAAACTATAATTTCTAGTAGTACTTGAACTAGAACCTTCACTTGACCTGGTTTCAACCAGAATATTTAAAATGGTGGCTCTATCTTGGCCTAAACTTGAATATCAAGTAGAACTTGAAATTTGACCTTGGCCCTATTTTTATAAGAAATCAATGGTGCTTTCAGCTTCACTTGAACTCGAGTGTCAAGTAGTACTTGAACTTTGACATTTGGTCAACTTGAGTGATAATTTATTTAAGCTTTTGACTTGAACTTGAAAGTTAAGTGGGGCTTGAAGATTGTCTTTAGTGAGGACTTGAAGGTTGAAGTAGACTTGAATTGGGTGGAGTATGACTTGGGCTTGAACAAAGCCCTGGGTGTGTGTGACAGCGTGAGTGGAATGTTAATACTTGAAAATGTGGGATTTCTACGTTCAGGTGAGAAAAAGGAGGTGTTGCAGTATGCATTGTGAATGTAATTGAGTATATTTTTCTGGGACTAAAAAGACGGAGGGAAAATGGGAACGAGAAGGAAACGAGGAGTCTGCGAATAAAAAGATAAAACTGAGATTTCCTCCTCTCATCCTGCTCCCGGCAGTTTTATCTCCCCTCGTTCGTGTTTACACATTCCGTCGCTTCCTTTCTCCCATTTCAACACATGGAGGGAACCGCGTCCGTCCTCATTACAGCAATTCCGTTCTTTCCATATTTTCCCTTCCCTGTCGATACAAATATTTCCCTCAAAAATCCAAACCACATTTCGCTTCACTTCCCGCACCAATTTTTCCATGGGGCTCCTCACAAATCGGATTTTTCTCATAGACTCGGGCTCTGCCACGCCTTGACTCTTTCCAGGTGTGGGAGTGTCAAGTGTAGGTCAAGTACAAGTTCAGGTCAAACTTAAGTTAATGCCTTGTACAAGTTCAGGTCAAACTTAAGTTAATGCCTTGTACAAGTTCAGGTCAAACTTAAGTTAATGCCTTGTACAAGTTCAGGTCAAACTTAAGTTAATGCCTTGTACAAGTTCAGGTCAAACTTAAGTTAATGCCTTGTACAAGTTCAGGTCAAACTTAAGTTAATGCCTTGTACAAGTTCAGGTCAAACTTAAGTTAATGCCTTGTACAAGTTCAGGTCAAACTTAAGTTAATGCCTTGTACAAGTTCAGGTCAAACTTAAGTTAATGCCTTGTACAAGTTCAGGTCAAACTTAAGTTCACGCCATGTCCATGTTCAAGTCAAGTTCACGCCATGTCTATATTTAGGTCAAGTCCAAGTTCAAGTTTAGGTCAAACTTAGATTCAAGCATGGTCCATGTTCAGGTTCGGGTCAAACTTAGGTTCACGCATGGTTCAAGGTCAAGTTCAGGTCAAACCTAGGTTTACTCCATGTACAAGTTCAGGTCAAACCTAGGTTTACTCCATGTACAAGTTCAGGTCAAACCTAGGTTTACTCCATGTACAAGTTCAGGTCAAACCTAGGTTTACTCCATGTACAAGTTCAGGTCAAACCTAGGTTTACTCCATGTACAAGTTCAGGTCAAACCTAGGTTTACTCCATGTACAAGTTCAGGTCAAACCCAGGTTTACTCCATGTACAAGTTCAGGTCAAACCTAGGTTTACTCCATGTACAAGTTCAGGTCAAACCTAGGTTTACTCCATGTACAAGTTCAGGTCAAACCTAGGTTTACTCCATGTACAAGTTCAGGTCAAACTTAGATTTGCACCATGACCGCGTTTTGATCGAATACAGGTTCCAGTAAAACATAGGTTCAGGTGAAGTTCAAGTTTAGGTTAAATAGAAGTGCAAGTCATGTTTAAGTTTAGGTTAGGGAAAGTGCAAGTCATGGTTAAGTTTAGGTTAGTTAAAGTGCAGGTCAAGTTCAAGTTTAGGTTAAGTAGAAGTGCAGGTCAAGTTCAAGTTTAGGTTAAGTAGAAGTGCAGGTCAAGTTTAGGTTAAGTTGAAGTGCAAGTCAAGTTCAAGTTTAGGTCAAGTAGAAGTGCAGGTCAAGTTCAAGTTTAGGTTAAGTAGAAGTGCAGGTCAAGTTCAGGTCAAGTCTAAGTTTGTAATTAGCTCAAGAATGACGTAACCTAAGTTCAAGTTCCACTGTTCTCCAAGTTTAAGTCTAAGTGATGCTACGACAGGATTAGAGACGAAACTCAAGTGGAGCTGGCGAGACCTGACATGAAGGACTTATGGTGGACTAGTGCTTGGGAATTAGTTTTATTTTGAGGGAAGTTTGGTTGTTAGCATTAGGGACGTAAAGGGAGGTTTAAATGTGTGTCTCGAGGTGTTGGATTGGACACTTTCTCTCCGCCTGGGACTCCGCTTAGACATTGGGAGGAATGGGGAAAGTACATGTGTTGCTCCGGGATTTGGCACTGTAATAAAAGTGAATATAATAAAAATTGAGAAGGTGGAAAAGCTGGAAGAGGGCCCCAAGGCATGCTTCCTTCCACATATGTAAACTTTCTATCAGGCTTAATCCAAAGCTTGCGGTGAGAGGAGAAAGTCTCTGTTTGCTTTCCCTTCTAAAATATGCATGTCACATGGATTTCAGGCAGATGAGCAAACTACATCATTTTAAAAGAGCTTTTTCCTCCCTCTCCAGTCACACACATATCATTCACATACATTCATGTACAGGCTGCCGCAAAACCTTCCGCCTCCCCTACCCCATCAGCAAAATATACCCCAAAAAACCAAATTTCACACCCATTTTCTTGAAATTTCAACAGAAATCTAAAATATTCAATTTCATCATCTACTTAAAATTTTCGGTCAAAAGTTCAATTTTAATTATTTGGGTCAAAATTTCAGGTCACAAATTCTCAGGTCACAGTGACCCGAAATTGCACACACTCTTGAGTATTTACGAATATTTAAAAAATAAATACCCTTCAAGATTTTGTTTCGCATTATTTTTGGAATTTTGCCTTCCCAACTTGATTTATTGACCTAGGTCAATTTTCAGGTCACAGGGTCAACCAATAACAAAAGCAAAACTGTTAATTGAAACACAGCTTCAATTTTTTTGCTGTCATTAAAATGATCTTTATTTATAAAAATTCTTCGTTTAAATATATTTGACCTGGGTCAATATTAAAGGTCACAGAGGTCATTAACTTTTTCAACACAATTGTTTACAAGCAGGCTCAAAGTTAATTTCAAACAATGCATCGAGCAAATTTAGTAGCAAAATATGGATTGATTCGTAAGTTAGCTGACCTAGGTCAATGTTACAAATCGAAGAAAAGGGGGGGGGGTATTTAAATATCTGAAGCATTGTCCGTTTTAGGAAAGTTTTACGGGCAAAGGGTTTCATGGTACCTCCTGCATATGCATATGTCTGGGACCACACGTGCAATAATTGTTGAGCCTGGAGGAAATCTGGCAGCCATAGTGAGGATCTTGCTTGGAAATGATATTCATGAGGAGAGAGGAGACGTGTGAGGAGAAATAAGAGCTCGATTTTCCCCCAGAACCCCACCAGAAAGGCCCGAAATTAATTCATGCACCCGCGAACAAAATAAATGGAGGAAAAAAAACCTCTTCGTCTCCCAAAAAAAAAATTTATCCTAAACCACATTTCCATAACTCAGCCTCATTTTACATCTCGTCCCATTTCCAAGACACCCATATGCATTTCCATTAGCTTCCCCATGTATGACGTCAGTGTTAAGGTGCACAACCAAACCTAACGTCTCAGTTTATTAACAAGTTAAAATAGCTACACCTAGCGTGCTGGGACTGAATTTACAAAGAATGATAAATAAAGACGTCGAGGACAAGCAAAAATCAGGAGTCAAAGCTACAAATTTCTAAAGATATATGCACTGCAGAAAGACATTTAATATCAGCCAATGAGCTGGTCGCTGATCAAATTTGCTCAAAATCTAAGACTTAACAAACCTAGAGTATGGACACGAAACAGATGCAAAATCTTGACGATGCGTTAACATGATTACAAAACAAATCAAGTACAAAGAGCTAAAAGTGTGATCGAAGATTAGTAAAACTGAATTTATTCCGAGGAATTCGGTCCGCATCGGAAAATTCATGGACGGTTGACGATGCGTTCAGACGGTTGCATACAAAACAAGTACGAAAAGACAAAAGTGTGACCGGAGATTAGTACAACTTTGAATTTATTCCGAGGAATTTAATCCGCATCGGACAATTCCTCGACGGTTGACGATGCGTTAAGGCGGTTGCATACAAAACAAGTACGAAAAGATAAAAGTGTGACCGGAGATTAGTACAACTTTACTTTGAATTTATTCCGAGGAGTTTACTCCGCATCGGAAAATTCCTCAACGGTTAACGATGCGTTAAGTCAGTTGCATAAAAAACAAGTACAAAGAGCCAAAAGTATGATCGGAGATTAGTACAACTTTACTTTGAATTTATTCAGAGGAGTTTACTCCGCATCGGAAAATACATCGATGATGAAATTACCGTTGGCCAAAAACATGCCGAAGGTTCTATTTAAAGGGTAACTTTGGGTTTTGCTTCTTAATCTTCGACTTGTATCCACTTTTCCCGCTGAGGAAAATTCAAGAACACGCTATACGTATTATTATAAAAAAACATATCTCTAACGAATTTACAGGTGAATTTGTCTTAAAAGCGTGCAAACGTCCAGTGTGAGTTCTGAACAATTTGATGTGCCTGACTGACGCACACATGATGTACATATTTACTCTTCTAAGCCTTACAACCAGGCCATTGGACGCGAATGACATCACACATTTCGAGTAACATAAATGAACGAACTCATTAGCATAGTATGAATATGCCGAAGGTTTTTGCATGTAATTTTTTTATGGGGGTTTTGTGCGACAAAAAAAGTTTCTCTTCCGAGGTTTCCCTCTTATTTCCAGTCCAGAGTCAAATTAATATTTAAATGTCTCCGTATTTTTCGTTGGAAGGAATTCAGCGGAAAAATACTCTCCCGTGACCGTCACAAGCCTTTGCATTAATGATTTAGTGTTTTTCTTGGGCTTAAAGTCTGGCGTTGATATTGTGGGACCTCTTTCGATATAAAAAAAAAATTCTTGGAAAAATTTTTTTTTCGAGGATAACACGTTTAGAGTAATGTTAATTTTTTTTAGTGAGGAACATATGTTCTGGGATGATCTCGAAAAAAAAATTTTTCACAGGGGGTGCTATAACACTGTGACTAAAGTGTATTTGTGTTAGTGCCATTTGTTGGTTGTTAGTTGAGGAAAATTTTCTGGAACTTATTGTTCCCCTTTTGGGGCCCATTTTCCTTATTTCCTTGTGACTATGGAGAAAAGTTTGGGTCCCATGTTGTTGTTTTTATTTTTATGACTATTACTATGCTACGATCATTATTAATGGGGAGGTTCGTTCCGTGACTTGGAGTATTCTGGCAAGGTAGGAGTTCTAAGCTTGACGTATATGCAAAAGGGGTCTCAAGCCTTCGGTATCACCCTCGGGTTTAAACCTGGAATAAATCTTGTCATAAAAGAATTGCCAAAAAGTCGTAGACCGTAAAATTGACCCAGGTCAAATTTCCGGTCAATTTTAGCAAAGTTTGCAAAAAACACGCCCGTACAAAAATTCCCCCCTTTTTTTGCACAAAATATCCATAAAATAATTAGGTTACTTCATGTTTTTGACCCAGTTTTTGTTTTGACCCCCTTGACCGGAAATTGTGACCTAGGTCAATGCAATTACTTTTAGAAAGTAGGAAGGTTTTGGCAATGTAAATATGTATTTGCCCATGGTCAATGTTTATACAGTACAATGAAAACAACATGTTTGACTTTGCTGTGTTTGACCCTGTGACCGGAAATTTTGACCTGGGTCAATGATAATTAAGGCTAATTTTAGAAAATTAATGCCCGAGGACAAGGAAGGGTTTCAAGTAATTTCTTGGAAAATTACTTACGAAAAAGCTTAAAAGCTTACGAACGTTTGTGTTTTTGACCCTGTGACCTGAAATATTGACCTGGGTCACTGAAATTAATTTTAGGTTTTTTTTGGGGAATTGACCGTTTTTGGGTCGTAGGGGGAGAGTATAGTTGTAAGAGCTTGTGCATGGGAGGAACGTATGCTTGTACAGTATGTAGAGTCCCTATGGATGAGGAAGGGGCGGAAAGTTTTCGGGAGTAAAAAGGAAAACTGTTATTACCCACATTTATGGATATGTTAATATGCGCCTTGCCTTGTTAAAAGGTCTCCATGAGTTTTTAGTTGTCGCACAAGATGAAACCATTATTTGATTACCCGGCGCCTTTTATTCCTGGACGGGAAGACGGAATGTGAGATCATTCTGAGGAATCCCAGTTCCTGGGACTCCCCCATTAAAAAGGTACATATATGGGGATTTTTATCCGCATTTACAGAGGAAAGGGCGCCAGGACGGCTCAAATCGTCCATCCTTCCCTTTAACTTTTAGTACAGCGAGTCATTCCCCCCTTGTATTGTAATTGGGACGTCTACATAGCATACTGTATTTGCGTACACATTGACTTTTATCCCAGACTCTCTCTCTCATCGGGTGTAAGGTGAAAATGTTTTTTTTATCATAATCAGAGCATCCTCCAACCTTTTACCACCCCATTAGGGCTTCCGCTATTATGGCCTTTCGGATTTTAAAAGGGCTAGAGAAAACACACACGTCTCATCTTACAAGCTTTTATGCTAAAATTGGAAAAACTCCTTGGGCGGAGGTCTCTCTTTTTTTCTTAGTGGAATTTTTGTCATGGGATTTATTACTCTCCATCAGAGTTTAATTTGCTTTGAGTTTTTGACCCGTAAATTTTGACCTGGTTTTGATATTTTTGGAAATTTTGGGTCAAAGTTAAACCTCGGGTGGAGTGTTTCCAATTTTGAGGGCAGTTTCAAAATTTGAGTAGAAATTTGGGTATAATTTCGGAACTGGTGTTGGAGTTTGAGCAAATTTTGAATTTCGGGTCGAACATGGGTTGTTAATTTGGTTTCGGGTCAGGAGGGATGTCAAATATGGGTGAAAGGCAGAATCGGGTTTTGGTCTTGTAATGGGAAGTCTTAAGGAACAAGGTCAAGATTTGGATCAAGATTTGGGCCAAAATCTGGAGCAAGATTTGGGTAAAGATTTGGGTCAAAATTTGGAGCAAGATTTGGGTAAAGATTTGGGTAAAGATTTGGGTAAAGATTTGAGTCAAGATTTGGGTCAAGATTTCTGTCAAAATTTGGGTCAAAATTTTGATCAAGATTTGGGTCAAGATTTGCGTCAAGATTTGGGTCAAGTTTTTAGACAAAATTTGGGTAAATTTTCGTTCCAGTTTTGGTACCAGATTTCGGGTCAAGATTTGGGTCAATTTGTGGGACAAGATCTGAATCAAGCTTTGTTGCCCAATGTTGAGTAAGTAAAACTCAGTCAATCAATTAGATCGGAGCATCCTGTCGTTAAGAAGTCAATGGCCACATTATTTTTAAAGGGCTAGACCTATTGGTTGCGAAACGTGTTCTAAAATCAATTCTCTCCCCCGGTCTTTTTCCCATGCACAAATGCATTTTTTGTGTGTTGTATAGAAAGTGCCGAAGACTACAGCTTGTGACTTGAGCTGTGCTTAAAATCCTGGGAGTGTGTGATAGAGGCCCGTGGAAAGTGGTTTCCCCGTCTTGGCCTCACTCCATATATTGACGGCTATAAAGGAAACAATTTAGGAGCAGATGACATGGAAATCCAATCAACCAATCACAATGGGTCATTTACTTGGTGGAAAGCCAGTGTTGAGACCATAATAGGGGAATGGGAGAGTTTTGACGGGGTGGGGATTCCAAGCGGTGGAACAATACCCAGCCTCTATACAAATAAGCACTGATTCTGAGTAACCAGGAATTATGGTCATTGTCCAAATAAATCCATATCAATTCCTCCTTAGGTTTTCTTACGCCCCTGTATGCACACACAAATGGGTCTACAAGGCAGCACCGAAAAATTTCAGAGCTTTGGAACAGAAAGTGACCCAAAATGTTTTGTGACCTAGGTCAAAATTTCGGGTCACAATATAAAGATTCTATGAATTCGTAGATTATTTTTAAAACAAAAATTCCGCTTTCCCGGCACAGTTCTGGAGGAAATTTTGAAGACATAAAACTTTTGACCTTGAAATGATTTTGACCCATGTGACCTGAGTTGACCTGGGTCAACGAAAATGTAGGTTAAATAAATTTTTAGTGAGATGCAGGGCTCAGACTAAAATTATTTGAATACTGACTATTAATTTTAATTGGCAGAGGATTTGACCCGTGTGACCCAAATTGACCTGAGGTTGACCTAGGTCAAAAACAGTTCGCGTAAGTGAAAGTAATGTTTGTTATGGTAGAATTTCCCGAACTTTAAAATGTTAATTTAGATTTTTGGTTTTGACCCCTGGATGCGGTCACCGGAGTTGACCTAGGTCAAATTGAGATACAGGGATAAAATGATTCTTTATTTGAATCTCTTAGGAATTTGTATTTTTGTGCGGGTCGGATGCATTGAGTGTTGGAGATATTTGTGGGTCACCGTGTATATTAAAGCCCATGTGTACGTAATGGAAGGATGCGTATGGGAAAATGATTTCCTCCAGACAATTACTCTCCTTTTATTTCCCATGCAATGCATGAATTGAACGTGAAATTCGGGGACAATCTCCAGCATATGCTCTTCTCTTGGTCGAGTGTAGAACAAATAGCTTTACAGAGGCT
Source organism: Allacma fusca (assembly GCA_947179485.1). Classification (NCBI taxonomy): domain Eukaryota; kingdom Metazoa; phylum Arthropoda; class Collembola; order Symphypleona; family Sminthuridae; genus Allacma; species Allacma fusca. The sequence continues at coordinate 25,662,819 of OX359246.1, forward strand.
GGATGGAGTCATAATTGCGACAGAGAAATACAATTCCATCAATCTGGACGGGATGGGCGGAGCTTATCGTATGCATTTCTAAGCACGAATCGATATCCCCATTGGGCTTCTGTTATTGTCCACAGAGGTTCCGTTTCGGAGTAAATTAGGATTTTTAGCTTCATTTCTCTACCTTTGTATACGTAATGCTGTACTTTTCAAATAGGGATGTGCTCGAGTCGGAACTTTAAAGGACGTGAACTCAACCCAAACTTGAATGTGGTGCTTAAAAATGGAAATTTAAGTTTGAATTGAGGTTCAAACTTAAATGGAGCTCAAATTTTGATCTGAAACTGACACTTGACCCTTAACTTACATTTGAACGTGTATTTTAACCAACACTGCAATTGAAACTATACTTGAACTTAAGGTTACACTTGAACCTTTTTTTACACATGAACCTATTCTTACATTTGAACCTGTTTTTACACATGAACACTGCAACCTCTTCTTGCACTTGAACTTAACCTTACATTTGAACATAATCATGCACTTGAACTTAACCTTACACTTCAACCTAAATTTAACCTTACACTTCAGCCTAAACTTAACCTTACACTTCAACCTAAATTTAACCTTACACTTCAGCCTAAACTTAACCTTACACTTCAACCTAAATTTAACCTTACACTTCAGCCTAAACTTAACCTTACACTTCAACCTAAATTTAACCTTACACTTCAGCCTAAACTTAACCTTACACTTCAACCTAAACTTGAATTTAACCTACACTTGAATTTCAACCTAAACTTGAATTTAACCTAAACTTGAATTTCAACCTAAACTTGAATTTAACCTAAACTTGAATTTCAACCTAAACTTGAATTTAACCTAAACTTGAATTTCAACCTAAACTTGAATTTAACCTACACTTGAATTTCAACCTAAACTTGAATTTAACCTACACTTGAATTTCAACCTACACTCGAATTTCAACCTAAACTTAGCCTTAAAATTCAACCTTAACTCGAATTTCAACCTAAACTTAGCCTTAAAATTCAACCTAAACCTAACCTTACACTTGAACCTTAACTTGAACTTCAATCTAAACCTAACCTTACACTTGAACCTTAACTTGAGCTTCAATCTAAACCTAACCTTACACTTGAACCTTAACTTGAACTTAGCCTACAATTAAAACCAACCATACACTTGAAACTAGATTTAGCGTAAACTTACACCTAATTAACCTAGATTTAAACTTAAACCTCAAACTTGACCCAAAACTCTAACTTGATTCTAAATTGAAACTTCACCCAAAACTCAAACTTGACCCAAAATTCAAATTTGACCCAAAAATATAACTTGATCCGAAATTCAAACCTGACACAACCCTCAAACTTGACAATTTTAAATTCAATCAAAAAACTTCAACTTGACAAAACAAAATTACTTGACTTAAATTTCAGTCTCAACCCAAAACTTAAATTTGACCCCAAACACAAACTTGACCTAAACTTCAAACTCAATCAAAAACTGAGACTTGGATCAAATGTTAAATTGAGCTGTGAAAACTTGAGCGAAGCTCGAGCCCAGCCCAGGACGATTACATACATACATATATGCTGGACTTGTTAATGATAGAAGATGTGCGTGAGTGCCACTTGGATTTTTAGGACTGGAAAGGTAACCATTGGTTGTTGGAGATGTTTGGAGATGATAGGTGAATTGGGGCTGACTGAGAGAGTGTATGGTTGTGAGAGGAGACGAGTCTTTTTGGGAGAGGAGGATGAGGAGGGTGCTTTGGAGATTAGAAAATGCACGTCCGCCTCGTCCTGTCCTTATTTATCCTCGTAATAATTTCCAGTCCTTAAGTGCTTACACAATAGTCCACAATTCCCTGTCTCCAGCTCCACATCACAGCATTCTCCTCTCCCATAATTCCAGTCCGAGCCAATTTATCGCTCCCATGCAAATCTACGCAAATCCAACCCTAAATCCTACGCCTACGTCTACATCCACCCATTTAATTACACACACGTACATGGGCCCACTCCCATACACACAAGTCCACTTCATCCAACCGACTACAAATAGCTCGTCATATTTTCACTTCAATTTTATCCGCTTCCAAAAATCATCAAAACTCTGTTTTAAAACCCCATTCCTCCTTTCCGCTCTCTCCAGTTATTTCCCTCTACGAGGGCTCCCCTCAAAGCACCTCAGTTCCACTCCTACAATCACATCCTTTCACAACTGCACAAATTAACATTGAGGTAAATGGGAAAAATACCATTGTATTCATTGTCCACAAAATGTTGTCAGTAAGGATCCATATTTAACATTGTAGTTAATGAAGACCATGTTGTGGTAACTGGTGAAACTAACATTGTGTAAATTAATAAAAATATCAATGTAGAAAAATTAACATTGCGGTCAATGGTCAAAAATTAACATTGTGGTAAATGGTCCAAATTAACAGTGTGGTCAATAGTCAAAAATTAACATTGTGGTCAATGGTCAAAAATTAACATTGTGGTCAATGGTCAAAAATTAACATTGTGGTCAATGGTCAAAAATTAACATTGTGGTAAATGGTCAAAAATTAACAGTGTGGTCAATGGTCAAAAATTTACATTGTGGTAAATGGTCAAAAATTTACATTGTGGTAAATGGTCAAAAATTTACATTGTGGTAAATGGTCAAAAATTTACATTGTGATCAATGGTCAAAAATTGCATTGTGGTAAATTGACAAAAATTTGCATTCTGGTTAATTGACAAAAATTTGCATTCTGGTAAATTGACAAAAACTTGCATTGCGGTAACTGGTCAAAAATTAACATTGTGGTAAATGGCCAAAAATTAACATTGTGGAAAATGGTCAAAAATTAACATTGTGGTAAATGGTAATAATTATTATTGCGGTAAATGGTCATAATTATTATTGCGGTAAATGGTAATAATTATTATTGCGGTAAATGGTAATAATTATTATTGCGGTAAATGGTAATAATTATTATTGCGTTAAATGTTAAAATGTATCATTGTGTAAATGTAGGAAAATTGTAAAAATTACTGTTGTGGTAATTTTCAAAACAATTATGTTGTGGTAAATTCTCAGAAATTAGCATTGTGGTAAATGCCAGAAAATTACCATTATGCTAAACGCTAAAAATTACTACTAAATGCCCTAAATTTCCCTCACAAACATAAAGAATGCAATTATTGATCAATATGTCTCCTGAGCGGTAGAACCCGAAATAAAATGACGCATTGACATTTCGAAAATCCCGCCCTCAATTCCTCTCAAGTCTTTACATTAAAACAGTCCTTGATTGTTTCCCGCATTACACAAAGCATTGACAAAATTGTTAAAGAGGCGTCCAAGTTCCTGGTACGAGGTTTCCATAATAGTGTGTGTGTGTGTGTAGGTGTGTGTCCATACAAATCAAATGTACAGTACACAATTGCAATCAAATCGCGCCATGGAAAAATAAAATTTGAGCCTTAGAATCCCAAATGTTTTCACCCCGAATTTTTTACCATCGGAAAAAATATCCGTAAAATTTAAAATTCTTTGCAAACTTTTTTGGCCCATTACAGGAAGGGTGTCGGGAATGATGAACCCCGACTGTATATGCTTGTATTGAGGTCTGTCCTGAGAGTGAGACAATGGGAAGGACCTGGATCGTCACTTTTTGCTCGGTGGAATTGGGCAATGCAGTGGGATTGCATCGGAAAAGCGTCCTCGAAAGGAGAATCAATTGAATTATCTCTGATTGAATGTTTACAAATGGAAATTACGTTGAGCACACGAAGCGGACCATAAATGCCAAATTGTACAAATGGACACGTTTTCTACCCCAAAACGTCTATTACATTCCTTTTGGGTTTGGTCACATTTGTTCATATGGTACCCATAAAGGGTTGATCCACCCCTATCAACCCTACTCCTCCTAAGAAAGTTATTTTAAAAATAATTCATAAAATTTTTACAAATCAAAATCCAAATTTTACAAAATTCAGGTAATATTGACCCAGGTCAAATTTTAGGGTCACAGGAGTCACACCCCTAAAACGAAGTCAAATTTTTTAAGAAATGTTTTTATTCACAAATTTTTTACTCCGAGATAAAATTTTCTTGAAAACAAAATTGACGAAGTTTTGTAGGAAATTTTAAGGGCTTCTCAGAGAGCTCTTGCATTCGTCACTGGGTTAAAAATTCTGGACGTGAGAGCTGCCAAATGAAGGAGAGCCATAAGGTGTTTTTTAATTCAAAAAGATGCAAACTTTTTTTTAAAAAAAAAGAAGAAATTTTATAGAAAATTTTTCTGTAATTTTGGGGGGATCGAATTTTTGAAGCCCTTCTGTATTTGCCAGGAATTGCTTGGACAAGATGTTTTTAAGAAATTGACTTTGCGGAATTTTAAGGGATTTATGTTTCGTGTGACGCAGCTTGGGTAGTACACTTTGGGCGTTTTGTTGATTTTAGATTGACGTGTTTTGGATATTTCTTGCGTCATTGTAAGTAAAGAGGACAAATTTGTTTGTGTTCGAGGAAATATTGACACGGTTTTCTCTGGCTAGAATAATAAGGGGGACGTTTTGGTGCAGGGTTAAATTTTTGATCGAGGAACCCGATTTCGGATTGCAGGAGCATTTGTAGAGACAGACAGTGTGTGTGAGTGAGGGGAGCTGAATTTAGCTTTAAGCTAATGGGAGATTCTTTCTGGTCATTAGGGCTCGGCGCAAGGTAGAGTTGGAGTTTGGAAGAGGGGACTGGAAGAAAGGAAATGGGTCAGGGAGGGGTCAAGCGAGGATTCAAATATTGAAGTTGTGAGGTCACTTGAGTTTAAGTTGAAATAGTGGATACATACGAAAGGTCAAATTGCTTTGGTTACGAAGGTCAAGTTCAGGTCAAACATTAATGTAATCTTCTGGTGTGAAGTTGGAATACGAATAAAATTCCCGCATGTGTCAAGTTAAGGTCAAGTATGTGTCAAGTTTATGTTTTAAGGTCATGTATGTGCCAATTTCAGGTTTTAAGGTCATGTATGTGCCAATTTCAGGTTTTAAGGTCATGTATGTGTCAAGTTGAGGGTAAAGTCAAATATATGTCAAGTGTACGTAACGTCAAGTTCATGTTAGGTTGAAATACTAATATAATTCAAGTGCAGGGTAAGGTCAAGTACGTGTGAAGTTCAGGTTAAGGTCAAGTACATGTCAAGTTCAGGTTAAAATCAAGCACATTTCAAGTTCAGGTTAAAATCAAGTACATGTGAAGTTAAGGCTGAAGTCAGGTACATGTCAAGTTCAGGGTAAGGTCAAGTACATGCCAAGTTCAAGTTAATGTCAAGTACATTTCAAGTTCAGGTAAAAATCATACATAAATTCAACTCAAATAAATATCAACTTGAAGTATATGTCAAGTCTAGGCACAAATCAAGTTGAATTAACACTAGGTCAAGTTGAAGTAACACTAGGTCAAGTTGAGGTCAGGCCCAAAATTAAATCTCCCGCCCATTCCCAGCCCTTTCCTAAACCCTTGCCCCATTGCTACTAGTATTTTCTACGTGTTTACAGATAAATGGAGCTGATTGGACTGGGCAATGGTCCAGCCTCTGTCTCACGTTATTATTGAAGGTTGGAAAGTTTGTGGAATCCCTTGTCATCATCCTCATTTGGCCCCTGGATTTGTTCATCTGAAAGCGCCAGAGTTTTACCAACTTGATTAACTACGGCCTGCATTTTTCTCTCTCTCTCTCTCTCTCTCTCTCTCCACCAAAATACAGACACACTCTCCTCACTTCCCCTCACACGCTCCGCTCCTCTATACACACACATTTAGCACACGCTTTCCCTTTCAAAACTAAATCGCTTTCCCTTCCTTTCTCTTTTCTCTTTCTCTCATCATGCTCCTCTTTCAATCATCATGTTTTCCTCCACACTCATAAAAACTTACTTCTTTTCACTTCCCAAAAAAACAACACTTTTTTCAGCCTCCTCCAACATCCCCATTTCCTCTCCTAATCACCATTTTCCCAACACTTCCCAATCAATCCAATTTTCCTCCGATTAGTATTTTCCCTTCCAATTACTTTTCACCCACAATTATTAAAAAATACATATTTTTTAATCCTTGCCCCAAAAATTTTCCAAAACCTATACAAAAAATCCATAGAAATCTTGAATTTTAAAGCAATTCTCCTACCTAAAAAAATCCTAAAAACCAAAATTTGCGAACATTTCAAAATTTTGTCTTCGGTTTTGAAATTTCAGATTTTTTTTTTGGAATTCGAAAATTTACAAGAAAAATCAAATATTTTCAGAAAATTTGAAGAAAAAATTTAAAAAACCACATTTCCAGGGAAAAAAGAAATGAGGTCAGACAGGGGCTTTTGAATGGGAAGTTTGTCGCCGGGACTGAAAAAGGGGTTTAAAAAAGCCGAGGATTTTTCACCGTTCTTTTGTCAATCCTTCTTTTGGTGCACACTTTGAAGTTTTTTTTTCTCTGTGTATATTTATGTGGATTTTGTATGTATGTGTGTGTGTTTTGTTTGTGTATGTGTCTGTGTGTACAAACAAGAGTTATTTTTGTTGGGATGTTTTAAAAAAAGCGAATTGTACATTTTTACATATGAGAGTTTTGTATGGGATCAAATGTAAAAAAAATATAAAGGAGTAAGTAAATTTGGGATAAATGGAAAGCATAGGAGGACAAGTTTTGGGATTGAAGTAAACTCGGAGCATCAATTATGGAGGAAACAAAGTACCTCTGTCCGTGGGTTTACATTCACAAAAGTCAACTGTGGCGACAGAGATCTATGCCTTACTTTGGGTTGGGACTCTCCCAATGTATGAACAAAATTCTAGGACCTGTATTTTTTTTTTAAAAAAACCTTCCCGCAAATTACCTTTTTACCTACGGTCTATATCACACGGAGTTCTGAGGGAGTGTTAAAGTCCATTTGAAGGGAATGTCCACGTATTTTATGTGTTTTTAAGAATGTACATACTATCCATGAACATGCTTTAAGGTTTACGATGAGGCATCCCGCCAAAGTAAACATTGGAGGTTTTACGATGACTCGTGCATAAAACTTGCTTTTATTAAAAGTCTGGCAGATCCTTTTGTCTGGGGTCATTTCCTTGTAGGAGGAATTTAAATCCTTTGGTTTTACCAGCGGGATTGGGGAGAAGATAGGAGGGTTCAGGAATTGATGTCTTCGGGCTAAAAGGGGAATTCCAGGTGGGTATGACGTTTCGGGGATGGCAGTGTGAGCTTTAAATTTCATTTTGGGGTGAATTTGATACTGAATTGAACTACAAATTGAATATCAAAAGGACTTCAAATCGAATTTCGAAGTGGATTCGGATTGAATTTCGAGGTGATTTCAGATTGAATTTCGAGGCGAGTAAAAAACATATTTTGACGAGATTTCAGGTTGAATTTCGAGGAGAATTCGGATTGAACTCGAGGCGATTTCATGTTAAATTTTGGCGGGAATTCAGGTCGAATTTTGAAGAGAATTCAGATTGAATTTCGAGGAGAATTCAGATTGAATTTCGAGGAGAATTCGGATTGAATTTCGAGGAGAATTCGGATTGAATTTCGAGGAGAATTCGGATTGAATTTCGAGGAGAATTCGGATTGAATTTCGAGGAGAATTCGGATTGAATTTCGAGGAGAATTCGGATTGAATTTCGAGGATAATTTGGTTTGAATTTCGATGAGAATTCGGATTGAATTCCGAAGAGAATTCGAATTGAATTCCGAAGAGAATTCGGATCGAATTCAAAATTATTTGAATTTTGAGACCAGTTTAATTTGAAATTCAAAAGATTTGAATTTCGAAGCAGGCACAATTGAATTTATTTCAATGCGAGTTGAATTTTAATTTAAGACATCGATTTGACTTAAATTTGAATCTCGAAACGAATATGAATAAACAAACAATGATTTCCGATGCGAAGCATATTTCCGAATAGGACGCGGAATTGAATTCCGAAGCAGAATTGAATTCCGAGGCGACATTGAATTCCGAAACAAAATTGAATTCCGATGCGAAATTTACTTCGGGGTCGAAATTGAATTCCGAGGTGAAATTAAATTCCAGAAAGAAATCCGACTCAAAATCGAAACTTAATTCCGAAACAAATTTGAAATTGAATTTGAAATCGCAACAAATTCCAACATGACCCCAACCTTTGACCTACTTCACAGGAAATCTCCCCAACGTCTGTCCACACCCATCAATAAAATCCCAAGCACTGGGCTATATAGTACCCCCCGCCTTGGCACATTAGCTCCAATGTAATTTCCCGGAAGTTATCCCACTTTGCCCCAGTGCCCAATAACGCTGGGAGATCCAAAGGAATAAATATAGCACCTGTCTATAAATGAACACATAAGCGGTCTCTGAATGTGATTTCCTCTGATAATGTGACTGCCCGTGTATTTCTACGTCCTATTTTGTTACATGCATAGAAACTGGGCGTGAGATCGGAACTTTCATTATTTTTGTTTATATCTCCCTCAATGAATGTAATTGCATGTTCCGAACCCTACACACACCCACACATATGTACTTCCCTCTCCTTGCCTTATGTCCCACATCATCCGAAACGACTTCCTGTGTCTTCTCCTCCTCTCTCTCTCTCTCTCTCTCTCTCTTTTCCCTCCTCCTCCCCTCCCCAGGAGACATCCCCTCTTTATGGTTAGTATCCTCAAAGTCACTAGTACTTTCACCAGGACTTTCCCCGCAGACGAAATTTCGAGACAAGATGAGTGTGTTAAGAAATCAATGGAGGCGCCATTCCGGGGCCCATTCATTTTTTCATAAATGTCCGCATCATTTTACGACCCACACACACACACACACACACACACATACACACACACACACATCCCCCAAAAGCCCTAACTCTGAATCTCCTTTCTTTCCAAAATTTAAGGCAGAGCTCTTCCCTAATATTGACAGTGTGAATTTTTAGGAAGAGTCCCGTCACGCCTCCTTTCTATTAGCCTCTGACGATGTAAAAAATCCCAAATAACCCACAACACTTTATTTTACGTACAAATTGGGCCATAACGTACGAAAAAGCAAAAGGGGCCATAAAAAGTTTCAAGAGCCGTGAGCCCTTTTTAAAGGAAACCGCTAAAAATTCTTGCATTGCCCCAGTTTGTACAAACAATTTGCTATTTTCCGTAATTTTTTCACAGGGACCCAGGTCAATATTTCGGGCCACAAGGGTCAAAACCTTAAACTGAGAAATGAAACCAGGATAAGTGATACAGATTTTTGCATAGTGTTGGAGGATTACTTTGGTTTTGAATTAGCGCGGGAATTTTGAAAATTTTTAGCAGGAGGTTCAACTAGCGGAATCTCGTGAGACATTTATTGACCCGATTTGGTATTTTTTAACGTGCAGCTACGACAGTGGTCATAATCACATGTGATGGATGATAAAATTGGGCTATTTTTGTGGGAATATTTTTGTTAGGAAACAAAATGGAAAATTTGAGGTTTTTTAATTTTTTAGGGTGAGATGGGTATTTGCAAAAGGGGGGGATATTGGCGTTTGTTGTGACCTGGTTTTTTTGTAGGTTGCAATTTCAAACTGACAGTATCTGCTGGGGTAAGTGCATTGATTGTTGCTGTGTCTGGGCAGATGTATGGTTCTGTAGGGGTAGGATGTACATGAGACGTTTCAATAGGCCATTACAATCAAGCTCCAGAGAGTCCGCATAAAATACAGCCGGTCGTTGATTCGTCGGTAAATCCTGGAAGGAATTGCTTGCTTTCTTTAATTTCCCTTCTGCCTTCGACACCAGGAGTTTCAAGATGCTCGAGCCAAGTTGCATTTGAGTAGGGGAGTTAGTGTGAGAATATGTGTCTAATTTACTGTTGTTGTCCAATGTGATAGAGGGTTTGTGGGTTGGATCTGCAGGAGTTGGGTGTGTGTTTTTGAGTGGGGTTTTGTGGTAGTGTTGGGATTGTTTCGGTGGTAGGGACCTACAGTGGATTTGGGTCAATTGGTACCAAACAAATATTTTAGGTCAATTGGCACCGAAACAGTGCTTTGGTCAAAGAGTGCCGAAATATTGTTTTGGTCAAATAGTACCGAATTAGAGTTTTGGGTCAAATAGTACCGAATTAGAGTCTTGGGTCAAATGTTACCGAAATATTCTCCTGGGTCAAATGGTACCAAAACAGGGCTCAGGGTCAAGTGGTACCGAAATTAAAGTCTTGGGTCAAATACAACCGAAATGGTATTTTAGGCCAAGCGATATAAAAATAGTATTTTAGGTCTAATGTGACCATGGTAATGCTTAGGGTCAAATGGTACCAAAAAAATATTTTAGGTCAATTGGTACCGAAACAGTGCTCTGGTCAAAGAGTGCCGAAATGTTGCTTTGGCCAAATAGCACCAAATTAGAGTTTTGGGTCAAATGGTACCCAAATATTCTTCTGGGTCAAATGTTACCAAAACAGTGTTGCAGGTCAAATTGACCGAAATTAAAGTTTTGGGGCAAAAACTACAGACATGCTATTTTAGGGTAAGTGATCTCAAAATAGTATGTATAATATGTGACCATGATAGTGTTTTGGGTCAAGTGGTACCAAAATGATATTTTAGGTCAAATTGGACTAGCTTCAAATCGTATTTCAAGGCAAATAGTACCGAAATCGTTTTTTGGGCTAACTGGTACAGAAACTAAAAGCAATTAATAAAAATTTAAAAAAACTAAATTAATGGTAGAATCAACACGAAACCGCAAACTGCTTGCCAAACTCTTCCATCTCTTTCTCCCACTCCCTACATTAACAACTCTGCTGTAACCCAACTCTTAGAAAGTAAATCCAGACTTGATAAATGATAGTCCGATGAAGACAATTTTCCCATAACAATACAACATTACAGACAAATGCGGTGCCGCTATAAGGGGAGTCGACGGATCCTCACTGACAGCGTAAGGATAAGTGGAAGCCGCAGTACAAGTGTTAGACGACGGGAGTTGGCTCGGTAATTGATAGTGGGTCGGAGTCATTGCTCAGCTCGGGAATTACAACCAAACCCATACATAAGGGGATGTAGATATAGATAATAATTACATATACCCGTAACAACTCCTTCAATCACCTTCCATTTAACGTCCCCAACTAGCACCGCCACTCAAGTGACAGACCAGGAACGAGAGATTTACTTCCTCCGTCACCATGGAGATGATCCGTGAAAGTGCACGAGATCCAATCCCTTCCTTTGTAGCGTACTCACTCCTCTGTTATACCACTACAGTCCAGTCTCACTATAAGGGGACTCTTATTGTTAGTATCCCATATTTCAATCGATTCGTCCTTTTAACATTCCAAATTTTTCCATACATTCCCTTTGAACGAAAAAAGTTGTAGAAAATAGAATTGGTTGAAATTATTGTAAATGCAAAAAAAAAATACTATTGTGGCAATTGGTTAAAATTTATCATTACGATAATTTGTAAAAAATAAACACTGCAGTAAATTGTCAAAAATTAACATACGTGTAAATTGTCAAAAATTATCATACGTGTAAATTGTCAAAAATTAACATACGTGTAAATTGTCAAAAATTAACATACGTGTAAATTGTCAAATATTAACAAAGTGGTAAATGGTAAAACAAATTAAAATTGCGGTCAATGGTCAAAAGTTAGCATTGTGGTAAATGGTAAAAAATTGACAATGTAGTAAGTAGTAAAAAATTAGCATTGTGGTAAATGGTAAAAAATTTGCGTTGTGGTAAATTGTAAAAAATTAGCATTGCGGTAAATGCTAAAAAATTGACAATGTAGTAAGTAGTAAAAAATTTGCATTGTGGTAAATTGTAAAAAATTAGCATTGCGGTAAATTGTCAAATATTAAAATTGTGGTAATTGTCAACTATTAAAATTGTGGTAATTGTCAAATATTAAAATTGTGGTAAATTGTCAAAAATTAACATTTTGATAACTGTTAATAAATTAACACTATGGTAACTGGTAAAATATTAGCATTGTGGTAACCGTTAAAAAAATTAACACTGTGGTAACTGGTAAAAAAAATTACCATTACGGTAAATGGGAATATGTATCTAAAAAGTGTACACCCAATATAGACAATGCAGTTTGAAGGGCAGCTCTCTCATCGAGCGCCCACTGAACCGTAAGTCTCACCGAAATAAGTTGCTCGACCAGTCTCAACGAACAGTTGTCCAATGACTCCTATTTCCTGAGGAGTTGAGGGGAAAGTAGACGGCTTTTACACAAGGACTCATGTCTGGATGAATGGCGTTTAGGAGCTTCTCAACTTGTAATACATTAAGGAGGCAGTTACTAAAGCGCGAGAGAAAGGAGAGGTACAGTTAGGCAAGCACAACTTTAATTTCCTTCCTGGGTTCATTAAGCAGGTAGTTAGTATGCGGACGCTGTAGGCCAACCATGTACCAGCACAGGATCCAGATCCGTACAAGGCTGCTTATACTCCATGCATTTATAAGGGCTCATACATGCCCATGTCTCAAAGACTTGCACAAAGCTCCGTCTATATATAGTGCCCCTGTACCTTCCCCTCCTTGCCCATATTCATCAGGGAAAATTTAATAAAATTCCTTTCCAGTTTTTCAAAAAATACTTAGGTCAATATTTCGACCTAGGTCAAAATTTCCGGTCACAGGGTTCAACAATACTAATGATCAGGCTGGCTTTCTTATGTAATCTGATGCCCATACTGAACTTCTTAAAGTTACAAACCCTGGAATTGTTACCCATATTTTTGACCGCATTGACCGCAGAAATTGACCTAGGTCAATTTCAAAAATTTTATTTCCTCCGGAAAAGAATTTTTTTTTAAATTGAGAATTTCGAGTTGTCCCTTCAATATAACCAATAGGGGGACATTTGGGTATTGTGAGCCCTCTATGTGCATATTTACGATGGGAGGGGAGTTCAGCAGGGCTTTGGCTTGACTCACAATAAGTAGTAGTAGGGATGAATGCAGGCTCTAAATATGTGCATGGGGTCGGAAGGAAGAGGAATAACAGGCTGCGTCTAATTTATTGTTGGCTGAATCCCGAACTCTCACACACATTCATCCCATCTACAAGTAATCCATATTAGTTCAAATTTCTATCAATTCCCTGCCCCGACTCTTCCTCTAATAGCAAAATTTCCCCTCTGTGACTGTCCGTTTACGTTAATTTTTCCCTTGCAAGAGCGTAACTTCTCCAAGCACAGTATGCTCTCACTACTGCAGACTCCCTAATCGAAGAATATTATTTCCATGGGAGCAAAAATATTTTAACCCCTTTTCCCTTTGCTACAATGCTAATTTATCTCTTCATCCTAAGATTACAAAAATATTGCTGTTAGGTCAGAAACTGAAACCAATTCAATCATTATGAATCGACGATGCATCGGAAACTCGATGGTTTGCCCGGTATCCAAACGTCGAATTTAATCTCTCTTGAAGTTGACATAACCAAAAACAAGGGGTACATGTCCATCGGGCACATCTCCGTGGAATCATGTTTCAAACGAACCATGCCGAACTAATTAAAATCCTTCAATTCTCTCTCTTTCAACTGAGTTATTTCGGAATTTTAAAAACAAAGCTCTGTTAACCAACTTCAGAGGGTTTATTCAATTTGTGAATAAGAATTGTGTAGGAAATTCGTGAATATTAAAAACATTTCGTTTAATTTGACAGCTGATATTTCACGGTATTTACTTTTGCTTGTTAAAGGTTGAGCTAGCCGAATCCCATGAGACATTTATTGTGCCACTGGTTTGATGATTTTATATTTTTAACGTGTAGCCACGACATTGGCATTTAGATTGCAACAATGTTGGACTTTTTGTTTGTGTGGAAATTTCGATTAGCTTACACATTGGGGTTGAAGTACCCCTCAAAGAAAGTATCTCCTGGTCACATTACAAGACGAAGTCACTCCTGGTCACGATTACAAGTGAATTGATTTTTGGTTTCGTGCTGTCTAATCAATCATGGTACAAATAAAAATGGTTCAATTCTCTCTCAACTGAGTTATTTCGGAATTTTAAAAACCAAAGTCTGGTAGAGGAAAACTACATAAATATTGTATCTGTATTTGAAGGATCTAATTTCAATGTTATTTTTGAGAACGTCCTACAATGTGTTAGCCTTACATCGGTATAAATTGGTATTATTTTCCTTTACTTTTAATTATTCGTTGTATAATCAAGCCTTCAAGTGATCTCAATACAATTTATCAACTTCTCTTCTCATTTCGATTCTCAAAGTTCATGAAACACAGGAATTTAACAATCGTGCCAAGAGCTGATCCGTGCGCAGGATTTAGCTCCTGCTCCTTATAACCCCAGCAGTTATTACGATCCGTCCCAATCCCACTCATTTTATCAATCTTTACTGAAAACGACCCTTAATTAAAAAAGCAAATGTAAAAAGAGCGGAAGTTATAATTAAAACAGATTAATATCTCCCACCCAGCAAATCCAAGCTCCATGGTAGTTCCTCATTACAAAGTTTATTTTTAACACCGGCCCGTTAGAAAACAAATGAGATTTGGAGTTTCCAAACTGTGATTCGCTAATTTTTTTAAAGGTGTCGTTTTTGTATAGTAACTATAATTAAGTGTATTTTCTATACACTGTGGGCATTGGGTATAACTCGGCGCTGAACAAAGGGCTCATGTCGGAACTAATGCAATAATGTCTTGTACGTATATGGGATGACAGACTGGCATAAAAAGAAGATAATCCTGATGGGATGATGAGTCCATGACATGCATCTGACTGATTAAAATTGCATTTACAGGACAGCATAGGGCCAGGGAAGGGGGAGAGTGCATTAGAGCTGTGAAAAGTTCCTTGGCTATATGTCTCCGTTATATTTTGGGGAGTTCGCCCTCGCACTCTCCAACGGCAAAGCATATCACTCAATTAGCGTCAATCAGGAGAACTTCCTTCACGTCAGACCCTTTCATTACAACAAACTTGATGAAATTATTAGGCAGGGGAAATTTATTTACCTAGCAACTTTCTCTCTTTTCTCCGGCGAGGAGTCCGAGAGACAAAAAACATGGGGAGGGTTGTGTACATTGGAACTGAGATATTTTATTAGATCTTTCCTGCTCGAAATCAATTTGTATTGATTTGAGCAGGATGGAAAGTTCACTCTTGGATAAATGTCGAAAAATTAACGTTGTTGCAAATGTCGAAGAATTAACGTTGTATTAAATGTCGAAGAATTAACATTGTAGCAAATGTCGAAGAATTAACGTTGTAGCGAATGTAAAAAAAAATTAACGTAGTAAATGTCGAAAAATTAACATCGCAGTAAATGTAGAAAAATTAACATTGCAGTAAATGTAGAAAAATTAACATTGCAGTAAATGTAGAAAAATTAACATTGCAGTAAATGTAGAAAAATTAACATCGGAATAAACGTCGAAAAACTAAAGTAGAAGCAAACGTCGACAAATTAACATTGTGTTAAACATTCCAAATCCCCATCCCCAATTCCAGCAAAGACCCGACGACGAGGCAATTTGAATTTTACAGACTCGAAATGCCCCTCATCCCTTCCCTGTAATCTTGCTCATCTTTGAAGTGGAAAATCCATTTGAATTAATTTGAAAACTTTTTACACAGTGGATTATGGAAATGTGTGATTAGCCAGGTGGAGATACGACAGAGACATTTCCTACTGCCCGCTATTCCAATATAACGTCTCGCCCGATATTTCCAACGGAAACTAGAAACATTTCAAGGGAAATGTCACTTGAAACAATGTGATTTTTCCCTTCAATTTTTCCCCACTTACCATACGAAATGGCCCCCCACACATACATATATACACTCCCATAAAATTTTACTGCACATTCCAACCATCACTCCAAAAACCTAAACTGGAGAAAATGACTCTTCACATATAAAATCCAAACCCTCAAACGACTCCCACCTCCTTCACTCCGAGTCATATTGCCCAAATGGTAAAATTAATTGAAATGACTACACAAACTCAAATTTTCCATAAAATCCACACTCGATTTTCCTTCCAAACAAAATGTACAAAAAACTCAAAGAAAAAAATCCCCTTGAAACAATTTGATCACTCCTCAGTTGTTTATACCTGGAGGCTAAATTTAATCCTCCCATGTAACTTCAACTGTATTTATGTGAATATTACACATTATATTACACATCATATACATACATAGATATGGACGGATGACATGGTCCCGATAGAGAGGAGAATCTTAAACATCCCTGGATTTACTATTCCCCCAGTATGCAATAATGTACAGAGATACATACATGCTGTAGATGCCCAACTAGGAATAAAGTCTGTCTTTCCTACGAGGAGAAGAGAGAAAGAGAAAAAAAGGGAAAGTGTCTGTGTGTGTGTCTGTGTGTGGAGAAAGCATTTGAGAGGGAAAGCGTGGAAGCGTGCAAAATACTTTATTATGCATCGCAAAGCAGGATTTACATGCGGCCAAGCACAAGCGCCAAATTTCCTTTCTCTCCTTCCGCCCCTGTAGAGCCTTCCAAAACTTTTCCCCATGCTTGACTCCTTCCTATATCCTACCTTTCCCTCATAAGAGCATTAGGGCCAAATACAGTGCATCTATTTACCCGGGCACTCCTCTCAGCCCCTAAATCCCAGACCCGTATTTACAAAAAAAATCGCGTGTCAAAAAATTATACCCCCACAAAAAAATTCCTAATTTTTAAAGAGATAATTCACATCCCTGAAAAGCTTTCCAAAAATAGAAAAATTCATTGGTACTCTCTTCCAACAAAATTCGACTGTATTCCAAATACATACTAACTTACAGGATTCTACACTCTAGTGCTAACAGCCCAGCCGGCATTTTTTACCCAGAAAAATCCACTCCTGGAAAGCCCTGTTGAGGCTTTTGTTTCAAAAACTTAATAATTAAGGATATTAAAAATGAAGTTGTACGCCACTAACAATCTATTAAAAATTTTACGGTCTTGTCCTTTAGCCCTTAAAATAAGGCTCAAGGGGCTTGGAATAATAGTCTTGATTAAAAACCCATTTTGGATTAAAACTCATAACGCATAATCATTGGGGTTTCCTAAGTGAGATTTTAATCCCCGATGTGGGGTTATTAAATGTAGCGTAGTTTTAGCAGTTTAAATTTTAAGGGCTGAATTTTTTTTTTACATTTTTCCTTGCATTTGCCCATCCATCGTTATGTTATAACGATATGCTGGAGATAAGATACAATTTATAAACCATATGTGTCCCACCATATAGTGAGGGCAGGTTTTAGTTCGAGCGTTAATACAAGTCACGTTTGACTTGTTCTTGTGAGGAGGTTCCTGGGCAGGCGCCTCGGCTTGCCCGAGTACTATTAAAGGCTCTGCCAAACTACTGTCAACAATAGAGGAAACACCTTAATTGGGACTGGAGAGCTGCCACGGAACTTTTAATGAAGTGCCTGGACTCAAAACTTTATTAATACTTTTCTCAGAGAGGAAAAAAAATCAATTCCAGGGATCATCTCCCCCTACATCTGAAATCAGCATCATTTCCTAAGGGAAGGAAATTTTTTATGCATTTTTTACTACAAAAAAAATCTGAGATTTGGGGAAGGATTTTAATGAAAATTATTTTTAAAAAATTTAGTATTGTGATTATAATGAAAATTGTCTCTTGGGGAGAGACTGTGTTCAAGGGGTTGACTGTATTGTATGCAAGTGTGGGGATAGACATGGAGGGAAAAAAGGCTTGGAGTGCTTTGTGAGAGGGAGGATTGGCAATTGAGCGGCACTTGTACATATTTTCCAACAAGGCTCAAGAATCCGCACTTGAGTCATCCCAGGCAGTGGCTTTCGAGCATATCCGTAAATTGTCAGCTTGCGTGATAAATAAGTATGTACATGTGTGTGTTGTAATGGTAGAGCCTTATTTATAGGGGAATGTACAGGAGCTATGGGTACAGGGTGAGAAGGATCCTTGCCTAACAGCACATGAGGTGGAGCTATGAGAGGCTTTGTTAAAGGATTTAATAGAAGCACATTTAGAAAATAGTTTTGTAGATTTTTTTTTTAAGATTTATAGAATTTTGGAAGGAGGGTTAGGAGAGGGAATTTTTTGGGAGGAAAGGTATTGTAAGTGGGGTGAGGATTTTTTGGGGGGATATTTTGGGGGGAAATGCTTTTGGGTGGACTGTATAAAAACGTAGACGTTATACATAAATGGTTAAATTCAGAGACCCAATTTCCTAAAGTTACATGGAGTTTTAGGGAAGTTGTGTTGTGTGTATGTTGGGCTGTGTGTTTGTGTGTGTGTGTGTGTAGATGTGGCATGGATTTAATTCAGATCCGTGCCTGGGAAGAGTGTGAAGAGAAGGAAGGAATATTAGGAGACTGGGAGAGAATTAAGAAATTGTAGGAAGACACAGCGGGGGTTCCGCTTGAAAGGGACTTGCACATTAGAAGCACGTCCAATGAAGTAATGCCATGTTGGTATTAATCAACATCCCAAGTCTCCTTGACAAGCCTGTCTCAATGCATTGCTCTTGGATGGGGCTCGGGTCTCGCAAGTAGGAGGATAAATTACTTGCTCATTATTGATTGTGTATTCGCGGAACCCACATTACCGATGTGTGTACCGGGGCAGGGTTCCGATCGAGGGAGGGAGTGCAGGAGAGAGGAAGTTGAGGTCAAGTTTGAGTTTGGAATGAGTTGATGTGTACGCCAAGTTAAGTTTAGGTCAAGTTTGAGTTTGGAATGAGTTGATGTGTACGCCAAGTTAAGTTTAGGTCAAGTTTGAGTTTGGAATGAGTTGATGTGTACGCCAAGTTAAGTTTAGGTCAAGTTTGAGTTTGGAATGAGTTGATGTGTACGCCAAGTTAAGTTTAGGTCAAGTTTGAGTTTGGAATGAGTTGATGTGTACGCCAAGTTAAGTTTAGGTCAAGTTTGAGTTTGGAATGAGTTGATGTGTACGCCAAGTTAAGTTTAGGTCAAGTTTGAGTTTGGAATGAGTTGATGTGTACGCCAAGTTAAGTTTAGGTCAAGTTTGAGTTTGGGTTAAGTTCAAGTTTAGGTGGAAGTCAAGTTAGAGTCAAGTTAGGGCCAGATCAAGTTTAGTTGGAGGTCAAGTGAGGTTCAAGTTCAAGTATAGTTAGAGGTCAAGTAAAGGTTCAACTAAGGTCAAGTAAAGGTTCAACTTAGGTCAAGTAAAGGTTCAACTAAGGTCAAGTAAAGGTTCAACTGAG
Source organism: Allacma fusca (assembly GCA_947179485.1). Classification (NCBI taxonomy): domain Eukaryota; kingdom Metazoa; phylum Arthropoda; class Collembola; order Symphypleona; family Sminthuridae; genus Allacma; species Allacma fusca. The sequence goes on from OX359246.1 coordinate 25,682,066, forward strand.
GTCAAGTAAAGGTCTAACTGATGTCAAGTTCAAATTGTGCTAAATGTCAAGTTCAAATTGAGCTAAATGTCAAGTTCAAATTGAGCTAAACGTCAAGTACGTGTCAAGCTCAAATTTTCATTCAAGTCACGCGTGCGTCAAGTTCAAATTTAGATCAACATTAAGCGTTTGTCAAGTTCAAGTTTAGGAACATTCCAAGCCTAAACCAAGTTCAAGTTTAGGAACATTCCAAGCTTCAATCAAGTTCAAGTTTAGGAACATTCCAAGTTTCAATCAAGTTCAAGTTTAGGAGCATTCCAAACTTGGACCAAGTTTAAGTTTAGGAACATTCCAAGTTTCAATCAAGTTCAAGTTTAGGAGCATTCCAAGCTTCAATCAAGTTCAAGTTTAGGAACATTCCAAGCTTGGATCTAGCAAAGTTCAAGTTTGGGTCAAGTTTAATTTTAAGCAAAGTTCAAGTTTGGGTCAAGTTTAATTTTAAGCAAAGTTCAAGTTTGGGTCAAGTTTAATTTTAAGCAAAGTTCAAGTTTGGGTCAAGTTTAAGTATAACCCAAGCTCAAGTTTGGGTCAAGTTTAAGTATAACCCAAGCTCAAGTTTGGGTCAAGTTTAAGTATAACCCAAGCTCAAGTTTGGGTCAAGTTTAAGTATAACCCAAGCTCAAGTTTGGGTCAAGTTTAAGTATAACCCAAGCTCAAGTCTAGGATAAGTCCAAGCTTGAATTAAGTTTACGCTTATATAAAGTTCAAACTCAGGTCAAGTTGAAGTTTGAGCCAAGCTGAAGTTTAGGGAAAGTCCAAGTTTGGTTCAAGTTTAAGTATAGGTAAAGTTCAAATTCAATTCAGGTTCAAACTTGAGTCAGGTTTAGAAAAAATTGAAGTTTGGTTCCAAAGTGAGTCCATAAAGAAGATATTGAAAGATCAAGTATGCAATGGAACTGAGTGTTCCAGAATTAGTGGGAGCTGACACGGAGGGAGTTAAAGTGGTTGTGCTGGAAAGAGGTGACCCAGGTCTGGTAATTACATGATCTGAGCGGAGCTCGGGGTTGGAGGATACCGCAGTGAAAGTAGAATTGTAAATTCAATGGTGAGGCGAAGCTGGAGGAAAGGACGGGTGAGAAATGTGATGCGACAAGATGTCATTCTCTTCTCAGCATTTCCCTCCGGATTTGGTTCCCATTCACTTTTCCCATCTTATTCCATCCATTTTTTTATGTATCCAGAAAATCTAGTCCAACTTCTATTCAACTTTTAAAAATGTTGCTATTGATCCAAACTCATCAAAACAGGCAGTACTCAAAGGGAACAACAGAGCCACGTAAAATTCCCATCCGCAAATGCATCTAGGTCAGTGATTTCTCCTCAATACGAAAAACTACTCTGGGAAGGTTCGTTGGTTACTCCACGTCTCAACAACTCACCGCAACACTGCACTACAAAATCTATGATAGCATCCGACAACCCAGTGTCTTCCCAGCCTTTTAAAATCCCATACAAACTGGTATTCTCAGGTTACGTCTCACATGCATTACGCTCCACTCAGTCAGGCTTTCATGGAGTGAAAGTAAATGTGAAGGCAAAAGTGAGCGTTAGGCAGTGCTCCGCCTGGCTCAAGTCACTTTCAAACACGCTCCAACTTCAAACCAAAGTAGTAGTCTAATTTCGAGGTAACGCTCCAATTATGAAGTTACGCTCCAATTATGAAGTTACGCTCCAATTATGAAGTTACACTTAATATTTAGTAACGCTTCACTTTTGAAGTTACACTCGAATTCTCAATTACTCTCAAAATTTGAAGTTACACTCGAATTCTCAATTACTCTCAAAATTTGAAGTTACACTCGAATTCTCAATTACTCTCAAAATTTGAAGTTACACTCGAATTCTCAATTACTCTCAAAATTTGAAGTTACACTCGAATTCTCAATTACTCTCAAAATTTGAAGTTACACTCGAATTCTCAAATAGTTCTTGAACTCAAATTTCAAGTTACGCTCGAAATTTCAAGTAGTTCTTGATCTCAAATTTAAGACGCTCAAAATTTTAAGTAGCTCTTGAACTCAAATTTGAAACGCTCAAAATTTGAAGTTACACTCGAATTCTCAATTACTCTCACAATTTGAAGTTACACTCGAATTCTCAATTACTCTCACAATTTGAAGTTACACTCGAATTCTCAATTACTCTCAAAGTTTAAAGTTACACTCGAATTTTCAAGTACCCTCCAAATATGAAAATACAGGCGAATTTTCAAGTACCCTCCAAATATGAAATTACAGGCGAATTTTCAAGTACCCTTCAAATTAGAAATCACACTCGAATTTTAAAATACCCTCCAAGTTTCAAGTTACACTAGAATTTTCAAGTACCATCCAAATATGAAAATACAGGTGAATTTTCAAGTACCCTCCAAATATGAAATTACAGGCAAATTTTCAAGTACCCTCCAAATATGCAATTACAGGCGAATTTTCAAGTACCCTCCATATATGAAATTACAGGCGAATTTTCAAGTACCCTTCAAATTAGAAATCACACTCGAATTTTAAAATACCCTCCAAGTTTCAAGTTACACTCGAATTTTCAAATACCATCCAAATTCGAAGTTACACTCGAATTTTCAAATACTATCCAAATGTGAAATTACACTCGAATTTTCAAGTACCCTCCATATTTGAAATTACACTCGATTTTTCAAATAGTTCTTGAACTCAAATTTCAAGTTACGCTCGAAATTTCAAGTAGTTCTTGAACTCAAATTTAAGACGCTCAAAATTTTAAGTAGCTCTTGAACTCAAATTTGAAACGCTCAAAATTTCAAGTAGTTCTTAAACTCAAATTTAAAACGCTCGAAATTTCAAGTAGTTCTTAAACTCAAATTTAAAACGCTCGAAATTTCAAGTAGTTCTTGAACTCAAATTTGACCTCAAACTTCAGCAAATATCCACATCTGATCCGAATCTGACCCTGAATTGCAACACAATATAATTTTTTACACCTTGTCTTCAAACTTTAGTTACCCTTAAAACCTAATCCTACTACCGAAAAATATCCCAGTCACAAATGTCCCTCAGAACTCAGAAGGATGTCCCCACTCAATCCCCACTTGACTTCCAACTCGTCCAGAACCCTCCCAGAGCTCCAAGCTGAACCCCTGAAACTTCAAAAGGTACAAAAAATGACGAGTAGCTCTGGTGAAAGTAGGAGAAAGTAAATTCCTTGAATTCTCCTCCGCACATGCCCCTCTTCCAAAGTCCTTCAATTCTAACCCACACACACATGCCTAGCTCCTGCTCTTCATATCCATACACAAGTCCATATAAAAGAGCTTCTGCTCGCATTTAAATATGTCTCTGATAAAAAAAACTTTTTTTTTGTTTCTGAGTTGATACAAGTGCACGATCCACGGATCCATGGAAATCGTCCGAGCCGTTTTTTTTTTTTGCTAGGTAACTCAAGTGCACGACATTTCAACTTCCCTCCCATTGCACAAGGCAAAAAAGGGGCTTACTATTAAAAATAATACAATAATAATACAGTGAACGAGAAGGAAGAGAAAAAATATTTCCCCTTCACAATTCCATTCCCTTAAAAAAATACTTCGAGGTTCTCTCCTTCCATGGGTATTTTTTCCGCCTGCTGTTTATTCCTCAAAAATAATATTCTGGAAAAAAAATTTTTTTACAAAAAAAAAGAAAAGAAAAAATTTAAAAAAAAATATTAGGGCCAAAGAACAAAAGGTTGGAAGACAGAGGGAACAACGCTTTGGACCCAGCTGGGAAAAGCAGGGGAAAAAATAGAAATTAGTTTATTTTTTTTCTTGGGAATGCCAACTTATGTGTTTTTGTTTGTTTGTTTTTTTTCTCCTCTGGAAAATTGTGTCTGCGCGAGGGAAATAGGGAATAAGGGAAGGAATGAGAGATGAGATTCCAGGGAACAAATGGTGCATTAAGTTAATAGCGTGAACCGTCAAAGTGATGAGAGACAAAGGGGAAGAAGAGCAGGGGAAGATGCCAAAAGAATTCTCATGAAAAGTATTAAGAAATAATGTGTCATGACATGCAATGAACTCTAATTCCACTCCCAAGTCCTTTCTCCTCTTCCTCCTCTCCTCTCATATATCCCCTCATCTCAGATCCTCTCCCCTCTCACTCATAACTTGAGTGATTATAAGCATCTAAAGATTTATACTTACATTTAAACAGCCTCAATACAAAACGCACTCAAAAATTTATTCCCTTAAAAAAATCCTTTAAAGAAATTATTTAAGAAATTTTAAACCTCCAAAATTCCCATTCATTTTTTTAATCCCCTACAAATTTTTTCCCCAAAATTTTCCTTTCTGAGATCTTATAGCAAATTTTATGGGCTTTTCAAAAAACCAACTTCCAGGTCTCTGCGTCAAACATTCTGGAAACAGCAGCCAAAAATTCGGAGATCTTCTGGAGAAATTCAGTCTTCGCAAAATGTTTTCATATTTTTTGAATCCTCTGCATCGATTTTACAATAGCATTTTAATGTTTCAAAATTTGCCCTCAATTTTTGAAAACCCGTAATTATTTTGTTTTCTTTAGTTTTATTTGTGGGTTTAAAATTTTTTTGTAGGAATTTAAATTTTGTTAAGAATTTTATAAGGATTTTTGTAATGGACAAGTAAAAATTATGAATTAGAAAAGGTTGAGGGTGTTTTCCATCCGGACTCTTTAGTATGTAAATGTAACTTATTATTGTCCCTTTCTCCTTTCTCTCTCCCACAGACACACAAGAGGGAATATATTGGAGGAAAAATAGCTGGAAAGAGTATCAAGTGAAGATGAGCCAGAGATAGAGAGTACAATGATGCCATGCTGTCATGCGAGGGGCAAGGATCTGGGTCATCGGTGTCATTATCTCTTAGACTTTAACGTACATATGCCATCTGACCTCAATCAGGTTCCCAGGCTCAATGCTATCACTCAGCTAGCCCAAAATTCTTCTCCTGGCATTCCCTTCCCTCTCCCAAATTTCATTATGTTCCTACCTAAACATGATTTATGCTCCTCAAAAAAAAAAAATCTAACCAAATCCTTTGTTTTTAAAACCTCTGGAAAAATTATTCTCTAAATTTTTGAACACTGACATTCAATTGGGTGTCCTCCAGAAGATCTACTTTTTACTGTTAGTATTCCAGAAAATTGCATTTCTTCCCATTAATTCCCCCATCACTCTAAAAATAACTGTTACGCATAAATTCCCTCTCAATATTTTAAAAGCTATTTCACAACGTCCAGCTTCAGTACGATCTTCGCAGGGAAAAATCCTCATTACAGTATTTACTCAATTTCAGCCCTAATTACAGAACATTCCCAAAATACCTTTCCCCATTAACAGTAATCATCACAGAAGCATTAAGAAAAGCTCAGAATATTTTCTCGAATATTTTCTTGAATATTTTCTTGAATATTTTCTCGAATATTTTCTCGAATATTTTCTCGAATATTTTCTCGAATATTTTCTCGAAAATTTCTCTTAGAAAAAAATTTTTTTTTTAATTTTAAAAAACATTTAAAAATTCGAATAAAATTTTCCCGCCAAAATATTTAATATGTACGTCCATTGGAAATGAACCCAGGGTTTAGGATGGGATTCAAGGGGGAGAAAATATTGTGGGAAATAATTAACTGACTTTCTCTGGTATGTGCGTGGGTAAGGTCTGAATCCTTCTTTAATAACTTTCTCTTTGGAGAAAGTGGAGAAAGCGGATTGGCTTTGACCTCCGTAATAATTGAAAATGTTCCAAGAATTCCGCTCTGGTACATTAGACATGGTTTGAGATGGATTCCTTGGTAATTTCCGGATTTGAGGAACGTTTTCCAGCGTTCTTGAAGGAACTTTTTTTTTGACTTGGGGAAAGTCACGAGGGTCTTGTGAAGGGAGAAAAAAACAAGTTCATAACTGCAATTAAATTCAGCTCCCCATCTCCGCCTACATTCTCTCATCAAAGCTCCTTTTCCTCATCAAATATTAATTTCCGGTTCATTCCTCCTCTCTCTCTCTCTTTTCTCTCTCTCTCTCTCTTTTCCCTCTCTCTTCAGCTCCTTTCCCTCCCTCATACTTTAGAATGTAGTTTTAAGGGATCTATTGGGTTTTAAAGGGGGGAATGATTGGAAGTTGTGTCTCTAGCGAGGAAACTTTTTCCATTCATCCTGTCGTAATTAGAATTCTCAATGGTGAGCTTTCATTCAGGGTAATATTTGGGATTTGAAACAAAAGCAAAACAGGGCAAAGCCTCAGAACCTTTCATTCACCCTCTGTGAAATCCAAACTGGGCTCACAATTCACAATATTTTAATCCCTTACAATTAGTCGAGAGAAAAAAAATCTTTTCGATCGACTCTTACAAGAGGTAGGTTTTTGCTGGAGAGCTTCTTTCAGATTAAAGGACAAAATTGGAGATTTTTAGGATTGGAGAAAGTACTTGGGTTTTGGAACATTGGGACTTGACCTGAACTTGGACTTGGACTGTACTTGGTCTTGAGGTCTACTTATACTTGGCTCGTACTTGCGCATGGCAGCTAATTGTACTTGACCTGTACTCGTACTTGACCTAAATTAGTACATGGTCTGTACTCGTACTTGATCTAAATTTGTACTTGAGGTCTACTTGAACTTGACCTGAAATTGTACTTGAGGTCTACTTGAACTTGACCTGAAATTGTACTTGAGGTCTACTTGAACTTGACCTGAGATTGTACTTGAGGTCTACTTGAACTTGACCTGAAATTGTACTTGGTCTCTGCATGATCTTGATGTCAACTTGCACTGTATGTCTGCTTTTCTTGACCTTAATTTGTAGTTGATCTTAATTTGCACTTGACCTCAATTTGCACCTGACGTCAACTTGCACTTGACCTCAAGAACATTAACCTGCAATTGACCTCTACTGTTAACAAACGTACTTGAACTCCACTTTGGACAAATCTTGTACTTGCCCTCTTCTTTGGACAAACTTTGTCCACTTGACCTTCAATTTGAACGAAACCTAAAACTTCCACTTGACCTTTAATTTGAACGAAACCAAAAACTTGCACTGGACCTCTAATTTAAACGAAACCTAAAACGTGGACTTGACCTCTAATTTAAACAAAACTTAAAACGTGGACTTGACCTCTAATTTAAACAAAACTTAAAACTTGCACTTGACCTCTAATTTAAACAAAACTTAAAACTTGCACTTGACCTCTAATTTAAACAAAACTTAAAACTTGCACTTGACCTCTAATTTAAACAAAACGTAAAACTTGCACTTGACTTCAACTTGCGTTTGATTCCCAACAAGCATATGCTAACATAAATGAACTCAACCCTCAACTTGAAAAAGATCGTGAATTGAGCGCACACTCGTGCTTTACCCAAAGTAAGAAATCGAGGCGGAAACAGTTGTACTTTAAAATAAATTAGCATTTTTTGGAGCAAGTAGCTACTGGGTATTTGGAATGAATGGGATTGTCGGTCCGTGTATCCGATTATTTGGGGAAAGTAGGATAATGTGCAGAGACGTACACACTGACAGAATCACGCACGTGAGCTACCTTATTTCATGGAGTTTTGAGCGGAGGATTAGCTCGGGAAGAGCCCATGGCTGTGTCTCCTCCAGGAAAATTGAAAGGGGCGTCTTTGAAACGGAGAGATTAAAGTGACTTTTCTTCACACCAACTGCCCTTTTTCACCAAATTTAAATTGCCTCAGCTCCACTTACGTACGTGCCTTTAGTCCCGTCCTAATACTTCTGCGCATAGGGTGTCCCCATATGTACATATGTACATACATATAAACAGTAAGAGCAACTAACATGTGTTGCAGCTCCGTAAATGCGCCATGTACTTTTAAGTCCCAACATATGTAAATCCCCTAATACAATTCCCAGTCAAAAAAATCCTCGTTCAGGAAATGGTGAAAGGAGAATTTCAGTTTTCTCCTCAAGCGATTTACCTTTTTCTACTTCACTTTTAATAACACTCCTCTCTCCATATACTCAACTCATGTATCTTTACATGCCCCACATATTCTCGTCCCATGCACAATGGCCCGAAATATCTTAGCATCCAAATAGCTACTTCAATCAAATTCTAACATCGAGCTCCGATCCAGCGGCATTTTTTTTTCAAGTCCAAACTTCGACTTGAAAATCTGTTACCCATTCGTACTTGTTATAACTTAGCAGGAATTTGAGACTCTTGAAATACAAACTTGAACTCTGGACTTGAATTCTGAACTTTAACCAGAACTTGAATTAGAACTTGATTTCTGAACTGGAGCTCTAAGTTTGAACTTGAATTCTGAACTTGAACTAGAGTTTGTATTCTGAACTTCAACTTGATTCTAAACTTGAGCTTGATTTTAACCTTGAATTAGAATTTGAATTGTGAAGTTCAACTTGAATCTAAACTAGACCTTGAATTTATTATAAACTTGAACTTGAATTTATTCTAAACTTGAACTTGAATTTATTCTAAACTTGACCTTGAATTTATTCTAAACTTGAACTTGAATTTATTCTAAACTTGAACTTGAATTTATTCTAAACTTGACCTTGAATTTATTCTAAACTTGAACTTGAATTTATTCTAAACTTGAACTTGATTTCCAAACTTAAACTTGAAATTGCATTTTTAACTTGAATTCTAAACTTGAAATTGCATTTTTAACTTGAACTTGAACTCGATTTGGAATTTAAATTTTGAAGTTGAAGTTACTGTAAGAACATGCTTTGGAAAGAAGTCCGTTATAACGAGGGCATACGAATTTGCCCGTGCAGTATAATAAGGGTGGGTCTAAATGATGACATTTTTGCTTTGCCGTTTTGATGTAAGGTTGAAAAGATTTTGGGAGGAATGATTGGAATTGGATGATACATGGGACGGAGTTGGAAAAGATGAAGATGTGATTTCCTTTTCCCCTTGCGAAAGATTGCGCTTGTAATTTTATTCCGTTGATCCTCACACTCCCTTTCCAACACTTGTTCAGCCTTCCCCCAATATTACGAGCTAATCACGGCCCGAAAAGAAAACAACTTTCTCTCTCTTTCTCATGTAACATGCATTTTTTATTCATACTCTTTTCCCTTTCCTACACAACGTTTTAAGCTTTCTTACACTCTACTTTCCTTTATCAACCCCACTCCATTCCACGTTCAGTCTTAAGCGCTACAAACATGCCGGAAGTAATTTTCCCTTGTGTGTCCCTATACAGTCACTTGAAATAAGGCTTTGCGTATAAGGGACACTTAAGAGGCAAGAAGAGATGGGGAAATTTCAATTAAGTTTACTTTCAACAGGCTTGACATTCAAGTAAGTTGTGAGTCCAGTTCAAGGTCAAGGAGTGGAAGAGGGAATTTAACTCAAGTTCAAGTGTTTCAGAAAGTTCATGTCAAGTTCGAGTGTCTTCAGAAAGTTCATGTCAAGTTCGAGTGTCTTCAGAAAGTTCATGTCAAGTTCGAGTGTCTTCAGAAAGTTCATGTCAAGTTCGAGTGTCGTCAGAAAGTTCATGTCAAGTTCGAGTGTCGTCAGAAAGTTCATGTCAAGTTCGAGTGTCGTCAGAAAGTTCATGTCAAGTTCGAGTTTAATAACGTCTCGAAAAGTTTAAGTCAAATTCAAGTTCAAGCGGTTTTTGAGAAATTTTAAGTCAAGTTCAAGTTCAATCGGTTTTTGAGAAATTTTAAGTCAAGTTCAAGTCAAGCGGTTTTTGAGAAATTTTAAGTCAAGTTCAAGATTTTTTTAAAATTTCAACTCAAGTTCAAAATTTTTTTAAAATTTCAATTCAAGTTCAAGATTTTTTTAAAATTTAAATTCAAGCTCAAGTTTAAGATTTCTTTTTAAATTTCAAGTCAAGTTCAAGAATGTTTTTTTAAATTTCGTAATTATTAAAGTCTAGTTTAAGTTCATGCGATTTTTGAGAAATTTCAAGTCAAGATCAAGATCAACTGAGGATTCGGGAATTTCAAGTAAATTCAAGTTGATCAAGTTAAAAAACACAAGTTAGCATGTCATTTCATTGAAACAAAACATAGCACTTTTTGCATTTTAACGAAACATCCCTGAAGACTATCAATTAACTGTTTTTGCATATTTGCTCAAAGTTCTTATCCCAGAATATCACTTAATAATACGTACATGAAAAAAAATCCCATGTTTCCTCCCGCCCCTAATTCCATATAAACTTATGGGTCTGGCATGTCTCTCGTAAAATTTATCCCAGCACGCATGTTTTACATGTGTGTACATACCTGCTCCTCTACGGCTCACAGACAGTTTTGTAATTAAATGTAGCAACTTTTGGGGGCTTTTGACAGGACTTTATGGAGCCAAATTGGTTATGGTATACCTTATGTGTGCATATAATACATACATTTTCGAACTCATTTGGTAAACATGTGTAGGGCCGTATTTGCTGGTTTTAAGTAAAATTACATACTAGGACTACATACATATGTACATGACGTGTACACATGTAAATGGTAGGGGTTTTGAGTGGGAGAAAGTTGTGGGAATTGATTACATATGGGAAAATAGGGAACCTTTTGCTCTTGACAACTTGGGCCAGACCTTTTTTTACGTTGATGCATTACTCTGTATAGGAAGTCACCCATCAGGAACTTGACAGCTGTATGTATTCAGATGCAAGTGCATGTGCAAATATAGATTTATCAACCATTTCATTCCGCCCCGAATTTTTTCCCCAATAATCCTTCAAAAATGCCCTTTGGAAAAGTTCTGCGGTGATTTGTAAATTTAATGGAAATAATCATTTTGTTGTTGGCATAAAAAAGTTTAGGGGGTGCGTAGTTGCTTCAAAATGTGGATTGAACTTTGCTTTCATTTGCGAGACCTGAGTACGAGTCTTTAGTCAAGTTGGGATTGAAGCAGAGTAATTTCAAGTTTAGTTTGTAGATTAGTTGTAATTTGATGAAGTAGTGCTCATAGGCAAGTTAGATTTAGGATTAAAATTCAGTTTAGTCTGAGTTTAAGTTCAAGTCCATGTTAAATTGTAAGTTCAAGTCTAGGAGAGATTCTAAGTTCAAGTCTAGGAGAAATTCTTAGTTCAAGACTAAGGTCAAGTCTACGTTAGATTTTAAGTTCAAGTCTACGATAGATTCTAAGCTCAAGACTAATGTCAAGTCTACGTTAAATTCTAAGTTCAAGTCTGTAAACTCAAGGTTATATTCAAGTTCAAGTCTGAGTTCAAGTATAATTTCAAGTCTGAGTTCCAGTATAATTTCAAGCCTGAGTTCAAGTATAATTTCAAGCCTGAGTTCAAGTATAATTTCAAGTCTGAGTTCAAGTATAATTTCAAGCCTGAGTTCAAGTATAATTTCAAGCCTGAGTTCAAGTATAATTTCAAGCCTGAGTTCCAGTATAATTTCAAGTCTGAGTTCAAGTATAATTTCAAGCCCAATTTCTAGTCTAATTTCAAGCCCAATTTCTAGTCTAATTTCGAGTTATATTTCTAGCCTAATGTATAGTCTAATTTCAAGTCTAAGTTCAAGTCGAGCTCATAATTAAAGTAAAAGCTCAGGTCTGCGATCGCAAGTTGAAATTTTAGCTCAAGTATAAGTTCATATTTTAAAGTCAAGTTCAGGTCTGACTTTATAACCGATTTCACTAAATTCAAGTCTGATTTCATAAGTTTATGTCTGATGTCGTGAGTTCAACCCTAAATTTGTGACTTCACTTGTAAGTTTATGAGTTCAAGTCTAAGTTCAAGTCTGAGTTCTAAGTTCAAATCAAACTTCACGTCTGAGTTCTAACTTCAAGTCTAACTTCACGTCTGAGTTCTACCTTCAAGTCCAACTTCACGTCTGAGTTCTAACTTCAACTCCAAGTTCATGTCTGAGTTCTAACTTCAACCCCAAGTTCACGTCTGAGTTCCAACTTCAACTCCAAGTTCACGTCTGTTCCAACTTCAACTCCAAGTTGAAGTTTGAGCTCAAGTTTGAATTCAAATTAAAATTCACGAGTTCCACTCTGAGTTTACTTCCGACCTGAATCTCAAGTAAACCTAAAATAGCCCTCATAATTGAAGTACGAGTTCACTATTTACAATCCTTGACTCCCCTAATTGTCAGGGAATATCCCGCCAGTGCTTCCAAAGAAGCCGAGACTCTTGAAAAATCCCTCCTGGAACAGATCCTTGGGAAGTTGGAGCAGACGGGAGATGTTCGGAGTGAATATAAATTTCCCAGCCTTGACTCCTTTTTATGTGGGAAGCCACCGCAGCCCATAATATTTGAGTAGGTAGAAAGACTTGGGGAAAGATAGCTCTTCCAAGGATTAACTCCGTCGTCAGGGAGATTAATCGCCCACAGATTCAGGTGTGCTTCACAGTCAAGTAACGAGAGAGAGAGCGAGAGAGAGAGAGAGAGAGATACGGCAGGGGAAGAAAATTGCTCGGTTTAGAAAATGAAACGTGTCTGGGAATGGAAATGTAAAGGAGACATTGATGAATAATTGTACAGCTTCCCATTATATGCTAAGGGACATCCAAAGGGTTCCTTTCTCACTATCCACTCCCAAACACACACACACACAAAATCTTCCACTCTCCCCCAACCCAAAAATGTATATACAGGGTGTGACAATCCACGAATAAATGAGGTGAGTATGAGCGATCCTCCCGAACCCAAATCTGACACCCATGAAATGAGGGATTTTAGGAAAAATTGACTTCTCCTCTGAAAATTCATCTCCTTCAAAAAAAACAGTCCATAGTCGTTAGGACGGATCCCTCCTATAACAGTATTTATTTCCTCTGAAAATTCCTTCCTCTAGGAAATGAATCCAAGGAAATAAGGTCGTGTTCGTGAGGTTTATAAATTGGGACTAATTCCCGACTCCGCTCCGTCCTCCCCCTCATGACAATTAAAGTCTACTTACAGGGAATTTACAAGGACCGCATCTTCCCATAACTCTCACCCCAGCACTTTGTTTACGGGCGAACAAGGCTTTTAGGGAAGGAGGGAAACAGGGTTCACTGGTAATTTACCATTGCGGAGGTTTTAGTAAATTTTCGTGTATTCAATTTACGCTGATCCAGAGGATGCTTTAGTTAATTTGAATGGGAGTTAATTTCAATTATTTATGGGTATGTTATAATTTTTTTGGAGCTATTTTGGCCAGGGGGTTTTTTTAAAGTTTGGTGGATTGACCTAGGTTAGGTTTTGGGGTCATGGAGGTCAAGAGTGTGAAAATAAATTTGTGGAAGGAGGGTCAACTGGATACAAGATTTTTTTTTAAATGGAGTGTAATTTTGAAAGTGATTGAGTGGGGGTTTTAATTGGGGATTGATAGGTCGTGACCCCGATTTTTAAAGGGTCGCAAGGTTTTAAAAACAAATTTTGAAATAAAATTATGGAAAACGAATTTTGGAAACAAATGTTTTTAGAAACAATTTTTGGAAAACCAATTTTGGAAAACCAATTTTGGAAAACCAATTTCGGAAAACCAATTTTGAAAACCAATTTTGGAAACTAATTTTGGAAACCAATTTTGGAAACTAATTTTGGAAACCAATTTTGAAAACCAATTTTGAAAACCAATTTTGAAAACCAATTTTGAAAACCAATTTTGGAAACCAATTTTGGAAAACTAATTTTGGAAACCAATTTTGAAAGCCAACTTTGAAAACCAATTTCGGAAAACCAGTTTCGGAAAACCAATTTTGGAAACCAATTTTGAAAACCAATTTTGGAAAACCAATTTTGGAAAACCAATTTTGGAAAACTAATTTTGGAAAACTAATTTTGGAAACCAATTTTGAAAACCAATTTTGGAAAACTAATTTTGGAAACCAATTTTGAAAACCAATTTTGGAAACCAACTTTGGAAAACCAATTTTGGAAAACCAATTTTGAAAACCAATTTTGAAAACCAATTTTGGAAAACCAATTTTGAAAACTAACTTTGGGAGAAATTTTTGTACAAAAATTTGGTGCGAAATTTAAAATGAGGGAGGCTTGAGGAGTTGTGAGAGACGTTCTCAGGTGGCTGTAGAGAGGGATTCAAATTGGGTGACACACCCTGTGTATACAAATAGAAGACAAGGGCCATTTACAAATGGAGATTCCCGGCCTCATCCTTCCCTCTTCATTTGCCGCACTTGAGTCGACCCCAGCGTATACATAGGGATAGGGCTTTAGAGTGGGACTAATCCTGAAATAGCAGGGAGTTGTGAGCTGTTGGGAGTTTAGGAAACAATAATAATAATTACTGAGCAAATAAAACAAATTATCGAAGAAAGTTGGAGCTCTCGGCTGGTCCTGACACGCGAGATTGTGCCCGACTCTCATCCCAAAATTGGATAAGAGTCACTTGTTCCAGCTGACATAGCTCCTGATAGCTTTAATGTAAATACATTATGATCATTCTTTGCACAACAGCTTCTCGGATAGACACTGTTCTCCCTGCATGGTAATCACCATGCTTTTAAACACAGTTCGCAAAACCTTCCTTTCAAATCCTCCTTCGCAACAGACTCAGAGCTCGTTCTGGAACTTCTAATTTAATCGAGTCAATTCCAATTCTATATTAACTTTACTTCATGCTGAACTTGGTGTGAGTTTGAGCTGAACTTGATCTGAGCCTAATTTAAATTTGACTTGAACTTGTCCTGATCGTAGTACAAACTTGACCTGAACTTGACCTAAGCACACCTCAAACTTGACCCAAACTTGACCTAAGCACACCTCAAACTTGACCCGAACTTGACCTAAGCACACTTCAAACTTGACTTAAACTTGACCTAAGCACACTTCAAACTCAACCCGAACTTGACCTAAGCACACCTCAAACTTGACCCGAACTTGACCTAAGCACACTTCAAACTTGACCTTAACTAGACCTTAGCACACTTCAAACTTGACCTGAGTATAATAAATTTTGACCTAAGCCTAAAGTAAACTTGACCTGAGCATTAGTAAACTTGATATGTGCTTCAAGTATACTCAACCTCACTTTATCTTATTGTAACCTGCACTCGACAAGTGCCTCAAGTAAACTTGACCTCACTTTATAATAGGCTATCATGGACTTGACAAGTGCCTCAAGTATACTTGACATCACTTTATCTTAGGCTACCCCGCACTTGATACGTGCCTCAAGTATACTTGACCTCACTTTATCTTAGATACACCTCCACTAAATCTGAGCCTTGTCTGAAATTTGAATTTATTGTTTAAAATTGACTTGAATTTGACCAGAACTTGACTGCAGCATAAACTAGACTTGACCTCAACCTCAATACTACTTAAGTATAAAATCAAAATCACTTCAAGGTTATTTGCTCTGGAACCTGAGCTTGATCTCTGATACTTGCAACTGAATTTGGGAATCCTCCATAAAATGGTCAATCTCAGGACTTGACCTTGAACTTGACATGTACTTGAATATTCGTGTGAAAAATGCGTAAACTTTTAAGTGTTTAAAGATTAGAAAAATGTGAAGGGCTTTGGATAATGGATAGTTTCATCTCTTCCTGAATAGCTAAACACTTGACTGGAATTTTCAAGTGCACTTGAGAGTGACTTGACGCTGAGTCACTATTTCTGGGACGAGATCTCAGCTCTGTTCCGCCTATTAGTTGTCTGTTAAATGCTATGGAGAAGCTTATTTTGGGAGTAAGAAAATGAGGCCGCCTTTGAAATGCTTTTATTGTTTTGGAGGAAATTAAATTTGAAAACAATTAGAAATATTTTCTTTCTCAAGCATGCTGATGACAAAAAGAGCCCATCTTGTTATAAGCAAGGAGAAGGAAAGAAATTAGTGAAAAGAACTACTTGACTTGTGTAGTACCTTGGAATGGAAGGGGAATTAAATTCCAGTAAATAC
This sequence comes from Allacma fusca, assembly GCA_947179485.1. NCBI lineage: Eukaryota > Metazoa > Arthropoda > Collembola > Symphypleona > Sminthuridae > Allacma > Allacma fusca. The sequence continues at coordinate 25,697,923 of OX359246.1, forward strand.
ATCCCAACCCTTTGACACATTTTACGTTGACAAGAATTCCAGTAAGAGGATTCTCATCTTCACAACTTTTCCTAATGCTCCACTTTCCTTCAACTTTTATTAATATGTCAAACTATTCAATTCATTTTCTCTATTCCTTTCCACTCATTCTAATTATTGACTGTCCCGTACAATTAGTCTCACTTCAAATGCAATTCCAACTTTACGAATTAAAAGCCATTGTACGGGGTCAAATTCAAATCACATGTTACATTTCGGGTGGGTGCGAGCTATAAGGTCAAATTAATGTCACATTGTGGGAAGTTAAGGTCAACCTTGGTCCAATACAGGTTAAACATGGTCTTTTAGGGTCATCTGAGGAATACATTTGTGTCAGCAAGGGTCAAGCTGAGACCAAGTTAGGGTCAAATAACAATCAAGTTAGTGTCAAGTGGGAGTCAAGTAACCATCAAGTCGAGACTAAGTTTAGGTCAAGTACAGGTCCAACTGAGGTCAAGTAAAGGTTCAACTGGGGTCAATTTCAGGTCAAGTAAAGGTTCAACTGGGGTCAATTTCAGGTCAAGTAAAGGTTCAACTGGGGTCAATTTCAGGTCAAGTAAAGGTTCAACTGGGGTCAATTTCAGGTCAAGTAAAGGTTCAACTGGGGTCAAGTTCAGGTCAAGTAAAGGTTCAACTGGGGTCAAGTTCAGGTCAAGTAAAGGTTCAACTGGGGTCAAGTTCAGGTCAAGTAAAGGTTCAACTGGGGTCAAGTTCAGGTCAAGTAAAGGTTCAACTGGGGTCAAGTTCAGGTCAAGTAAAGGTTCAACTGGGGTCAAGTTCAGGTCAAGTAAAGGTTCAACTGGGGTCAAGTTCAGGTCAAGTAAAGGTTCAACTTAGGTCAAGTAAAGGTTCAACTTAGGTCAAGTTCAGGTCAAGTAAAGGTTTAAATGAGGTCAAGTTCAGGTCAAGTAAAGGTCCAACGGATGTCAAGTTCAAATTAAGCTAAATGTCAAGTACGTGTCAAGCTCAAATTTTCATTCATGTCACTTGTGTGTCAAGTTCAAGTTTGGATCAAAATTCACCATGTGTCAAGTTCAAGTTTGGATCAAAATTCACCATGTGTCAAGTTAAAGTTTGGATCAACATTAAGCGTGTGTCCAGTTCAAGTTTGGATCAACACTAAGCGTGTGTCAAGTTTAAGTTTACATCAACTTTATTAATTTGTAAAATTCAAGTTTAGATCAAAGATAAGCACATGTCAAGTTGAAGCATAGACTAAGGTCAAGTGTATGTCAAGTTGAAGCATAGACTAAGGTCAAGTGTATGTCAAGTTGAAGCATAGACTAAGGTCAAGTGTATGTCAAGTTCAGGATTAGATCAAGGTCAAGTGTATGTCAAGTTCAGGATTAGATCAAGGTCAAGTGTATGTCAAGTTCAGGATTAGATCAAGGTCAAGTATATGTTAAGTTCAAGATTAGATCAAGGTCAAGTATATGTTAAGTTCAAGTTTAGATCAAGGTCAAGTATATGTTAAGTTCAAGTTTAGATCAAGGTCAAGTATATGTTAAGTTCAAGTTTAGATCATGGTCAAGTATGCTCCAAGCTCAAGCTCCAGAGTCGATGAATGTCAAGTTCAAATTTATATCAACTTTAAATGTGTCTCAAGTATCAGTTCAAGTTCTCAGGCCGAAAATCAATCGTATTTCAATTGTGATTCAACTCATAATTTCAAGTACAAGTCAAGTTGAAGCCATCGGGGAAGTTCAAACCTGCCTAGAAAATTTGGCTGAAATTGTACTGAAAATATAATTGACTAGGACTTGATTTAATATTTGGAGGGAGCTTTGGCTTAAATAAAGAATGAGCGTGGTGGGATTGGGAGTGGGATTGATTTCAAAGTGAAATTGCTTATTACGTGTCCTTGACAAGGGGGAATTATCCGGAGAGACATTTGAAGACGACGGGGAGAAAGGGAAGAAGAAATTGAAATGCGAACTTTGATTTATTCCTCCGCACGCTCCTTTGCCCAAGAGAGGGACCAATTAGGCTTCAGGCAATACATGCTTTCTGTAGGAAATAAGGCACAAGTGCTTTGAAGAACAAGTCTTCCCACACGGCCTGGCATGAATAATAGCACGCTTTTAATTAGTGGCTTTCCTAGCACAAGGACTGTCTCTCTCTCTCTCTCTCTTTCTCTCTGTGTATGTGTATGTGAACAGAGGTTCCTAAAAACCCGTTTATGTGTTATGCATTCGGGGAGGGATAATCCTTGGCGGATGAGAGGATTGAATGGGAATTTTACCCATAAGGAAAATCAATGCGAGGGCTGTATCGTCTACTTACTTATAAATGCTGATGCCTTTTAATCCATTGAGCCAGAACTGGAGTTGGAGGGTTTTTATGGAGCAGCTGTCAGGACCAGGCAGGGACGCTCTCTTCTTTATTTCCCCGTCTCCTCTTTCTATTGTCGGGAGCCGAACAATCCCTCCAGCTCTGGGCCATATCCCTTCCCCGCTCAAACCCCCCTTCTCAAACAGATCCCCCGTCAAAGGTCAAAGGTCAACTTTGAACCCTCCCCTCAAATCCATCTTACTTTCAAACATATCCTCCAAAAACCTCTTCTTTCCAACTCAAATTTCACTTTCTCAAGTTAATTCCCATTGGTTACTGTTTCGGGGTCAAAGGTCAAGGTCAGGTCAACTCAAAGCATTCGCTATTCTTACGTCATACACTTTTAAATGCAAATTAAATGAACAACACTTCAATTAATTACCAGAAATTTAAGCCCTAAAGCCCTTTAAATATTTAGACTACAGTTCAAGGTCAAAGGTCAAGGTCAGGCCAACTTCAAAATTTAGCTTTTAACTTTGCCCTTGAAATTCAGAATTTTAAAAAAACTTCCTCTCTTTATTGATAGAAATTTGTACCAGAATTTCATAACATGGAAAATGGGAGACAGTGCCGGGTCAAAGGTCAAGTTCAGGTCAACTTCAAAATTTACCTTTTGACCCCACCCCTTGAAAATAAGAATTTAAAAAAAACTTTTTATCTTCATTAATAGAAATTTGGGGTTGAATTTCACAGCCTGGAAAATAGGAAACAGCGCTGGGTCAAAGGTCAAGGTCAGGTCAACTTCAAAATTTACCTTTTGACCCCACCCCTTGAAAATAAGAATTTTAAAAAAACTTTTTATCTTCATTAATAGAAATTTGGGGTTGAATTTCACAGCCTGGAAAATAGGAAACAGTGCTGGGTCAAAGGTCAAGGTCAGGTCAACTTCAAAATTTACCTTTTGACCCCACCCCTTGAAAATAAGAATTTAAAAAAACTTTTTATCTTCATTAATAGAAATTTGGGGTTGAATTTCACAGCCTGGAAAATAGGAAACAGTGCTGGGTCAAAGGTCAAGGTCAGGTCAACTTCAAAATTTACCTTTTGACCCCACCCCTTGAAAATAAGAATTAAAATAAAATTTTCTCTTTATTAATAGAAATTTGGGGTTGAATTTCACAGCCTGGAAAGTGGGAGACAATGCGGGGTCAAAGGTCAAGGTCGGGTCAAAAGGAAAAAAATTGTTATTGCTTTAAATTTAAGAGTGGATAAAAATGGAAGTGGGCGGAAGCCTTTGAGAATAGTGGACGAAAATAGGATGCTGCTGGTGTTTTATTTTTGGAGAGAGTTGGGGGGTCAAAGGTGAGGGTGTTGAGGGGGAGCGGGAAATTTGAAAAGTATGGGAAAGAATAGAATAATTGATTTTGGCGGAAGGAGCGGAGGTTTTGTGTTTTGGAAGTGGATGAGAGAGAGAGAGAGAAAGGGAAAGTAGCGTGTGATATGTATTCAGTATGGAAAAATCAATTCAAGTATCATTTATTATGGGCGAAGTAGACACTTGGAGAGGGAGAAGAGTGCGTCTTGTATTCCACTGCATGGCCGTAAGGATAATAAGGAGGAGGGCAAGAGCGTGTCTATTTCACAATAATTCTACTTGTACGCTATTGCTCCATTTTCCTGGGTTGTGTGTCTGTGTGTGTGTGTGTGTGTGTGTGTCTGTGTGTGTATGTGTGTGTGTGTATTCGGAAGATGCGTGTGGAAGGTACATATTTCATGGGTTAGTATTCGAAAAGCCCTTTTATTTTGTAAAGCGTGAAAGCTGTTGAATAGTGATCAAGAGGCGAAATCATTGGAGTAAGAAGGGTACCCCTGAGAAACCTGTCCACATTCTTCAGCTCTTAAGTTTTTTACCCTTTCCCTTATATCTATAAACAAATCTATTTTACTATTTCCTCCATTTATGCACGAAGACACTCCTCACGGCCCAAAACACCGGGACTAATGAACTTACATTAAGTTTTTAGTAGGCTGAGGGCTTATGTGCATAAGGTTCGTATAGTTACAGGAGTGATGGCAAAGCCCATTCAATATGCATTGCTTCTCATTCAATATGCAGGGTAAGGAACTCCAGCTCCGGTCATGATCAAGTTTAGCTTGAATTTTCGAGTGTTATGGGAAACTTGAATGTGAGCGGGAATTGAAGGGAGGGTCTGTAGTGGAATTGAGTTCGGTGAGAGTCGGTTAGGATAGAGGTGGGAAGTTAGAGCTTTGTTGGGGGCCAAGTTCGAGTGAAGGTCAAGTTTGAGTCTAGGTGGAATTGGAGTGCAGGTCAAGTTTGAGTCTAGGTGGAATTGGAGTGCAGGTCAAGTTTGAGTGTGGGTTGAATTGGAGTGTAGGTCCAGTTTGAGTGTGGGTTGAATTGGAGTTAGGTCAAGTTTGAGTCTAGGTCGAATTGGAGTGTAGGTCAAGTTGGAGTGTAGGTCACTTTGGAGTGTAAGTCGAATTGGAGTGTAGGTCAATTTGGGATGAATGTCAGTTTGGAGTGAAGGTCAAGTTTGGGTGTAAGTCGAATTGGAGTGTAGGTCAGGTTAGATTGTAGGTCAAGTTGGAGTGTAGGTCAAGTTTGAATGTAGGTCCGGTTACACTAGTTTCAGGTCAAACACAAGTCAAGTTCACCTCATGATTCATTTAAGGTCAAGTTCAAGTTAAGTGTAAATTCACTCTCGATCACACTGATAACTAATCAAGTATGACTCAAAATCTAGGTCAAACCCAGGTACAATTCAAATCAAGCTTCAGATCAAATTATGGACCTACTTTGATTCAAGTTTTAGATAAAATTCGAATATATGTAGTTATTAGTCAAGTTATACTCAAGTTAGAGGTCAAGTTAGATGTCAAGTTAGAGGTCAAGTTAGAGGTCAAGTTAGAGGTCAAGTTAGAGGTCAAGTTAGAGGTAAAGTTTTACTAAAATTAGAGATCAAGTTTTACTCAAGTTAGAGGTCAAGTTAGAGGTCAAGTTTTACACAAATTAGAGATCAAGTTTTACTCAAGTTAGAGGTCAAGTTAGAGGTCAAGTTTTACACAAATTAGAGATCAAGTTTTACTCAAGTTAGAGGTCAAGTTAGAGGTCAAGTTAGAGGTCAAGTTAGAGGTCAAGTTAGAGGTCAAGTTAGAGGTCAAGTTAGAGGTCAAGTTTCACACAAATTAGAGATCAAGTTTTACTCAAGTTAGAGGTCAAGTTAGAGGTCTATCTCAAGTCAAGTGAGACTGAAATCAAAGTTTGAGGGAATTTCGGAACTTTGTATTGAAAACCCCGAACGTAGCTCCACAAGCGAGGATCTCGTATTTGTGTACTTACACGATTCCATGCCGAGACGATGCGTTGAAAACTTGAGTTTGGAGAGGAAAGAAGGTTGGAAAAGGGAATAAGTTTGTTGTGGGTTGGTGTTTGTGGTAGAAGTAGAATTGAGGAGAGAAGTGGATGCATAAAGTCCACTTTTGTTGTCTCCTGTTTACCCTTTCCGTGGCCTTCCAAACTTGGGACTCATTCCTTCTTTCTCCTCACGTTCGAAAACCAAAGGAAATAAGTTTTTCCAAAGAGATGAGTCCATATAACCCAAGTAAATTATGCGAGTTGTGACTCCAACTTGTAACCAAACCTGACGGAATCGTCAAACCAAAATCACCGCAAAACTTTTTCCCTTTGGGGTTCCCTTCCCCTCTTAAAAGAAAGAAAATCCTTCAACTGTATTTCTTATGCACGAGAGGAATTAACAGTATTCATACGCTTTTTCTTATTCCAAACCCCAGGAATACATTTCTTTCCATCCCGTCCCCAAATCTTTCAATTCTTTCATAATCAATAAACATCCAAAACAAATAATAATTCCCATGAATATCCAAACTTGATAAAATTTAAATGAGATTTTTGGCGGGAAATCTTAAACTTTGACTTGGTTGGGGTAGCTTCCCTTTGCTACGTGACTCGTATTGAGTGCTCCGAGAACGAAAACAAACCCATTATTTTCGATACGATGCTTTTTACGAATTTTAATATTCTAACGCGTACAACTCTGTCCATGCAAAATATCTGCCACTTAAAACTGTCATCGGCATCTGTTTAGTCTTAAAATCCGTCGATTTCGAATCTGCAAAACTTTAATCATCGGCATCTCATATACCTTGACATTTTCGAATGCAAAAATTAGTGTAACATAAAATTCTTCCATTTGGAATTTGCAAGCATAAAATTTTCCGATGCAAAATAACAAAACTTCAATTTTTCAGGTACAAAATTTGTTTTTGAAAAACGCACCTATGTAAAATTTGTGCGTTTCAAATTTTCGAACGCAAAATTCGTGAATATTAAATTTCTGATGCAAAACTCGTGAATATTAAATTTTCCGATGCAAAACTTGTGAATATTAAATTTTCCGAGGCAAAACTTGTGAACAGAGCTGCGTTCAAGTCAAGTTATTTTAGACAACTTGACTTGAACTTGACTTGAACTTGAAAAAATTGTCTAAGCGAGGTATCCGCACTTGTACTTGATGAATCAAGTTTCTCAAGCAACTTGAGTATTCAAGTACTCGATTTTCAAGTTCATTTTATTGAACTTGAACTTGATCATAACTTGACGTTCAAGTTGGGCACATAACTTGACTTGAACGTGAACTTGAACTTGTACTTGAACTTGATTATTCAAGTAATTTTTTAGTAAATGAATAAACAATACTAAATATTTCGTCCACAACTATTATAGCTAATAATGGATAGATCGTGATTAGGATAAACTAAACGGCATGCAGGTGATATTCTTTACTTTAAAATTTCTAAAAAATTTAAAATACTTAATGATCAAATAACTGTAAACATTGAAGTCCAATCTAATTTACTAATTTGCACTATTAAGAGTTTAGAAATCACTTTACTGGCCTGTTCACATTAGTGTTGCACTCATCTGGTGAGTGTAACCAGCCGTTATAGTCATAAATATTTGCTGTCGTTAATTTTATTTAACCAATGTTGATTTATTAGGTTGTTCGTCTGCGCCATCATGTTTAATATCAGGAAAAATTATTTTTACATGAAAAAATAAATTATTCTTAAACTTCTTCTTAGCTTCAGAACAGGTGAAGTGAACAATCACTTCATTTTTATAATGGAACAAGAACCCTGAGTATAAAGAACATCTTTATAAAACAATAAGACGGAAATTTTAATTATTCAAAATTCAAAGTATGGAAATAGGACACAAGAATTATTCTCGACCACTGGCCATCGTGGAGGCGACTTTAATGTCGATGGAATGAAAACAAATACAAAGATGTCATTATTATGATGATAGACACCCAATATTATTTTTAGTGGGATGCAATATGCAATGATGCCACTAATTAGGCATTGCTTACATTGCTTTTCAGTGACAAAAACTCAAGTTATACTCAAGTTTTATTCAAGTACTTCCATTCATTGTACTTGAACTTGACTTGATTTTACAACCAAGTAATAAATTATTAACTTGAACTTGATGGAACTTGAACTTGAAAATTCAAGTTAAAATTATAATTTCACTTGAACTTGATGTTCAAGTTCCAAGTTACAAAATTGTCTGCACTTGACTTGACTTGAACTTGATACGCACTTGAACTATTCAAGTTATACTTGAACTTGAACGCAGCTCTGCTTGTGAATATTAAATTTTCCGAGGCAAAACTTGTGAATATTAAATTTTCCGAGGCAAAACTTGTGAATATTAAATTTTCCGATGCAAAACTTGTGAATATTAAATTGTGCCGATGGAAAACCTTTCATCGTATCGAATTTGCCGATGCTGTATTTGCTTATTTGACAGAATCCGATTAAAAATGTGAATCGAAATTGGGACTCACCCGCAAATCGGACATTGGATTTTAGTCTCGCCCGTCCGTCCCTGAAGACACTTGGCACAGAAGGAGTGGAAGCAGGCCAGGAGGCGTGGGTCTTCGTAGATGCTATTGCAAATGAGACATAGAAGGGGGTTTCGGGAGCAACTCTCAAAATTCTCAGCCTCACCAGGGCCTGAAGGAATCATGGGATTGGGAGCGGATGAGATCATGATGAGCTCATCACCTGGAGATTTCCGTTCACTGCTGCTCCCTCCGCCCCCACTTTTACTTCGAGTGTGCTGCTGATGTGAGGGGAGTGGGGGTTGGGGTCGTTGTTGTAACTGCTGTTGTTGTTGTTGTTGCTGCAACTGCTGCTGTTGTTGTTGTTGTTGCAACTGCTGTTGCTGTTGCAATTGCTGTTGTTGTTGTTGCAACTGCTGTTGCTGTTGCAATTGCTGTTGTTGTTGCAACTGCTGTTGTTGGGAACGGGAATGACCCGGAGTTGCCGTCCCCGTTGAAGTGAACGAAGGAGCTTTGTTCCCACCACTGGACCCCTTCCAACTTCCCACGTTCTTCGCCATTCAAAATAATTCCCGCGCTCCCCACCACTGACCTCCCCTGACCTTTGCTCCGCTCACGTCTCTAATTCCAGCTCATTTTTACCATTCGTTTCGGGGTTAAAATTTTTATTTTTTCACCTGATTTTTTTCTACAACACTGAAATTCCGTTCCACACCAATTATTTTTCACAAGCAGGATTTGTGCCCCACTAGAACAATTCTACGGTGAAACAAGTTCCGCAAACCACGGCAGTAGATTTCTGTACCATGCAAAATTTCCGTACGTGCAGGATTTCCGTACACTACCTTTATTTTGTCTCCCACACACAATATTTTTGTACCAGCAGAACGTTTTTTACCGTACAGAACGATTTCCGTGGAAAGCAAAATTTTTGAATATGGAATTTGTAGTTACCACACAATCGAGAAGTTTCGAACAGGAAATTTTATTCCGCAAAATTTTTCTTTCCCCAAAATGTCAGTACCAGAAAACACTCAATCCACAGAAACACGCTTCAATTTTGGTAACAATTTTGGGTGTAATTTTGGGACCGATTTCGGTAACAATTTTGGGTGTAATTTTAGTACCGATTTTGGTAACAATTTTGGGTGAAATTTTTGGACCGGTTTTGGTAACAATTTTGGGTGAAATTTTTGGACCGGTTTTGGTAACACTTATTGTAATAATTTTGGTAACAATAATTCTAACACCTGTGGTAACAATTGTGGTAACAATTTTGGTAACACGTGTGGTAACAATTGTGGTAACACTTGTGGTAAAAATATTGAAATAATTTTCAATCAACTTTGAAGCCGGTTGAGAACAAGATGCTCCAATAATTTTGAATCCGAGTTTTAGACAATTTCGAAACAATTTTTTTGAAATAATTTTTTCGAAACAATTGGGAAAAAATTTCCGCAAAAATTTCCCTCCAATTCTAACGGTCACAACACACTAGCGCCTCCAATTAAAGCATCATTTAAAGGTAGCACTCGTACAATAGCACTCATGACATTCCAGTAAATAATTTTCCAAGGAAAATTCCCTTAGAATTTGAGAAGTTATCGCCCTTAAAAAAAGATGCTGCTCAAAAATGTGTAATAAAAATTCAGGCTGTAAAAAGTCTTCTGTCAAATATCCACTTAAAATTCACTGTAAAATATTTTCACCCCTAAAAATAAAACAAGACTCGAAAAAATTACTGAGGGAAAGGAGATCCAAGGGAGAAGGAAGAAATCCGAGTCTACAGTCCTCTCATCATTGCCTCTCTCTCGTCTGTATTTTCTTGGGACTCACAGTCCCTCTCGTGATCCTTGGAAAGCGGAGCACCTGGAGAAAGTAAACAAAGATCCGTAAAATTGGAGTATTGACGACGACGACAAACCCACACAGAAACAAGTTTTCACACCGTCAGCTGTGTCTGCGCTTTTTCCTCCCTTTCTCTCCTTTACTTTCACTCCTTACACTTTCTTCTCACATCCTTCAAAAATCTAACGGAAAATACGGTGTGTTAAGGATTGAGAGAGAGAGAGAGAGAGAGAGAGAGCGTACGAGTGAGAGAGAGTGAGAGAGAGAGAGACAAAAGCATTTTTTCCCTCACAATCTCCTCCACAATCTGCTCTGCTAAAAAAGAAAAGGAAAAACTCGTTTGGGTGAGTGAGCAAAAAACCGGTCTAATTTTTCACTTAGAGCCCTTTCACTTTTTTTTATAGAGTTTCTGATTTTCTTTGGTTTTTATCTCTTTTATCAGTTTTTAGCTCCGAATTTTTTCACTGGAGAACTTTTAACGCCCTGTTAAAAATTTCAGATTTTTTTATTTCTTTTACACTCCCGTACATTTTTTTTCTCTAGCTTTTTTGGTCTGCGTATAAAATGTAATTTATCTTAATTGATCTAGTGGCTTTGAGAAATTTAAGTGAATTGTCCTGCTTTAATTCTCGATATCTTTAACGCATCTTCCCTCAAGTACTTGGTACTTGTCCTTATCTCCTCCATAGTGGTTTACATTATCTACAGCATTTCTTTCTCTTATCAGTAATTATCTCCTGAATATTTTCTCCTCTCTCTCTCTCTCTCTCTCTCTCGCACGCGACAATATTTTCTTATCTCTTTTATCTCCTTTATGTTCTTTTTTATACCAATTTTTGATCTTATCAGTTTTTATTTATTTTTTCTTTAGAAACACTATCCTACAATTTAAATTCTGATTTTAATCCCTTCCCCCTGACTTATCTCTTTTCCCATCCTTGGCCTTTTATTTCTAAAATTTTCTTACTTCAAAAAAAAATCCTCCTCTCACCAGGGACACAGCTCACTCCGAAAAAGTCAATCTCCAACTAGATATCTCTAGATTCCTGGACACATGCTTAAACACTCTCGGTCACTTTGCCGACAACCCTTGCTCTCAATTCGAAATGAATTATTGACAACGTCCAGATTTGCTTTCACCGGGTAAAATGTCAATAATTCTGTCAGAGTCTCTATTTTTGAAAAATTGCACAATTCTTACTATCCACTTTTCACAGAGTCTCCTCAGGAGTGTCGGCGTTAAAATGTCAATTCTGTTGAGTGTCGTTAATTTCCAGTGCCGTTAAATGTAGTTGCAATTCTGCACTAGTCGTTAAAAACGAATGGAGAAAGTTGGAAAAAGTTGGAGAAAGTTGGAGAAAGTAACTTTCACTTTTGTTGCTAAAATTCTCAAATTGTGAACATTCTAAAAATTTTTTCCCACACAAAATTTTGAATGATATTTGAACCCATTTGTGAGGAACACTTTCTCTTCTTATTAATCACTGGGATTTGCTGAGTGGGTTTTTGTTTTGGAGTAATTATCCCCTCACACACATTTGAAAAAATGGGACGTTAGCTCTGACTAAATTGATTGGACTTGAAGTATGTGTTGAATTTCAATCCCTTGTGCTTTTTTTCATTCCTGAGGAGAAAGTACTGTGTGTGTGTGTGTGTGAGTGTGAGGAGATGGAAGAAGGACGAGAGGACAAGACTCTAGCTACTTGTCCTATGGCCGTTCATCAAGGACTGAATTGGATCCGGAGAGCCCAACATGGGATATATAGTTTCTGTCAGGTGTTATGTAGGGCTGGGAGAAAGGATTTTTTATAGGGTTCGGAGCAGACATGTAAATAGGGAGGATATAGTCTATATACAGTGGTAACTATAGCAGCCGGAGTGACGGTACCAACTGCTGGGATACTTGCTCCTAGGTTTCTCTTCTGCTGTTTCTTTGACTGTTCCTCTTGCAACTGCTTCTGCTGCTGCTGCTGCTTCTGCTGCTGCTGTGTGTGCGCATCTTTCCTGAAGAGCACAGAAAGAGAGAGAGAGAGAAAGAGAAAGAAGAGGGTCAGATAGAGCAATTCCTATAGTGAAAGTTGCTTTCTCCACTGGTAGCTATCCCTATATAGGAGATCAAATGCTATAGGGACCGTGGGGAGGGGAAATGGTCTAGATGCACCCTAAAGAGCAGAAGGGAGCATAAGTGTGGAGCTTTTCGTAAAAAGCAAAACAGTCTAGAAAAAATATCCTGGAGAGAAAGAATCCTATGTGAAATTGTGCAGTTCATTTTTTTTTAGCTTTTAGTGAAATTGCACATGAACCACTTTGCTTTGAGTGCCATTGCATATAGACCATTTTGCTTCCAGTACAAAACATTTTTTGATCTTGGGGAGACAATACTCTTTTTTAGAAAAAAAAAGAGGAAGTTTCGTAAGGAGGGAGTTTTGGACGTAGATGTACATAATTATTGAGGCTTAATGTGCACTCTGGAGATATGTAGTCTATATGGGTATTAATTATTAGGGAATGAGGAAAAATAAATGAGAAAAAATATGAAGGTTTTTTTTATTTAACCCTGAGATACCTTTAGTATGTATTTTTGTTGTATTTTATACAGTAGTGTATAATATAGGCAGTTAGGTTATTTTCGACTCCCCACTATTAATTACCAAAAGTTAAGCCATTTGAAGCCGGAAATGTTCACGGATATAAATTTCCTCGGAGATTTTTTTTTATACAAGGAGGGTTATTAAAATTGTAGATGAGGAAGGGAAAAGAGTTGGAGGCTTTGGGTATGGGGGACAATTCAATGTCTTTGGGATTTTATAAGGACCTGGTGGGATTTGGGTCAGGAGGAGGCACGGGAATGGTTTTGGGGGAAAGCATGCCATCTGTAGGAGTAGTTTTAGGGTAATAGTGTCAAATTAGGGTAGACATTTTGAAAACGTTTGTTTTTTTAGGGGGCGAAGTTTGTGAAGTTGTTTGGATATTTTTTTGCCGCAAGTAAAATAAAGGGGGTTTAAATTAAATGGGGTAATTTTCTAGTTTTTTGGGGGTAAATTATTTTGTGAAAGTTCATTTCCAGTACTGAAACCAAAATGTGCGGGTGGAATGTCTGTGAATGAAAACGAGAATTTTTTTCGTAATGGATAATAAAATTAGGTAAAGGTTTAAAAAATGCAAATACGAAATTTAGAAGCAATATAATTATTAAAAATTTACAGACAAAAATGAGACAAACAATTTGAAACAAAAATTAAATCTTTTGAGACAAAATTTTGAAACAAAAATTAAAACTTTTGAGACAAAATTTTGAAACAAAAATTAAAACTTTTGAGACAAAATTTTGAAACAAAAATTAAAACTTTTGAGACAAAATTTTAAAACAAAAATTAAAACTTTTGAGACAAAATTTGCAATGCAAAGCAAATGCAATAATAAATAAAAAAAATGATACATTTTGTTCTTCTGGGGTACTCTAATAGCAAAAACGCACTGTAGGGCTGTCCGTCGGTGGCCACCGATCCCTCAAACAGTATCCCATTTTTACACAGAACACAATTACTATTAACAATGTCCGGGAATAGCTGCCAAGACCAACAGCTGATGACAAGACTAATGGATTCCTGCAGATAGCTTTGAAACTTTGAAGTATTAATTTCGGGTTGAATGGACATTCCTTGAATTTCAATATCAGCGTGAAGTCTTCTTTGGATAATCCCAAAAGCTATCATTTCTCCAGGGGAGCGACCATGCGATAAGAAATATTTCAGCTGCTGCCCTTTGTATTTTTTTGTAACAAAAGCTTCAATTTTAGATCAAAGCAATAATACTGCAAAATCACATATGTAATAATTATTGAAGCGGATGCATTCGACATGAACCTTTTTTTCAGTCAAAATATTATAGATCTCCTATAATAATTGTAGTTCTTTATAGAATATAAAGAATGCTTTGCTCCTTGTTGACAAGGCATTGCTAATGAAACATTTTATTAAGTTTTTGGAATTTCTGCTGATAAGAATAATAATTGTAAACTTATACTTTGATTACTTAGTAGAGCTGATTAAATTGATCCCGGGTTAAATAAAGCTATTGTCCATGAAAGCTGTAATGAATTTTTCCGTGTAAATGTTTTTTGGAAGCTTTTGTATTTTTAGGATCGAAGGCCCAGAATTTTTGCAGTGACGAAAATCGATCCGTGCATCATGAATGGTCTGTTGCGATTGAAAGTGTCAATGGCCTGCTGACGAGCGGCTTCCCATTTGTGCAAATCCCGATAAATCGGTTGGATAAACTTCATACGACCGTGTTTGGTGACAAAATCCAGTGCCAAAGGGAGCTCGTCGGCTAATTCAGCTTTGCATGCTAAACGAATCCATCTAAAAACGATCCGCAGGCATTTTAGTATATACAATAAAAATATAGAGAACTCTATATACAGGAAATAATTTTAAAGCTCTAAATTAACTCAACAGATTCAATTACTTAGGCATTAATTATCTTGTTGAATGGCAGATTTTTCTATGAATAATTTAGGCAAAAATTATCATAAATTGAAAATTCTGAATTTTATAACTAATATTACCTGAAGAGAATCTCGGTGTTGACGGAGTCCTTCAACTTATATGTAGAGTTCAAGGCTTGAGCTTTTGCTGGGGTGAATGGTTCCTCGGAGGCAATTAACTGATTTAAGAATTCCACGATCTGATTCGGGTCTAAATTTCCCAAATCCTTTTTCAATTCGAAAGGGCAAGGCTCCTTCTCCGGATCCCAAGCATCCCATCGGTCCTTTAAAGCAATGCAAGGGTCCAAAAGGGACGTGTCGTAACTGTAAATACAAGAATCGAATACATTTTAACTTAGGATTTTAAATCATATTTCAAAAGGAGCTTTGTCAAAAATACTCTGTGTACAGTGCGTACATAAATTAAAAAGAATTAACTAACTGAATATACTATTATAAATTATATATAATTATTCTACCTAATTTCAGCTTTTATGCAGATATATGCTCTTACTCAGGCTTGATGATAGGCATGCCAGGAGTCAGTAACCAACTGTCCCAGTCAATATCACTGATTTCTATGTGCTTGCCAGTTCGTGAGAAATAGTCGATGAAGTAAGTTTTAAATACTTCAGTGTCGATGGATTTGTGGGCGAAATCAGCAATGTAAATTTTCAAGAATCGCTCGAAGATTTCTGCAAATAGAAGTAAACAACAGAACTGATAATATTTTGTTGATAAAGTTTTACAAGTAAATTGAAAATAAAAAATTAGAATAGATAATTATTTACTTATAATTAAAATAAAATTACCTGCACCCCCAACTTTCTGCTCTAAGAAATACAAGAAATTCGAGCCTTTCTCATACGGTACCCGACTGAATGCATCTTCTGGATCCACACCTCTGAGGTCTACGACTAACTGAGTGAGAGGGTTGTTGGGCCCCAGAGCTTTGACACAGTCAATTAATTCCGACCAGCCCAGATGTGAAGAGAATTGTCTACAAGGAATTTAAAAAACCAATAAATAAACATAAGAATCAAGTTCTAGTACACATGACACTACAAAAGAAAAGTAATTATTGTAAATCAATTAATCAACTTTTAATCGTTAATACCTCCTTGCTTCCCCTCCCAACCGTCCCACGATCTTCCGTTCAATAAATCGAGTGAAACCTTCATTGAGCCAAAAATGTTCAAAGTTTTTATTCGTGACTAAATTCCCTGTCCAGCTGTGAGTGATCTCATGAGCAATCACATCCGCCAAAGATTTGTCCCCAGTTAACAGCGTCGGAGTCACAAAGGTCAAGCAAGGGTTCTCCATACCTCCGTAAGGGAAACTTGGAGGGAGTACAAGGATATCGTACCTTCCCCAAACGTAACTATCAATTAAGTAAAAAAACAAAAAGTATTAACAATTTATTCGAACTAAAAAAAATACTTTTAGATTATTTAGCCTTTAAACACTCTGGACACAAGAAAAATTATTTTTCTTACTCTCCACAAATTTTCTCAGCAGTAGCAAGCATCTGCTCAGTATCAGCAAAGTCAGTTGCAGCTAATTCCAAAAATGCTCTCTCACTCCAGACACGGCTCCGTGGGCCCAGTTCCTTGCTTTGAATATTTCCAGCCACAATAGCAATCAAATAGGATGGAATTGCTATTTTTTGATTGAACTCATGAGTTAAATATAAAGGGTCAGCGGACGGCTTGGGTTCTCCAACCTGCAAAGCACTCATCAGAACTGTCAGTTCCCTTGGGGCGGACACCTTGGCCGTGTAAGTTGTCTTCACGAAGGGGGTGTCTTGGCAGGGTAGGAGAGACCGGGCATGGATGGCCTTTGAAAATTAAAATAAACAAATATATTCTAAGCAATATTCAAAAATCACGAGTCAATATTTTTTTTTAACCAAATAAATAATTATACTCCAAAAATTATAAAATAAGACGTATTATCCCATATTATCATCCCACCTGACATTGACTGAACAAATACGGATATTCCTTCCCATGGGTCTGCTCTTTAGTCAACCACTGGAGGGACTCCGCGGATGGAGCCGTTTCATACTCAATAATTATCTTAGCTCTGAAATAAATGCAAAAATTATTTCCTCATTCCTCAAGATCCTTACTTCTCCACAACTTGCAAACAAATACCTTAATCATCACAACAGTTTTAAAAACAAAAAAGACTTAATTTCAAACTAACTTCAAATCCTCCAACTTCGAGATCTTCACAGTCAAAGGTTGTCCAACTGTCATAAAGCTATCCCCCAACTCATACTCCAACACCGTCCCATCAGCATCCTTAATCGAGTGTATCCCCAAAGTATGAACGTCAAAAATCTACAAAAAAAAAACAAACTCCGCATCTTCAAAACCAACAACCAAAAATAATCCCAAACATCTTACTCTCCCCACATGCTTCAACTTTCAACCTCGTAATAAATTATAAATATTTTTTTTAAAATCCTACAATTTTCTTTTCATTCGGAGTTGCAGCCACCAGGTCATAAGTAGCACTCCCAGACACAATCTGTCGACTAAAATCCACTTTCCAGTCCACGTGTGTATGCACGATTTTAATTTCCTCTAAATTCAAAACAACATCAATTATTTCAACTTTACAAATCCTTCAAAATCTCTTGAAATTCTCTAAAAAAAAATTACAATAATAATTTATAAATTATTACATACCCGGGTTTGAGAAGGAGTTAGGGTCATGAAGACTCAAAGATCGACGTTCAATCTCACCCATGATTCCTTTTTTTTGTCAGCTGTTAAAAATAAAAACATTACAAATAAAAAATTAATTAAGGACAAATTTATTCTACAAATTCGAAATAAATATTTTTTTTTAAAGCAATTACAATAATTCCTTCAAGTCTACAAGCAGACAGAATACTGATCCTGCGGCTCTCAATTTAACGCCCAACTGCAACAAAATCCAAATCCTGGAATTAACTTGACCCTTGATACTTGAATACCTTTTGGTTTGACCGTTTAACGATTTCTATAAAAAAAACACTTGACTTATGATTTCTTATCAGATATTATTGAAGTTCAAGTGGTTGTCAGATAAAGAAAAATTAAATCTCAATTCCACGTACATTCTATCCCAAAACTGTCAACGACGTTGAATGCCACTGCGAGCATTCACAAAAAATTAATTTGATTTGACGCTTCGAACGACAACAGGTTTCACCGGGATATGTTATGTGTGTGTGTGTTTCTGTGTATACCATACATGGGGGCTACTCGCGAGTGACGAGTGCACTCAACACACTCCTACTCACACTCACAGGGGAGTAGCAGGGTAAAGAGTAGGAGTGAAGGCGCCAAAAACTTCGTGAGTTGGAGTGGTATAAATCGAAGCATAGAAAAAGAGTAGGAGTAGGAGTAGCATGTTTTGCTACTCACTATTTCTCTTACCATTGTATTAATCCCATAAAGCTAGCATTGCAACGCTAAAAGATTGGCGGTTATTGGGAAATATTCATAATTTTAAACAAACAATCGTGTGGAATGCCGACTTATGTACAAGCCATGCATTGGAAGACAAAATATGTCACAGATTATAAATAAATCTTGAGCATACTTCCAGGCGTTGTTATTACAAATATAGTCAATTATTGTAAACTTCGTCGGTATTTGCATTCGTCATTGAATTTTGACTATAAAATTAAATTGAAATATTTTGTGCTTAGTATTCGCTTTCATAATTAAAAGGCAAATTTTTGTCTTAATATTTGCAAATATTTCGGTGAAAACTTTGAGTAACTCACGAGTGGTGAGTAGGAGTTGTGAGATTTGAAGCTAGCGCTGAGAGTAGGAGTAGGAGTTTTGCATTCTCAGTAAGACTACGAGTGGGCAAGAGTAGGAGTGGTGGATTTTTTCTCTATGGGAGTGCGAGTGTGAGTGCGAGTGGGGAAAAAACCTACATCTATGGTGTATACAGTGATTTTGAATTTACTTTCCCGCACTTTTCCAAGGATATATAACTTTCTGGTTAAACACTAAAATTCAGCTTTTTTTAGGGGCGAAGCGAAGCTAAAAGACTATTTCAATAAAGGTCTCAGGAGCATTTTAGCACCTCCAAATATTTAATTGGGGCAAAGTAAGAATTATCTAAAATTGCCTTCCTTGAGAAAAATGATGAATTATAATCCTATTTCATAAAATGGAATTTTTCGAAGGGAAATATATGATAAGAAGAAAAAAATTGGGAAATAAATTAGAAAAAATAGCCATCGCTCCATTTTTCTCGGGGCAAGTTGAAACTAATAAAATTAAAGAATTAACTAAAGAACTAATGAAACTATCCTCGATGGGTAATTATTGCATCAAAATGCAATATTAAAGTGCAATGCAAAAATAATTTGCATTTTTAAAATGTTGACAGTTTGAGAGTTATTTCTTCAGAGTGCTTATCTGGAAGAGTATAATTTTTGACATCTTCATTTTTTTTCAAATTTTAATGGACATTTATTAACCCTTGCAGAAAATTTGGATGACATCCTCAGAATCCGGTTCTCAAAACTCTCAGAGGGCTTTCTATATAAGGTTCACAGAACTAGGGTTGCAAATAATTTCGAGTCAAGCCGATTTAAGCTAATCATATTTTGTCTTGCTTTGTGAGACCAGCAAGGAACATTCAATACTGAACAAAAGCTTGTTCATCTGTATTTAGTATGTACATATGTATGTATATTGTCTGGCTTAAACTTTTGAGACCACATATGTACCATATATTACGGCCCTCACCCCTTATTTCCTTCTGTGATGGAGCAAGTGCTCTCTCTCTCTAACAGGCCTATAAATCTGTTATAACTGTTTTGCAAAAGGGAAAAAGCTAAATTAACCCTTCCACAATCCCCACATCCCTTGTTGTCAGAACCGGATGGATTTTAATGATAACCCTTTCAATTCCAAAAAGGAAGACAAATCTGCCAGCCACTGTCCTGATTATGCTTGGGAGCGTTAAAAACGTCGTATATTGGAACGTAATCAAAGGCACTCATAACATATAATAATTGCAGAGCTTAGCATTTCAATAAAAATTGTATCCACTTGTTTGGAACATATTTGGCTGGAAATTTGACCCCTCTGACCAGGTTTGTAAATAAGGGTCATCCTCATCGTTCAAGGTAGTTTCCATAGGCTGGATTTTTTCCCTCACAATACACCAACACTGATAAATCCTACTAAGGATAAACAGGTTAACCTTCGGGAATGCTGTCAAAACAAGTTGACCTTCGTCGACCCTTAAATTTGTAAGATTAATTAAAGATAGAGCGTGTAGTATGTTTCCATATGCACATACAATCCCTTTGATCCTGGTGGTAATTTCCAGAGTCATAAAACAGACGATATTTAATACCCAATTGAGTCATTTAACATTTTCACAAATAATTTACGATGCACTCTATTGCCATAAGAGTAATGCTCAGTCCCAGGGAAATTTTGACCTTTCGAGTGACCAGCTCTGATAGTGAAAAAAATAAGAGGTTTTGATAGCGAGAAAAATCATATTGAGGTATATGCACGACTGAGATTTAAAATTTAATAGAGATCGCTTCCTTTGCTTACACGAGCCCATAGTTGAAGGCATCAAGTCTTAGGGCTCGTGTAGCAAATGTAAATGCAGCTAAATTAATGACAGCCTATAAATGAATGTATGAAATATTATAGGGAATTTACATATGTATGTGAAGAAATTTGTTCTATATATAGACTCTTCGAGCCCCAAATATACTTAAATGTACGGAAATAGTATACAGATGATCCTTTATATAAGTATAGGTTCCAGTCCGCCAAATATTAATTGTAAGTGTGTACAGACTTGACAATTTCATTTCATTTAATCGTACTTGAGCCTGACCTTGCGTCCAGATTGAAGTCAACAACGTTGATGTAATTATTCATGTCTCCCGTCTCTGTCCCAGTATCAAAACTCTTTGCATGACAATCTCAATATGTATACATATTAACGCCAGAAATTACTCCCAATCAGATGCTCTAATTTGGGAACTGTAAATCTCAGTGTAACTTCATATGCTATTAAGGTTGAGTCAAAGCCCTGGCAATTATTCTGGTAATTGACATTCCTCTTGAAAACATCTCCCTGGAATTTCTTTCTTCAAAAGTTGGTATTTGTTCGGCGAGCGGAGGAAAATAAAAAATGCTTGAGCACAAAGCATTTATTATCCTGGTACTTCTGGGAGCAGTCGCAGTTTGGGATTTTGCAAAGTAAAGTTAAAATTTTTTTTTATTGGGGCATTGATTTAATATCAAAATTTTTCTCACAATAATGACCCCCCCCCCTGTATTTTGTTTAGGGCAGAGGTGGAGCCAGGAACTCGGGCCGCCCGTCTTGAACTTGAGCAAAGCCTTTTGAAGAAACTTTTTAACACTTCTACGTACGCCAGCCATGTTGCTCCTCCGGGGAAAGACACAGGTGATGGGAATATATATTTATTTCTATATTTATGTCTCATCCTAAAATTTTAAACAAAATCCTGTATTGGGCTTGTATTTTTGAATTACGATCATTATGGAGTGTTTCATGGAGTTTGTTCCATTGACTTTGACCCACAGAGAGCGTCCAGGTCGCCGTGGACTTCTACTTACGCAGCATCTATGAAATAGACGATCTCAATCAAGTAAATGAAAATACCATTAATTTGTTTGTAATTTTTTTTTTATAGAATTTTAATGAATTTTTTTTTTTTGCATAGGAAATGTCTTTTCATGTGACGTTGAGGCAGCGATGGAATGACCCAAGGCTCACCTATTCCGTTAAGGGCTATGAAAGTATGTTTTCCATATTATTATGATTCCCCATAAATAATTACAATATTGTACAAAACTGAAATTTGAATCCAGTTTAGAGATTTAAGGGGTTTTTTGCAATTTCTAGGTTTAAAATTTTTGTCCATCCATGACCTCACACAAATTTGGAGACCGGACATTTTCGTTTCGAATTCAAAGGTGGAAACTGCCCATGGGTATGATAAACCCAATGTGTATATCCGTGTTTCCCCCAATGGGGACGTTCTACTCAGTGAAAGGTCTGTTTTTAAAATAATATTGATGAAAAACACTGCTCTGGCGTTAGTTTAGTTAAATATTGGCAGGGAAATTCAAAATGACTGCTTTAAATTGGATTCTCAATGTCCCGCCAAAAATATGAATTAAATAATATTTTCACGTTCCCAGGCTGACTTTTACAACGTATTGCGACATGGACTTGACCAACCATCCTTTTGATACACAGTCTTGCGTACTTCGTCTCGCAAGTTGTGAGTTTCCTTTTTATTTTTGTAAACATTTTTAAAAAAAACCATTGAAATAACTGTACTAAATTTTTAAATGGGATATAGATGGGTACATCGCAGCTGAGGTTGCTGTAAATTGGAAGGACACGGACCCAGTTCAAGTTTCGAATAATTTAAATTTACGACATTTTACCCTCCTGTCATTTACAACGGATAATTGTGATGCGAAGACGAACACAGGTACAGGTTCATTTTCAAATTTGTTTTGGTTTAAGATGTAACAAAAAAATTTTATTGAGATTTGATGGATGTATTTTAGGAATCTACTCCTGCATAAAGGCCACTTTCAATTTTAAGCGTAACTCCGGCCATTACTTCTCTCAAGTGTTTATCCCCCTCACAATGTTCGTCATCATTGGCTACTTGACTTTCTGGGTGGAGCCTCAGAACCTCATGGCCCGATTGGGCATTTCCCTCTCTACTTTGTACTTCGCATCGAGTCAAGTCTCGGAGTTGAACTCGGATCTGCCCAAAGGGCCGTACAAAGTTTTGGATACATTCACTGGGGCCTGTCTCACTTTTATTTTTATAACGGTCATCGAAACTGTGGTGGTTTATAATCTCTATAAGAAGGAAACCTTGCAGGCGCGCTTGCGCAATCCGGGCCGAAGACATCCGGAGACTGATGAGATGGAGCTGGAGGATGAGCCATCCAATGGATTCCAACTACGGGCCAATTCCTTTAATTGGAGGAATGCGCGGGATTATTTGACAGCCATACCGAAAATGTCCCAGAAAATTGATGTGATCATGATAGCGGGCTATCCCTTGACATTTTTCGTTTTCACGTTACTATACTTTTTTTATGTGGTAGTTTAAATTATTATTTGTAGCATATTTCAATTCTGTGCTTATCTCTGATTTGATCAAAGCAATTTCCTTCCTGGAAGAAACTAATTATATATCTACTGACTCATAAAATTTTATTGTACCAACTTCTGACTCATAAAATCTTGAAAAATTTAATTCCTCATCTGCACGTCATGCACATAAAGTTTTTGAAATAACTCCGCAACTAAAATAAGTCAGTCTTTAAAATTAAGGGATTTTCATTTTTACACGAAATCAAAAAGTCACAAATTCATCAATCAAAATTTAGTTAACTTTAAACTCAAAATTGAAGCAAAAAACACGGATGGATTCAAAGTACAAAATTTTACATAAGAATGGTTTTTCTCGGAGTACCAAACTTCGAAGTAAACATTTGCTACTGGACACTTCGGATTTGAAACGTTCTTCATTTCACAAAAGTCATTGGCTGACATAACACAACGGTCACACTTATTAAAGTCCAAGCTGCATTCCAATCCAAGTCTCCTTGTAGTCAACGAACGTTGATGGTCAGCCATTGCAGAGACTGTAGGTCTGTGAATTCGGTCATTTTTAGGCTGTTCTTAAGACAGTCTGACATTCTCCTTACTGTCTCGCCTGAAATGTTGCCTCCGGCACTTTATTTATTTCTGGAGTCACGTACGCCTTTCCAAACCCGGTCTGTTGATCACAGACACAGACACTTTACAAATAGATATAACCCCATTCTCAAAAGATTTACGCTCAGCGGTACACAATTGCTTCCATACCCAAAATCTTTATTTTGTAATCCCTTTTTGAGAATTTTTTACAAGAAGCATTGCTCGTAATGCGGTTAATTGTGGGAGCATTCGAAGCAACTCTGGGAAGAACATAGAAGATGTATAACTACCAGAGTTATGCAGCATTTCCAAATTCATATTTCGAGACCTCCCAGTATGTCGTATTTTAAACTCTTCAACCACCTAGCATGCATTTGTACTCACAATCAGTATTTTGAGGGCATCGTGTGTCGTAATGTCGTAAACACAATCCCTGGAACGGGAAGCGTTCTATGAAAATAAATTACCTCCAAAAACTGGTAATATTTTTTGTATTTGTTGAACTTGAACCAGAATAATAATTAAACATACCATTAACTTCCTGCAGCATTATAAACACAAGTTCATCGTAAGTCAAATGTCTTGACCAGGATTGCGTTCCCAATGCAGTTATGAGTCCTTAAAAAATTACCCGTGAATATATGGCAAGGAGTTTATTTAATATTTTTTTAAAAAACATTTCCTCCGAGAAAGGCGACGGTACAGTTGTCGAAAACATTATTATCATTAGTAAAAGTTATTTAATAAGGGGATATTAGCTCACCACAGAGGAATTGCACTTATTGTATTGTATATGTATGTAATTATATCTAATTGAATAATAAATGTAACAACTCATTGCAAGTTATTCCCACGTTTGCTTACACTAGGCTAATATGCTACGTAAATGTTAAGAAGCAATTAGGATATAAGAAAATAAAGAGTTTCAAAAAAGGAAAGTGCTGACTGCACCAGATGCTTCTGTCATGTGCATATTTCAAATCAAGTTAAGAATCCAGTATGGGAAAATATTTGTATTGTTACGAGACTTCCTCCGACTGTAAACTTACTTGAGGATCTAGGAATGAGTCATAGATATTTACCTCATAGTTTACTTCACACGCAAAATGAGCACCGATATGTGTCAAGGATTTATTGTACAATAGCTTAAGCTTCATGATGTGTATAGGGTGCTGGACAACCTTTCCTCCTATCCAATCATTTAACACAATTGTGTGGAGAATTGTTTTCTCTACCGAATTTCATTCTGAATAGGAAAAAAATGTATTCAAAGCGATCGGCCAGAAATTGACAATATAGAAGTAATGACCGTGAACTCTATAAAAAAAAACCTTCAGTATTCCAACTTTCGTTGAATTCTAAATTTCAAAGATTTTTTCCCAACATATTTTGAAGCACGCTATTGGTTAGAAAATTTTATGGGCTCTCCGTTGAGCTATTACACAGGTCACTACGTTCAAAATTGTGGGCTTGACCCGTAAGAGCAGAGAACAAGTTTTAAGACAGTCATTCCCAGGAGGAAAGATGCGGAAGAGGAGAAGATCTTCAAATTTTTTTCCTGCACAGTCTCTGGTTTATAAAATATTTTAAAGCAGTGTATTGGTCGAAAATTTCATGGGCATTCTTTGGAGACTAATATTATCATTCTAAGTCAAAAATTGCTATCTCTGCAACGGATGATGTGAGACGCTGTTAATGAAATGCTTTACAAGTTAACAGTTTCCCGTCATTTCGTCCCTGTTTTTGTCTTGGCTCATATTCTTCCCGTTTACCACAATGTTAAAATTTCTATAGGATATAATAAGCACACGCTATATACTACAAGTCAAGTTTTGTTCCTTTCAGAGGATGAGTATAGATACTCAGATGGAAGAGAGAGTAGTCCATTCCAGTATCCCTGTATATATAGTTGGTTAAGTTTATTATATATATGTACGTAACCTGTATATTTGCAAGAGCACCCCTAAAAAGTTGAATGGATCAAAATGTGTTGTGAATGAGTATCTATATACCTTATATATAAGGAGAATAATAACCTCGTGAGAAATGGTTCAAATATTTGTGCCCCTATATAGAAAAAAAATATTTATGTAGGGGTGTTCATACAAGATATTATTAGAACTTGTAAAAATACACACAAACACATTATGCACACTATAAAAACATTTTATGTCCATCTAATAAATTGCTTGACATGGTATTTGTGTGCTGTAGCTTGGGGAACGTAAAATCATAGACAACCGCTTAAGCACTTGAGTTCACTTGCCTTGAATGACTTGACGTGTACTCTGTGAGAGCCGTACAACTGTCCTTTCATATTTGACGTAGACTTTAACCTAAATAACTGCCCGTATATGTAGGCAACACTTTTACTTGTCAAGCTGTGACAAATTTTTTTATTTTCTATTCTCATTCCTTCCCTTTCCCTGCATAAGTTCACAGTCGCAAGCTCACCTTCCAATTGCATACTCCTGTATATATATATATAGGGGTGATATCCGTACAAAATAAATATTACCTCAGTAAAATTTTACTCCCCCAAATATTTTCTCTAAAACTGCCCACAATCCACAGCTGACTCCAAGTGTCAAATGTCACACAGCCCATGTTATCAGAATGAGTCAGTGTTCATCCTCTAGCTGCCAAAGTTTGGCAAAAGTAAATAAATCCCATGATGAGCAGAATTATCACACGGAAGTTGAAGAGGTAAATTGGGCAGAAAATTTTATAAAATTTGGGTCTCAAAAAAAAATTTTTTTAACAAATTTCCTCAAATTTTGTTGTTTTTACAGGACCCAGTGGACTTTCTTACTGCAGCTGTATTTGGCATACCTTTGGTAAATTTTTTTGGACTCATCTCATTTTGGGAATTAACCTGGATTTGGGCTAGGAAAAATTTCCCCAAAATTTTGCGGCTCTAAATATTTACGCATTTGTGTGTTTCCAGATATTCCTAGAGATTCTAGTCAACCTCGACGTTCCGGACTTGTTGAATTGTTCTTTAGTGAACAAGTCCTGGTTACAAGATGCGAGGAAGATCCTGCGGACAAAAAAAATATGTGTGATAAAAATGGGAAAGCAAGAGACTTGCTGTAAATTGAAGCAATTAAACGAGCAACTTAACAACTTTAGTTATATCCCTTTCAATGGGATCCAGCTCAGCCCCTTTTGCTATGCTTGCGTCAAAAGGAACTTGTCCCCGGAAGATGCTCCGAAGCCCGAGTCTTTCGCAAATATATTTTCCAAGGTACAAATGGAGCATGTGATTATTATGAATCCGAACAATTCTTGTAGACTTCATACGGCAGGGGAATTTTTGAGGGTCATGAGGGTTCTGTTACCATCCTCCCCACATTGTTTGGCGGAACAGTTCCTCCGAAGACTCTTCCCGGAATTTTGTGGACAGATCAAAACCCTGTCGATTTCCTATCCTTTAAACTCTACGGAAGGACGGTATGGGATCTATCCGAACATCGTCTCGGAGTTGTTATGTGATGATTTCCAGGAGGATTTGATCTACAAGAATTTGACGACTCTTAAACTCATCCAAGGTCCATTCCCTCATTATGTCTCGGATGATGTGATCACTCACCTGCTGGGGAAGTCCCCTCGGTTACAAAATATCTACGGGTATATCTCACCTAGCCTCGTGGACTCGATTTTGGGGAAGAATTCCGCCCAGCTCGTGAAGGAATTTGTAATAAGTCCGGACCCCTCCTTTGCCCAGCAGTACTTGGCCCTGGCGGAGGCGGGTCCCAAAATTAGGGTCTTAATAGCTGCCCGGAAATGGATGTGGCAATGTGAGGACATGAAATTTGTCACGAATGTCTTTAGAACCCTGATGCTGTCAAATAGGAATTCTTTGGAGACCCTGATCCTGGACCAGTCCGTCCTGACCCTGATAGTTTCCTTAAAACTGTCCTTCCCGAACGTCATTTATTTGAAGGTCCACTATGACGAAGTCAATCCTGACTTCGAAGTGTACCAATCCTTCGATAGTATTGACTTGGAGGGGATCTTCCCTCATTTGGAGCAGCTGGAATTACATTTGAATTTGAGATCGGAGCAAGTGATTTCGAAATGCTTTGGGTTGAGGACGAAGAACTCAAGTTTCTCTTGTAATTCTGTCAAGAGGCTTGGGATCACTTTTTTACTCGTGTCCAAGGACATGGGTAGTGTTCAGGACCGATGTCTTCAAAGTGTGATGGGGATGCTGCCCAATGTGACACACTTCGAAGTCAATTTCCCACCACATTTGGATAAGGTCCTGGATTTCCTTTGGACCTCTCCTTGGGCCAGGCTTGAGAATGTCTCTTGTCAAGTTCATGTCTCTCAGTGTGTTAAGAACTTGGATGATAGTTTCCTCGGAGCGAAACTTCCTGATCACATCAAATCCTCCAGTAGCTTCCCAGGTTGAAAGAAACACTAATTCTATTAGAAGATAATTCAATGATTTTTTGTCTACTAAAAAAATTGTAATTAATTTTTTTTATTTATCTTTTTAGGGATGAGAAAATTCTCCGTGACATTTTTCCACAGTAAGCAGGTCTGTCAGGCATTGACCTCTCCTGAGACCGTATTTTTGTCCGTGGGAGCAGTTCAGAAGATATTCAAGACATTTACGGAACTTTTCCTGGAAATTCAACAGTTTTGGGATAATTACACACGGAATGATCTTCCTTGCAGTAAGCCATTGGATTTAGTTCCTACGATATTAAAAAGTGTCTGGTGGACATTCCTTTAACAATTTTGCAAGAATTATGCGGTTATCGTGAATTTGTTATAAAATTACAGATTTGTCCATGGAACATTTGAAAGGGTTCAAGAACGTCAGGATTTCCACCGTGTCCACAACTCCGGCCAATAACAGCTTCAGCTTTAACGAGTATGAGTGTGGACCCCCGAAAGTGTACGGACGGGAATAGCCATTCCTGATCTACAGTATCAGTTCCATTTCTATCCAATTCCATAGAAAGTATACTGACAACAATTTACCATGAATTTGCAATAATATGTTAACATTACTGGTCCTAAGAAATTGCTTACTGCCTTGTGATACCATGGAACCCAGCACAATCCAACATGTGATTTTTTTTTACCTTACCGATATTTTTATTGCCTACGATATTTTTTTTTCCAAAGGTATGAGAATCTTATGAGTACTTTATAATTCTACGAATGTTTCGACCATCTATTATTATCAATTTGCATAATTATGCATCTATTTACTTATTATTTTATACATTAATATGTAGTCCATACTTCTATGTACGTCAAGCATCTGAACGTACTTGAGCGTATGAGTGACGCAATTTAATTTTTGTATCCAACGAGAATTGACTCAAGTAACATATTTTGTACTGCGAAATGAGAATTTTTGTACGGAAACCCTTTATTACTTTTTCTAGCCCTAGTGTTGATATGTGAGTAGTATTGAAAGAGTAGGTTATGGTCATACCATGAAATCCTAACTCCTGGATTATTTACTTATATAATTGTCAAGAAATTGTAAATAATTGGAAATCGTGCTGATGGAAGGAATGATTATGAATAAACGATTGGTTGTGATTTTCTATTAATCCGAAGACTAATTACTTTATTTAATAATTGAAATCAAAAGGAAAAGGAAATGAAGATTAACAACTAAAAATAGGTGTTACTGGAATGACTCTCAGTTATTCACTGAAGAGTCTGGAAGAATCTTAAACTTAACAAGTGGCTACTTGAGCCTATTTTTACAATCTTAAGTCTAGACGTTACATCATAACGGATGTAACGGGACGTTGACACTCGTCGGCTTTAGCCGATGGGAAGTGCTTACTTTGCACCTTTACAATAAGTGTAGAAGTAACTTTGAACTGACTTAACCTAAGGTTGTGTATTTCACAACTTAATTAATTATTCATGTGAGACTTAACTAATTTATGTAATGTCTATATACATACCTAACATCCCGGTCGGTCGGGGAAAATTTTGTCCCCAAAATTGAATAATTTGCATCTAAAATTAATATTGTGTTAGTACAATTGGTATGTATGTTTGAACAAAAGATAGGTAGAATAAAGAAGAGATAGATCAAAAAAAAGAATTATTTTTGTGTTTTTCTTTACAAGCTAGTACACATACTGGAATCATGTAAGGCGAAGGTGATAACAGGTGTAAAATCAATATTGTATTAGTACATCCTAGCCGTAGAAAATCAAAGTGAGCTTAAAACTAGGCTGGAGTCCGGGCAGACAGCTGGTTGGACAAATTGTTGAGGGCCACAATGGGTGGGTACGGGTCATTATTGTGTGGGCGGGGATTATTGATGAAGTAGGCGCTGGGTAGGGCATGAGAGATTCGAGAGTTCTGACGGTTTCTTTGACGATACCGGTAATAACAATATAAGCCATATATAATTAATCCAAAACCAATAATGGTTGAAAGAGCAGTACTTGACAATGTAAAAATACGGAGGAGAACTTGGGAATCGCCCTCGCCAACGCCGATTTCCATCTTTGGAACCGGAAGGACGGGAAGAATGGGTTCTGGTGCCGTTTGCTTAGCATGTACAGGCGGAGAGAGGGTAGTAGTGAGAGTAACTGTCTGGCCGGGCTCATCGTTTGTATTCTGTAAAGAGAGAAAAGAATTATGAATAGATTTCCAGTCTTCCAACATTTGTGTTATGTTAGCATCATAATTATTAACATCTTTGAATGGTTTTAAAGTATCATCGTTATAATCGTCAAACGTCAGTGGTGAGTTTATCAAAAGTCGTTTTACGAGTGGGGAAGGAGTGGGCGGAGGAGGAGGGAGGGTTTCCGAGTCAATTTTTGGAATTTCCGGGAAGGTGTTGGATCGAGAAGGAATAAAATCCAAGATTTTACTAATAATTGGTGGGGCTACCATAAGAGCAGCTCCAGCAGCCATAACTTTGACTGCATTATTTTTCTTGGCAGGTGCAGCCTGCATGGGAAGATTAAAATTTTTGTTACCGTTCTGAGCCATGGAAGGTAATGATTGGATACTGACTGACCGTTGTAGGGGTACCATCTTATGCATTGAATTGGTCCGGGCCATGTTGAGTTTGGTACCGGCACCGGTGATCTTGGATAGATTGGGGAGGCTTCCCCAAATGCCTGGTGGAGCACTTTCACAGGCGAAGATAAAAAGAAAAACCATAATTATTAAGGTTGAAAAGTTGACGGGGCTTCCACGAATTCCCCTTGTTCGTTGAGAACGAGTTCCGGGTAGATTCGGTGAGGTTGATGGAGAGGAGTGAGTTGTATGGTTTCCATTATCGGTTGGGGTCTGAGGTCGATCACCGTCCCAGTCGTCGGAGTCCATGGCTGCGGCGGCTTGACATGCGTCGTACCAGTCATCATATGAGTCGTTGGCGGGGGGCCTGGCGTCAGAGTTGGGAGAGGGCGAGTTTGGCAAACTGTCGTCATCACTTCCGGTGAAGTCACTTTCGGAAGTGAAGGTATATGTACAGGGCCTTGTTGAGGCGGCTGGGCGAGAGGGTTTTGAATGGGGTCCGGTGGAGCAGTTGTCAGGAGTTGTTGAGGCAATGTCAGAGTTGGGCCTTGACGTGGCCCGTGTTTCTTGACCCAGTTGGATCGACGGGTTTGGATTGCACAAGTGTTGGCTGATTCCAACCATGCCCGAGATATTTGTTCGAACCGAATCTGCGGATCGATGGAAATAACGGGCGTCGCTGAGACGTAATTCGGTGGGGCGTCTCGTAGTTGAAGGAGAAATTCGTTCCACATCTGAGATTGTTTCACTGTGGCTTGGAAGTATGTTGCGCTCAACTGGTCCAGAAGAGAGGGAATTTGGTCGGGTAATACAATTCCGACAGCAACATGGCGGAAGGTCCTCTTGAGAATAGGAATTGAGGAGTCGTAACAATGTAGTTCGCTCCCAGACGCGTCGGCAAATTGATATGGAAATATCTGAACTGTGCAGATTGATACCGGGCAACAGATGAGTGTGTCCGGGGTGCCGGGGAGATAAACTTTGATCAGTTCCGTCCATGGGTTGTCGGAGAGACGGATAGCAGGATTGATACCCAGAGTTGTCGGGTACTGGACAATGCCTGGCACATAAGGGTACACAGGCGGGGACTGGGGGTTGTTGCTGGTCATTGTGGTCAGACATGGGAAAATGTAACTTTCTTTGTTTTATTTCGTAAACGTACGGAACGTCGAAGTGGATGATTTGTATCAATTGGTTGGGGCGGTTTGAGAATTGATTTTAACTTTGTGGAGTGATAACCAAAAGTTTGTGGCGAGAAGTTTGGAGGAGGAGAAGTTAAACGCTTAACTGGACTGTCTTCAGAAGAAGTGGACGGTTGTAATTTCATTTTGCGTGAAGGACGTGTAGAAGCTTTACTGATGGGAGAAGGGAGAGAGGAACCGGAGTCTGGGGTGTCGGAGGGAAATTGTGTCAACCAAGCGTCAAATTCGTGCTGGTCTTCCGTAGTATATACATACTCGGGATGAAGAATGCCATCCCCCAAATCAATTTTTATGAGCTTGAGTTGGGAGAGGTGACACTTAATACTAGGTCTAAGCTTAGTAGAGGGAAAGGTTAAAACTAAGTCAGCATTATTATTCTTATCAATATAAGTTATGGTATAAGGTCCAACCCAACGACAAAGAAGTTTGTCAGACAAACCAATTTTTCGCTGAGGGAGATAAAATCGAACGTGGGAACCAACTTTAAACTCTAAGGGGTGATACATAGCATCAAATCGTTCTTTGGCTTGTAATTGAGCCTTTTTAATTAATTGGGATATTCTTTGATGCATAATTTTGACCTGAGAAGCGCTGAGCTGAGTCATTTGTAAAAGTGTATTGGGAATGGAGTTGAGTAGAGGGGCTGGAGGAGCTCTACCGAAAAATGCTTGAAAAGGGGAAATTTTTGTAACTGAATGCTCGGAAGTATTATATGCAGTAATTACATACGGAACAAATATGTCCCAATCTAACTGATTGTCCGAGACAAATTTGCTGAGCATAATTGCGAGAGTTTGATTTAATCTCTCTACAATTCCGTGGGAACGGGGGTGAAAGGGCATACTGACATTATGCGTAATATTAAACCGTGTTAATAATTCTTGTAGAGTTGCAGATTTGAACTCCGCAGCTCCGTCTGAAATTAATATAGACATGCCTGGAAATGTTAAAATAAAAGATTCCAAATGCATGGCTATATGAGCAGCTTCTCTGTTGGGAAGGAGGGAAGTATGTACCCATTTGGTAAATAAGTCGGTGAGGACGAGTACATATTTATTGCCTCTCGGAGTTTCACGAAAGGGTCCTAATAAATCCATAGCATACGTGCTTGCTGGAATGTTTATGGGAATGTTTTTCAGACTGTCCATACGTAATTTGGTTAGGTGCTGGCGACTTTGGCACTCTGGGCAATGAGTACAGTGTTTAAATGTGTCTGAGGTAATTGATCTCCACCAATAAAATGGACGGAGACGTGCCAAAGTCCGTTGAAAATTTAAATGACCTCCAAGGGGATGATTGTGAGCGTTTTGTAACACAATGGGAATCATAGCTTTAGGGATTACTAAAAGTTTAGGGTTGCGGGGATTAAATTGAATAAAATAAATACCATCATCATTGGGAATTAACTTGGATCGCTTTTTCTGCAGTAATTTATTTAAAGTATGATCAATGGATTGAGCATGCTTTAAATCAGCAGGGCTAATGAGAGGGATAGCTGGAAGTGGATGGGGCGGTGATGGTGTAGATTGGGCTGATAGACCTGGAATTGTAAGATCATCTTCCGTGTCTTTGGAAGTGGAAAGGGCGTAGGGGCATCGAGAGACACCATCTACGTTTCTATGGAGGGTACCTTTCTTATACCTAATTATATAGCGAAATTGTTCTAGAATTACAGCCATACGAGTAAGACGGGCGGTGGGATTACGTTGGCATTTTAAATAGCATAAAGCATGATGGTCAGTAACAATTATGAAAGGTTTGAGATATAAAAATTCGCGAAGCTTTCGTGTGGCAAATACGACGGCTAAACATTCTTTTTCGGTAACTCCCCAATTTTTCTCAGCTGGAGTCAAAGCTCTGGAAATAAAATAAATTGGGTGTTCACCGTCTTCAAATTGTTGGTGTAAAATGCCAGCTATGGCTAAATTACTTGCATCCGTATATAAAATACATGGGAGTGTGGGATCGTAATGTCGAAGTACCGGAGCTGTGAATAGCGCATTTTTGAGAGTCAAAAATGCCTTATCACAGTCGGGGCTCCAATGATATAGTGAATGTTTCTTCAATAATCCTTGGAGAGGAGCAGCTATTTGAGCAAAGTTCCAAATAAATCTGCGATAATAACCTATAGTGCCCAAAAATTTACGTAGAGTTTCTAAATTATTAGGTTTGGGCTGTTGCATGATTGCAGCTACTTTTGCTGATTCAGTAGATAGACCTTTTTGGGACAAAAAGAATCCAAACACTACATGTTCTTGCATACCAAAGAAACACTTTTTGGGATTCATGCGAAAATTAACTTTAGCTAAGCGTTGAAATACAAGTTCTATTGCGACCAGGTGAGAGGGAAAGTCTTTACTATAGGGTATAATGTCATCAATATAAGATACAGCGTGTGTGTATCTTAAAGTACCGAGAGTACGAGCAGCTAGTCTTTGAAAGTAGGCGGGGGCATTTTTCAGACCAAAACATACACGTAGGTACATATATAGTCCGAATTCAGTGACAATAGCAGTTAAGTGTTGATCATCCGGGTGGATGAGGGCTTGGTAATAACCGCTAAATAAATCTAAAGGGGAAAAATACGCAGCACTTCGTAACTGAAAAAGCAAGTCATCAATCCTTGGGAGAGGGAAAATTTCGTCTATCGTGATTTTATTCAATTTTTGAAAATCACAGACGAGTCGCCATTTACCTAATTTTTGGCGGACTAAAAATACAGGGGTGGAATAATTGGAGTTTTCACAGGGAACAATTATACCTGCTTGAATTAATTTATCTAATTCTTGCTTTAAAATCTCACGCTCCGTGGTGCTCAAGCGGTAGGGTTTAGCCTGAACTGGAGTGTCAGAGTTTAATGTAATTCGCATGGGAGGCAGGGTACAAACTTGAAGGTCCATAAGTGTCCATGCAAATAAATATGAATATTTATTAAGGAGACTAATGATCGAGGCGCGTTCAGCTGGCCTTAATTTGGGATTAATATTTAAGGATTGAAGTTGTTCAGGAGTAAAAGGGGTTGGATTTTGAGGAATTACCGGAGCTGTGTTCAAGCTTTGGGTAAAATCATAGCGTTGAGCATGACCTAAAAGAGTATCAGCGGGAATAATCTGTGTAGATGTGGAAATGTTTGTGGCGAGCAAAACATTTTTCGCTGGGTTGATAACTGGAGGAAAAATGACTTTGTATTGTTTTTCAATGAGTGGATGAGGGTTGAAAAATGTCGTATGAGACGTGTGTAATGGAGTAGTAGGTACATACATTTGGTGTCGAGGGGGAAGTTGGATAGTAAATAATGTTTTGACGGGAGAGGAACAGCCGCACTCAGATGAGCAAGTGGCTGAGTATGCATGCTTACGAAAGTAATGACATACGTGAGAGTTGTATAGTGAGTTAGAGTTCAGATGTATATGAAAGTCAAATTGTGTAATAAACTTACAGCCAAGAATGAGTGGAGGGGTGAGCGTTTCAAGGACATGGGCTTCTGTTGTGTAAAAGTAGTTATCAAGTTGGAACGTTAAGGAGGCTATATGGGACGTAGGAATGCGAGCTTTATCTGCTGTGATAACAAATCTTTGTGGGCAAGGAGTGATGACTGCACTGGAGGGGATGTGATTCTTTTGTATTAAATTATGAGAAGCTCCTGTATCAATTAATGCATCAATGGAAACATCATCAAAATAACACATAATGTATGGGCACATTGATGAAGCGGGTGACAGGTTTATTGTGGGTAAGTTATGGAGGGATATTGAAGATTCGCAAAGTGATTCTGGGGGGTTTGATTGTTTTGGGGCGGATTGGGATTGAATGAAATTTCCAATCTGTGGGCATTCTGGTCGTTCCGGCGATTGTTGCCGTTGTTCTGTTGATTGTTGCGGAAGCCATTGTTGTTTCCGCGGAAATTGTTGTTCCGAAAGTTCGGGCGGGGACCCTGACCACGCTGGTTGGGCCCCCTCTGTTGGTTTCCCGAACGGCAGTCACGGCTGATGTGACCATACTTATTACAATTATAGCATTGCATGCCTTTGTGAGGATTTTGATTTTGTCCTCTGTTATTATTATTATTATTATTATTATTATTATTATTACCTCGGGGCTGATGGGGAACTGGTTGATGAATGTTGCCTTGATTACCGCGGTGATTATTATTATTATTATTATGGGAGTTACCGCGGCCATTGCCACGGCCTCGTCCGCGGCCAGGGACAAAAGCAAAATTAGCTTGGGCATTTGGCGCATCAGACAAGGTAAGTTTTTGGATGGTTTCTTCCAAAGACTTAACTTTTGCAGCCATATCTGAGGGGCCAGCAGTTGTGTCAGCAAATTCTCGTTGTTCGCAAAAACGAACGAGAGCAGCAATGCTGGTAAATGGAAAACCTGCCGCTGCAGATTTGAACTTGGGTAGGAGGCCTTCCATTCCCCAAGCAACACGGTCAGGTTGACTCATGGTTGGGTCATAGCGAGTGCAAATACTATCAACATCATACAAAAATTTGGCACTCGTCTCATTATCTTTTTGTTTTCGGGAAATTAATTGATTGAGATAAACCTGTCGGGGTTTTGCATAGCGTTCACGGAGGGCCGTGAAGAATGTATCAATACTAACAATAGTGGGTGGTGCTATTGCGAGTTGGGTTTGTAGCCATTGAAAAGGGTCACGAGCTAATAAATTGGGAGTGTGTCCTTGAAGAGTGGGCCAATCCCATTGATATTGGGCCACGACACGTTGAACGTCAATAATAAAATCATGAACGTCATGAGTGGCGGGAATGAATTGTTTAATCTTTTGGAAGTCAACAATGGAATGTATGGGTGCGGTATTTACCGTAACATTGACTGGAGTTGCTGCAGCAGCGGCGGCCATTTTGAATGGTTTGACTTTGCGAGTTTTGGTAGAGGGTCCGTGTCGTGAAAAATGTTGGATTTTACGGGCTTTTAATATTTGTCGCTTAAAAGAGGGAACGGTTCGTGTAACTGGAGTAACTAATGGAAGAGCAGGTAACGGTGGAGGGAGTGGTGGAGGTAAAGAGATCGGCGGTGGAGTGCCTGGTGGAGTAGAATATTGTGGACTGGGAGTTCTCGGAGGAGAAGCTTGTGCGGGAGGGACTACTGGAGGAACTGGCGGTGGAGGTGGTGCGTGTATAGGTAATGGTGGAGGTAATAGAGGTGACTTTTTACTACTGCTAGTGGTAGCTTTTGCTTTGGCTTTTGCTTGTTGTAAAACCTTGGCTAATTCAGAAGCGTCTTTTAAATCAGGGTCAGAATTTTTACGAGTGACGCGACTTGTAGAAGGCTTAGGGTCAGGTTTGGATGCTGAGGGCTTCTTTTTATCGGACATAAATTATAACGTAAGTATGTACGTACCGTGACGGTGGTTCATGGATATGAAACTTAACACTGTGCATTTACTATATAAAATTCCTCCTGGATGAGGTGGGAACGGTACTGAGCTCCGTGGCTGTCCGTTGAGTATACCCAAATCCTCAGGGCATCGGTCGGTGAAGAGCAGGTAAATCCGTCTGCCTTCCGTGTACAAGAAATAATAACCCCGTTTAGCAACAAAAACTTACGAGGGGTTCTTCGACCGGTCACAGTCAATAACGGCTGACTCCTCTGGGGGTAGTCCCGATGGTGCTGTGTGAGTTGCAACTTCAAAAATGCAGGAATGATACGTCTGCGTGGCCAAAACTGTAATTCTCAAATATTCTCACGAAATATGACACATTATTCAAACTTGCCTGGTAATGAAATCAATTCTTAAAATAAATCGATTGTTTCCCAAGGGGAGTGATAATTGAGAGTAATTCGGGAGCATTGCCAGGGAAATAATATTTTGGCAATGTTTTACAAAGGCCACCATGAAAGAGTAGGTTATGGTCATACCATGAAATCCTAACTCCTGGATTATTTACTTATATAATTGTCAAGAAATTGTAAATAATTGGAAATCGTGCTGATGGAAGGAATGATTATGAATAAACGATTGGTTGTGATTTTCTATTAATCCGAAGACTAATTACTTTATTTAATAATTGAAATCAAAAGGAAAAGGAAATGAAGATTAACAACTAAAAATAGGTGTTACTGGAATGACTCTCAGTTATTCACTGAAGAGTCTGGAAGAATCTTAAACTTAACAAGTGGCTACTTGAGCCTATTTTTACAATCTTAAGTCTAGACGTTACATCATAACGGATGTAACGGGACGTTGACACTCGTCGGCTTTAGCCGATGGGAAGTGCTTACTTTGCACCTTTACAATAAGTGTAGAAGTAACTTTGAACTGACTTAACCTAAGGTTGTGTATTTCACAACTTAATTAATTATTCATGTGAGACTTAACTAATTTATGTAATGTCTATATACATACCTAACAGTATAATTTAATAATTATTCTAGAAAAATAAAATAATTACAAAAAATTCAACTATAATATCATGTACACGGACCATGAACATTTTCCTATAATATTTTATTAAACAGTAAAAGTTTTATTTGTCATGCGAGCTGACTCATAGTAATAATTAACTGGTAATCTCGGCAATAAAATTGATTATTTTTCCAATTAATAGCCTTGGAAGTTTTCATGAATGACTGTTTTTATCAGCTATACTCTAATAATTATTTGTATACCCTCAAGGGCTTATTATCGGTTTACATAATAGGCACATTTATTTCCTATCGTGCACTTAGTATTTGTATTGATTCATTGAAATGTTTCAAATTGCTATAGCCTTGCAAATTGCTCCGAAAATAATTAACAACGATTTCCAATAAATGACGTTATTTTGATCCTTGTTAATAGACTAGGATCGAAAAATGCTCTTAATAGTTTCCGGGGTTTTGATAAATTACTTACCTTGCCCATTAGAGTGTGTTTCAAAATGTGGTTAAATCATCAACGCATTCATAAACGGGGATTTTTTGAGCGTGGAGTACATTAGTATGTTGGCATAAAAATTTAGATATGATTAGAAACGGGAAGGTAAGAAATGCTTTTAGGGATTTAATGATGATCCCAAAGGCGGGCAAAGTATGTCGCCTCTCCTATCTGTACATACGGCGTATATATTAATTTAATCTTTGAACCTCTATAAACAGTCCAAAAACAGGCGTATGCATTAACCCATAAATAATTTGAAGGAGGCTCCCTCCCTACGAGCCTATATAGGCAGAAGTTTACAAACAATCATAGCCTGGACTTTAATAAATAAATCCCTGGCCTATTTAAAGCCTATACGCTCATAATTAGCCAGGCTGGGCGTAAACGTCTGCACCTGGCTAGCTATTTATGTTATAGAATTTCCTGCAGACATTGGCCAAGTTCTATTTTTAATTACGATCTTAATTTGGAAATAATGTAGCTTTTATTATTTATTTAAAGATTTTGATTGATTTTGAAGTATTCTTGCACTAAGCTTATTATATAACAATAGAAGTCGGCCAACTAGTTTTTGTCATAAATACAATTGATAAGCAGACAATTTTATACCTGAAGCTATATCTTAAGCATTGATTTGCAATTGTTAAATTTATACTATAACAAAATAATGGTTTGGAACGTGCTAGAGCTTATTTGACTGTGCTACTGCACTCTGTAACGAAATACGAAGCGAAAGCTACCGGTTATTTGTATAGATAGGCAGAGGTGTGGAAAATACACGACATTTATTATTAAAATACAAAATAAAATACTATACTACTGTTTCAAATACTATATTTCAAAATATTCCATACATCTGTGCATTCGACATTCATTATGGCAGAACGTTTTCCTTGCACCATGTTCATTGTTCAGCTGGCTGACAAACGAGGCTTGTGATCGTACTCCTAGCGAGTATGATTCCAGTTTGGGTATAGTGAGACATGGATTAAAGGATAATGGAAAATTTGCAGCATTGTAGGGTCATAGGCCTATATTCTGCTTACTTGCAGGGACTGGGTACATATACATACACTAGGCGCCCATCTTTGGATGTTCACTAATTGTAAGAGAGATGATTTTTAAAAACGCATAATTTGATTATACTCCAGAAATAATTTACCTAAGGTTCAACAACAATAGTTACCTACTGTCAATAGTAGTTTGCTAATATATAATGACATTTTAAAATACTTAAAGGAGCTATTATTAAAGAGAAATCCAAGTATGAGGTACGACTTGTTATATTTACTTCCTTTCGGGAAATCCCTAAAGCCTTACAGTGTCTCAAAATTCACTTCAGTTTTGAAGGATCAAATTGAAACTGAACATTTTGGGAAGCTTTCGCAGAGCTAATTTTTCGTATTGATAAATTTGGTCTTATTGATAAAATAAAAATTGGTCAACACTTGTAATAAATATCAGGCTCATTCAGACTCCATTCCGACATGCTCAACTCCACAGATGTCCAGCCTTATTTAAAGGTATTTTGCTTCTTATCAAAACTGAGGATCGTTCCCTTTCACCTGAGCTTTGAAGGGCATGGCAGGGTTGTGATGAAGCGTGACCGTCGTCGATTCATCTGGAACCTATTTTTCCTCTACGGTTTTTTCCGAACCTGGCTGAGTATCTATAATTTTGTGATCCTTTTGAGAAGTGGAACTGCCCCGACCTATGAGCTAAGCATTCATGCTCTGGAACTATTGGCAAGCGTGGCAGTCACTGGACCTCAAATTATTGTATTTATGGGGCAAGGCGAGATCACGGCAGCGATTTTTAGTTTCATTTTTAAAGGTGAGAGAGAGGAATGCCTTAAATTATCATTAATTCAATCCTGTATCAAAGGATTCTTTTCTGGGTTTAAGGCTTAAGGTACGATAATTTTCAGGTACAGGGAATGGATTGACCGAGGCACATCCCAAGAGGTCGCTGTCACTGCAAGAATCTTTCGCTGCATATTTAATGCAAATCGTTTACTCTGAATGTATTGGGTTCAATATAGTGGCAGCAATATTTTGCACAAAGGTTCACATTTACCAGATCCTTCCAGTGACGTTCCAAAATCCTTTCATATTTCTGCTTTGTTTCATTCATGAGATCCTATTTTGGATCGGACGCCCAATTGCTTTCATCCTAGGCGTTTCAAATATGCTCCTATTTTTCGAGGACGTCAATCATACACTCATTTCTGAAATCAAATTTATTCGGTAAGATTTTTCCTTTGGATATTTTTACAAATATCTGTACACACGGGAAACAGATTGTTTTTTGTGTGAACCATTCGTAGATTAAATCCCTCCCTCGAGCCATCTGAGTTGGAGAGGTTGCAAGATGTCTGTCGAAAAACTGAGGTTCTGGTACGATTATTTAACATTGGACACTCCGGATTGATTTATTTCTTCAAAATGTTGTTCCTCACTGCTTCGATATTCGGATTCTTCTTTGGTATTCACTTGCTCCCGATCAACAGGCCTGTTTCTTTATTTTTAATGTACTTGGGGGTATTTGCTTTCACGTCATATTGTGTCACTTTTGACAAAGCATTTCGCGTCCCTGCATCCATGGAAACTCTCAAGAATGAAGTGACCAAATGTATGCAACTCTCGAGGTCATCCAAGCCTCGAAGGGAAATTTTTGAGAAGCGAATGCAGGCCATTGCTAATGTGGGGATCAAAGTGGGTGAATTTAATATAATGGAGCGGGAGTCCACACTTATATTCCTGGATTTCGTGGTGAATAAAGTGGTCTCCCTGCTTATTACATTTCGGTAAAAAAAATGATTTAATTTGTATGTTATCATGCGTAAGTATTGTCTGTAAGGAATATGTTTTCTTGTGTAAGGATAAATGCATTTATTGCGTGACTAATGGGGACTTAAAAAGTTTCTTTCGATCACTTTAAATTTTGCAGCGCTGTACATTGTCCACTAGTTATGTGTATAAGACCGCTATCATCGTTATAGTATGAAAGCTTTTTGTGAAAATTAACTTGCGGTAGACGTTATAATATTCCACATCTAATTGAAAAAAATTATAAATTTAGCTTCAAAAGTAACGTTGTGCTGTAAATTTCAAGTATTTACCTATTATTTAGAAATCGGGGGTAATTATTATTGAACCAACGAGAGCAGAAATGCTGGCGGCTCGAGTCCAATTCCTCTAAAATTACAACATTAGATTTTAAGTCAATGGAAACTTGAACTTTAGCATAATTATAGCATTTACGACAAAGCATAGTTAGATTTTTTGGGATATTTTGTGAGAAATAGATAATTTGTGAGAATATTTAAGAGAATTAAAAGATGTACTGCATGAAAATAATGAGTCCGATTTGACCATTGATTGTTATCATAAACGTCTGAAAAGATTTAATACCTCTGGAGTTTTAAAAATAAAATTAATTATAGCTACTAAAAAACGCGTGAATGCCACTCTCATTATGAGGGATTAGGACAGTTTTCGTTTAAAGTATTAACAATTTATTTAATTAACAATTTTAGCAAATAATATCCCATACAGCTCATTAACAAAGATTGAACGTTTACAACGGGTTTGTATGGTTACGTTTAGCACGTACCGTTTATACGACATATAAAAACATTTATGAACAACCACCACAGCTGTAGTAAACCTTCTATATGATTGTTAGTCTATAATTATACATACGCTCTACATACCGTGGGAAAATAATCAGGTTAATGAAATATATCAAAAACTACGAAAGGATTACATTTAGAATTAGACATTAATTTTAATTATTAAATAATGTATAATTATATCATATTATTTATATATATATATATAATAAGAAAAACATATAAATCATTATGGATAATTTACCTTAAATTATCAATAATTCAATATTGTATCCAGTGATCGTCATGGGTACAAAAAGTTTGTTCCCGTTCCCGTTCCTGTTCCCACTCAATGGGTACTCTCTTTAAGTGTACCCGTAAAGATGGGAACAGTATTTTAGGTACCCGTTCCCACGAATTTAATAAAAAACCGTAATCAGAAATTTTCCTGTTCCCGTACCCGTTCCCACAACTGGTATTCCCGGTCTTGTTCCCGGGTCCAAGTCGTATTGTACTTACAATTAGTGCGGTAAAAATTATTATCAGGATTTATGTAACCATCAAACCCTTCGTTTTGCAGATAAAAACATGGCAGACAATATGCAGGGCGGCGAAACGCTCCCCCATAGCGAAACGTAACGACTTAATAACTGGTTGTTTAATTCTTCAGAGATTATGAGCCGAGTAGACCGAATATCAATACTTTAAAATGTCATACTGGGAAAGGATGCAATCATGAATGGAGTATTGACCATGATCTTCAAACAATAAAATTCCAAGTTGATGAGGGTTTCAAAATGGTACTTAATATTTAACATCAATTGCTGACCCAAAGATAATTATTCTGCATTTAAAATATATCTGAAAAATATATAAGCCAGCGCCAGCACGGATCGCAGTTTCCCTTGGTTAGCTTTATTTGAAAACAAAACATTAACTCGAGCAATCAATTTTTCAAGGGTAAAACTTGCAGTAAAAGTATAAACTAATAATTATTATTTTAATATTTATTTGATTAACTTGTAGAAATACTCTAGAAAATACTGCAATGTACTGAAACACGACTTCTAACATTATTATCTTTAAGGCAAGGATATGTGTGTAGAAATTGCAGGGAAAAAGAATGGAATGGAATACGCAAATTGATTTGTCTACATAAATAAAGTCTTCTAATTGTAAGACCAATTTTGAGTGCTTTTCTAGAAGATGGCATTATTTGTTTTCGTCATACTGAGTCATATTTGACCACACATTTCGTGCGCCTGCTTCCATGGAAACCCTCAAGAATGAAGTGACCACATTTATGCAACTATCAAGGTCATCAAAGCAACGAAGGGGAATTCTTCAGGAGTGAATGTAGACCATTGGTAGTGTGAGAATCAAAGTTGATCCATTTAACATGTTGGAAGGGGATTCCACGCACATATTCCTGGACTTGGTTGTTAATAAAGTGGTCTCCTTGCTTAATGCGTTTCGTTAAAAAAATTATTTAATTTGTGTGCAATAAACATACACGTGAAGCACACAAGCATCCTTTATACAATAATTTGGTCATGTCATAAACTTTTTGAATTTTCGCGCCAAATCTACGAGCCAATAAGAAAGCTACATCTAATTTAAAAATTAGTACAAAAAGAAAAAGAGCGTATTGCTAAAAAAAGCACAAAAAATCCTTGAAACAATTATTTGACCGTGTCATAAACTTTTTGAATTTCGCGCGAAGCTTAATAAAGATTAAAAAATAAAAAAATATTATATTAAATAATGATTAGTATTTTTAGCTTTGGGCCGAAGCTCAGCGGCTTTCTTTTTTTCCATTGGCGAAGCCGATGGCTTTTTATGCTTGTAATATACATATTCTTGCAACCCTTTTAGAATATGTGATGTTGACAAATACTCGGAATGCACGGCATCGTTTATTAGGATGTAGACAGTCTTCTTGGTTAAGAGCTAAATAAATTTAATGTGTCAATTTATAACCATTATCCCATTAGACTTTAACTGTTTACGGTTTCCTAACTGTAAGTATTGCCATATTACCAATGATCAGTTTTGTGTGCCGCTCAGTAATAAACAAGTATTCATCTTAGGCGTGTTGTAACCCCTAAAAAGGCAAATATTCTGGGAAATCAACCCTTCAACAATTTTCTTTCTCTTTCGTTAATTCTTGCAGCTTTTTATATATTGCATTATGTAGCAAGACTGGATATATTAGGTAACTCAAACTTGGCAATCGAGGAGTTTCAAATAATTATACCAATATAAATTAATCAAGTCAAACAGTTTAGAATGTGCCAGCATCAGTAAAAAATACTACTCCCACTATTACACAATTTATGTTAATAAGACCATTATCATCGCAACAGTTTGAAAGCGTAACGGTATATGACGTTATAATGTTCTACATCTAATCCAAAATTAACGGGAAACGTAGAACTTTAGTATGTAGCCTTTACAA
Organism: Allacma fusca; assembly: GCA_947179485.1. Taxonomy (NCBI): domain Eukaryota; kingdom Metazoa; phylum Arthropoda; class Collembola; order Symphypleona; family Sminthuridae; genus Allacma; species Allacma fusca. The sequence goes on from OX359246.1 coordinate 25,742,388, forward strand.
AAAATATAACTTACATTTGTTGGCATGTGAGAAAAAAAATTGTTGAATGAAAAAAGGAGGTACAAGTTGTCGATTGCTTGGTCTCTGAAAAGTATAAAATGATTTAACATCTTTGAAGTTTTCAAAATCAAATTGTACCCACTTGAAAATGGTTGAATCATACTTGCTTGTCAGTAATAATAACAGCGACAGTTTGTATTTAATTTGGGAAAGAAATTGCAAATAAGAGCCCTTCGTATATTGGGAAAAAAATTTGAAACACCTCCCTGATGCAAGAGCCAAGTAATTAGTTTTCATTCGCTAATTTCGTAGTACGCTCGCGAAGTTTTGGACACTGTTCCTGTGCCTTTTGTTCCTTATACCTGTGAGGAAGTTTTTCTAACTAAATTAGAAAATGATCAGTATCAGATTGTACTATTTCATCTCCGCTGCATTTGTCATTACCTCTTATACTTTCACACTCCCGTATAGCTACAATGCTAAAACGAACACTCTCAGGGCTCAAAAGAAAAATATCCGGGAATATTTATCCTACGTTCGATTCGTATCTTATATCTTCTACACTTTTTATATTACGGCGACCTTGGGACACAATCTTTCTCAAGTGGTACTGGATCTGAGCGACTTGAGCATCCATGCATATCGATGTCTGGTTTGGATGAACGGAGCCTGTTTTTATTGGAATCATCTGCGACAGAACGAGGACATCGCCTGGCTTTTTAACCAGCTGTCAAAGATTAATTGTGAGTTTTTTCTGGAGAATTTTCGCTAAATTCAAAAAATAAATATTAGACATAAAAATGGAATGCGGGATTTTGTAGATGAATTTGGAGTCAATAGGAAAAAGTCAAGCTTCGTGGAACAAATAATGATGTCATGGTTGCCAAGCCAGGTGAATTGTATCGCTGGAACCCTGGCGCTATTTTTTCTCTTCCCTCAGAGGAACCAGTTCATTTTTTCCATTTTTCCGGAACATCTCCAAAACCAGTGGACTTTTAGCCTCTCTGTTTTCTACGAAACCCTGGTTTTAATCGATACATGCAATTTATACGGACTGGAATTTTATATCCATCCTTTGGTCAACCGGAGCTTGGTGTTTTGGACCAAGTCTTTGTAAGAGATTTGTAATACACTGTCCCACTGTAGCTCCAAACAAATTCAATTTGAAACCCTGGGAATATAATGACATACTAATAAACTTTTGACAAAATTTTCCTCATAGGTGTTCAAATTTAACAGGAAGAGATACATTGTTGGCGCTGAGAAGACACTCTATGTATTCAGTGTTAGTCAAGCAGTACACGAATTGCTATGGGAGGATAATTGAGCACATCAAAACGGGTTTTACAATTGGTTGCGTCATGCTGAACTGCATCCTGATCCGATTTTACCATCAGCTAAATGCTCTAACCCTGATTTTCATTCAAACTTGTTTGTTCATGTTGAGTACAAACCCTCCAATTATGTTCGGCTATGCTTTTCGTATAGGGCAGAATTCCGATGAATTTAAAAAACTTCTGACGATTCCTACTCAAGATACTACTCGAGACTGGAAGATATTTTTGAAAAGGAAGAGCCAGTCGCTAAGATCCATTTGCATTCGAGTCTCGGACATGTACGTCCTGGACGAGAAAATGATTCTTATGTATTTCTTTTTCATTTTCAATTATACTCTGTCAGTACTGATTGTGACGACACGTAATCACATTGATTAGGGTTTTTTGCTTTTCACAGTAAGAAAATACAGTATTCCTCTGTGGGGGGGGGGCTGGTTTTTAATCGTCGTGTCAGCGTTCAGAATCAGAATATGGGAATATTTGTACAAACGTCCATGATATTGAATATAAAATTTCTACGATATGATTATTGTTGTTCATAACTCTTATAGATTACGACTTAAACAGAATTCAGAAATCCTCATTTATTTATGAGTACACACTTACTAATTGTAAGTGTCACTTTTCCGCGTCAGATTACTTAACGTACCTACATGATCCTATTTCAGTATATTTGGTTAGTTGCTAATATTTGAGTATGCTCATCTACACTATATACATTACTGTACAAGCAAAATCTAAACTGTCGAATGACGAACAGTGATGCGATCGAACCGATTATTTCAAAACTCGATGTTGGTTCGTATTCGAATTCGGATTACCGATTCGAAGTATGCCTTCAAATCGAAGTTGGTTTTACAAAACCGAATCGAATAAATCAAGAATTCGAACAATTTATTCGAATCGAATATCAAAACTAGGTATCGATTTTTATTAATCGATTCGAATTTGGATTCGAAGTTGGTATCGAATCGTTTTTTTCGATTAATCGGTTAAGTTTATCCATTCCTCAATTTATTTAGATAACAAAGTCTAAGATTTAACAATTCTTTAAAATGAATACGTAGCGACGAAAAGTTCTTTCGGCCCGAACTGTCGCGTCAATTGTCTCATACAATTGACTAAGAACTAATTGCTTTTAGGTGTTTATTTCTTAAACGAATCAAGTTAGCTCGTGGTCCCGGATGACAATTTAACAAAGCTTGATCTATGTATAAATAAAAGCAATACCTACCATTAAACGTTAGACACCTTGAGAATACTATGGAGGAGGTTAGGGCTTCTTTCGGGACCTGACGTCCCGAAGTTTTCAGGACGGGACCGGGATCGGCACAGTTTCGGGACAAAATCTTTGTCCCCATTTTATTTCGGGACTGAATGGCGACGAACGTTTTTGTCCGTAGGATTTCGGGACTGGACAGAATTGTCGCCGGGACAAAAAATTGTCCCAGTAGAAGCCCTAGTGGAGGGTTACAGTATAAATATATGTCTATTAAGTAATTTCAAAATATTTAGGAAGCTTATTTGCAATAAAATCTTACTTGAAGTATTTGCAATGATGCAGATTTTCTTTTAACGTAAAATGGTTGTGGGCAACGGATAGGTTTTTTTCGGCGTTGTGGAGTATTCTCACAGCTTTCAGCGTCACTGGTGACAATATCAATGATATTTGCTTCCATGTAATTTTAAATTTACGAAAATTAATTTTCAAGAAGTTCAACGTGTTGAGGTTGGGACTCTTACTTCCTCACTACATTCCTCATCAGCCAAGTGGTTACTCTCCTCGTGATAAGAATGCCGTGGGGTGTATAATTCGTTGATGGAATTTAAACCCTGGCGGGAATTCGATTGTTCGAAAAACCAATTTCGAATACAAAGCGATTAAAAACAGAATCGGTATCGAAATTGGATATGTAGTTTAACTAATCGGTTCGAACTTTAATCGGTTTGATAAACCAACTTCGATTGTTCATTCCATTCGAATTATGTTCGGATTAACGCAACCGAATCGATAGCTCTTGGCTAATCGATTCGGTTCGTATTCGAAATCGAACATTTCGATTATAATCGTAATCGGTCGCATCACTGATGACGAAGCATGCCATAATTGTAACATCTAGGAACCACAAGATATTCCATGTTTGCTAAATGTCGCATGTACTCTATTCCTACAAACCTACTCAGAAAAATTCGCGAAAATATTTTTGGGTTGATTTTACTTAAAGCAATGATATTCTGAAAACGCTATTTCTAGTTGTACATTTTTGAATGAATTTGAAAATATCACAAATAAAATCGCGGGAAGTGATTGTCTCGGTAGTGTATTGTTTGATGTGGTATTTTCCCAGCAGTGTCTTGGGTGATCGTGATCATACAATCGGCATTTCGTAACAATGTGGATGAGATCCTCGTGCTTCTGAAGGTAATAGAGAATGCAGATATTTGGGTATGTGATCTTGAGGTTGAGCACCCTTTGCGCGGTATGGCTGATCCTGCTTTATGTCTACCAAAAAAAATTTAAGGCATATCCCGCCGCTCCTGTTAACAGCAACATCTGCGAAGTATATGGCAGCATGACTAGATTTTGCCAATTTAGCCGCGCAGTGCATCACCACATGCGATGATCGATTCCTTCCCGCATCGTACGGGTTTCTAGCCCCGGCGTTAAAATGTGATACTAGTATAATTAACAACTATTAAAGAAAAATAAAATAAGCGAAAAAATCTACATACCCGAAACATTTTTCATACGAGCTGACTCATATGTCATAATTGGCTAAATCGGCAATAAAATTGATTATTTATGAGTGAATAGACTTTAGCTTGAGCGTTTTAGGAATGATACAGCTCTTTGTTTTAAATCAACTATGCTCAAAGGATATTCCTACATTCTCAGGTACTTGTTACGTGCCTTCGGTTTGGATTACAAGCACATTTGTATCCTATCATACTTAATTTTTGTATCGATTCATTAAAATGTTGGAATTTATTTAAGAAATAACTAACAACGTTTTGCAATAAATGCATTGTCAATGGACAACTATACGTTCGAAAAACACAAACTTAATAATTACTGGAGTTTTGATAACTCACATTACCTTCCCCATTACCTAGTGTTTTCCATCATGTGGTTACATCGTAAGCGCATTAAAAAAAGGAATTTTGTTATCTTGGAGCACTTTAGTATGTTGGTATAAAAATGATTAGAAACCGGAAGGCACGAAATGCTTTTAGCGATTTTATGATGAACCCAAAGGTGGGCAAAGCATTTCACCTCCCCTACATCTAGCCTACATATTATATTAAACCTTGGACCTATAAACTTTCTACAAACATGCATACGTATAGTAAGTCACAAATAATAAGGTTTTTGTCGACCGAATCTCCCTGTTTACGAGCCCATATATGCAGAAGTATACAAATAAGCATGACATACATTCTTTAACAAATACATCCTAGTCTATTTAAAGCCTAAACAACCATAAAGGGACAGGATGGCGTAAACGTCTCCTGGCTAGATATTCCGGTAACAGAATTTCCATGAGACATTACGCAAGTGTTGATTATTATTTAACTTAATATTTAACTTATTATTTAGCTTACTATTAAACTTCTTATTAAACTTCTTGTTAAACTTCTTATTAAACTTCTCATTAATAACTTCTTATTTAACTTGGAAGATTTGGGACGTTCAACATTTTATGTCACTGAGCTACTACACTCTGTAACGAAATACCAAACAGAAATAACATACTGGCTAATTGTATACATATTCGTCAATCGTTAGGCTGAATGTGATTGTCACACAATGTTCATTGTTTAGCTAGCTTACAACGGTAGTCTGCAATCGTACCAGCTGCTATTTTATGGCTCCTAGCCCACATTTGTCGTCAAAACTTCTAGTATTATTGCCCTTACCATAAACTCAAACTTCAAAAATTTATAAGGACAACCTACATTTTGCCTACTTGCAGGGTCTACATGTAGGCTAGGCCCCCACCTTTGAATGATCCTTCATTGTAAAAGCGAAGATTTTAACCGATGCGGAGCTTCATTGGACTCGGAAAACAACTTAAAGTTTACCAAATAATTACCTACTGTGAGTACTAGTATGATATGACATGATGACCTTATTGACTACTTAAGGGAGCTAGTATAAAAGCGAATTCTAAGTATGAGGCACGACTTGTTATAATTGTGTCTCTCGGGAAGTATCTAAAGTCTTTCTTAATTCCGTTCAGGTTTGGAGTACCAATTTAATTTTTTTTTAATTTTAAATTGAACAAGTTTTAAGCTTTTAGAGAGCTATTTTCTCATTGAATAAAAATTTGTAACAACTTGTAATAAATATCGGGCTTATTCAGACTCCACTCCGATATGCCGAACTCCTCAGATATGCAGCCTTATTTAAAGGTATTTTGCTTCCTATCAAAACTGAGGATCGTTCCCTTTCACCTGAGCTTTGAAGGGCATGGCAGGGTTGTGATGAAGCGGGACCGTCGTCGATTCATCTGGAACCTATTTTTCCTCTACGGTTTTTTCCGAACCTGGCTGAGTATCTATAATTTTGTGATGATTTGGAGAAGTGGAACTGCCCCGACCTATGAGCTAAGCATTCATGCTCTGGAAATTTTGGCAAGTGTGGCAGTCACTGGACCTCAAATTCTTTCATTTATGGGGCAAGGAGAGATCACAGCAGCGATTTTTAGTTTCATTTTTAAAGGTGTTAGAGATATCTACTAATTTTAATTATTAATATAAATCATTACGGATAATTTACCTTAAATGATCATTAATTCAATACTGTATCAAAGGATTCTGTTCGTGTTTAAGACTTAAGGTATGATTATTTTCAGGTACAGGGGAGAGGTCGACCGAGACACATCCAAAGCGGTCGCACTCACTGCAAGAATCTTTCGCTGCATATTTAATGCAAATTGTTTACTCTGAATGTATTGGGTTGAATATACTGGCAGCAATATTTTGTACAAAGGTTCATCTTTACCAGAACCTTCCAGTGACGCTCCAAAATCCGTTCATATTTCTACTTTGTTTCATTCATGAGATCCTATTTTGGATCGGGCGCCCAATTGCTTTCATCCTATGCGTTTCAAATATGCTCCTATTTTTTGAGGACGTCAGTCGTACACTCATTTCTGAAATCAGATTTATTCGGTAAGACTTTTCCTTTGAATGCTGAACTCACCTCACACCTTACTCACCTACACATGTAATATTATTACGAATATCTGTACACATGGGATACAGATTAAACGTTTTTGTGTGAATCATTCATATAGATCAAATCCCTCCCTGGAGCCGTCTGAGTTGCAGAAGTTGCAAGATGTCTGTCGAAAAACTGAGGTCGTGGTCCGATTATTTAACATTGGACACTCTGCATTGATTTATTTCTTCAAGATGCTGTTCCTCAGTGCTTCAATTTTCGGATTCTTCTTTGGTATTCACTTGCTCCCGATCAACAGGCCTGTTTCTTTATATTTAATGTACTTGGGGGTATTTGCATTCACGTCATATTGTGTCACTTTTGACAAAGCATTTCGCGTCCCTGCATCCATGGACACTCTCAAGAATGAAGTGACCAAATGTATGCAACTCTCGAGGTCATCCAAGCTTCGAAGGGAAATTTTTGAGAAGCGAATGCAGGCCATTGCTAATGTGGGGATCAAAGTGGGTGAATTTAATATAATGGAGCGGGAGTCCTCACTTATATTCCTGGACTTCGTGGTGAACCAAGTGGTCTCACTGCTTATTACATTTCGGTAAAAAAAAAATACATTAATTTGTTTTTCCCAGAAGTAACAATGTCAATGTTCCGTTTGGGTCCAATCCAGCTCTTTAATGAAACAAATATTCATCTTGTGAGTGTTACAACACTTAAGAGGTAAACTACACTGAGAAATCAACCAGTCAAAAATTTTCATGGCTTTTCTTTAATTTTTGCAGCTTTGTACAATGTCCACTATGTATGTAGATATACATATAAGACCACTATCATCGTTACAGTATGAAAGCTTTTTGTGAGAATTAACTTGCGGTAGACGTTGTAATATTCCACATCTAATCGAAAAAAAATTATAAAGTTGGTTCCAAAAGCAACGTTGTGGCACAAATAGCAACCCTGTAAATTTCGAGTATTTATACCTTTATTAACGAACGAACAGGAGTAATTATATAGAGTTGATACCACCGCATGTAAAATAATCTGCGTTTTCTGTAATTTGTAATCAATTCTGAACAAACGCGCAGAAATATTCGCCGCTCGAGCTTAATTCCACTAAAATAACAATGATAGCAAATACATAGCAAATGATCACCCTTGAACTTTATAGTGTACATATAGCATTTACAACAAAACACAATAATCATATTTTTTGGCACTTGAGAATAAAAAACTTACTGAATGAAAAAAAACGAGTTAAATTTGTTCACTGATTGGTCTCAGAGAATTCTAAAGAGATTTAATACCTCTTGAGTTTTTAAAATCAAATTATAGGTATTAAAAAAATGCGCGAATCCCACTTTGATTGCCAGGGAATAGGACAGTTTTCATTTAATTTGGGAAAGAAACAATTTTAGTTAAATAATAGATGTGCAATTCCAGCTCCAGGTTAGTATTAGTTTGTTGGAACAAACATTTGACACACCTTCCTATTTTAAGTGCCAACGCCTTAGTTTACATTTCTTAATATTTCGCTCGCGAAGTTTTGGACACTGTTCTCCTGTTCCTTTGGTTTTTTTATATCTGTAAGGAGGTACGTTTTTCTAATTAAATGAGAAAATGATCAGCATCAGATTGTACTATTTCATCTCCGCGGCATTCTTCATTGCCTCTTATACCTTCACACTCCCGTATAGCTACAATGCTAAAACGAACACTCTCAGGGCTCAAAAGAAAAATATCCGGGAATATTTATCCTACGTTCGATTCCTGTCTTATATCTTCTACACTTTTTATATTACGGCAACCTTGGGACACAATCTTTCTCAAGTGGTACTGGATCTGAGCGACTTGAGCATCCATGCATATCGATGTCTGGTTTGGATGAACGGAGCCTGCTTTTATTGGAATCATCTCCGACATAACGAGGATATTGCCTGGCTTTTTAACCAGCTGTCAAAAATTAATCGTGAGTTTTTTCTGAAGAATTTTTGTTAAATTCAAAAAATAAACATTAGACGTAAAAATGGGCCGTTTGATTTTGTAGATGAATTTGGAGTCAATAGGAAAAAGTCAAGCTTCGTGGAACAAATAATGATGTCATGGTTGCCAAGCCAGGTGAATTGTATCGCTGGAACTCTGGCGTTATTTTTTCTCTTCCCGCAGAGGAACCAGTTCATTTTTTCCATTTTTCCAGAACAACTCCAAAACCAGTGGACTTTTAGCCTCTCTGTTTTCTACGAAACCCTGATTTTAATCGATACATGCAATTTATACGGACTGGAATTTTATATCCATCCTTTGGTCAACCGGAGCTTGGTGTTTTGGACCAAGTCTTTGTAAGAGATTTTTAATACAGTGACCCACGGTAGCTACAAACAAATGAAATTTGAAACCATGGGAATATAATGACATAACAATAAATTTTGACAAAATGTTCCTCATTAGGTGTTCAAATTTAACAGGAAGAGATACATTGTTGGCGCTGAGAAGACACTGTATGTATTCAGTGTTGGTCAAGCATTACACGAATTGCTATGGGAGGATAATTGAGCACATCAAAACGGGTTTTACAATTGGTTGCGTCATGCTGAACTGTATCCTCATCCGATTTTACCATCAACTGAATGCTCTAACCCTGATTTTCATTCAAACTTGTTTGTTCATGTTAAGTACAAACCCTCCAATTATGTTCGGCTATGCTTTTCGTATGGGGCAGAATTCCGATGAATTTAAAAAACTTCTGACGATTCCTACTCAAGATACTACTCGAAACTGGAGGATGTTTTTGAAAAGGAAGAGCCAGTCGCTAAGACCCATTTCCATTCGAGTCTCGGACATGTACGTCCTGGATGAGAAAATGATTCTTATGTATTTCTTTTTCATTTTCAATTATACTCTGTCAGTGCTCATTATGACGTCTGACAATCACATTGGTTAGGATGTTTTGCATCTCACAGTAATAAAAGGATGTATTCCTATGGGTTGAGGGGTTGTTGTTAACCGTAGAGCCAAAGTTCGGACTGTAGTAATATTTGTCGAAGTGCCCATGTTTTGTAATATCCCGCCAAAATGTATCTAGGTCATGATTCTTTTTTTTTTTTGCAATCACAATTCCTGAAAATTAACTCTTAACTAACCATACGTGCCAAGAGGGGCGCCATTTCTCAGAAGATTTCTTCTCGAAAAAATGGGGAAATTTTGAATCCCAGTCCATATGAATTAAATTTTTTTAAAATTAAATGGGAGGGCCATGTCTCAAATGATTTCTTCTAGTCGAATTCATTGTTATGTTAAAAAACAGGTCAAGTTTGCGGTTTTTTTCAAAAATTTTTAAAATCCGTACATTAATACAATGATCTGAGAGGGAAAAACGTAAAATTGAAATAATCAAAATTTTATTTCGGGTTACCACGACGGTTCAAACGAGATATTGAACTTGATTCTAACCTTAATTCTTCTGGATTTATTTTTGCCAAATCATATAATAGTAGGATGAAATAATAATAATAAAAAATAATAATAAAATAATTATAAAATAATTATTATAAAATAAAAAAACTTTGCACATCATGTAATCCCAACCGTTCTCGTACATTAAATCTGATCACTGCACCCTTTCCGTTATTCCTATCCTTATTAACTCCCGAAAACCTGATTTTTAAAAAAAAGTCAAGCAACTGACGTAACTTCTAAATTTAAAACATGTGAGTTTTGTCGGACTCATTCGCCCACTGCCCGTGGAAACTGGGAGTAAAAGGCCCAGCAGTGTTAAACTTGACTCTCGCCACTTCCTGCATATCTTTAGCATTGAGTATTAATAGAGTTGCTTGGGTTTCCTCCATCTTGTCAAGCAGCGTGGATAAAATCACCCCGTCGTCCTCATCTTGGGAATTCGGACTCGCAACAAAAATCGGCTCAAATGGAACCATTCCTTCCTCGGACCAGCAAATGCTCGAGTTATTACGGACATACACTTTTGTGAGCTAACAACAAATTATTTGTAATTAGCATATACCAAAAAACAATTTTATACAGGATGTACAGGAAAAACGTTTGAGAAAGCTGAAATTTTACTGTGTCAATCCCAGTCCAACCAGAGCCTTTGGAAGCGTAAACTCCATAAAAATAGTTAAACTTTTCCCCATTAAATCGATAATTAATTCGCGGAAGCTCCACCCAACCGTCAGTTAAGTGATGGGGGGTACAGAAAATCCTGGGTTTCCCATCAACACTTCCATTTAAAAATGCCTTGGCTTTTGAGTCTTGAACTGTTACCAGGTTTTGGTCACTCACCGCGTCTTCAACGTTTAAGGGCAAAATGTATCTTCTAGTTGTGGCAGAGCCAAGATTTTGTCCTTGAATATCCCCAGTGGGATTTTTAAACATTTCGAAGAGTACCTGGACAAAATTAAAGTATTCAGATGGAGGGTCAATCAGAGTAAATACAATTATATTCAAATCATACAATAAAATTATAAAAACCGTACATCGACTCGATCATAACCAGCCACATCAACCACGACCTGTCCATCCTCTTCGTACGCATTTATATGGTGGAATGCGAAGAATCCATCGGACTGGTAAACCACGGGATGGATTGCCCCACTTTGCAGAGATACCACGTAGAACCGGGTCTACAAAATTCAGATATTCAATTTGAAACAAATCTTATTGAATTTTAGTTCAAATTTTGTCCTGTCAATCGATGTTTACAAATTTTGAAGAAAATTATTTTTGTAAAGTACCTTCACATTCTCTTTCCAAACCATGGCTGTGTCTATAGATTCACTATTCCAAAAAGTCTTGAATAGCTTAAAAATGTTCAGTCTCCAGGGTGACTCAATGAAGACTAATTTGTCTTTAGTGATTCCAAAACTGTGATAATAGGATGGGAACATTCTGGTAGAGACTGGTATTTCAGCCACAATTTGGGCTTGGCTGTAGCATGTGTCTATAAGCGCAAGAATTTTGTCGTAAATTGTTAATTAATAAACAAAAATAATTTTAAATGTCTTCCGAACAACATGGTGCTACTAATGTAGTAATAATGCTTGAAATTAATATCTTTTGCAATTTTTACCGGAACTCCCAAACGTTGGGGGTATTTTGACCAGAACATAATGAGGGCCCCTTTTGTGGCGGTAATTGTTCCCCATGTTGTAAACAGTACCATCATGGCAGACATGGGGGTGCGCCGTGGCCTGGTTAAGAGCGATGTAATCGGAAATATTGGTTTTATCACCGATGATATGCAAGTCCTCAGGACTGATCCGCCGGATGACGTTAGTCTCCGTCATGGCGTACAATTGATCTCCAAAATATCCAACACTGACGTTGCAGTTATCCGTCCAATTTTTCCCCATCATGGTTTGGAAAGTTGTTTGAAGGCTAGATTATAATAAATTATTAAATACTAACAATTTAAATGTCAAATATTCAGACAAATGTTTTTAACATTTGCCAATTCTGCCTTGTATTTTATCTATAAGGTATATGATACCTATAAAAGGTATCATCCACGTAAATGCTAACAAAAACAATTGAGCTAACGGCGGTCAAATGAACGAAGGTGGGATTTTTTCCGGTAGACATTTATTTCCATTTTTATTTAAAATTTTTGACACTGGATTGTACTAATTATGGATTTCTTTTTATATTAAACAGATCATTGCACCGCTTCCAATCTGATGGAGACTTACAACACCGTAGTGATAAAAATATAATCAGTCGTCAAAATCTGCGGGAAACAAGGCAACACGTTTAAGAATTTTTATTTCGGAATTAAAAAAATTGGAAGCTACGCTATCCAAAAAACATTCCGAGTTTGCTGTGTTCATTCAACCACGGTTATCCAATTTGTTGACCCAAGGCAATTTTTACGCTTTTGAAAATTCGGTATATATTTTGTCTTCAACTGAGATTTCGAAAATTTTCTACCTCGTTCCTGAAGCATAATTTTAAACTGATTATCTGATGGTTTTCTGAAAATACCAACCGAATATGTCCAAAATGCCGGATAACTTTCTTCTCTGCTACCATTTTCAATCTCACACTATTACAGTATATATTGAAGATTTTCTTACTATCTAAATTTTAATTCACTTTTTTATATTGTTACAGTGTTAGAATGAGCAGATTCGCCCCGTTGGGAGAATCTTGCCATTTTGTCTAAAAGTTGAATTTTCTTGTTTTCTAGTTTTTGTAATAATTGTTAATAGGGACACTCATTCATCATTTCACCCTTGATTCAAGTAAATACGAACATTCAAGCTGCATTTAAAATTGACTTTATCTTAACTGTAATCTATTTTATGTATTCTCATTTAAATTAGATACAATACCGTTGAAAAATTGTTTTGCACGGATCTGGAAAAGCCGCAGTTCCAAATTCAGACACGACTATTCGGTTTGCTGCCATGTTTTTCTCGTGCGTATCGCTTTCTAACGCTCGACAAGAATACGTTACCTAGGTAAAATTTCTATGTTTACAAAGATGCGGTGACGTAACAAATTTTTATTGTAATTTTGCTACTCGGCTTTTAAGACCTTACCTTTCCATTTTCAATATGATACCGGTGTAAAACAGCTAAGCCGTCTAGCAAATGGCTGTAGACGTCATCCCCGACTTTAGTTATCCCTGGACCATTTGTGATCAGTGTTCCGTGGAGCCATTCAGGAATTTTTCCTTATATTTTAGAAAATGGGCAATTGCCTTTATTTTATTTCGGAAGATTGGTTTTACTTTCAAATAAAATGAATTTGTATGAAATTACCTTGAATTTTGCCTCCTGTGTTTTCCGTCGGTAAGGTGTAATTTCGGGAAAGAAACTCTCGATCAGAATTTGCACTAAGGTTAATATTAACCCCCTCGTCACATGTAGTACTTGTAACTATACTACCAAAACTTGTACTTTGGGGACCAAACCGAGCACCGAAAATATTTGACATTTTTGAATGATCTGACAGAAGCTTTGCATAAGTTTAGTTTGGATAAATTCCTCTGAATTTGATATTCCCTGTCAGACTAGGTTACTTTGTTAGAAATGTCTATATTTTGCATCTATCGAGACCCAGAGTGAATACTGGGATTTTATACTTAACACCTTCAACTTCATATTAGCTCGTAAATATTAATTAGGAATAATAATTAGAAATACGTCGTTATTTCCGCTTTGAGTGTAAGAAGACATTTCTGCAGACGTCATTCAATTGTTTTTTGCACGTTTGCCTTGCAGCGTAGTAGCTAGTACACTACAAATCTCGCAAAATTTTTTGTACAATAACATGCTACAAGGCAAACGCGCAAAATATAATTACTTGAATGAACCTCTACAGGACGGGTGAAGAAATGTCTTGCTGTTCTCGTGTGAAACATTGTAAATATATTTAATTGAAGTGATTTTCCTTGTAAAGTATTAGGAATGCATAACACTATGATCCAATTAACACATTTATGTCAAATTCCTGTAATTTCTAACGGGAAGTTGCGAGAAAGTATAAATCTCATGACGGATTTCCTCAAATACAAGTCTTGCTCAAACCAAAGTTTTTACACAACAACTGTTGCTTCATTCTCGGCATCTCTCGGTCTCTCTTTCTCTATCTCTGCATAACAAGCAATTGAAACAATATTGTGAGCCTGGAATACATACAGTGAGCTCGGAAATTGACTCAGGTGACCCGTTAGAATAGATTGAATGATTGAATGGAAGGGCAGGAGCAATTTAATGGAATAACGGGATGACAAAAAATTCAAACATTTTGATTGGATTAGCGAATTTATTCAAATAAATCAGTCAATTTGGATTGTATTGCAGGAGCAGTCCCCACAAATCCAATAATTTTCATGGGAATGACGTTTTGACCAAACTGGATTTTAAAAAGTTACAAAGCATTTTTCTAGTTAATGTAGTCAAGCATTTAAAAGACTGGAGATGAAAATACAGAAGAGAAAAGATACATACATCAATCCCAGAGACAAAATTGATACAAGGAGAAATGAATCATCCAGGTCATAAATTACGGAATATTTTTTGCGAATTTGTTTTACTTGCAAGTTACCACCAGAGGTCACTGGAAGCTCGGGTGGGAAAATGCTATTAATAAACCATGGTATAGTTAAAAACTTCGTTTAAAAATGTCTGAATCTCCTACCACTGTAAAATTTCATAGGGAATAGGTTGGGATAAGTCTGTGCTAGCCTTGAGCTGTGAATTAGTCTATGCGTATAAATTATTACAATTTTTGCAAATTAAAGCAATCCCTCATTCATCACAAGCCATTACAGAAATTGTGTTTGCATTTTTTGCGTATACGGCGACTCCTTAAACAAAATTCTTGCTCTAAACCTGTATTCCTTTTGATTGTGAGAATTCGTGAAAAATTGTTTGTAAATATAATTATTTTAAAATTCCACGTGGAGAGTCGCAACATTAAATAATTTTAGGAATACTATAAGCTACACAGCTACTACTGTAGTATTCCTGTACATGAGACTCACAATAACCAGTCAATATTTGATCCATTTTATTAAAGTAAACTATTGTAGCAGGAATCCATTAACGACGTAATACAAAGGTACACCAGACTATTCTATGAACTAGTATTTTATTGCAATAGCAATTACCAGGAAGTGAAACACATACCGTATCTTACCAAAAATATCCTCACTGTCTTCGTTTTTGAGATTCTTCAGAGGGACACAATAGTGTCACATTTTTGAACACCTTTTTTTAATTTTTTTAGTCTACATAAAAAGGTAACTCATTGTGTTTATTGTTATTTCTGATTTGCAAACTGAAATGACGTGATAAATACTCCCAAAATCCCTGTAAATACATACACAGGATTTTTTAAAATAGAAATTCACGTTTCCTTTAACCAATGGCAACATCGGATATTTCAGTCATAATCCCTCCAAGTCCAATTTCCGCAAATAAGGAATTCATTTCGATTTTCAAAACGTATTTTCGTTTCCTTCGTACATGTGGTTACTTCCCAATCCAAGTAACGAGAGACTACAAATTTAATTCTAAAATTTTCTCGGCATCTTATATCTGGACATTATTATGCATTGCAGCGGTGTTGTACAAAGCATATGGTTACATCAGTACCGCCAAAAGTTTCTCAAAACACCTTAAAATGAATCCGACGGAGTCACTTGCTATTGCGGTGCTAACAATGCTATCTGGCGTCGGCTCAATAGTAATGAGACTTGCAAACGTTATAAAGCACAAAAAAACGGTGAGATTTTTGGATCAAAATCTTGAGACACTCCAAAAGCTGAAAAAAATTAAAGGCAGTCTTTCCATTCGTTTTTCGGAACTAAATAAATGTCAACATTTTAAAAAGTTACAGACAAGTGGTAAGCGAACACTGGTAATCCCAAGTTTGTGTTCCGTTGTTGTAATGATGGGACCAATGTCTTACTATTACTTCACTTTAGTCTATTCAGAGCCCAACATTTTAAGACTGGTGGTAGACATTTCGACTGAGGTATTTTTTAATTTGAGTGATGTCACCAGCTTTGGAATGGCAATTTACTTGAGCTTATTTTTGCAATTTTATACATCTTGCTTGGAAGTCATATCAGATGAGCTGCAGTCTATTGCAGAACAGAACTGGCTCTCCGATGGAGTTACTTTTCCGAACCAACAGCATATGGTCAGTATTTCCCAGTCAATCTTGGGTTGTATCAGTGGGTACAATTTAATCGACGAAATTCTTGCAGAATATAATTTGCATTTTGCTACGGAGATGATAGTGCACACCTTGATTACAATCCTGCACTCATCATTTCTGGCATTTTTTGTACTGTTATGTGTACGTTCTGGAGACTACGCTCGCCTTCCTTGGGTGATGACCTCCACTGGGATGCAAATTTGGCAAATCTATCATATTGCAACCTGGTGCAATAATTTGGGCTCATCCGTCAAGCGCGTGCTCTCTAAGATGTATTCCATAAATATTGGGGGGCTTCCAACAGCCTTGCAATCCGTGGTAATTATAAATTACTTTGTATCTGTATACAGTTATCAAAATTTGGGCAAGCATAAGGAATACAATAGAAAGTAAATCTCTGGAAATTATGTAATAGTGGTAATAATTTATCTATTTACCCAGATCGAAATGTTTGTGTTGAAGCTTTCCACCAATCCCGTTGAAGTGTCACCAGGCCAGTACTTCACAATGAGTCGGAACACGGTTACTACGGTAATTTAGCTCATAAATGCTGCAAATTATTGTTAAAAAAGAGAATAGTCCAAAAACATTTTTACACACGTTTTTAAATTCGAGTTAAACTCAATTTTTAAGGAAATATAATTTAATTATTACCCATAGATTCTGGCGTCAATAACAACTTACTTCATTATATTGATTCAGTTTCAAGTCAGTGACAACGGCGTTTCAGCTTGTAATTCAACTTTGTTGGAATAATTTTGAGGGCGGGTTGAGATCGTTTTTTTAATCAAGTACCAACATTTTTGCATGGATATCATATAGCGTACAAATGTATTACGAAGGACTAGTATAGAGGCCGTAATTTGTTTTGTCATATTTCATCATACTGTAGTTACCATAGGGTTACATTATGACTGTATTATTTGTACGGTATTTTAGAAACAACTTATTTCCGGATGCATGCCCAATTAATATTACTTAAAGCTGATCACAAACACAACCCTGATCATACATTACAACCATGATGTATACTAATGTTTTTTGAAACATTCAATTCCCTTTTCCGGATCAAAATCCCGGAATGGTTACAAACATTTAACCTAAGAAATACTCACATTTGTTCAAAGTCCCGACAGTTCAGACCTTAAGTATTTTTTTGCAATTCCTAAATCATTTAAAATTCCACAGATGAAAATTTTTATGGAAATTACCTAACGGATTTGAACGTGTTTATTTATAGATACAGCAAAAAAAGAATTGTAAGAACTGAGCAGTTAAAAAAAATGCAAATATCCAACAATATCCAACACTATAGTACAGAACATGTCATGGTAAATAGAATGAGAACATGTAAACGTCATTATTGGGCAGCCCGGTCTACTGAGAACGGTGTAGTACAATGAACCCTTTCTCTGATATGCAATACTGCCGCACAACTTTCTGTAAAAAATTACTCACTACACTCATTTTGAAGCCGCAGGTAGTACAGATAGAATATTTCTTTCAAAACTTTATTAATAAAAACGTTACCATAGGACAAGAAATCTCTAATACCTGCTACTGCATGCTAAAGTGGGTAAAAACAAATGAGTGACAAGTGACTTTTCTACTAATTCAAACAAGTAACTTCCGCTTTCAAACGCTTTCCCACCCGATGCTGAATTAGTTCGTCAATATCCCCCAACTCCTGTATTCTTCTCTTAAGGGAGTGGTTTTGTTCGGACAACCTCACGGATTCCACCTCAAATTCTAGGATTTGATCCTTCAAAGCCTTAATCTCCAGCATTGAACGCCTGGATGCATCTATTGCCTCAGCTCTCTCAGTATAAATCACAAATTCCAGATCCTCCCACCGACTCCTCCATTGCTTCAACTTAGCATGGTAAATGTCCCGCTCAGAATTTATTTCCACCAGTTTTATCTCCTGGTTCCGGAGACTCAGTCTCAAATGCTCCTTTTGATTCCTTGCTTGCGTTCTCTCCAGACCCAAACGGGACTGCATTCGGGAGATTTCACTTCTAAAGGTTCATCATAATGACAAAATATTTCCAGGAAAAATTGTAAATCCTGTTAAAATCCAAGAACAATATTCCGAAAATATAAGTAATTACATACCTTAAATTTTTGATGATCATATCATCCTCTTGCTTTTTACACATTAGTGTTTTAATCGTTGTCCGTAAAGTATCAATATGAGTCTCTTCGTCCACATTCGCATCCGAAGTTAGAGTTGGTAATTCGTCCTCAAGCTTGCTACAGAACAATTCTTGCATCTCGTCCTCTTCGAAAGGCTCACGACAGTATGGACAGCCTTCTCCGCTGCATTTAAAATTCACATAAAAATCCCAACCATTGAAATATCAACATTTAAAAACACAAATAATTCCTTGACAAAATAATGCTTAATTTCGCTTCTAACAATCAATGTCAATTATTAGTAAGGAAAGCTTACCACTGCAACCACTGCATGATACAAACAGTATGGAAGACATGACCGCACGGGACAGCTGTAATCCCAGAAGACTGGCGGAGGCTCTCAATTGGTCCATTGCTCTCCGAAGTTGGACATCTCTCCAAATCCACTAAACAAATGGTACATCCAAACGGCATGACGGAACTCCTATCGGAATGGCAATTTAATTCACCTGAAATCTAAAAACAATTACTATTACAATAAATTAAAACCTGATTCCCCAAAATTTACTTTACACATTGTTTAGATACTGATGTCCCCATCATTTTAATTTTTTTTTTGAAGAACTTACTACTTGAGTGGTCCATTCAGGGATCTAAAAACAGTAAGTCCACACGTTGCAAGTCTCTTGCCTTTTAAAAAAATCTACACTAATTTTTATGACCCGTAAAAACAAAGAGCTGCTCCCACGTTTCTGTGTGGGAAGAAGGGCAGTCCTGGCGCCTTCGGTTGACATGGTAAAAATGTAAACAATAAATGAACGTCAAAACGTCGACCGTAGGTTCTATCGGCCAAACACAAGTATTTATATCATCGGCCAAGTACACGGAAATATTTTCCCCGCTATAGTTTATTTTTACTAAATATTAAAACGTTGCAACGATTGGAGCACCGCTCAAGGGGTCGGATTTTTGTGGGAAGATGGGAAGATTCTTCCCAGGGAAAAAATATTTCTGGCAGGGAAAATCTCAAAGAGAAGGGATTTATTTTTGCGAACAGGGATTTTAAAAATCGTTGATCGTTTTTTTAAGCAAGGGATTTTCAAATTTGTTGGCGTGTTTCAGGAGAATTTGTTATTCAAACAGGGATTTTTATATTCATTGGCCTAATTTGGCAGGGATTTCACATCTTGTAGGGCATTTTGTTATTCAAACAGGGATTTTTAGATTCATTGGCCTAATTTGGCAGGGATTTCACGTCTTGTAGGGAATTTTGTTTGCCAACAGGGATTTTGAAAATCGTTGACCTTTTTTTCAGCAGCGATTTTGAAAATCGTTGAGGACCTCCCAGCATGGAGGTAATATTCAGCAGGGAAATTCAGAAATGATCTTCCACGGAGATTTGCAAAAATCCGACCCCTGTCCGCTATTAATCAGGCATTTTATTTTATCTTTAAACCAAGTAATTCGCAAGGGCATTATTATTACGATCCGATCGTTTGGAAAATTCCGGCTAATGGACAATGAACGTCGCAATTTCAATAGTTGTTGATGGTTTTCAAAACGAATAGCATATTAGGAAAGAGCATTGAAATCTGCTCTACATCTTCTCTGGGATTGAAAAAATTCTGAAAATTGCAAAAAAATTGTTGGGAATTTGAATAATTTCCAAAAAATTCCGGTAATTTTACGATGAGAGCCGCCGATTCGAAAGTCTGGCCGATAGGAACTTCGGCCAATGTTTTGTCTCCCTTTAATAAAGATCTACCTTAAATTATTATTAAATTATTATTTTTATGGGAGATATTTATTTATAATTAATTTTTACCACCAACATACTTACTATTATAAATTATTAAAATTTATAATAATAGTTAATTTTATTTTGGGTTTTAACATGCTCTCACGATGTATATATACATATAAGTATATAATGTGACGATATATATACATATTGCAAACGAGGGACACAATTGGTACCCCTTGTGAAGGAGGGGCTCCTACGAGTGTAATAAATAAACCCCAAGCAGTAAAAATCTCTATGGTTTCAGGACGTATTTAAATAAAAATGCGGGACCCTCTCACAACTTCCATTTAAAACAATTCAATGACTACGTACCTTTCATTTTGGAGTAAATCCATTGGAATTGCTCTGCCTTTCTCTCGGAATTTCGTCGTTCAGTGTACCTCAAAAAGACAACATTGCGTCGTTAACCTCGTGGGTTTAAAGTTGCTTATTCGTAATTAAGTAAATAAAGTATTTTTATTGTATGGAATACTTTATAGCTGGATATAATTATTTACACGGTTCTTGTCTTCATATTTTGGGAGAGCCCCAACCCTTTCATAAGGTAAGCAAGTATAATAATTTATAGTAATTTATAAATAATTATTATTGTAATTTGGATTTAATATGAAATCCTGAAATAATGAACGTAACAATTCAGAATATAAATAAATACCGATACAATTCATAAATACATTCGGAGGGGTTAGAATGAATTAAAATAAAGAGAGCTTATTTGTGTAATTAAGAGATATCCGTTCATGTCTACAATATTTTGTTTGAATGGTCTTATTTACAGATATTTGTAGTTTAATTAAATTATTTAAAGAGTAGATCTGTACGATGGAAACTTGACGTTGTTTTTTTAATTGTTATATTTGTAAGTATGGGGAAGTAAATTGTTGTGGAAATAATTGAGGCGCATAATAATAATATTTGAGGCTTGTGTTCGAGAATAATAATATCATTATTAGTGGCTATAAATAACATATAGTCATTGAATATTATTATTGATTATTATCTTGTATATGCCCTGGGAATGGATTTGACGAAGGGTATCTTTGAGATTGATATCTTCTGCTTGTAATAAATTCATGTGTGTCGGTTCTGAATTTGTGAGCCGTGTTCTGGTGTAAAGTGTATTTTAGGAAAGGATTGAATTAAGTTTACAATAAAATATTTTGTTGATTTTTGTAGGGGGCTAATTGACTTGTTAGTCAAATATAGGATCTCCATCATGCCTTTTGGATGTACCATTTGTTTAGTGAGTTTGGAAAAATGTCCAACATCAGAGAACGATGCTCCTGACAGTCCCAGTCAGTCTGTTGGGATTACAGCTGCTCCCTGTGGTCATGTCTTCCATACTGTGTGTATCATGCAGTGGTTGCAGTGGTAAGTTTTGCTTATTGACAGCTGAGATTGATCTAGTGATTATGTATATTATGTATTATTTTTTCTTCAAGGAGTTTTTTGTGTTTGATGACATGGAATTTGTGTGACAATTGTGAATATAGCGGAGAGGGCTGTCCGTACTGTCGTGAGCCTTTCGAAGAGGACGAGATGCAAGAATTGTTCTATAGCAAACTTGATGACGATATGCCGACTCTAGCTTTGGATGCAAATGTGGACGAAGAGACTGATATTGATACTTTACGGACAACGATTAAAACTCTTAAGTGTAATAAGCAAATGGACGAGACTGTAATTAAAAATTTAAGGTAGGGCTATTTTTTAAGAATATTTTTGAACTATGTGTATAATTGTCTTCGAATTTTGGTCTCGAAGGAGCTAAATATTTTGTCCCGATTATGAACCTTTAAGGAGCGAAATCTCCCGAGTGAATTCCCGTTGGTTTCTGGAGAGAACGCAAGCTGAAAAGCAAAAGGAACATTTGAGACTGAGTCTCCGCAACCAGGAGAGAAAACTGGCGGAGACTGAATCTCAGCGGGACATTTATCGTGCCAATTTGGATGATATGAGGCGCCTTCGGGAAGATCTGGAATGTGTTCTTTACACTGAGAGACTTGAGGCGGCGGATGCATCCATGCATTGGAAGCTGGAGATTGAGGGTTTGAAAAATAGAATTGCAGAATTTGAGGTGGAATCCGTTAGGTTGGTGGAACAAAACCAGTCCCTCAATAGAAGAATTAAGGGTTTGAGAGATATTGACCAACTAATTAATCATCGGGTGGGAAAACGTTTGGAGGCTGAAGCAATACGGTTAGGAGATAGCTCGGACGGTTACTGTACTCAGTCTTGTAAGTTGTCAAGGAGCAAGCCCTCCTCGGTTCGGTTGTATACTTGTCGTTGTACGCAGGTATGTTCTATAATTTGATTTTACAAGTACAAAAAACAACAAAAAATTGTTTCTTTCACGACAATTATTGAGAACTTTTGTGCTTAGTAATTGGAAATTAAATTTTAGGCAAAAAGCAAAAGGCGAAATAGAACACCCAGCGACGTTGATCAAGACGATATTATCCATCGTCCCAGGAGTCGACCATCAGAAAAGAAGCGTCCCATGGTGATTGAATCTGAAACGGAGCCGGATAGTTCCTCTGATGAACGTATAATGATCCGCGCAAAAAAACGCAGAATGACCGCAAACGTACATTCTTGTCCTAGTCGAAGTCGAAGTTCAAGGAAACTAAGGAGGAACTTGCTTTCATTTCTATCTCCAGCATCGTATGGCCCAACTCGGGATCGTCCTTCGTTCTCGAGACGGTGCAATCGAAGGATTGAGTCCGACTACAGTGATTAAATGTAAATTTATGGGATCTGCTCTTGATAAATAATTCAAAACTCAGAAAATATTTCAATTACAATCTCATTTGATTTTTCTTCCTACAGAACCAAAATGACTCGAGAAGCTACTCTACTGGTCAGTTATTTAGTTCGCATTTCCACCAATCACGTCTTTCAAATTAAATATCTAAATATGAGAGATTTCTCTAACTTGTGATATCTTTCAGTCTTCAGTCGTCACATTCAGTTCTTAATACTATATACTGTGAAACTTCCTATTGTTGCTCTGAAGGAAGAGAAAATCAACGAGTCAAACTGTCTGCTAAGTGTTATTTTGTGTATTTTTTAATTAACATTATAAGGTTTTGGGTGTAGGGAACATCCAAAGGGGAGTTCGGATTCCTATTATTAGTTTAAAAAAATGTTGTGAAATGGACTGCAGGAAGCATACTCCTACAATATATCGAATTTAATAGTACAGTCAAAAGAAAGATTGGTTCCTGTGTTAGTAAGTACATCTCTATCCTTACACAATTTTATTAATGAACTATTGTATGGAAATTAACCGTTATAGTCAAATGACCCGTATCATTGTAAAATATTTCGCATCCCTACTGTTTGTATGATCATCCTAATTACAATACTTATCCTAGTAGAGATGATCGTGAAATATATACGCTAAAGCTTGTGAGATATCCATAACTTTACATCGTATGCGTCATCATTCATCAAAAACATGTTTATTTATTTCGATTATTATGGAGTAAACACATAGTTTCTATTTAAAGTAAAAAAATGTTCATTTCTCATATTCAGTCTTATTATTTTCGATTGACTAGTTTCAGCGAACAAGATCAAAGCTTCTAAATTTAAGTACCAGTCTTGTCAAGTAAGTCTCACAGGGACTATTTCTCAATATCACAGCTAGTTGTAAGTATGTACTGCTCACAATACGAATGTAATTACTCATTGTTAAAGATAAATTCTCCTCTACTGCAACCCCCACCTTGGTACACGCGGAACGTCAAATCTTGAAAATCTTGCTGTTTTCTGTAATGATCAAACCAAAACCAAGTACAATTAGACATTGAATGTTCAGTAGGTATTTTCATGGAATTAACCTATTTAAGTTAAATTTTATTATAATAATTCTGTTCTGATGCAGAATGAGCGAAACATGAGAATTATGTGCGTTATAGCGTTTAATTCCCCCTTTAGTTCATTCTAGGAGAAATTGTTCGCTCTCTTTTTTATGATTTATTTATTCCCCACATGCTTTTCAAATATTTAGTGATACATGTTTACTTCCTTTCCATTCAATTTCGCTATAGCAAAGAAGTAGCTAATATTTCCGTTTTTCTAAACCCGACTCCTTCAAAAATTCTACTTTTATAGAGTTTCAAGTCCGCAAAAATTGTTCCGATATATCAAGCAACATCTGCAGCAACTTCCACATTAGTACGATGATATGAGTAACTCCATAGTTAAATTGTAGGCATCTGACTGTACTTTGTACATTAGCAAGTGCCACATCCCTTTAGTAACTGTGTTTAAGATTCAAAAGTATAAATATACTTGCAAAACCATATTTCAAAAATATTCGTCCCATTTCAAATATATAATGCCTCTGCTTTTTCCAGCAGAATCATTCAAATCCACTTGTAAAAATTTATTGCATGTACTGGCAGGTGGACATCAACTGCGAGGGCAGTTTAAACTATGAGTACACTATTTGAGTCTTTAAAACATTATTCGTATTGCACCAATCACGTATACACTTATAGTAATGCTGAATATAAAATACTTCTCCAAAGAAGTCCACTTTCCTGAGTCCCTGCACTATTTCATGATTGGTTTCCACATGATTATATGCAAAAACGGGATTTAACTTTAAAGGTTTGACTTTAATACAAGCAAGACCCTCATACGTCATACAGCTTTTGCAATTAGTTTTCGTTCAAACTGAACATATACTAAATTGCTTCATTGTAAAAAGGTTTAGGGTCCAATAATACATATATTGAGCTATTAAATATTCCATGTAATCCTACTTAATACAAGACACAACTCCATAGCTACAAACCCAATCAAAATGTTTAGTATTATAGTACTTACATACAGGATTTCATTACCTTGCAGTGTGTTTCATCAATTTCAAGAGACACTTCCTCTTCAGGATTAGATAGCCACATTTTTACGACTTTTAAGCAAGTTTACTTGTGTTCGTCCTTTTTTGATTGCGTGACTGGACATTTAACTTGTCATTAACAAAGTCCACCTTTAGCTTCCATACAGTTAGACATAATCCATATCAAATATACAGAAACTTTCAAATATTTTGAGAAGACAGGAAATTTTTTTAAACCAATTCCTTGTCACGGAAGGGTGTCAAAATTCAATGATTCAATTTCCAACATCTATAGGAAAATTAAATGGAGAGAAGAAGGCTTGTTAACAGCCCTACCTGTTGACATTGTCAGATCAAGTCAGAGTTGGATTTATCGTTATTAAGCGGATTTGCTGGAATTTCCAAAGGTGATGCATTTCCAATGCGTTGATTTACAGAGCTTCATTTCGTTCCTAATCATGCATGCTGCATAAATTGCTTCCAATAAAATTTAGAAAGAACAAGATTTATACTTACTAGGTAATGAACGTAATAGTAAAGTATTAAACACGATCGGCAGGGGGTTATAATTAGTACACCATAAAAATATTTAAGATCTCCAGAAATTAGTGTGTCAAGACCAAATTGTCTGCGGGTAAGTAGGAAAACACGGAGGATGCTTTTTTCGTCAATAACATAGTAGAGGAAGGAGTTTGCATAAATTAGTCTTACTAGCCATGACATTTATAAGTTATAAGAAGGTAGGAACTTTATCAAGCCAATTTTCCAGCAACAAACTACTCGGTACTCAAGTTCAAGTTATTTATGTATAGCTTTGGAGCATGTCAAAGCTTTTGGAGAAGATTGCATTAATGCATTATCTGTATGTACATTTTTATAATCAAATGGCAACATCCTTGTGGAGGAGAATACCAGCTTATTTACAACTGTAGTACCTCGCCTTATTTACTCACAATCAGATAAATATTGTAGGATTGTAGAACGAGCCCATTCTGTCCCTGGGAAGAGGCATCCTTATTTGCATATCACTGGAATTGAAAAAAACTACAAACCCAAACAAGTAGATGATGCAAATTAACGCGTGTAAAAAGGCATAATATACAAGGAAACAGGGTAGGTTAAACATTTTCACGTAATACGAAGAGATCATTGAAGTCACTAACAGACTGACATTTTTATTACTGTCGTCAGTGCAGGTAATTAACACTGTTACTGTTAGTGTTAGTATTTACTGTAAAATGTGTCAATAAAATATTTTCAAGAATCCAGACGATTCAGAAAAAGACTACTACAGTAGCACGCGCGCAAAACTATTCAACACATGGAACCATGGAAGTACTACAAAAAGTTCCGATAGCAGCGAATTAAATACTCAAAGAAAAATTAAAATAGTTTGCTTTTGGTTTGTGATTACTGTGCAACACAGTCCAATGCAAGTGTATTAAAAGGTTAAGCATGCATAACCTCATGGATAGTTCCAGTTCCAATTCTATTTTATAATTACTGCAAAATTGACCAAACCTGCTCCTCATCAGTACGTCTGTAGACATTTCTTTATTGTGTATGTTTCATTTTTCAATGCTGATTTTATCCACAAATGCATAAGAGTAAACTTCCAAGCAATGAAGAACTCTTTATAAGGCTTGTATCAAGTACTGAATACAGCAGTGGAGGATTGACTTTTCATATTTACAAGGACCATGTATCATGAATCTGAAATTGTTTATAGCTAATTATACAATTTTAAAGCATTAATATTTCTGTAATATTTATCTTTAGTACTGATAGTGCCCCCAATTTAGTAGCTTTTTAATTTTGTACCACTTTCATATGGGCTTAGTTCAAAACCCAGTTTTTAAAGTGCTTGTTTTTTATGTTATGTTTATCGGAGGCAATATAAAATAAAACCCACTTTGCCATATTGAAGATTTTTCTAAAAGAATCAAGCCAGTCACGCTGACTTGGTAAATATAGGTCTACAAGGATTACTTAAAATTCCAGAAAAGTGAGGTCTGGCTGAAAACATAAAAATTAGGATGTTGAAGTGCGAAAGCCATATCATCGTCATTTATGCCAATGATCGTAGACCGGTTTACTTATTACATATGTACGTACAAAGTATGTACACGTATGTACACACATACTTAGAGCATACAGACGTCTCTCGCTATAACACCATCCCACCAGCATGAACTACGGGTATAATAATTAAACACTCCTTGGAGGATCTCAAAGTACAGTTATAGAGAGAACCGACTGTATGTACGCAGATATTTGCGAAATTCTTCGTTCCATAGAGTCGACACTGTCCTGTGTTTTCAAGGAGCAGTAAATTGTAAGTAAACGACTGTATGTATGTATTTCATATTTCAGTTGCAGTTCGTTCATTCTGGCTTCAGCAAGCTACAGTTTTCCTTCAGACTGCCAAACTGCCAAATTATTAACTATTACTGCCGCTTAGTCCAACATCTCCGAACCTATTTAATTCAAAAGAAAGGGCTCCAGAGGAGTTCCCAAGCATCAAACATTCAATCCACATGATATAATTTTATTATCCGACAACACATAAATATTCTACATTTCAGAGTACACACGCAAGTAACTTAAGCATACGTTGAATTAGAAGTAGTGCATATTAATTGGAAGGTATTAAATTAGTAAATGTAATAAAAATCCAGTCCTATCCCTACTAACCATAATTAACTAATTATTGTAAATGTTGCAAACTTCCTGATACATAGTACCTAGTACTAGTACAAACGTCTAGACATGCTCCTTCATTGATGATCCCTGACTGAGACGCAACTTAAAAATCCTGGATTGCAGTCCGCTTGCTGTGTACGAAGAATAATCACCTCTCAAATCTCAAAAACCTCTTCGTGATGTGGTAATTAACAAATTTTCTTATACAATTACTGTATAGTCTCCTGCTTCTATTAAACAGTAGAGTTAAACTGATAAAGTAGATACATTTAAGAACTTAATTAATTATATATACATACAACAATCATTACAAGATTTGTAATGTACTCATTAGGGACATTAACTTACAGCAGAATTAGAAAAACCATCCTTGAAAAACTGATTTACAGTTCATAAATGAATATGGAATTCAGCATCTGTATCAAATCATTGCATCTCTCCGTGCTCATTGAGAATTTACGGGATGTTAAATAAAGTTTAATCCTTGCTGCAATTTCTATAAATTCTCGATATATCATTTGAGAAGCATGTACTGTGATTACATTAGTAGCCGTCTTGTTCACTCCGTACCTTAACTTTGGTACATTACGTCGTACAGGACACGTTCGTGATACGACCTGTTAAAAAATTCCAACTTTGCTATTAGTCTTACTAGCCAAAATGTGCTAATGCTGTGATGATTTCAACATTAAAAGGAATCAAAGTTCCGACATTTTTCAAACTGTATTAAAACTTGTGTCAATCCCTTCCAAAGAAAAATTTCCTTCCTACCTTCACATGCCTAACTGCTAATATTCAACTACATTAAAACGCATTAATTGCATTTGTCTTGATCACAACAAGGTGACACAAATATTTTTTATACAGTATATTACAGATGGAAGTTCCGGAATTGCTGTCAACGGATGTATAACTAATGTAATTATTATAATAATTACACATTCCTCAGCAACCCGATACTCCACTTACGTCAATGTTTGCCGTGGGGTCCTGCTTATAAGTTTCTGCAGAACTGCTATATCTACATATAGGAAATTTTATTATAAGTTTTGACAATATAAACACATAGAATTTAGTTTGCTTTTATACAAATAGATACCATAATTTTAATTTTAACCTATTCACTACATACATTTGTGCATGGGGGCTTATTCTTTAAGTGTGTGGAAATCTGATATCATTATTTCGAATCCATCACTCCTTCAGCCCCCACGCTGAAGATCATGTATGAGTTTAATGATCAATGCATTTAGTAGTTACATCTAATCTAATTTTCAGATATAATTTCCACCTTATATCATCAACTAGTCAAGAAGGTAAAAACGATCTTGTGGTTTATTTAATTCACCCCGATATGTCCTAGGGCTATGCATTCCGCATCTTCAGAACATGTTTAGCAAGTAAATTAACCAACACAGTGTGGCTCATTTAGCTCCAAATCATTGTATACTTGCATTAATTAACGAGTGTTTCATACTCGATATTATTATTATTAGATTTGATGGAGACGATTGTGTTGGTTCAAGTTTCTGGATAGATACACGATACACTTAAAATGCCGAATACCTTCTTTCATATTGATATCAACATTAATTGTCCGCATTTTTTCACAAGTTGCTCTCTTTCAGATGCTTCCTGTTGTAAGGTCGACATATACATAGGTATTTTCGGTGACCCGTAATTGGCCATTATTTGGGTATAAATGCAGTTTCTTTTTCAAATTACTTCCACCTTCTAATAGTTAATTATAAGATTAGTGCGATTTCTCAAGCCGTTTGCTGTAATAAAGTCTTCCAGCTTCCAGGCCAATTCTTTGAATTAAATTTTCATAATTGGAGTTAACACTACACAACAAAAAATAAGGAATAAAATTATGATGAAAAACAAAAATTTAACAATCGAATCATTAATAAAAAGGAAAACATATTCGAAATACATTAGGAACAAATAGAGCAAGAGGATAAAATATATTTTGAAGATATAAGTAACATTAAAGGTTAAATTGGGACCACCTTCCATAATTCCGAATTCAAATTCTACTTCTGCAAGTGGTCAAGAGACCGGAGGAGATAGATTTTGTATATTGGTAACTATTTAACGCTACTCATCATGATTCTTTTTAACGTCTCATCACTCTTCCACCTCGGAAAGAGCCTCGACCACCTCCTCCACCTCCACCACGACCAAATCCTCGCCCACCTCCTCGACCATCTCCTCTGTTTCGCCCACCTCCTCCACCCCCTCCACGACGATCCCGTGGAATCTGATCTCGTCCTGGTCCACCAGAAGGTCCTCCACCTCCAAATATTGGGTCATCTTCTTCCTTGATTTGCGGATCAGCAAAAGAGGCAAATGGTCCAAGTTCCTGTTGTACACACATTTAACAACAACATATTCCAAGGTTTTTTTTTCCATAGTCAGCGTCATTATATATACATACATATATATGCAGTTTCATTAGATTTTAAAAAGGAAAACTATATTCTCAAAGTTATTCTAATTTTCTTCTTTTGCAAATCAATTTTCCTTATAAATAGGTAGGTACACAGTAATATGCAAATGTGCACTTCTACCTAAATTCAGCGTACATTTTGTATGTAAGCTTATACCAAAACCAAGATAAGATAAAGGACCATGTAGGTATGAATTTACATATGTACACACATACACCAGACAATCAACAAATCATTTACACGCGTTATTCTTGCCAACTTCAATTCATTCTTAATAGACGAACAGTAACGTTGAACGTCTGCAGTTGTCAAATAAAATTGTGGCTTGGAATAATCATTGATTTCCATCTTTTTATGGTTCATCTTTGTCTACAAATTATGATGAACCACTGATCTGTCCAAATCATTCATGAATGCTGGTTCTAATAATAATTGTGCGAAGGGTTAGTTTTTCACACTGGAGAGACACACACATTCGCCTACAATCAAATATTTGCATCATTAGTTTTTTTTAGACTTGACTTTAACATCAAAGATAAGTTCTCGATCTACACTAAATTTCTGTACATATCAGAAAATGTGAACTCATTTGGCACAAGGCCTACCGTGTCAAGACCACAAAAACTTTTGTGATGGTATTCACATTCAACAACAGATATGTATTTATAGACATAATTTTCGACCAAAATCATAACTTCCCAAACAGTTTCCATATCCTTTCAAGTATATAGTGAAGTAACGCATGACTTCACTCAATTCAAACAGAACAACATATATCTGTCTTATAAATATTGTGATACATCCCGATGATAACCTTATAAGCTTCATATTTCACAAGTATACGACCCAATCACCCAAACTGCAATTTATTCCCATAACTGATTTTTAAAATTCAGTACCAACACGTGAGTATACCAAAATTAAATACGTATATGAACATGAGCTGATGTAATGAAATATCCGCAATCACAACATGTGTGTGTGTGTGTGCGTGGAAACGTCTACTTTTATACGTAACTCCCAAATGTCCCAAAACCATGTGAATTGAAGAATTTATCATAAAAGATTCGTGTGAAATTAGATCCACACGTACCATCAGTACATACAAATACCAAACCATAAGTAATATCAGTTTCATTTCTGTCAAAACGCAATTCAGTCCCGAAAAATATGCTCATTGTCAGCATTGAAGGACGTCAGTTCACAAGTTATTGAAGAAACATCAAAAAGAAATTGGAGTGAGCTTTTATTAAATTTGCTTGCGAGGAAGTCAATCAAATGCAGAATGTTCGATCTAGCAAAAACCCAAATAACATCTGATCAGAAGTCGACAAGATCCTTGAGGAAATCAGGAAGTCATCGAGAACGACAGTATTATAATTGCTTTTGAAATAGTTTCAGGCCATATAATTGCAACAATAATTCCAACAATCCCTGACGATTAGTATTCGAAAGAATACAAAATAAATACGTAACGTTTGACTATTATTTTCGCAAGCGCTAATAAATACTCCACCATGAAACAAACTTTCCTGTTAGTTAAATATCAATGACCGACTATGACTGTTTGATTCGAAGTAAACATTAATGACTTAAATAACTTAAATTACTACATTATTTAGATCACCTACAAACACAATGGGTGTGTGCGTGGACTTTTTTAATATTTAAATAAATGGAGCAATGACATGACACATTAAAATGTTGTGACTCCCAATTACAATTATCAGAGGATAGTTCAACATTACCAAATCTATTTGGCATAATCATATACAACGTCGTTTTGTATTATAGAATTCATATTGCCATCAAGCTTTCGGCATGAATAATTCCATGTCGAAAGCTCGTAACTACAGTCTGGTGAATATCTAATTTCCAAGTAATGATATGAATTCGAATATCTTTGAACTAATTGTTGCAAATGCAAATCTTTTAAATCCATAAACTGGAACTTACGATTTTTACATATTACTGTATTTGCAACAATTAGAACCAATTCAAGCTTAAAGGATTACAATAGTGCTGCAATTATTGCAGATTATTTTATTTCTCAAGATTACGAGGATATAAGGAGTTGGATGCATATGCGAGAGCACCAGTTACCAGTAAGAATTCTTTTTAGGTACAGAAAATACCCTTGAAGAAGACGAGTTTCATGACCCTTCCCCTTGGCAAGAGAATACAATATGCATGAACAGCTTAATGATAAACCCAAAGGTCAGAAAGTCTTGAAAAGACTAAAAACCGTTTAGAAGGAACATTTAAAACCTTTCCAAGAGCATTCACCCACCGAACACACAACAAGCTCTCTGAGCCCACCGTTCAAAACGGAAAAAAGAGTATCCGCATTGGGATTTATACGCAGGAGTCAGTGACTGAATGATAACTGGCTGATTTACATGTCACAAGTCACAATCCCAAACGCCTTGTTACAAAAGCTTCCCTCAAAGGTAACTACCGCAACTGATTTACCGATAATGGCAATAAAAATTCAATTAATTACAAATAATGAAAAAATGCTGCATTCTTCAAACCTATTCGTGACAGCTGTCTCTTACATTATAATTTTATCATAGTTTGCTTTTTTGCCAGAAGTATCATCATGTTTTGACACTTCAAGTACGAAACTTTGTTTGTAGGTAGTGACTAGTGACATGAACAGCAGTACAATGCGGGGAAGCTTTTGTTGTGGGCAAACTTTATACAATACTAGGGAACACAAAATAATGAATTACTGGAAACCAATCTCAGTACTAGGAGAATAGAGAACAGCAATAATTATTAGTATGCAATTTCCCATTTCCCGATGTTCAATGTCAGATATCAGCTTTAATAATTTGTAGATTTCCAAATAGACTTTCACAACATTTCTTTTGCTGAGTATTTTCATTTACTCTTACTTCAGTGTGAACTTGAGCCGTATAGAATTTAACCCACACTTATGAAGGTAAGTCTTTCAGTAAAAAGTACTTTCAGTGAAAGTACTGACCATAGCTTTCTTGAATCTAGTGGTACAGACCAATTGTAAGCTTCGACTTTGGATAGTTAATCAAACAGCAGAGACTTGATTGAACTTAACCCTCGGATGTAATCTAATACTTTCAGAAACTGTGCACGGAATCACATAAACTAGGCACATTGTGATTACAAGGTCAAAGCTGATACAGGATACAGTTTTATACAAATAACAACATGACGTGATGTCCCGCATCGCACGACCATAAATATTTGGTTGAATATTGAACCTTGATAATGGAACCATAGTAATTTGAGTTGACTGCCAAAGTTGATATTATTCTATAAATTGCATACTACTGAATAAGTGATAATAATGACATTTCACATACAAAATCAGCCATGGAAATAAATGCAGCCTGATTGAACATACTGTCAACATCTGTGATCTACAAGAGCAAGATAAGTAAGTCACTGCAGACAGTCCAGACTGAAACTGAATATGTATCAAAATATTATACTTGCTAATTGTCAGTTGGAATTGTTTTGGTCGTATACTCTTAAATCGAAACTCTAAGGTTATAGAGAAATGTGAGCGACTCGACTCATCTGCAAAAAGTAGGGCAGCGGCAAACCATTACTTTGAGAATGCAGATGCTCGTCTTATTTCCAAACACTGAAGCTTTTCTGAATTTGCATGTTAACTTTTCCTCTTGCTATTATGAGTAGTCATATTATAATAGACCACTTCATTGAGATAATTTAATTACATAAATAAAAATTTACGACACACAAGTCTGAAGTACTGACTAATCAAGAGTTAATCGTAAAGTACATAGATCACAATCAAGAGAAATAACTCTGATGACGAAACCATATATGTTGATTTTAAGCATGCACACGCTCGAGCTAAATATAATCGCATACTAGATCAAATATTTAACAAGTTATGGAAAACCGATTTCTCACGCAGAGAACATTATGTCATGTATACATTACAAGGAACGATGCGAGCAAGATAAACTTCTTGCTGGATTTGTTTCTCTGTAATATGCTCGTACACAAACCTCCTTAAACATTAACGAAAGAAGAGTAACCGGTACGTACCCAAGTGACGTTCTGCCCACCAACTTCCTGTCCAGGAGTATCCATCTGATCAATAAGGCTCGGTGGCATTGGTGGAGGTGCTAAAGACCCTCCTCCGTTGGCATTTCCTCCATCTAAAACGAGAACAAAAACCATGCTTAGCTTTCTTGGACTCTTGAAATGGAATTCCTGCAGCATTCTGACATAGTGAGGGGCAGAAATGATACAGGCGGGAGGGGCTGGGATATTTCAATGTTTCAGAAAAAATACCAATGATGATATAAGCGGGCAAACCGTCATTCACGGCGGGATCAGCCTCATCTATAGGCATGTTGTCCTGTGGCATGTCGATCGGCGGTTTCTGATCCATATTCATTCTGGGAATCCTATCAGGGAAGTGTCGACCACCTTGCTGACCATGGTCATCACGGTCGTCCCGGCCGTAACCACCACCACCTCCCCCGCCTCCTCCATGCCGACCGCCGCCACCTACAGTCATGTATCCTGGAGGTGGACCGGAGTTACCCATTCTTGTTTCCCATTCCATTCGGTGCCGCTCAGCATCCATCTCTCGCTGTTTTAGCTCTGTTTAAGAAGTTATGAAAATAAAATCACAAATGGACCTTTAAACCCCGATACTAGTTTTATCTCTTTTCAGAGAACTTGAATGGTCCTTATTTAACTTATTTAAAGAATAAGCAGCTTACGCCTTCTCAAGAGCTCCGTCTCATACTCATAACGCTCCATTTCCATTTTTTTGTAGAGATTATCTAACTCCATTTTAAGTTCATTTTTGAGTTCTTCTTCCTTGTGCTTGAACTCTGCTATCAGAGACTTCCACTTCATTCCATACTCATGCTCGAAACTACCATCATCAGCTATTCTGGGTCCCATCTGTTTAATACAAAGTATATTAGATAAATACAAAATCTTAAAAAAGGTTTCTTGACGACAAGCCTAAAACTAAAACATATGCTGGAAAAATGTTAAATATTTTTCACCTCTCTTGACTGAAGCAAATTATGGTCGAACCGACTTTTCCCAAAACCTCCTGGGCCAGGTTTAGCAACGAGGTTAGCTTCCAGGAGACCCTCATCCATCTCATACATTTCTGCCAGCTCCGTTTCAATGGGACGTAACTCCGATGTAAGGAAGTAGCACCTCTCATTACAAAAGCGATTTGCAGAAACAGCGTTATTCTTGCGAGTGAAGTCCACAATCCCTTCTCCAATTGACTTTCCTCGATCGTCAACAAACACCAGAGCTCGTTCAATCTACAGATTATCAACATTTGACATTAAGCATCTTCCCTTGATTCCAAAATTAATTTTATTTCTCTCTAACCCAGGAATTCAGAAGTAATGCTAAGTATATACAAAACTTATTACCTCCCCGAAAACGGAAAAACCAAGTTCTAGCAGCTCGTTGGAGACAGCCGGAGCTAGATTCTTGACTTTGAGACGAACGCTAGCAGGAGCAAACCTAACCTTCAGCTGTTTGCTTTTCAACATCTTCGCATCCACTTCCGCTCGAGCTTTTTCTGCATTAGTGCGGTAGTCCTAAATTCAGAAGGCAAGCATGGTTATACAGCAGTTAACAACACATAAATACAATCATGCAATTCTTCCCTATCATTACTTCTCAGTATCTCAATCTCAAAAATACATACTATCTCATGTCAAAAAAATAAACCCTCACCAGCTTCAAGAAAGCAAAGTTCTTCTCCCGATTCACAAAGACCTCATCCAATTCCCCATACGGTTGGAACAGTTCCTTGATCTCATCCTCCGAAGCATCCGACGCAATGTTCCCCACATACAGTCTTGTATTTGCCATGAACTTCCTCAATTCAAATTTCTTCGGGCTCAGCTCATTCAAGTTGATATTCCTCACTCTGTCGTGGATCCTTTGCTGTGAAATCAAACCACAAAAAAAATAACCTCACCGCCATCAATTCCAATCTCACCACCACCATCATCATCATTCCCACCCCACCACCAAAAGTCCCAAATCAAAATCCTTAAACTCTATTTATAGAGTAATAATTATAATTAATTATCTCTAACACTCACCTCAGGGTGCATCGGAGGTCGATCCTGCATCCTCTGTCTCTTCACCATCCCCGGTCCATTTTCCCCCCGATGACCTCCCCCCATCCCATGCTTCCTGTCATTCCCGCGACCCATTCCTCCAAATAACTCGAAATTCCTTATTAGCTCCCAAATCCCTCCCTATTATCACACAGAACACAAAATCCTTTAAATTCAACCAAAATAATTAACATAAATCCCACAAGACTCTTCCTCCAGCCTTATCTCCTTGATCCCTTAAACGCCAAATCAAACTCCTTCACAGTCTCAACGGATATGATAAATTGTAACTTCTTTCCAACACAGAATTTTTCATGGAAATACAAACTTTTAAAATATGAAATCACAAAGTATAAGTATAACATACGTACAAATTTAATATAATTTCCTGGGGCAGAAACACTCGTCAAATGATTCACTGTTCAATGATGACTCGTCAATTGGGAGAAAATAATTATTTTTTAACATTTACTAATACTCCCATATAGAATTGTAACAAATAAACAACTGTAACGTCAGAATCCTAAAAAGGAACACCTTCACTTGTAAGTATTAAACTACATACAAAAAACACGGAATGCTACAGCACTTTATGTACACCCATGTGTAAGGACGTGTTTGTATGTACCGTGTGTGTGTGTGTGCGGATGCTTCACTCGTCGTGGAGTGGAGCGTCGAAGCCTTTCCTTCCTCTTCACTTCGTATATGCTTAACACGTAGGGAAATAATCCCTATGGCATTTCATACGTCATACAGCAGTTATTAACCGCTACTATACTCACTGCAGGGATGAGTGTAGTAGGGTTCATGTCCGTATGATTTTACATGGGAGTACATATATGTCGAGTGCACAATGCACAGCCCTACAAGAGCACAGTGCATATAGTACTTGGGTTACTTTTTATCTTGTATCCGAGGCCAAAGACGCTACTGAAGTGCCGAAGGTAGGATGTTAGGGGGACTGCGATTGGAGGAAGGGCCGGCGGGAGTTGTTTGAGTGATCGTTCTTAATACTGTTCTTTTTGTGGGAAGGGTGTTCGCAGGGGTCTCTATTGGCTGGAAATGATAGTGGATGGAAAGGGTCGTGTGAGGATTGCTGGAGGTAGAGGGCTATGGGGTGGGATTTGACTGGGGAAGAGAAGAGCTTAAAATATTTTACTAAATTTTTATGGGGTTGAGGTTTATTAGCTTTTTGGGTTGATTTGGGACGGATTTTTTTTAAATGCAGGGGCAAAGAATTTTTTTACATTTTGGAAAACACTTTGCGAGAATAGTAGGCACTAGAGGTGATTGTCCTGGGGATTTTTATTGGAAAAATTATGAAAATTTTAGGGAATTTTCAGATTTTAAAATTTTTGGAGTTTTCATATCCTTATTTCTAAATGTTGCAAAATTCATAATTTTCTACAATTTCCAGATTCATCAGAATTTTTAATGTTGCAAAATTTTTTTAATTTATCAAATTTCGAAATTCTGCAAAATCCCTAGTCTTTCCAGATGTGTCAGAATTTCAAAATTTTTCAAAATTCCTAAACATATGATATTTCTTGATCTTTCAGAATCTGTAAATGGAGCAAATTTCTTAATGCTCTAAAATTTCGAGATTCATCAGAATTTGTAAATGTGGCAAATTTCCTAATGTTCTAAAATTTCCGGACTCATCAGAATTTGTAAATGTTGCAAATTTCCTAATGTTCTAAAATTTCCAGATTCATCAGAATTTGTAAATGTTGCAAATTTCCTAATGTTCTAAAATTTCCGGACTCATCATGCAGAATATCTAAATGTTGCAAAATTGTTTATTTCATCAAATTTCTAAATTGTACGCAATTCCTAAAGTTACCAAATTTTCATATCTATCAAAATATATAAATGTTGCAAAATTCTTGTGTTCATAAAATTTCTAAATTTGTAAACACTTTGCAAAAGATTGAATTTTGACCTTTTTTTATAATATGAAAGTTTAGATCATTTTGAACATTCTTGACATCACAAATTTTTGCTCAGGGCCGAAACTTCTTTTGAAATTCTGACACTCTTTGGTCGGAAATTAGATGAGCTCTTCACGGAGCTAACGAATAAGCCCTACTTTGAAAAGTTAGAGCATGGCCCATAATAAAGAACAGAGAGAAAGCTAGTGAAATATATCTTCATAGGGGTAATGATGTGGAAAAGGCCTGTTCCATGTTCCATTGTTGAATAATTCCAACGAGCTACATTATATTTTTTATAATTTAAATGATTTTAAGAAACACAGAATGAATTAACACTTGCAGGGATAGTTTATTAACGAGAGTCAGATACACCATGGTTATGAAACAAAATAGACCACAAAATTGACAGTAGTGATTTCAAATCATTTTTAGATATACGGTGCTATGGAATTAATTGAAGGGGAACTCGGACTCCGGTAGAATTGTGGGGGCAAAGAGAGAAATAAAATGTGGCCGGGCTGAAGACCCGCAGGAGCTTGTGCCTTCAGAAGGGTCAGGAATGAGTTGACTTGATACAATCCAAAAGCTCTAGAAACTATCCCCGTAACCACAATGACCGGCATAATGAAATAAGGATTGTCTTGTGTCTCATGGAAAATAGAGAAAAGAAATCCGAGGATTTGAAGGACTTGAAAGGCAGTTGTCATCTTCAGCCAGTGCTCGCTGGTCTTGACAGCTTTCAGAGAAATAGGGATGTTCTGGAAGATGAAAGAATCGTATCAATTTGTAATTCAGGATTTACTCAACCATCGGTATTTCCCTAAATCACTCTTAAATTTTATTTGGACATCCACTTCTGTATTTATTACCTTCAGCAGGATCAAATCCATAGTGAGTTGGATATTTATGAGGGAAAAACTTATAATAGCTATGGAGATCCTCATTGGCCAAGCTGCTCAATAAAAATAAATAACCCACTTGTTTATTTTAATTTACAAAAATCCTCCGAAATCATATCATGATTAAAAGTAACAATAATTAACAACTTACTCATGTCCGTAACAGAAGGCTTTTCTCCATTGAGGGCAATCCCGCCGAAGATCAGTACATGGAATATGTAGACCAATAACAGGGTTGCTAAAAGCTGTAATATTAGTTTCCATAAATTAAATTCAAATAATTATTACAAAAACCTCTACATTGCCGAACCCTGAAATCATACACGATTCTATCCCTCCACAGTAATTACTTAAATTTGAAATAATTACCTTATATTGGCAGATAGGAATACAAAAATCTTTCTTTATAATCAATTACATTCAGATTTTTATTTACATTTATATTAAGAAGACTTTTCTGTATATTTTAAAATTCTCTCATCAATTTTACTCAAGGAATCTTGGCACCCTATGGCTATCACATAATTTGTCCTGACTGCTCCATTCGTTTCAATGCCAATGACAGGCACTTACCATATTCACAATAATCACAGTAATAATCAGTCGGTTGTTCCTGTCTGGCTCCATTATGATTTCTCTTCTTCACATAAGAGTAATTAAGTATCTCCAGGAGTAATAAAATATCTTTATAAATTTTATAGAACAATAATAATTATATGGAAGCACATTTGTCAAAAAAAAGGAACTGTTAAATTGTCAACTGGAAGGTTGATTTGGCCCTGACCTTGAGTCAGCCGGAGTTGGGAGCTTGAAAGGGGTATTGTGAGACGGAGGGATCCCAGCCGTGACAAATATTCCTCCCAGATGAGATCCTAACAGCAAGTGTGAATCACTCATGGGAAGGAGATGCTTTGATCCTTTATCGTGGAGAACTAATTAAAATTCTTCCTTTCCCAATTTTGCCTGTGACAAACCACCGGGCAAAAGTTTGGAGCTATGGTTTCAGTGACAGGAGAAAGAAAAAAAAGACCCAACGACAGGGGGACTATAAAGTCTATGGAGGCAGAGGCAATAATAGAGAGCCGAGGAAGACAAAAAGCAGGCTTCAATCTGGCACCACTTATTACTAGAGTGTTGGAATTCCCACTAAAAGAATTTCTCTCCTCCAGAAGAAATAGTAATCCGGTCGTTATGATAATAAATGATGATATAGTTTCACAAGAGTTCCTCCCTATTTGTAGATGTACCTCCGGCACTTTAATAGAATTTGATGGGACTGTACGTACATATAGGAAAAAAAGTCCCCTTATGTATGTATGTAAGCTTGGACGTATTTTTTTTTAAATTCTATAGGTTTTTGTTGTGTGATGTGATCCAATAATGAATCCTCACTTGCTCTGATGTATAGTGTGGAGTCGAAAGAGGGCTATGCGGAGAGATCACGAAAATCTATGTTGCTCTCGCTCACTTGAGGATGAAGGTGAGAGTATTTTTAGCAAGTGTCTTTTTTCCTGTATGAAAAAAGATAACGGTTTTTTTTATTTTTAATACTGAGTAAATACGGGCAGTTTTATTTATATCGCTCGGGGTACATTTCCAGTATGTACAGTTACGTCTGTATTTTTACGTCCATACAGACAAAAATTACGCGCTCATACATTTTCTTTTTTTCTGCTTGTTTTCGTGGGAACTTATAACATGTGAAGGGGGGATTTTAAGAGGGAGACAGAGCTATAGGGATTTACAAATTGAGTGGGGAAATTTTTAAAAAATTGATCCTGAGGCGTTATTGTCTTGTGGAGCGGAACTGACACTGGTCGTATTTTTTAAGGAAAACATGTCTCAATACCGTGATGACAATTTTAAGGACGGAGTTGATATTTTTTGGCAGAGGAGGGCAGAGCTAGAAGGGAAAGACAGAGATTAAACAATCCATGGATGAGTAAGAGCATTACCATTAGCTTTTTTTATGCCCTCACACAACTCATAATTCTATTCACAGGATCATTATCACAAGCCTTGATGAGACAGGGAGCGTGACAGATGTGTCTCAGTTTTGGATCCAACTCTCCCAACGTCCAGGTCGTTATATGCACTCTCAGGGATTCATTTTTTTTTCAAAAGAAAATGTGCATAAAAATAATAACAAAATTCATGCAGGACATTTTCCTCATATTTGTATACGCAGCATGGTTGAGGTGGCGTCAGTGCGTTTGCGCATTTTGATTATCACCGTTCCTTTCCCCATACACGCGGAGTGTATGACATAGGGAGACGCCCTTGCAAAAATGTGGGTTTAAGGATAAACCTTAAAATTTTGTAGGAAAAAAAATTGCCCTTAAAAATCATACATTATATATGTGGGCGGGAATCAATGACTTTGACCCATGGAGTTGCAACAGTTTTTATAGGATATGGTAATTGGAAAAAAATCCCTCGTATATTGTGACATTTGTTGACTGCTGTAACTTTCCGGGAAGCTTAATTTAACTACTTGGAAATTTTGAGGAAATTTTTGAAAACATTTGAAAAAATTAGTAATTAAATGCACGCACATTAAAAAATTAATTTTCAAGGAAGTTTGTTTTCCAGAATTGCGTTATAGAGGCAGATTCTATTTGCATATGTATTTTTGCCCAATTTTATGAGGGTTTTTGGTACTGCTCAGAGATCATTGCTCTGATCGTATGTAAAGCTAGCCCAACTGCTATATTATATTTTTGGAGGCTTGAGCTAATATTTGTCTTACAGGAGGAGCATATACATAATTATGTATAAAATAGCAATAAATATATCTACGAAGTAACAAATGTGGATGCGGAATTGGTGTTTTATTTATTTAACCGCATGCTTGTTTGTGTCTGATGTAATAAGAATATCGAATGTCTGTGGTGTGGGATATCCCACACGTACAAATCTACATATTATATATGCTTTCTCTGAGTAGACGTTTCCTACAAATTCACAAGTTTTTGATAGTCTTTTGATGCAACAAAGAGTTGAGGTATAGATCTATAAAAAAATCCTGAAATTGAATAGTATCTTATAGTGTTGGGGGGAAAAAAAGCAAATGTACTATATGTAGGAAGGGCCTATTTCCGTATATTTTTAGCATGAAACCTTTGGCTCTCACCTGTGCTCTGAGGCGTATATTCCACATCCGTCGAATATAAAAAATGACTACATGGCATTGCCCCGTAACTTTGGATGAGGACAAATGGATCATCAAAAAAATTGCTCCGAGCCCAGATCCAACTCTTCCCATATGCACGGAGCAGGATTCCCAGTAACTTTATATATTGGGACTTCAATCCGGCTCCCGTAATGATTACAGAAGTACATGTGTAGTGGATGATTGTAATAATTAATTACATTGTCTTATTTTGGTTGACGTCGGAAGTGAGCAGTTACTTCATCAAAGACAAGCCTTGCCGACCTACATATTCCAAAGTATTTGTGTTTTGTCATATATATATGTACGTACATTTGTAGAGTCACCAGAATATTTCCCTGCCCCCGTAATCCACAAAATAGGAAGTCACTACAAAATATTTACAGTATTTTCACCCTCACTGATTGTGTCCGGATATATTGTGCCAGGTTTCGTTCCTTTGGCTTCTTTGACCCAGGTCACTATTACAGTTCACAGGGGGCGGGACAAAAGGGTAAGGATTGTGGGACAATTTCCAGCAAAAATGTTTTAAGGATTTCCAAACTAAATTTTTATTAAATTTGTCGAAATTTGATGAAAAACTTTTAAAATATAATTTGACGTTTGTTTTAAGAAATTTTTTGAGAAATTGACATCGAAGCATGCGTCCTTCAAAATTCGGACTTTGCTTCTTAATCATGACCCCTGTGACCCGAAATATTGACCTAGTTCCATGAAATAAATTTTATAGAATTTGGAGCAAAATTTCCTACAAACTAAAATATTTTACGATTTTTAGCAAGCCCCTGGATTATGTAGGCTCGAGGTATGTATTGGATAC
Organism: Allacma fusca; assembly: GCA_947179485.1. NCBI lineage: Eukaryota > Metazoa > Arthropoda > Collembola > Symphypleona > Sminthuridae > Allacma > Allacma fusca. The sequence goes on from OX359246.1 coordinate 25,785,492, forward strand.
GGGCCTATAATACTTCTTCTCACCCTATACACGCAAAGCAAATCGTATGACGTCGGTTGTCAGCCCAGAAGTGTATAAATGAGCCCTAAAAAAATTATTTCAATTTCAGTATTTCATCTCATATCAAAAGACAAGTAATATATCCAGGAGTCATTCACCAATAAACTTGAAGCGCTCGAAGTGACAAATAGATATATGTTTTGAGTATATATATTTACATAAGGCTCCATATAATATAACTCCCTGTTGTTATTTTTCCCCGAGACATAATTCCTGGAACGAACGTCAGCCGCGACAAACCTTGTTTTTAACCCCTGTTTGACACACTAATTTGTCTGAAAAAAAAACAATAAATTCCGACATTACAAGCATTCCTTGTCCTCTTGAATGCATGATAAACTATACGGGACAAATTACAAAAGGGAGGGAAAGAAATCCTGGGGACTCAAGATATTCTAATGAGATGAGAGAAAAAATTCCAGTTCTTTTATTTTCCAAAATGTTTTTATTTTTTATATTGTCTTCCCTCAAAAAAAAAGAAACAAAAAAAAACTTTTCCTATTTCTTTTACACATACAATAAAACCTGTACAATCTCACTCGAGCGGGTCCCTCGAGGAGGAATTTCCTCGGTGAATTCTGAGCTTTTGAATAACGTATACTTGGATAAAGTCCTTATGATTTCAATGCTAAAATAAATTAATCCTTTTATTTATATTTATTCTAAATGTGTACAAAGGAAACTCGGGCTTACTCTTCCTCATTGTTTCATTGTATAGAAACATAATTATTATGCATATGCACGCAGTATTTTGTTTTAGCATAAAATAAAAAACACAAAATAAATAAAACTTTTATGGGCTCTCTCTCTCTCTCTCTTATAGAGATGACAAAACATTTGCTTGAGACTTAGGCCTTCTAAGATTACACCATTAATTATTATAGTCCTAGAGACCCGAAATTCTCTACATGTGTGTGGACCCTATAATTAATTACGTAAATCCACAATCATTATTTTTTTACACATTCAGCTACAAATAAGGATTTCTACACAGGCTTTACAAACCCCAGTGTATTATAATTATTACAAATAATTACAGGGAACTCACTATATTAGGATTTAAATCCTAATGTCAAAACAAACTAGAACATTATTGGATGAGAGCAGAGCAGATCCTTACAAGAAAATTGTACACTGCATGGTAATTATTATAATACCATTAAATGCAAATCTAATGTACAATTTTGTACGCATTCTAGATTTCAATGCACAAGACAATACAATCCTTCTTTTTACTGTAAATACAATTTACTATAAATACACAGATTTAAAACAATGGATTAAGGACCGTCTGGGCAGATAGAAGCCAGATGGTTGTTATTTACAAATTTTTGGAGGTAATTCCCAATTGGACATATACAGTAGTATAAGTAAATACTATATACATAATTACCTCCATATCATTTAAAATATTTTCTTAAAATTAAGTACACTTAATTACTTTGATGCATCCAGGCATTTAAGACATGGGACCGCATTTTGAGCAATTAAAATTAGTCGGCTGGTGTGAGTCACTACAAATTATGGTTTTTATTAGAATTTAAATCTCCTGAAATTGGAAATTGTAAATAGTATGCATTAAGTACAGTGTAACTATAAAAACGCAGCCGATATGTACATAGAGCTTAGGACAAAATCCTACATTTTTTCTTCCTCCTGAGTTAACTAATTGTTACAAAACTATATTGGAAGATGTTATTCTTTGGCGTTGGGAGTAAAATGTCCAAAAGTATGTACAATCTTACATGAAATTGAAGCTCTTGCTGTAAATGGACTTAAAACCTGGCTATGTCACCTGTACAGCACACGGATAATACAATTAAAAGGATTGTTTATTATGGGTGGGAGTAATTATTGCTAATAATGACAGGGCTACCAGTAATAATTAATATTTACAAAAACACAAAAGAAAACTCCATGGGAATGGAGCTGACAAAAGAAATGCTTGGAAATTTTCAGAAACCTGCAGAGTTTTAAAATGTAAATCAAAATTGCATATTACATAGGAACAGTTTTATGAGTTTTTTGCTGTTGAAGCAGGATGTTCGTCTTTGATTCGATTCTAGTGTTCAAAGTGCTGTTGTGAACTTTGGGCTGACATTTACAGGCATATTTTAAATAATCAGCTTTAGAGGGGAAAAATTCCTAGAGGAACTACCGCTGTAGAAATCCCTTAGGATCTCCTAAGGCTTACAATTTTTGCAAATTTCAAGGATAATTAACCCAATTTGAATTTGCAAGAGACGATACAGTTTTAAATTAAGCCTGGATAAGTCTTGCAATGTACTAATTGTTAGTTAAATAATTATTGTAAATTAATTGCATTGAATTTTGTTTTTACAAAAGGAACATCTCTATAGCTCAGATGACTATCAATATACGTTGTAGGAGAAGAGGCGCAGCATTGATAAAATATATAGCAGCCGCTGTATATCTATATACATATGTATGTCTGTATAATTATCTGTATGCCTACTATCTGAAAGGCCCTTTCGGAACAAAGTCCCGAAAGAACCTTCTAAATATGAAATTTAATTTATCTAATAAATTGGATCATACACCATGACAATTTTTATATTCGGGAGCAATTGACAGTCGTCCCGGGTCAGACGATGCCCCTCTGACTCGTGACGGGACACCTGGGCTGGGCAATTGGGGATGCGGGCATGGCATTCGCATACTGGACCATGGGTGCTCCAAAGAGCGTGTGAAGATCACGGATGAATTTACCCACAAAGTAAATCCCGTACAGTCGGAAGAGGAGCTCGAGGCTGGAGAGGACGAGCCGTGTCACTTTGATCTTCCCATCCGCCATCACATAATGCTCATATATGAGGATGAATATGTCCAGGGACAGGAGGACGAAGAAGATGAAGGAAGTGGTTCGCCACCACTCGCATTTCTTTATCATTGTGTCCGGATCGATGGTCATCTGGAAGATTTCAAAAAAATCTTCCTTTTACAAAGTAATTATACTCAGATTCACAGGATCTCAGGAAAAAACACTCCTTTCCAATTATTTCTGAGCTCCTTTTTCTATTCTACAGAAGGTTCGCGTAATAAACTTGTCGTTAGCTATAAAAATTATCAAATTAGGAAGAACTACAAATCTATGGTAATTTTGCTTTGAATTCATGAATAATTAAGGGGATTTGGGATTCAAATGTGTATGTAGCTGGAAATATTTTAGAGGAATTCCTTTATCCAAGCCAAGGCCTCCAGTCAAAACTGTCAACGGAGTCATACATGCAGGAGGAAGATTTTGACGAAGGATAGAAATGCTCTCTGCCTGATCACTAATGACATAATTGCAGAGCGGAGTAATTAGCATCCGAGAGAGGGTGAGATCTGTTGAGTGCTAGCTATTTCCAATGTTACGACCCACTGATTCCTAACACAAGCGTTAAAATCTACCGTTAAATTGTGCCTTCCACAATTCCATAAATTTCCCTTCCCGCAGTCAGTTTCAATAATTATTATTACTAGATGAGCTGAAAAAGTTACGAGGAGTTGCATATAATTACTCTCAAATAGTAGTAAAACGCTCAGCAAGGGAAATGATTCAGCTGAGAATAATTAAGCCCCTCACACCAAGTAAATTTTATGTTTGGGATGTATCTTTATGTAAGTCAATGCCAATATAAGAAATAAATCAGTTCACTTACATCTTTGGTAGCTGTGAGGAGCAAGAATGCAATGACCAGCTGGAGACTTAAGATCCCAAACACTACGATCCAGTACATTACTGATACAAACATATCTGCAAAAATCAAATAAATTTTTCAGAGTCAGGTAGGAGTTTCAAATTACAGAGGAAAAATCTACATCCCTCCATTGCAAAAGCTCTCTGGGGGAATAAGCGTCCAGCAGAGGAATTATAGTTTCGTGAGTCTACTCCATAATAAGGAAGCACCTGGAATTAATTAACTGAAGCGTGTGGGAGCTTTAAGGTTCGAATTCATAGGGGCTCTCTATAAAATGAAGGGTTTAAAAATCATAGGGCAGGAATTTCCGAGGTACAGATAAATAATTAGACAAAGTGACAAAACCCACTCACATTCATGTGAACTTAATAAAACTATTAAACTCTGGTCACGGTAGTCATATCTAAGGAGTCGGAAGCCCGCAAATCCAATGAGAAATATTGCGAGGGTCTGAAATAAAAAAAAAACATCAAAAGAATAATAATTACCTCCAGCATTAAATTTTTCAAGGGGAATGTGTACCATAACCCACGTACATATGCATTTAAAACCCTACCCCAGAGGAGTATTTCAATAGACATGTATGCCACTATAAAGTTACAGCCTCTTTCAAGAAATCCCCTGGAATATCACTTATCAAAAACATATGCTATTAACCTGTATAGTCTCTCAAGCTACGAAAACTCCCCAGACTCCAATTTACATACGCTTTAGCACCGGAATAAGTTATTAGTGGATTTTGGGGATTGTCAGCATGTCTAATGCTGTGAGTACGAATGTGTACTTTTTTTTTCATGTGGAGATAGATTTTAGTTGGATATAAAAAAAACATGGCGGTACATATTATGTAAAAGGGGCTCAAATATCTTGTAAAATCTTTTATACCGTAATTCCCACATGTACTTCCACAGAGGTTCTTACACATTATGAGGAACACCAGCCTTGGATATGTACATATCTACATAAGCGCAGCATTAGGAAACAGGCTGTAGGTAATATTGGGTGTTCCTCTGATAAGGATTATACGTATGCATATGCTTTTGAATCATTTTGAGGAAAGTGTGGAAAAGCATGTATGGCAATGTTTGTAAACGATACCATCTGTTCCCAAGGGAGAAAGTGCACGGTTGATCGGGGAAGGAAAACATTTTTAAGGAATGATTTGTTTACATAACGACTCAGCCTTAATCCCTCCTGACCTTCCGAACATTTAAATACAGTCGTAGCCCTATCCCCATATGTACAGTCTCTGTGAGGTCCTATAGGAAAAATACCAACTGCACCTTTAAGCCCAAGGAGATGATGCACTGACTGATTATACAGAGGAGTATGTAATTGAGGGTGTGAGAGTAAATACTAACTCCGCGGTCCCTTTGTATATATTGACTAATGTCTTGTTTACATTGTAAATATAGGGAATTTTATTGAGGCAATCATGCAGGTAAATATGACTCTTATATGAGGGGAACCATATGTAGATACGGCGTATGTAAAAGTATGGGATAAAATTTGAAGGCACACTCACAATATCTGCAATGGCAAGAATCATAACGGTTTTTTTCCTTGTCCAGGGATCACCCTGCATTTTGTACGAGAAGGACGTTGACAGCTCTATTGTGGCGGTTGAGGGGGTACTAGATCACCCGGAACAGATCAGTTTGAAGCCAATAAGGGACTGGCTTCTACAATCTCAGAGTCTCTTACCTAGAGATATCTAGATTTAACCCCTGGAGCTATGTATAATTTGTAGATAATTTCTCCTCCCAAAATGTAAATGATATTATCTTCAATTAGTTAACTTTCTCTCTCCAGGAAGATAAAAACACTGTTCCCAGGAGTGTTTACAAATAGCATTGCATTGTTGGAGGAAAAAAACCTCGTGGGGACATAAATAGAAATCCGTTCTAGAATCCGGGAAATGGTCTTTGCAGGACAATACGAAGATTACAAGATCCAGATAGTATAAGTAAGTGACAATGACAAGCTCTTTCTCAATCACTGAGGAGTCACACAGGCTGTTGATGTCAAAGTGGGCCCGGGGATGGATTTGTCAGCTTGTTGGACGCTATAGAGTGGATATATCTATGTATAATTATGTATGTATATGCTGACAATGGGTTTGTAGTTTCCTCTCTTGAAGGAAGATTTCTGGTTGTTGTGTGTCGTTGTTAGTGCCGGCACTCAGCTTTATTGCCCAGTCACTTCTTCCCTCTCGTCATGACATGAATCTCTTGAGGATGTGAGTATCAATGTATATACAGAGACTCTCTCAAGTGGAAAGGACAATGGGATGAGGAGAGATGAGGATCTGCTATTTCTATTATCCCCTCTTCCGGATTCCAGTTTGGAGTGTCTCTTGAAACTCTCCGCTTCCGTCAACTTAATTACTTGTTCGTTTAACACTACTTTGTGTGCATAGATGATGCACACGCTATCAAATCCACAATCTCACTCCACTATTCCTTCCCAGTAACTTCCCTGAAGAACATGGTCCGGCAGACACTATCGGATTTCAGGGATTGAGCACTATTGACCAATAAGGGAGATATGTAGGGTGTATGAAACAGCCCCTGAGTTTTTTTTTATTTTTTACTAAGAGATCAATAATAAATTTGGCATATGTACCAGTTACTTATTGTATAGTTGTAGTCTATTGTTGAGTGTTGTTCTTATAAGCAGTTAGGCGGAAGGGTCTGTACTGTAGATATATCTATAGCGGGATAAACTTTATTTTTTTTGTGTGTGTAATGTCCTTACACAAAAGACAATTTATTTTTATTTTTTTGCTCCTTCCAAGATCCTCTCCCACAAACACAAGAGTTTGGGAGACTTGACGCTTATCCGGGATAAAAGGGAGCAAATGTGGTTTCCGACGCTATTATGGAATATCAGGGAAATTCTATTTCTCACTCCAGGGAAGGAATTACAAAATCATGAGCACTTTTCCCAACATGTTGTCTTTACAGGGGCTATGTTCCGAAACTCCGAGTTTTTTTTTTATATTCCCACAGACACAAATAAAAGACACGCACACACGACTCTCTCTTTTTTTTCTCTCCTGGTCCTTGCTTGCTGGCTTCCTCTATGGTGGAAATATGGTTGTCTCCCGCCCTTATGTACTTAACATGATGTGGAACTCGTACTTTTCGGGTTTTATTCAAATTGAACTTTGAAGAATTTCAAAATGAATTTGATGCTTTGAACGGGTGATTTTCTGTTTTTTTTCTCTCTGAACGACACACTCACCACACACATACACACACACGGCAACAGGGAAGATAGAAGACAGAGAGGAGACAGACATAGAGAGAGAGAGAGAGAGGGAGAGAGAGAGAGAGAGAGAGAGAGAGAGAGAGGTTCTTACGCAAAGAAGCCAACTTCTCGGGGTCTCTTTGAAATGTAAGAGCTAACAGTGAGAAATCGGATGACGATGAAGATGACGATCAAAATAGCTCCTGATCTATCTTTACTACTTACTACCTTCTCACACTTTTTCCTCCTCAACAACAACTGGCATGTTGGTGTGGATGGGTTATAACACACTTTTAGTATATGGATTTATGTATAGGCCCAAAAAAAAAACTCCTTTCCACTCCAAGACCGCTCAGTCCCATTTATTTTATATTACTTCAAATAAAGACTCTTAATCAAACACATTTTGAACGCAAGTTCAAACCCCTCCGAGCTCCAAGCCTCGGGACAGCTCTCCATACTTTCCAGCATAGTTAAATACGGATTATTTTCAAATGCAAAGTTATACACTCAATAATCCTAGCTAATATTATGCCCACTACGTACATAAGCATAGTACCCCGATTCTATGGACTTTATGAAGGAATTTGATGTAATTAGTAGCAATGTTCCAATCAGTGCGGGAAAGTTCCCTGAACAAAGTTGAAGGTTTTGGGGAGTTACCTTCAATTACTTAGGGATTGCAGGCATTCATGTATGTGAGTTTTGTAAGTTGTAATAATAATTATATCATTATGCATGCACTTGCATAATTATATGTATCAAACCTATAGGGACAGAGTAATGGACTTGTATAGACAGAGTCACGTTGGAGAGGAGTGTTCGATGGGCAAATAATTTAATGAAGACTGGCCTTTGTACTGGGGATGAGGAGATGTAAAATTGTGCATACTAAAAATAAAAACATGTACAGGATATGAGGGCTATGGGGCGACTCTAACAAGATTGTTTCTCCTCAGGAGATTTTATAACAAGAAGATTATTATTTTGGGTTGATGACTAGAGGAGACTGGGAGAAATTAATATGTAAAATTGGCATTGGAGAGATAAATTAATTTGTTTGACGTTCAGGAGGCTCCTGTATCTATGTATCTACACAGGACTTGAGAGTAATATAAATAGAAATAATGAGCTGGAAGAAACTTTTCCTCCGGAGGTTTCAATTTACCTGTTGGTTCCCTAATAGTAGTTGTGTACGTGTCCAAAAGTTTCTCTCCCTGTACATCAACTTTTCTCTCTGGCATTATTTATTAAATTAATTCCATAGAGATTATTTGAGATAGTAAATATACTTGCTGGGAATAGGAGTCTACGGTGATGATATATGTTCGGATTGGTTTTAGTAGTAGTTTGTATATGTAGATATATACTCCTGTGGGGAAGTGAGTAATTATGTATAAGAGTGGTGTAATTCCTCTGTATAGTGAGGGGCATGTGGTAATCGTATAAAGGACAGGAGCATGTGAGACGATGGATTTGTGTGGGGAGACCTTATGTACACACATAAATACAACAAGTGCATTTACGCAGATACAACAAGTGAATTAGACCGGGTTCTGGGTTATATTGGATGATTTACGGGCCCTGACTAGGGATTTCTCTCCTGCTCACATCCACTTTTCAATTACGGGTTTTCGGATCGTCAACTCATTTTAATTATCTACCATGTACTCATCATATCTGGCCTGCTTTATTTATTGTATCATTTTCAATCTTGGGTGCCAGGGGAGCGCGAGATAAATATTGATGTGTCTATTTATACGCCTGTACATACATACATAGTTATTATATGAGTAGCTACGCGTACACGGAAATACAAAGTATGTACAAAATAGCAATTGCCGCATATATTTTTCACTTACTGAGTGAATGGATTTGTCCCTGTTCAATAGTAATCTCTTTAACTGGGTCGTAAAATGTTTTCATATTAACAATAAGAAATCATTTTACGACCGGGTTCTACAAGACATGTAATAATTGTAGTACATGCATTTTCACAAGTAATTATATGTTCTTATTAAAGATAGTTTGCTATGTAGTTGGATTTTTTTTATTGTTTTTTTGTCGGAATGAAAATTTTGGTGATATTGCTAAATGTAAATAGTGAACAAAAAGTAGGGGGGAGCTTTTCTTTAGATAGTAATTGATTGTGTACATGTTGGAGGAAGGATTCTTGTCGCTTCCGCTTTGCTTACATATTTACGATTATTGGACAATTTTTTCTGCGAAATAAAAGTAACCTGAAAACTCGGCTGTGTAATGTAGGCAATAAAACTTTGAAGAGGATTGTGCAGTAGTAGTGTGATTTAAAAGTCCTGTTACTTTTATTACATTTGCACAGTCAGGATTTACTGCTGATATTTTCCTAGGAATTGCATTCTAAGTTGTCCTGTGCAACATTTATGTGTTGAGCTATAATGAAATCCTATGGAAGATACGATGCAGCTGACGGGAATGAGCTGAGAAAATTATAGAATATTTACTGCTATATGCATAGTGCTTGTACTAAATGCAAGAGGTTTTGGAAGTCAATCTCAATTAATTGGATGTTTTATAAGTGCGTACATATGTAAATGTACTCACATAGGTGTTTTATGCAAATTTTTTTAGGGATTTTCTTAAAATTGGAATCTCATACGGTTTACCAATGACTACAAAATCCTTTGAAAAATTCTTTTAAAAACATTAACATTGAAAGTAAAACATGCCAACAAATTTACAATAGGATAAATTACGAAATGGAACGTACGCTCAAGTGTTGCTAGCTACTTGATGTTTTGATATTCCAAAAATTAAATGGGACGCTCTTTAGGTAAAGATACGCTTTGAAAATGTTTGTACAATATTATCCGATGGCAGAAATTATTAAATAGATACGAATTAGGCACTATTGTCTTTAGTGCTGAAGGTGACCAAGTAGATAGCAAGCACGGCCTGTGGTATTAACATGTAGAATGTGTAGAATGACCTGGTCCTTTAACATGTGTATGAAAGGGATGAGCAAAGAGTCAAATCAGAGGGTAAGTTGAGATTGCCAAAAATTTACTTATTTGCTAAAACCAGAAACGCAAAGCTCCAAAGGTCTGGTGCTGCTACTTGAGCAGCATAAATTACAGCATTTGTTTTCTGCACATTTTATGAGTTCAATAGTAAGTTAAAGTTAGGTCGTGTCGAGCAGTTACTTTTTATCTTCGATGTTTTTTGACCTGCTTAGAAACAGAATGGTTACACTGCGATAAACAATAATAAATCCGATGTTGATAATATTTGTATTAAGATCATGGAGTATTTCTTAGCTGCCCCTTCTTACCCGGATTTGCAAGGATGTACTAACCTCCCATATTAGTAAAACGCTTTAAAATATATGGATGACTCTATTTATACGGTAATAATAAAACGTTAAAAGAAAACACAAGTCTAAGGTGCACACAATTATACGTACATACAGTATATCTACTGAACTGATCACTGTCAACACTCTTTTAACTGATAATATTCTTGAATTGATCGGGGGCTTAGTAACAGGTTGGGCGCTTGATTGTCATGACGGTGAAAGCAGAGCTGCGCACAAGTACAAGTAGTACACGAGTATTTCAAGTCAAGTTCGCGTTCGGGTCGTGGTCAAGTAAATAAATTTAAAACCATGAACGGTTCGGGTCGTGTTCAGGTATTTCATCGACTTGACCATGATTTCTTACCTCAAGTCAAGTTCGTGGTCAAGTATAATTATTTTACTTGAACCATAGTACCTGGTCATGTTCAAGTAAATATTAAAAAGTACTTGACCACGAACTTGAGTTTTTCGTGTACAAGTTCAAGTAATTTTGTTTGTGCAATTCTTCATGGCTGAGGGAGTTTTCAATTCACTTACGATTCACTGTACTAAATGAAACTTAAAACGGCATTTAATACATCACTTTAAGCGGCATTTGTTAATTTGTTCGTGTACACAAATACAAAAGAAAGCTCAACATTCATATGGCTCCGTGGAAATTGATTTAAAAATGTTAGCACCCATGTTTATAATAGTATGTGACAACAAAACCTAAAAGGAGTTCTGTGTCCCCGAAAATGTCAACTGAGTCACCAGACCCACCCGGTACACGAAATCAGAGTAGATCTGCAGTGTACAATCGTTCTACATTCATTGAAAGGAACCAAAAATACAACTATTATTTTTAGAGGCGGTTGCTAGCAAAATGCTGGGTGAAACCTAGTGTGTTAGAAACCCAGGTTCGCTTTCATTAGAAATATAAATTCAATAAAACTTAAGTATTTTGATGTCCAATGGATTACTTGAAAGTACTTGAAAGTTCAAGTTCATGGTCAAGTTCGGGTCATGGTCAAGTCAAGTTGAAGTTGGACCCGAAACGCGCGTATAAAATCATGGTCAAGTAATATGAGAATTACTTGAAAACCCGAACTTGTTTCATTCAAGTATTACTTGAACTGAAAATGTCAAGTTCGGGTAATCTTGAAATACGTACTTGAGAAGTCGGGGTCAAGTCAAGTTCGTGGTCGGATCTTTATAAATACTTGACCCGAGCGCAGCACTAGGTGAAAGTCAGTTTATTGCTGTGACTGTTGACGCTAACAGGAAGGATCCCTACCAGATTCCAATTTTTTGGGGTAGGAATTGTTACCGTTAGCCTGAGAATACTGCCGTTTAAACGGATTGCTGCGAATATGCAGCGTTTCATATTTTCAAAATGTTTTACAGCTCGTAGTGCATATAAATTAGGCGGCTGTCGGCGACTAAATGTGTTGTTATAGAAGGGTTTGTTTGCAAGTTTGTTTTGCTAAGGGATTAATTTCAATGAATTGTGAAATGAAAAAAATTAACTTCTACTATAATTGAATTGATGCTACAATAATTTAATGACAATTGTGTTGAAGCCATTTTATGACATTGATAATTTTTTGATTTCTGGACGCGAATTTAATACATTCTTAAAATTATCTGTAACAAGGCGAGAATTCTACGACAATTGGTTTTAGCTCAATCCTTTGCGTTTCGTCGCACTGGGAAGCAAAGGTTTCTACTTACGAAGGGTTGACATTACAACTCTACGAAATTACGAAAATAAACGTGACTTGGGAACTGGTCTATCGATTTTTCTAAGTTCCGGGGCTGTATAGTGAAAACACGTGATCCTTCGAACCGGATAAAAATGCGTGAACCTGGCTGTTGTAGGCCTGTAAGAGCAGGAGGAAGATGAGTGAGGCACCAGAATTCTAGTGATTGACATCACCGTCGCGACGAAGACAGTTTTGAAGTGAACCTCAAATAAAAGAACAAATATAAAAGCGCTGTTGATGATACTGCTTGTATGGTATTTTAGTAGTAGTTAGAACAGCAAGTTATTGTAGTCAAAGTAAAATTATAATACAGCCTGCATTAGATTCCATGAAGCGTTTTAGCGAAATGGAAAGTAGGATTACCATGGGGAACCTAACGCACGAAAAAAATCGGAAACGTGGAGTTCAATTGGAACAATTGATGCTAGTAGAAACGTCCGATGATGAATCGAACGAAGCAACAGATACGATTGAGACAACAGTATGCAATGAAGTACTAATCAGCCGAGCAGTCAACGGCAGCGTCGTGCAACGGCTGGCTCAAGATACCGGGAGATCGTAAGGATAATCCCAGACACAGATGAAGAAATCTACGAACAATAATTTCAAACGAATCTAAGTCTCGGTCGGTTGACGTCGACACAAATTGAGCATCAAACTCCCGCATTTTGATGGCAACACGAAAAAAAGGCCGATGTTCGTCAGCCAAATCAGCCAATGTCCTTTTTTCGACGAGAATACAGAGGGCGTTTTCTATAAAAATGAACGTCCTTGGCCCGCGCATATTCAACAAGGCGCGAAGTGCCCTAAGCTCATTTTCAACGAGCTATTAGTTCAGCGTAAACTTAATGAACGTGGCGAGTCTCAAACCTGTGATCCTTAAATGTGCCCTAAAATAACCCTCGAGGTTGCTACCTGCATTTTGGTGCTTTCCGAAGAAGGCTACCCGTATAAACGAATCCAGGAGGAACTTCTGGATGCGGGATTCAACGTTTTCCAAGGCGGAATACACGATGTGTTTAAATACAAAGCGAAACGCCGGGAAGCTGAAGCAAAAGGACTGCCAGACCCAAAAACCAAACGCAGGAAGATTGTCCGAAATCCGGGTAACATTAGAAAACTGAAGCAATTACCTTCTGTTGCTAAACCGAGCAGTCAACGAGTAATTGCAAGGAAGCTTAATACTTCTGTGAGGACAGGTAATCGAATGATTCACGAAGATTTAGATTCGGGCACAAGAAAAACGCATCGCCTTCACAGCTGGAAAGCGCATCACAAGATTAACCGGAAAACACATTCCTGGAATCTGTACGAGGAGCATCTTGCAGGAAGTCGCTCAAAATTCACAGTTACCCTAAACGAAACATTTTTTTCTGCATTGAAAACTGCAAAGGAGAGCGTAGAATATTTTATACGAAGGAGAAAAACCACGAAGAAACATCGGTCATGAAATCCAAAGAAAGGTTCGGTGCAAAGATTGTGGTCGTCGGTGCTATGATCGGACGTGGCGTGTTCCCTGTAATCAAAGTGCCATGTAGTGTTAAAATAAACTCACAGTACTATGTCAGTGATGTTTTAAAACCTCTACTGGAAGATTATTTGCACAAATTGTACGGTGACTATATGTCCAGAGTGTTCATGCACCATGACGCCGCGAGTTCGCACATTTGCCCGCTTCACCGCGGATTATTCCTGGGATTTGAAAGTTCGCACAGGAGTGAGGATCATTTTGAATTCGGCAATCCCCGTAAAATCGCCAGATGCAAGTCCCCTTGTCTTTTATGGGTTCGGTTTCCTGAAACAATCACTTCTCAATCGAAACCGCGACTACGTAGAATGGACTCTGGAAAGGGTTAAACGAGAAGTGGAATAAGATCACTGCTGAAAAATGCCTTGAAGTATTTGACTCGTGGAATAGACGTCTGCGTGACATATCAAAAGGGAACGGGGAACACATAGAAAAAACCAAACAAATCCATCGTCTTCTTCTTTGTACAAAACATTGAAGTTTTATAGTAAACTCCGCCTGTATGATGCGACTCCAAACGTGTTCGAAAGGGAAAACACGAAACTATCCCGTCGGCTCGGAAATCAGGAGCAAGTACGTTTGTCGTAAACACTTTGGAGCTACTCTTCAGTAGATCCGACCATATTATGGAGGCGAAGTCAAGTGTCCGAAATAAGTCAAACCTAAAACGTGTGACCATGTAAATTATTTTTAAAATCGTTGCATCTACCTTCTTCCGGCTATAGATTGTACTTTAAAGATACTAGCAATATATACTTACAAGTTTATCTTCAAATTCGAATCTTCAGCAGCAGAAGTTTCCATCCACTCAAAGCCCGCAACCGCAACGGATCAAGATACCTTCAAAGGGTATCTTGATCCGTGCAACTTGACAACGCGTACGTTGAGTAGAAACCACAGGTGGAATACAAGTCTCAAGCGCTACTCGTTCTGAATCTGCCTATATTTAATTGTCTCGAATGATCTTAGTATCGACTTCTTAAAGTCATGCACTAAGTGCTAGTGCTCGGACCAATTTAATTTCGAATTGAAGATTTTAGGTTATTTCAATTCAGTTCATTAATTTTTATCCCATTCAAGAAGAAACTGAGCCAAATGATTTGCATTTTTAAATAAGATTCGTCATTTCTAGAAAGCGTATATCTGCGGAAATCGTTGGGTTTCAGTTCAATTTAAAATGTTGGACAAAACTGAATTGAACCGTGGCAGTGTTGGAGGGTGGGTGAAAACGTTCATCATAAATTGCTTCATAAGGTAGTAAAACGGGATAAACGTTCTCTGCTGCACTGGTGGTGCTATCAGTGAAGTAAATCTATGCGAACATGCACGTGAAGGTGTGAAAGAGATTCAACAGCGAATCATTCCAGTATCGCTTTCACGTTTTCACGCGGAGATCCACACATTTGGGCTGCTTGATGAAGGGTCGATGGTAACCATTGTTCACGCATCAATGGTCGAAAAGCTGAAGGTTCTCGGAGCAAAGAGCTTGGTGTGCATCCAGTGGACCAATGGATTAACGAAAGAAGATTCGAAATGGTTTCCATGAATGGGAGTTGCGGAGTGAGCGAAGACGTTTCTTATAAAGAATGTCAGAGCGATCAACAAAACTTGGAGCTTCGCTCACATACCCTCAATATTGAGACGATCAAAGATAAGTGGGCATGCCAGCAGGACGTACCCTTGACATCGACGTTTATCCTGTAGTCGAACATTCTTTCCATGTGAGCTCCAGTTTAACAATTTTATCGATAAAGGATATGAAGCATATAACGCTAATTCCATTTATGATCCAAATGTATAAAACATTCGTTAGCTCCTCTTTTCGATCAGTCGAACTGCTAAAATATGCACATGGTTTCACGAGATTATCATACAAAGGAGTCGACATGAAGTTCATCTTTTCAACTACTTTGCGTGACGCGTTGTGCAAAATATGGACGGAGTAGTTTTCTTTTCTTTATCGTGCTATTTGAGGATTTAATTTTTTGATGAACCGCTATGTGAAATACAAAGTGCACAAATACGTTATCAGCATGATATGACGATACTTTCGGAATTTCAAGACCAGCAACCAGTTTGACATTTTTGAATAATTCATTGGTATCCGCATTAATATCTAGTAAACAGATTTTGAAAAATGCGTGGGGATCGAAAAGAAACACCTTTTTATAAATGTCTGCAATTATTTAGGCACCAGAACTGTTTTATTAGTGATGCAGTACTTCTTTATCGACAAGAGGTCAAAGATCTTGCAGTTTGTGAATCCTGGAATAAGTGTGTGAATCTAAACGACGAGCGTTCAAAATTCCTGTACGCATGATGGTCTTTTATAGCAAGGTAAGCTAGTACGTATACAGCAGCTGTAAATGTTTCGTCCTTTTGCAAAATAGTCGCTCGAGAATTTTTTGCGACATTCTCTGTTTTATGCATTGCTTTTTAAAATCACTAACGCCTCATTTTGCACAACTAATATTTATTTTACAGTAACTGCACCAAAAGTGTCGATCGCATTTAGAACGTTTTTGGATTAATTATGACCCCCTTCCTTAATATTTCGAGGCATTTTTTCGTTCTGAAAAGGATTTCCCGAACGTCTGTTTCATATAATATTGCTCATTTGGTAATTATTGGACGCATGGTTAGGCTTTATGTAATTATGTAAATGCCTCTTTGCAGTATCGGACCGAAAAACGTATCCTATTACGACGCAGTGGAACATGCAAATATTTAGTTTTCGAATTATTTATTCCGTAGGCTGGATATAGTTAATTACACATAGTGTAGGCATAAGCATGCGCTTCTAACATAGCCCTGTCTATTTTAATACAGTAAAACTTGTATATAGTGGCCGGCTATGTATGTATGTATGTATTTGAGGGGACCCAAGTCTATCCATTGTGGATTTCCTTAGGAGGCGCTCAAGCCTTAAGGCTTATTGCACTCGCCCAGTTACTTGCATTGCTTAATATACGGACTTGCATTTCGCATGGTCACACATATATTGTGTGGCATGCTTTGATTTGCATACTGTCCGATTTACCTTATCTTACCGCTCCTCTTGCAGGTCGGAGCTGCCCTTGCATAATCTATGCAAAGATTTCAGGTTTGCTGGTGATCTGATGGTGTCGTATATATACGTCCCATTGTCAGTCACCAGCATTCCTAATTCTTGAGATTACCAAACCACATGAGCTCCAACGTAAGGTCTTTACCCCCGGTCCAATGTTCCAAGAACGGCAGAGGCAGAGTCATGCAGATCTGCACGAGCTTACATACCAGCCCTATCCAGAGTCAGGAAAGGAAGGCAACTACTTTGCATAGGTATGCCGCAACCTGCATGCACGTTTTGCGTCCCCGGATGCTGGTACACGCTCAACGTACATACAGCCACAGCACACTACACAAATGGTATGTAGTTAGTGCAAACCTTACCTGTGCAGTTCCCGACTCCGGATTTAGCCCTTGGATCCCGGGTCAGTGAGGATCCTCCGGCACAGGTACGGGCACTCAACTCGGCAGTCCGCAGTCACTGTCCATAGAGGACCAGAGGGCTTTGGGACTAACGAATGTTATGCGTCCCCCGAACTGTAGGTTGGAGAGATAAGAGAGCCACTGACAGCCACTACCTCTCTCTCCGGCTCCTACGAGCGAACTTTTTTAGTGGCCGGCTATATAGTGGTTTCCTCCACATTGTGGCCCATGTCAGGTTTCCCCGTCATAAGTCCTATCTTTTAACATTACGTACACCCCGATTATAATAGTTTTTTATATAGTGGTCCCCTGCCGATTATGGTCTGGGATTTTTGACCATTCGTATAGAAATGCAGGCTTTCAACTCTGCATACAGTGGTCCGAATAAACATTAGTGTAAATTTAAATCGCGCGAAGTTAGACAACTTCAAAAACGTCATGCACATTCCATAACACGCATTTCTTGTGTTGAGGCTTGGAGTGGTGCTTAAGTGTGCTCGGTATGATTGGTTTTCGAAGTTATTTTAAAGGGAATTACAATTATGACGTCTTGGGTAACGGCCCACCAATGTGTACATTTCCTTCAAGAATTTCTCGTAAGGAACAATATTAAAAGTCTAAAGCATTCAAAAATTAGTAATTACATTAATAAAGTGTAATAATTGCTAATAAAATATTGCATACTGAGCAAGCATTAATGCATTAATTGTGTGTAAGAATTATTTAATTTGAAGTACTGTATATAGTGGTTAGGACCACTATATCCGGCACAATGGTCCCTGTTAATAGTGGTCAAATTTTCTTTCCCCTAGAGAAACCACAAGTTTTACTGTATTTGTTAGCATTAGTTGACACTTACCATTTATCACAAAAAATCATGACCCTTCAGGTCATCCGGTATGCCTCTCTCAAATCAGTACTGTCCTGTTGAAATCATGACTTGAGGGAGGCCAACTACTACCTCATTTATTTACTCTAATTGTGAGTTGCACTACCTCTGGATACTGTTATTGGATAGATGAATGATTTATTGGTCGATTGGCCTTGACCCTTACAATTTGTAACGTTCATTACATAGTTTCAAACTGGTATCAAATTAAATAGGAAAGTACAGTAGTTAGTAGAGGCTGGAGCCAACGTGAGAGTGCCATAAGTACAAGTATTTTGTTTGTGTTAAGTTACGTCATAAACGACCCCTGTTTAGTTTGGCATTGATGGTAAAAGAGTTCCTAGACATAACGGGGATCATTAAAAACCTGTACACCTTTCTTATTTGTCTTGTCAATATTTTATAGAAAATTTAGGTGCTTCAGGTGTAGTTCATATAACAGTGGGATTTACGCATGTTTCTATGTGGCTCGAGATTTCACGAGTTTGCAATGTTTAATGAATTACATAATACAAAAAATTATCACTGTTTGTGCGTCTACATCTACACTGCTAGTACTAAAATATTTGTTTCAATGTTATCAAAACAATTTCCACCAGCTTTTAATGTTGTCCTCCAGACATTGTTTACCCAGCACTGAGTAGTTATCTTATTGTGCAGTGTAGGGAAATTATGTTGAAGTAATTACTTGTAGTAGCTTTTTTGATTCACTTTCAAGGCTTCTGTCATGAAGGGTCTGATTTTTGTATTGAAAAAAGTGCCTATATTTCATCAAACATTCAAAAGACCAATGTTAATAAGATTTATTTGATCAATCGACATGTTTTTGGAAAATGCACTTCTGGAATAAGTTCAGAATCCAAACAAAATAATTATTTATTTATAAGGTCATCATCATTGTGAAAGGTGATCATTGCTTGCAGTAATGTTTGAATTTGGGTATATGGCATATGAATTATTCCCAAAAATAATTTTCTTACCTGATTGGACACCAAAGAATACCTGTATCACGATAAATGAAATTAAATGAGGGGTTGGTAACCTAAGTGACATTTACCTAAAGATAATGGAATGGTTCTTATGCCATAAAGTGTAAGCTATAGATGTGTTACGGAGTCGTAATAGCTGTAGAAAAGGTCTGGAAAATATCATAGACTCAAAAATGTTATTAATGAGTCCTTTGACGTTTTTCCACATTGGGTCCGTACGTAAAATCCAGAGGTACATATGTATACATTTACCACAAATACCGTAGTTGTATCTTGTACCAACTGTGTTACTGAATATATTAAGTATTGTGGAAGTCATTTACTTCGAGACTTCTTAAAAAAAAACAAAAAACATGTGAACTAGCTAATACAGGTCCAACAGAGCCAAATCAGGTCACATGTGTGGATAAATGTAAACTAACGCTTGGATACGCAATTTACAAATTTTGATACAGCCCGCATGTCTAGGTCTGACTTGGCTTGGAGTAAACAATGCGACTTGAGCATGTTGATAAATGACATGTCCAAATTCCGAGTCTGTCCTCCCTTTTCTATTTACAATGTTACATTCATCTCCAGCAAAGATTTTTATTTACGCACAGGTATCCATTCACTCCCCATATTTCCATTGTCAGGTTGGACTTTTGTGTAGGTACACGAGCGCTCGGATTTACAAAGGGCCTTCCAGTCATTTACAATGAATCCGTAAGAATTCCCAGTCTCCCGACTCAAAATACTCTGTATCATTAGAATGTATTAGGGAAAGTTCGTGACATGTAATTTATTATGCTTTTTTTATTTCATTGCCAGGGACTCTATTGGATGGTAACTTCCATTCCGACATCCAATTGATTGAAGATGGTAAGAAATTTAGATTGCCAAGATGTTGTTGAACATTTCAGCCAGATCCGTAAAGTGAGTACACATTTTGTCATCAAAAATGTAATTTATTTTGTCTTCCTCTGTTGTTGTTTGGGAGTAAATACATCTTCAGATTTTCCCCCAGACGTTCCCTACATATCCTCTTCTCTTGAGGGATGGCAGGGAACTGACGGAGAGGGAATTTTCCCATTTGTTTTCCCCCGCTTCCTTCCCTCCTGAATTATAAACACATATGTGACCACATACTGTTTTTGTGGATTTACTCTCGAATAATTGTAGGTTTCTTGGGGTTCATGTAGCTCCACTGTTTTGCGGGTGCCTGCGTAAATTCACATTACACGCCAGAATGTGCACACTTGGAGGAGCAGGAAAACATCATGTGCTATATGAGCAATCCTATACCTACATATGTACATATGTACATTACACACACAATTTTTACGCAACACTCCAGAAGTTCTAGACCGAGGATGCGGATCCCTTTGAAAATCCTTCCTTCCCTAGCTCCAAGAAGTTAAACATGGACACGGAGTCACAATCTGTGAGTAAATGCATGAATACTCTTATATCCACATAAGTACGGATATATCCACATTATCCCAAATATACAAATATATCAGCCATAAGCTCTGTAACCCCATACAAACTTTTTCATTAATTTTGGACCAGCTGCCAACAAACTCGGCCAAAAAGCACTGGGTCATTACAAGCCCACGGGTAATGTACACACTGGAAAAAATTATCCTTAACAAATAAAATCCGAGAAAAACTCACTCCCAAATCGTTTTTCTCCAGTCCCTTGAAATAATTAAATTTATGGGTCCCTTTGCTAAATCAATCCATTGGGCAGACGCAAAACTATTTACAAATAAAAATAATCATCCGGATTTAATATCAATACATACGCATCAAATATGTATAAATATACATGCTCTGCAGTCATAATTACATGAAGACCTTCCGAGAAAATTCCGTCTCGGGGCTCTTGCGTTTTTTTTCTTCAAGCTTTTTGCTTCCTCCTTTAAAGAAACAATGCGTGCGGATATGAGAGGGCTTTTGTAAAGGAGAGATAAAAATGCATGGCGACAGCAATATTCCACATGACACATAAATGCTCCAACTAATGGCCAAAAGAGTAATAGAGCAATGCAGCTCCTACATTCTGCCTGCTGTAAAATAAATTCCCGCAAAATAAATGGAAAAGTTGCCATTCATCCCAATGAGCAGCTCATTAAGTTAGAACAAACGAGTGATTGTCTCTTTCCCACACCAAGGCTCTCGCACTGACTCCGTGCCAATTGGATATCCAGTCTCGGAAATCCAACACTTCCAAGTCATATCACTCCGTCAGACCTAATCCCATAAGTTTATGTACTCATCCAGGCAGCAGTCTATCATGTATCTGTACATCCGGGCCCATTAGATATCCACAGGAGCCCAAGATACAGTACAGGGAAAAATGTCCCGATAGGAACTTATGGCTCATACTTCCTTTCCTAATACACATATCTATAGATTCATAAGCCCATATGCCCACTGTCTCCTATAAAAAGTATGACAGTCATGACAGAGAAACAAAGCAAACCTGTTGTACTGCAAAATGTGAAATTTATGACTAACATTGAATCCATGCACTTATTGTTATAGTTGAATAATATTTGGTTTCTTTTTTTGGCAACAACAGCTTTCCCCCAGGATTATTTGTAGATCATGGGAGTATTAAATCCGAATAATATCCCTCTTTAATTATCCCCCTTTTTCCTCCCAGCATAAACTACAAACATGTATGTACATACATATGTACAGGGTTCATAAAAAAATAGAAAAAGCCAAGTGCATGTAAATAAGTGGGGGGAAATTCAATAGAGTAATTAGATTGTTAGTTGTATGCACATGATCTGAAATTGTCTCAGTGTGGGTTTTATTTTTGAAGGAAAAAGTTAACCTTTGAACATACTGTACGGATGGGAGGGACATACATACATAGACAGGATAGGGTTTGTTGTAGATAGTCCCCAGTTTACTTATACTATTACAATTTACAATTATTATACATACGTAGATATCTCCAGTATAGAAGGCTCCATATGTCATGAGGTTGGGAGTGTACGTCGGAAGAATCCTTAAAAATATTTGTGTCAGGAGTCAATTAACCGTAAAGTAGAATAAAATATATTGTAGTACTTGAATGACAAAATGAGCTTATTACATCTTAAGTACTTAAATCACACGCTGCTCCGCATAGTGTCTTCTGTATCTCTCTTTTTTTTTCTCTCTCTCTCTTTCTCTCTTTGCTCTGCTCTGCTCTGTTTTTCTTTCTGTTCTTCTCCCATCCAGACATTGGCCATAACACCCCTTTGGAACAGGGCAGACGGCCAGGAAAGCATAAAATGGTTTTACGAAATAATAAAATTTATTCCATCTCTATCCCCACTCTTACGAAAGGAGAAGTGTCAATTCTGCCATTTCCACACATTCCCTAAATTCTACAGAGAATATGTCTGTCGGAGTTTGGGGAGGGACAATAAAATTTGGCCTGATACAAAAATTCCTACTTAACCGTCCACAGTAATACCGTATGACAGAGTCGAAAAAAATACTGGATCTCCTCTTGGGACTGAAAAAATTCTCCGCTTCCAGAGTCATAAATCCTGATGAATTCCCCAAGTTTTATTGTGGGATCATTTCTATGAGGCCTCAAGTGCGTGCAAGCATAAAAACTATAACCCGGGAGATACTGAGCAGTGTGTTTTGGGAGGCAGCCTCGCGGGCTGATTTCCTTCCACACGTGGACTCACTGTAAAAATGTATACTCATCTCAAACAGTATACTGTCACACCTGGGAAATAAATACTAATTGACATTAATTTTTATATAGGAGAGCCTTTCCGATTTTCAAGTATATACAGTGACCAAGTATTTGAGATTCCGATCAGTCCTAACCCTATATAAGATATAGACAGTTACAGGGATGACGGGAGGAGTTGGAAACTTCGTAGGAGCTTCCGAACTACAAAGAGCCCGAACACTCGGAAAGTTATTTCTACTAAGTTGATGATTGTGAGGAAGAAGATTGTAGAGAAGCGCTTGTAGGCATCGAAGGCCAGGAGGTATGTAATGGTGAAGAGATCCAGGAAGGATAAGATCACAAAAAGTAGGGAGCCGTAACCCCACCAGCGACATCGGTTCAAACCACAGGGCCTAGTTTCAGGTTTGAGGATCTGAAGAAGAGCAAAGATCAGTATCGGGGAAATTAAAGGAAAATTATTTGTGTCAACAGAAAAAAATTCCAATGTCAGGGACTCAATGGAATTTCAAAGGAATTAAATTGAAAGACACACTTAAATGCAGGGGCTGTTATTTGTTTAAAAAAATTGTTTCATTCCTGACATACAGAATTGTAGGTTTTTGGAATTGATGAGCAGGTTAATTTTAATAGTAAAAATAAATATTACCAATTTCGTAGCAAAGTACATCCTTATAGCTAGAACGCCCTGGAAAGCAATGACGATGAAAAGGATCACAGGGAAGATCATCGACTGTTCCATAACTGTAATGACAGGGCTAATTACTTACAAGCAAATTCAAACAATTTCCTAAAACTCATAGAAGCTGATGGACGTCCATTACAGAGTTAATTGCAAGGCTCAGAAAAAAAAGAACTTACATTGAACGAACACATCCCGACCCAAGGGATGATCCGGTCGGAGGAGACGGAACTGGGCGTAGAAAATTTGAAAAACAGCCAAGGCCTAGAATCAAATGCACACAGATCCGAATTCAATTAATTACATGTTTTATAAATCCTGTACAGAGTAAAAAGTGTGGACGTAAAAGCAACAAAAACATTAGAAATGTCATGAAAGTCTTATGTTCATTTTCTAATTTATGTCCACAGGAAAAAATTCTCTATTCACATCACACTCTCAGGGCCAGAAACATTACAGTTTTAAAGCTCGAACCCGTGACCCTATAATTGTGAGCATGGGATTAATGTTTTCAACACAAGTCAAATATCATTTTCAGAGCATGTAAATCTACAGTGCTCAATATACTGTTACTAGAATATCGTGGTAAATTTATTAATGCTCACTCTGACCTTCCCCATATTGGCTAGCAGCTCACAATCAGTGACAATAACATTAGATACATGCATAGGTTTAAAGACTCAACATATGAGATCAGCATTGCCTGAGGGCGTGGAATTGAATGAAGGAACTTAAAAATAATCCCTGCTCTTGATTCATTCCCCGATCCTGTATTAATACACTATTACGACACACCCTTCGACATTGGATAAACATTAAGTTGAAAAATTGCTCCATAAGTATAGACTCAATGGGAATAAATAAATTCCCAATAGATATCTGCACTTCCCAAAAAAAAATACTGACATTTGAGGTAGCTACATTTGTAAAGCTTGAGTCAAGAGCAGGAGTTAACAAAATAATCTCGGGCTATATGGAAGGGATTGAGACAAATGAAAGGAAATGAGAGAGACTCAACTCGGGACAAGCGAAACATTAATTTAAAATTGAACTTGTTTTTTGGAAATGATATAGTTGTCATTAAATATTTTGGCAATCAGTATCGAAGTTCGGAGTGAGGAAGGTTGAGGGCTTTGGGTTGAGAGTGAGATGAGACTATAAGCAAAAAAAAAATGGGTTATAAGGATTTAGCAAACGAACCGTATCAACGGCAGCTACTCTCCTCACGATTCCCGTCAACTTGTCCCTCTTCCTTTGCTCCTCAGAAATCTCCTCCATACTAGTCGCAGTCGTTGGAGAGGCTCCTCCGGCCTCTGACGTCAATGCCATTCCCATATTGATAATAATTGGCAGATCCAACACTCAAACACTTGTTTTAACACTACTTGGGTCTTTTACTCTATCCCCACTATTTTTTTTAATGTGGCGTGTGTGTGTGTGTGTGAGTCTTATAAGAGACTTCTGCTATACTAGAGAGTCCTGTGGATTAAGTTCGTGAGAATCCGTTCCCCTCATCATTTTCATATATATAGATTGAAAATCCGCGGATTTTATTTTTATTCACTTGTGCATGTAATTGGAGACACGATCTCTCTGACTGTCTCTCCCGTCACTTCCAAGGGACTCCTCTGTACATTTCCAGTCCGTCAAAGAAGATAGAGAGAGAGAGAGAGAGAGAGAGAGAGTGAGTTTCTTGATCAATAGAAAGGAGGATACTTCCTGGTTCTTTATTTTATGGTCTGTTGGGAAAATAGCTCCTGTACATAAACCCTATGACTCTGTCTCTTCCTCGATGTGGGTTTTAATTTAGAATCAAAGCTTTTAATGTTTCTGGAAAAAGGAATAAGAAATTGTGTATCAGGTCCTCACATAGTCCCATGACTCTGTATGTGACTCGGCCTGTGATGGTGGAGGAGACAGTCGTCAGTTGTGAGGTCTCCTCAGCTGTCACCTGTAAAACTTGTTTACTTTCTGCATGATTGTATTTCTTTTTCAACCACGCTCATTTTTTGTCGTTTTGAATCAATATACACACTTTGAGGGGGGAGCGGTTCTTGACTTCAAGTCGGGATTTTTCCGAGGGAGCTTTCCTCGTAAGATCTTCGCTTCAAAAACAAAAACAAATTCTGTAGAATTAGCAACACTGACGAACATCTCCGAGAGTTTTTTTTATAGCAGAGATCCGAAAATTTAAAGCTTCTCAAAAGTTTCTCATTAGTTTAAAGCTATTAATTTCCTGATTTTTAAAACGTGTATGGACTTCCATGTATGTAAATTGCAATTTTTTTTGTTCATTACCAGAAATGTCATTGTAAGAGTAAAAAAAAATCTCTTACGTTTAGGAATGCTCTTTACACCAGGAATGCGTTTCAAGCATATTTCAGATAGGAATGTGTAAGGAGCAATTCCATTAGATTTGCAATAAATGCGAATCTGACATATGTAGGTACATAAATACTAGTAATTATTATAGATATGCCGATTTTGCAACAGCAAATCCTGAGTTCAATGATTTTTACGTTGTAATAAAATCGGAGTAATTATTTCAAATTTAATTGCAATCCCTGTGGAAAAATTCCTACCGCGTAGCTCTAAAATAATGACAGACCTCTGGTAAAGTTTGTAATGTTAGGATTCTGCTTTCACTGCGCTTAACGCTCAAATATTAAACTAGTGGGATTGGAACAGTGGAGAATCCTATATTAATTAAATCTCTAATGATTAAATTAAACGGGAGGAATTTGAACAGTGGAGAATTTTAGAGCTAATTAAATTTCATACTGTGTTTGCAATTATTACAAGAACTCAATGGAGATATTTAGAGAGGAGGAAACGTGACCGGCACTTATTTTGAAACTACAGACAGAGCATTTTTTTTTGCTCACAAGATATCTTTAGCTGAGAACTCCATAGTGTTAACTGCATGAGAGATAGAGTTTTTGCTAAAGTTTGCTCAACTTTGCCATTCCTTGTCTTCAGATTCTTTAGTGAGAGAGAGAGAGAGAGAGAGAGGTAGAGAGTGAGACCTGATTTGCTGATTAGGATACAAAAAAAGTAACACAGCACTTCATTGAACCCTATAACCCATCAATACATGAGTGACTTACATAAATGTATGAATGCATCCCAGTCGTAAAAAAAAATTACGTCAACAAATAACAGGCTCCAGGGAATCTGTGGATGTTTTGTACAATGTTGAGATTTTGGGGTCCTGTGTATAGTCAGTGAGTGCTACTGCCCTGAAAAAATTTTGATGGAGTATATAGGGATGGTACATCAAGCATGGAGTATTTATTAGTGTAGATATATCTACATATTTATGTTACATATGTATGTATAAAACCCATGTTAAAAAAAACCAGATGTTATAAAATAGTGTGAGAGTCGTTCCCAGTGATTTACGGGTGGCTCTGTGTTACTTGCATATTACGATTATACGGATTATATTCCACGCTAGGATAGAAAGATGGCATGGCGTGGAGAGCAGCTGCCATTCATAAAATAAATTAAGTAGCATCTCAGTGAAGGATACTTGATGGAGTTAAAACCCGGGGATTTCATACGGACCTCGTGCCCTCCAAATTTCGCGGGACTCTTCAGTTCCACGAATTATGTTTTGTTTTTAAAATTTTGCTTAAAAGATGCACACATGTGACATATTTCTACACAAACCCTTACACTATCCTCCTTGCGTTCCTAAAATTTTTGTCCTAAGATCTCCAGACCCATTTGCGATTGTGCATTATTTATAAAAAGCACCGCCAATGTTTTTTTTACAGAACTTTGTAAATCTTATTTATTTTTTTTACAAACATACACACACAGTACCCTCTTGAGAATTGTAACAATTGTTTCTTATGGTGTAATCCTATGAGTCCTGGGGCTTCATATAGTCACTAACATTTTGGGATATTTCGTGAGAAGTAATTATGTGTTTGTGTATGTTTATGTGTGTGTGCGTGCGTTTTTGGGTGAATCAAAAAGTTCAATATTTGATGTACCATTTGAACCAGAGCAGGTCCTGTGTCTCTACTCCGGATCACCTACAATCATGTAGTGTTTGTTTATTGAAGACAAAAATTATTACCATATTGTACTTACACTTGAGGATTTTCCGAGAGAAAATTTTCGTATACATTTTCCAGCCCTGTAAATTATTTTTGAGGTATTTATAAATTGGCGAACATCAAATTTTTTAAAGGTTTGGAATTTTCCCCCGCAGACCCATATATAACAGATATACTTTCATTTGAAACTTATTTACTATTAAAATCTCCAGGGATCTTATTCTTAGGGATTGTTTACATTTCAGGATAGCAAGTTCTTGTAAATATGTGTTCACGGTGTAATTAATTCATCCCCGGATTTTTTGTTTACACTGTGCATAATTGTTTCTTACATTTACAAGAATTTTATAATTAATATAATTTCCCTAACAAAAAATTGGGAAGTCAAAGGCATCCACATGGGTTGAAGGATTTGAAGGAATTTAATTTCAGGGGGAAATTAAATTTGCACAGTTTCTCAGAAAAAACAATGGCTGGAGTGGAAATGTCACAGGAGAGGGAGGGAACGTGCGACAGATCAAAGGGATGAGGACGTGTGAGGATAGAGGTCATCCCTAAAAAGAACACAATAGGGTACATACATATTGGCAAGTAAAGTTTGGCAATGTTCGGTGTGATTCCCAGGTATCAAAAAATAGGTCTTTCCTAGTAAGTCCATGGGCATCGGTCCTGTGTAGATACTAAAACTTGATTTTTTTTTCAAAGACGTCATTCCTCCATATGCTATATACATACACAATATCTATATACACACAGCTAAATATTTACCTATAAATTACTCGGTCATATTCACATAAGCCTTCGTAAACTTTTATAGCACTTGGGAAGGAATTTCCTTTGCGTAGCAATTCTTTCGGGACGCTGAGTAATAATTATTAATTCTCCTATGCAGTTCCTCTGCACAGTTAACTTCCACTAAATTAAATACAGATTTGACAGGCTTCATAAGGGCCGTACAATGATGTGCATTGGGATAGTGAGTATAGCGTTTATACAAAATATGCACGCGGACTTGTTTAAAATATAAAAATTGTGAATTTTATCGTATAATAATGTAATTATATGTACAATCGTATTTGTCCGCCTGTAAAAGTATCGACGCAGTTGTAGTTAATTTAAATTAATTATATATTTAATTATTATCATATAATTATAGATAGATAGATACTTATAAGTGGGATTATTCTGGTTTTTTTTAAAGCGTGGCTGTGGGGAGGCTGGGATTAATCCATGGGACTTCCGAATGGAGAAATTGTCTCCGGATGGCCACTCGGCATGAATGCACAAAGAGCATTGTGAGGGCTCGGAAAACTATTTGAACGATTAGGAAGGACATGATGATCCAGTTTAAGAAATGGAAGATCAAACTTGTGTACAGTATAAGGCTGATGAGCAGAAATACGAGGAATACTGCTGACCAGATCAGGTAGCCTCGGAACTTGCTGCTGGCCTCCAATGGCTCAACGACAATCTAAAACCCATGGAAATTAAAAGTCTTATTTCTCATCAACCCTCAAAAATTATATTATTTTTAAAAATTTAAAAATTATTCCATACCTTGGTTGAAGCATGAAAAAGAACTAACCCCATAAACCCTTGAATGGTATGTACCCCCACGAGGCCCATCACAACAATTGTAACGTACACAGCCACTGAAAATGTATTAAAAAAAAACAATTTCAGACATGAAAATAACCTAAAAATGTAAAAAGAATCTAAAAAAAATTAATCTATAATTTTTGACAAAGTAAACACAAAATGTTCAATTACAGGTTAATCTCGTATCAAAATGTATAATTGGCCCGTGACCAAGTCCAGGGGGCGCCTCTGTCCCCTCCGCCTCCTCATTCTTTTGGTCCAGGAGGTAGTCCGTGATTGGGGGAATAATTAAAATAATGCCATAAATTATAGGGACGATGGCCAGGCCCTATCCAAAAGTAAACGCACAGATAATTACATAACAAAAATATAATTATAGGAAAAACACACTCTCAAAACTAATTACAATTTTCATGCCCATTGCTATATAAATACATATAGCAACTCAGCACAATTATCCCCATATATAAAATACCCTCTTACAAATAGCTCTTACATAAAATTCCCTACCCCAGCAAAAATGTAGCTATACTCTACGCTATAGGAATTCCAACTGGAAGCAAATGCCATTATTTTGTTTACAACAAAAATAATTATTACACATAGAAAGAAATCGACTGTGCAGTGTTTTTTAAATCCCATTGGAATTTCTTCCTCTGGAATTCGTCCCACTCAGAGCTAGCATATAAGGCTATACAGGAGTGTATGTAATTATATCTATGTATATGCATTTGTAACTCAAGGGAAAATTTTGCGGAATAATAAAAACCACTTACGACATCAAGGATGGCGAGGATCTTCAAAGGCGTCGTTTTCCTCTCCATTTTGTAGGAAAATATAACAAGACACGGGCACTATAATGACTCAAGCCTAATCTGGGACAGTAGGGTGTTTGTATTGTTTCGAGGGAAATTGAGACACTTATTATGTAACACTAGTCCGGACCACCCTTCACTTTTTCCCTGCATGCGATAATTGCTCTATGTACACTAGGGAGA
Organism: Allacma fusca; assembly: GCA_947179485.1. Taxonomy (NCBI): domain Eukaryota; kingdom Metazoa; phylum Arthropoda; class Collembola; order Symphypleona; family Sminthuridae; genus Allacma; species Allacma fusca. The sequence continues at coordinate 25,815,498 of OX359246.1, forward strand.
GCCATGTAGCGTGTAATGTTTATGAGTCTGAGGATGGAGAATAAGAACAGAGAGAGAGAGCCGAAGGAAACAAACAATAGACCAGGAGGGAAATAATGGGGAAATAATTTAATCCCAAGATAAGACAAGCATTATGATGAAGCTCCACTAATCAATTTGCCATTTGCCCCCTTGAGTGTCGATACGAGACGGTAGTAGGCTTTCAGCAGGAACAACACACACACAGTAACTCTCTCCTTACTATTTTTCTCTCTCTCTCTCTCTCTCTCTCTCTCTCTCTCTCTCTCTCTCTCTCTCTCTCTCCCTCTCTCTCTCTCTCTCTCTCTCTCTCTCTCTCTCTCTCTCTTAGTATCTCTGCCTATCTCCGTACATATGTATATACTTAATGGCGCGTGTGTGCCTCCTATCTTTTCTCGGGACCTGTATGCTCTCAAGTATTAGGGAGTAAATTATATTATCCTGTATGAGCAAGGTTCAAGAAGTTAATTTTGAACTAGCTTTTTCCCCTTTACTCTCTGCCTCTGCCCGTTCCAGAACGGAGAATTAATTGAAGTTGTTTGTGCTTTGAGGAACACAGGAGAGAGAGAGAGAGTTTTAGAGAGAGAGAGAGAGAGAGAGAGATGAGAAATAAATGAAAATTGTATATAGAAACACACAGACGAAAAAAGATTATAGACAAAGTGAAGACAATGGAAATTGAATTTTTTTTTCTAGCCCAGCAGTTATATTTCTCTCATCTGGCCACGTTGCGACTACTGTTACAGAAAAAATATGCACGTGAATGTTACATAGGGAAGGAGTGAATAAGGGGAAACATGTATTTGATGTGAGGATGGAAGAAAAAGGGAAACACCTATGTACGTAACGTATGTATGTACATATGAAGATAGGGAGCATGAAGATCATATGGGAAAAATCTACCTTCTCCCCACCAAAGAAGATTTGTAGGATTTGTCTTCATTGCACTGTGTGCTTATGGATGTTTGTATAAATAGGGGATGTATGTACGTATACGTAGAATGTATGTAGAGTATTTACTTATATTTGTATGCAATGTTATTCCATGAGGAAAAAATTCATATAACCCTTTATATGATAGGATTGTAAGTATGTAGATATATGGGGATGTATGATTATTATATGTAGGTACTTATTTATATGTATATTAAATTTGAATGGTAGAGAACCCATAAATACAGAGCTTGAGGGTCGGTTCGGGCTCGAGTTACCACATGAAGATCGGAGATTAAAATTCGCGGGTTTTGCCATCGCAAATTGCTAAATGAGACGTACAAAGTGTAAAATAAAAATAATTTTGGCCAGCTGACAGAGCCGGGATACAATATCTTGGGGAGACGGATCGGTTGCGTATATCTACATGTGTGACTTATCGCTTGGAGCTTTTTCTTACCTTCCTATGTATATGGATTGTTCGTATGTGTTCAACTTGGGGCTATAATCGTCAATAGGAACTTATTATTTTACAGGGGGATATCGGAGGGGTTCTGAGGGCTATGTGCAGATTTGTAATAATTATGTATGTATATACATACATAGGGTTACAGGGGATATGTACATACATCCACAGGGCTATGTATATATGTATATGTGAAATGTATGAGGAAGGATGTAATATAGTTGACATATCTCAGCCTTTGGAATGTTGTTTGGTGGAAATTCTTATGGACTTTTCCCATATTGTAGTACTTGGTTTATGGCATAGCTCAACACTTGTCTAATGTTTGTGTATCGTTTTGGGATCTGTACAATCTGGTGGATTATAGGTGTTGGATTCGGGGGAATGTGAAATTTAGGTGGGAATGTATGTAGATACTGAGAATTTATTTTTTGAGAACATTTTCCGTAGGACCCATATCATATACATATTTGTATTTGTATACATTGGGCTCACTTATAGATACATTCCAGCTGTCGCTCCTACTCACACGACAAAGATTCCTACCACCCTGAGGACTCCTATATGTAGATTATAGTTCTATGAGGACTGTCTGTATCTAGGACATTAGGATCTGAACACATACTTACATACTATACATGCTATACTTTCAGTAAATAGTACAAGAGCGAGAGTAAACACTATAAATTGTGGCAATACATTTAAAGGTTTTGACTGGCCACAAAATCCTAATCAATTTCTCTACTTTTAAGCTTCGAATCAAATTTCATATGACTATTGCTTATACGTAAGAATATATATGTAATTAGATATATATCTAAAGCTTTGAGATAAAAACTACATTGGGTGTAAAATTAATGGAATCATGTCCCCATGAGATTCTTACTGAAAGGCTGAGAGACACACGTAGGTTTTGTCAAGGATCTTTCAAATGTATCTGTCTCGACACTTGTTCCTGTAATAGGTAGTCCTTCCTTTGTATATGACTATAGGAATATATCTAATGTAAAGTTTAGGGATATGAAGAAAGAGAGATTTGCAGTGAATTGCAATGTGTTATATTTTAATTTAATGTAGATATCTACATATATGACATAGTAGATGAGATTGCCTTGCTCTGTACGATGATAATTGGATTGTGTAATTATACAAAAATAATATGGAGAGTAATTAAATACATAGGTAAAATTATTATTGCATTTTTTCTCAGTAATGAATTTATTGCAGCGTAAAAGAATGTAAAGAGACAAAAATAGTAAAAGTTCCAGGGATGAAATTACAATAAAATTCCAGGAGCATTTGTTTTATTGTAAATGATATTTTGGAGTGTCAAATGCTTTAAAGTTGGAAATTTTGGTAGTAAATTTAATAATTTGAGGCAGATGTGATAAGTCCAATTCTGGACATTGAGGAGATTAGAGGAATTGGTTTTTTGGGAGAGCGTTGGTGCAATTAAGTGGAAATTACAAAATTGGGAGCAGATGTTGGATTTGAAGGGATGGGAGGAATAAATAAATGTCTCTCGAGGAAGAAAAAAAAATCAGACTGAAGTATGAAGCGAGATCAGATGAGAGGGGAGATATGTGGATACATATGTATATAGATATGTACGTAGCAGGAGATCTCATAATCGTAAATCTTGGGGCTGAAGGTGTAGCGGAGGTGGCGGGGGCGGTTGGCGAGAGTCAATTGAGAAGGCCGGATGAACCAGTCCGTCCTTCACATCTTTCCTACACAGTCCTACATAATAAATCCCGAAGACTCGAAAGGCAATGTGGATGGAGAGGAGGGCGTAGAGGATCCCATGAGTCCAGCGGAGCCTTCCAAGGTTCACCACAATTGAAGTGATGAGGAGAAAAATCAGGAGGAATAAAAACACACAGGACCAGATTCGCCAGCAGGAGAATTTCTGGAGGGCTGCTAAAGGCTTGTTCCTCATCTAAATATTCATTTGATTATGAGCGTTTTTGCAGAAAAAAATGAACAATAATAAAATTAAAAATTGAGAAGATTTTTTCTTCATGAAAGAAAAAAAATTCAAACTTTAGTATAGCGTCCCCTGGCATGAGAAAATAATTCAAGGAGCTAAAACGAAATGTTTGTTTACTTTTTTTGACGCTACGAATAGCTTGGCGGCCATGAAGGTCTGAGTGAGGAATATCCCAAATATCACACACACCATCAGCACGAATGCGAGAAATTCTGGAATTTACATTAATAATTTGTCTCAATTGCTGCAGGAGGAATTCATGCATAAAATACAGTCTAAATAATATTTCCAGGGTAAATTATGTACTGTATAAGATTTTAATAGATATTTGAATTGAGTTGATTGAGCACAGAAAATGCTGCAGTTTGGTAACAATAAATTGTAATTACTCACTTGTGGAGGCATCTGAGGGAAAGTTGGAAGGAATGTATATAGAATTTGGACTTGAAGCATTATCACTGGCTTCTATGAAAAATTTCCTTTCTCCAAAGGTGACTGCCATTGTTTCGTAAAAGATTGACAGGAGAGCCAAAGCCTGTACAAAGATGGGAGTAAAAATTCCTGTCATTTTATTTTATAAATTTTTACAATCTGACACAATGTTAGTATTTAGTGGTCATTAGCATTGTTTTATGGGAGCGGAGAATTTTTAATGAATTAAATTGCATAAACACAAATATTTGATTTAATTAGATTGTCATTTACTGCAATGTTGTTTCTAACACTGCGTTTGTACCTATAATTATATAAAAAATATTACAACTTGAAATAAATAATATTTCAATATAAGTTTTGAATTTAATTGTTGACAGCAAAAAGATTAATAAAAATCGACATAACTATTAAGTTATAAACACTTACGAAATCAATAATCCCAACGTGCTGAACAACTTTTTGACGATCCATTCAGAACACACGAGACGTAAAATTCTAGAAATGTTTTTCCAAATCTGTATGTTATGGCAATGTGATTTTAGAAAATACGCATCAAAATGCAGAAATAAATATGCTTTGAGTAGGTAGAATAATAGTTGACTATTTGGACAATAAATGCGTCAAAGGCTTCTAAAAATCTGTACAGAAAGACAGTGGAAATTCGCAAGTGAAAATTTTGAATTGGCGGTCTCAAATTGTACACACGTCCCGTGTAAAAGATATTATGCAATGATGGAGCGGTTGTGAACAATTATTTTTAGAACAGTCCGGAATGTGGGACTCAGTTCTTATGCACTTACGCAGATCCGTAGTATTCACAAGGGTTTTGCTTAATTCCAACACCCGAATCAATTGAATCAGGCCAAGACACACACATACAGTTATCCGTCTATGAACAAAAGTTAACCTTTTTGTTGTGACAAAATTTTAAACAGCAAATATATATTCAATGGAAATGCTACAAAATGATTAACTTTAAATGACAATAAATTGAAAAAAGTTTCTGGTATCGGGAAAACAAAAGTATTTTGTAGACTTGCATTTTTATTCATACCAAAATTTGAGTTCTGGTTGCAAACATTGAGAAATTAAATCAGTCAACGAATCTGTGTAAGGTGGAAGTGGAAGATGAGCAGCAATGTCAGCAAATGTGTTGAGGGAATTGATACGGTGATCAATTTGAAGTAATTTTTACAATTAAATAACAACATTTCCAGGCTTTGTTTCATATTCTTTGAAGAGTATGGTGTTTGGGGGGGGGACATTAATTCAAACATCCGCTGGAGGGGGTGCTGAAGCCTGGCTCTCCACATTGTGGTAAATGGGTACACAGGGAAGTCCAGCAGCTCCTTTGGTATTCCCACTGGCCATGGACACGGACCGAGGGAGGACTCGGGGGAAAAACGTATCTCGTTTTAGAAGATCTCTATTGAATTCCACAATGACCACTGCTACAAGGCGAAAGACTATCTCCACAATTAGGTAAGCAATCGTGACTCCGTAATAATCCTCGAGCTGGCTACTCAGAGCAAAGCTTGGCACTCCCCCGCCTATCATAACAATGAGGAAGCCAATGGACCAGATCTGCCAGGAGGTGATTTTTTTGAATGACTTTAGTGGCGTTATGGGGAACTACAAAAACAAAATAAATAAAATTTACATAGGTTAGCTTTACACGGTAATATAATCTGCAGGGGCCTGCGTGTGTACGTGCATGTCCCATGTATTTTGGCCTTTTCAATTGGGGCCTAGTTTTTACGTTGCAGGTAAGGACAGGTATTTACGCTGCAGGTAGGGACAGAATTTTGCATTGTAGATAGGAGCAGATTTTTGCAATGTAGATAGGGGCAGATTTTTGTGTTGTAGATAGGGGCAGGGTTTTACGTTGTACTTTTAGACAGGCCTTTGCGCTATAGATAGGGGCATGTTTTTACGTAGTAGATAGGGACAGGTTTTTGCGTTCGGAACATGACCTTAATTGTACCATTATAATGTGCGGGTGTCCAAAATGTTTCTGTTTTTTAAGTGGTTATGACTATAATTATGCGCATGCGTGTATACTTCCCACTTCTTTGTCCAGTCTGAATTATAACTTTATGCGTTAGATATAGGGGGAGATTTGTATGGAATTACAGTAAGCATATAAGCGCATTTATGGGCTAGAGATAAGGGCAAATTTATACAATAAGACAGGGCAAACTCAGCCCGTTAGGGATAGGGGAAATTTTTAAAGCTAGAAATTATGAGGTAGAAATAAGGGAACATTTTGCCTTAAGGTTATGGGGAAATAATTGCTTTTGGAATAACGGACTTTACTTATGTATCTGTCAGGGATGTGAGCCTCGCGTGTTATGCGCGCGCAACAATTGGGCAACGCCCCCTGGTATGTGCATAATGCGCTGTCGCGTATAAGACCACCCCTAAAAGAAGCAAAGTTTGACTTTTATGACAGTACGTCACAATAAAGGGAAACATTTTAGTGTAAATTAATGTGGCTCAATATACATTACCTTCTGTGTACATAATTATACATAGAATGTGATCTTATGAGAAGGTCTCTTATAGCGATGACGAACATCCACTGTAACCTGCACTTTGGCTGCAATTTCCTAGTATGTTGTTATTATACAAAGTTAATACCTTGGAGGCAGCTGTGAACAAATTGATAGCCATGAGTCCTTGGGCAAGGAGAATAATGAAAACTAGACCCCAGGCAAAGTAGAACAGGAGATTTCCTAAAAGTATTTAATTTTCCATTACAATTAACGCAGTATTTATTCAAAGATAATCCGCCACATCCTAAAATCTTCATTTAATGGCCTCAAAAAAAAAATTAACAGGAAACAAAATTTTTTTTATGTGTCCGGATACCTTGGTACAGTTTCCCATTGACTGTGTATGGTAAGCCCGCCTTTCCCTCCGAGAGAACAAAAATATCCAGCATGATGCCAATTGTTGCCAGTGTCTACACAAGAGAAATAAACATTATGGGGATTCCATCAGATAACAGAGTGTACAAACAGCATGCTCAAAAGTACGGCGGGATGTGTTTCTGTAGATGTGAGCTGTGGAAATTAAAATGTATTTACCAGATCAGCTGTAGCAGCAATTAGAATATTCCCTGTTGTCTGCTTATCCCTAATCTCCGAGTCCATATTTCTGGTTTTGTTTTCCTAGAAAAATTTATTACATTTTTTTGATAATTTTAAACTTCCCCTGAGGTGGATTAATTTAAAAGGATTTTGCAATTTTTTTAAATCATTACTTTCAAGGCTGTACTCTGAAAGTTGTATTTTTAACCGAAAACCTTCAAATAACCGCTCCAAGTTACCTGGAAATTGTTCGCTGCACAACAATCGTTCACTATTTTTGTTTGGCTGATTATAAAACACAGAGATTTCCAGAAAGAAAATTGTCACTTTAAATATTTTTAAATGTTTCCTCGACTTAAAATTTCTAGCTATTTTATATATCTACAAAACTTGAAATCCAATCATGTTTGCTAACAGGATGGAACACTGTTACGCAAGCCGTGCCCTACGTATTTTTTGAGAAGGGAAGAGCTAACTATTAAGCGCTTTGCGGGCATAGAAATAACTTTATAAAATGCATATGTGTAGGTACGCATTGGATGCTCCAAAGGGATTGGAGAGAGGCTTCCATTCTATTTTTAGATTGGTCCACAGAGTCTCTTCCGTCGGAATTAAAGTTTTTGGGATTTTGTCAACTTTCGGTTTTACATGCCATGTGGAAGTAGTAGGAGCTTCTATATGTACATACATAGGAGGTCTGAAGTATGCAGGGCTCTTCCAAATATTTACTATACCCAGATACACTGCTGCCCGCCGAGTTTTAATTCTATTCTATTCTATTCCGTTTACAACTAAGTCTTGGATATTCAATTCCTATTATATTCCACTAATACTTTCGCGAGGCTATTCAAGTCTATTCACATTACAGCGAAATTATAAAATTCCTATTCTATTCCTACTCAAATTCTATTCAACAGGAATTAAAAACCGCGCGCTGCATAAAATAGACTTTCCTTCATAATCCCAAAACAAGGAATAATAACTTGCTATTGATTTATATGATAATAATATTAAATTCTCATTTAAACGACACAATTATCAATAATAGTGAAAATTAATTACAAAATAATATTATTTATAGTAAGCATTTCTATACGAGTTACCTCCGGACAGACTAGTGAATTCAACAGGTTTCTAATTAATTTTATATGTTCAATATTGACGGTTATTAATATATTAGTAAAATAATTATAATAGTACCGACAATTTTTTGTTACATGGATTTCATTTTTTGATGTAGATTTTTCCAAAACTCTAGTGTTTTGAAAAAATTATTATTTGAAAAATACAGATTATTTTGTAATTAATTAGAATGTCGAACTTGAACTATTGGAAACGCAAAGAAAAGGCTATGAAATTTGGAAAGGCAGATCAGAGACCGCAAGATGATGATGGAATGAGACAGTTTCTACTGTACAGAAGACGGAAAAATTTTAATGTCATTCATCACAACAACCCCAATCGTGAACGAATAAGAAACTGGTTGCCATCAATTCCTGTTCATCTAGCACCTACAAGTTTTCATAAAGGAATTAATATGTCAACCCACGAAAGATTCTTTTTTGTCGCAACATCTGAAGACTTCGATGCTATGCTTGATTTATTGTACGATGTTGATGTGTTTGCCCTTGATCTCGAATTTAATGATGACCATTCGTATTTAGGTAAATTACATTTTAGCTGTCTTAAATTGTTGAAGTGCCGATTTAACCTAATTAAAATGCTTACCGTTATGTGTACTACAAAGTAGTACTACGTTAGTAACTTGCTCTAACATTGTCACTATTTTTTCCAGGAATGATTTGTCTTATTCAAATCAGTACGTATCATTGGGATATTTTTATTGACCCCTTTCAACTATTTGAAGAAATTCAAGGGCAATTAAAATTTGTTCTGGAAAGTGAACACTGGACAAAAGTTATGCATGGCTGTACTAACGATGTGAGGAATATGCAGCGAGATTTTGGAATTTACATGGTCGGTGTCATCGATACACAAATAATGTATCAAGAATACAAATCTATTGGCACCGGAACCGTACTCAAATTTGATAAACTTGCTGCAATTTTTTTTTCAACCAACGATCTTTCATATTTGAGTACAATCGAAAAAGAGTGTCTAACTCTGGCAGATTACAGACAACGACCGCTTCCATCGAAATTAACTATATACGCAAGAGCAGATGTCCATGTCCTTATTCGAATGTATTTTGAAATGAGAATTAAAGTAAGTACAATAGTCACCTATTTACACTAGTTCCCTCATCAAAACTCTAGTGTTTTGATATGTAATGAAATAGCGACAATGATTATGACAATTAAGTTCATACGAAGACTTAAAATGTTGAATTCACTATAATTATTTATCTAGATGACTGATGTCGCATTTTCGATGTGTGTACGTAGGACGAACCAACTTCTGATTAAACAAGGCTTGACTTATGAAACTCCAGCTGAAGTTAGAATGGTAACTGATCCACTGGTCACAAACAATAAAATTTACAGCTCACTGACTGACCGGCAAAGACTGACATTCCAGAGGATTTATCAATGGCGTCAAGACTTGGCCAAACGAATTGATGAAAAACCGGAGTACATTATAAAGTCCGCTGACATTATTAACTGTATTGTACATCCCAGAAACCCTGAAGAAATGACAGTTATAGTTGGCAAGTATTCCGAGTCATACCAGAATCAGTCTGCAACATTCCTCAAACTTGTAAATAACTATGAGTACTACGACCAGCTTACCCAAAACATTTGTCACAACTGTTTAATTGCTGGACATTGCGCCTGGGGATGTCTAGAAGATTATAGCAAGGAAAATCAGCAACGATTTTATGCTGCAAATCCAGCCTCGAAAAATGTAGTAAATCGTCATCGACGGCAACATCGGGATGCAAATCGACGGGCACTTAAGAACCAACAGCATTAAGATTTGTTAGTGCAGCTGAAATTATGTAGTACTACAATACTCTAGTGTATTGTAGTACTTCGCTGATAATGATTTATTTTCTTTATTTTGTTAAAATGATTTAATTGACCTATATTCAAGTGAATGCAACTTTTACTTATCTACTAATTCACTTGTGTATCGATAAATCAAAGGTCACCGGCAGGGGTCGGATTTATGTGGGAAACGGGAAGAATCTTCACAGGGAAACAAATTTTGCAGCAGGGAAATGTTCGAACGGGATTGCAAACAGGGATTTTCAAATCTGTTGAGGTGTTTTACTGAAAATGATTTTTGTCGACAGGGATTTTTGAATTTGTTGGGGTGTATTACGAAAATTAATTTGTCAGCAGGGACATCATGGCCGGCAGGGAAAATCAAAAAGTTCTTCCAGAGAGATTTACAAAATCCGACCCCTGGTCACCGGTTAATTTAACCGCGATCTCATTTCATAATAAAAATGTGACTGTATGAAATACTTTTTGGAAGTACAGCTGTAATTATGTAATACTACAATACTCTAGTAATTTTGGTATGATGATTTATGCAAAATGAAATAATATTTCGCAAGTTCAGATGTAATTATGCAGTACTACAAAACTCTAGTGTATTGTAGTACTGCCCTGATAATTATGTAATTATGTAAAATGAAGGAATATTTCGCAAGTTCAGTTATAATTATGTAGTACTACAAAACTCTAGTGTATTGTAGTACTGCCCTGATAATTATGTATGTAAAATTAAGGAATATTTCGCAAGTTCAGTTATAATTATGTAGTACTACAAAACTCTAGTGTATTGTAGTACTACTCTTATAAATTTAACGTATATTTATGTGAAATGAAATTTCTGCATTATCAGTTTACAAAAAAATCGTTATGACTGTGAAATTGTTTGAAGAAAATATATTTAGACCATTATATAGTGAAATGTATCCACATACGAAACCAGTATAAAAAGTTATCTGTATAATATGATTTATTATTTGAATTTCAAAGAGCAATTTACTTCCAGGATTGATTTTTAAATTGACAGAACAGATGCAACATAGTTATGCAAGAATGCATTAAAGCTCTAGTGCTTTAATGTATTCTCATAGCTTGGTGGGAAGTTTTACTTACAATTTCACACTACATATTTAATTTTATTTCTTCTTCAACATGCTGAGAATGAAGAACAAGCTGTTCAAATACCGGAGCTTCAGTACATGCTCGCTTTGCTCTACCTATTGCAGTTAGCTCAGAAAATAATCTTTCCACACTACCCGAACTGGCTGGAATTGCCAAATATAATTTTGCTGCTATTGCTAATTTTGGATACACAAATTCATTTCTTTTCCAATATTCTAAAATATTACTATCCGACGGTATTACTGGTTCTCGCAAGAATAAATCAAACTCTGACTCTCTGATGCTGTCACCAGTTATAAGTGCATCATTTTGTGCCTGCTGGTTGACTTCATCAATAAAACATTTACGTTGCACAGATTGGTTGGTAGGGACTGGATTAGTTGAATCGTAAGTTTCCTCCTTGAAAAACTCTTTACACATCTTTTTGGTATCGGTGTAACTAGGAAGGCGCAGACCTGCAGTGTCTACAAGAAAAATATAAAGAAATGCAATTCGGGAACAAAAATCTAGTTTTTTGTTTAAGACCACATGTGACATAAAGAAAAATTTATGTGGTTACCCTTTAGTTTAAAAACATTTAGTTTCATCCTTGCATCCACAGCGGTTGCCAAAATGAATGAGCGATGATTAACGATGGGTTCAAACCTTTTGATAATTTGAGCAACAAGGTTGTTGCGCATTTCCAGAAAATATTTGACTTCCAATAGCTTTACTTCTGTTTGAATAAGAACACAACATAACATTTATTGTTGTGCGTGCTTATAAATTCTTATTTTAATTGTTCTACCTTTTAACTTGCACACCAAACTGTTAATAAGAATGGAAGACGTTACTCCATCTGCTTGAAGAACGTCAGTTAAATCTGCGAAAGGGCGAATTACCGAGGAAAATTCTTTCATTTTCTTTTTGTCACTATTCTGCAACTTGCGTGGCAATCCTTCTTTTTGCTTCAGTTTGAATGTTTGATGAGCTAGCTTCAGCAACGTTTCCACAGCAAGATACACCTTTTCCTTTTAAAGATATTATGATTGTTTTTATAAATGAATGCAAAAATTAAACAAAACTCTAGTGTTTTGTTTGAAAGAATTAATTCTTACCTCAGTTAGCCGATTAATTGCATCCACCCAGTAGTTCCAACGTGTTTGAGCACGCTTCAGCAAACCTTTGCCAGCAAGCTTTCGTAATTTTGCTAAAAATACTGTGTTGTTTGAAAAAAAATTGATGATTTTATTCATGTACGACAAAAACGCTGCCGCCTCTTCCGTTTCTAATGCACTGTTTATTCCGAGTTGAAGTTGATGAGAAGTACACCGCAGATGTTGCAAATCGTTTCCCAGCAAGGGTTGAAAAGCGGAAAAAGAATCCGTGTCACTATTTGCAGTGAACTCGTTCGAATCTTCGTCATTTTCATTTTCGCTTTCACAATAAATAATTATCTCGTCATCAGGAACTTCATCGTCAACCTGAATTTCATCATCACTTTCGCTGTCGAAATGCTCCTCAATTGCTGTTTTTGAGATAGGAGCTTTAAATGCCTTCACCATATTTGCACCTGAATCTGTCATCACCATTGCCACCTGTGATAAAAATCTAATTATAATCATGATTTAAAACACTAGTGATTTAAATTTGATTTATAAAGTTACGAAACCTTATCCCGGATATTCAATTCATCTATTAGATCGTCAAAATGCTTCCTTATGGTATCACCCGTTTGACTTTCGTTTATTTCGCGTATTCCCAGCGTCAGATTACGAACACTCCACGAGTTGTCTATACAATGGAATTTAAACGCTAAAATGCTATCTTTTCTCCTACTTTTCCAGGAATCTAATGAGATTATTCCTTTCCCCATTGATTTAAGAACCTGTTTTAGACTCGGAATCACCTAAAATCATAACATTTAAAGATGCTAAATATAATTTACAGAATTATTAATTTACTTTAAGGCTTCTCACATTTTTTTCGTGCTCCTGTTTGAATCTTCGTTGAACAGTTGAACGACTTGGAATAGAAAGTTTAGGGTCAATCGTTGACATCAAGTTACTGAAACCTTTTCCATTTCCTAGACTCATGGGGAGTTTGTCTTTGGCAATGCAGTAAAGCAGAGCCTTATTAAACTTTGTTTGCTGATGATCACTTGGATGGTATTTAGATTTTTGTTTCGACCTAAACCATGAGTGCATGATATCTCTTGATTTTTCTTCACTTGCAGCTTCTTTCTTCTCAAGTTCTGCGCCTTTATCTGGATGATATTTCTAAACAAAGTGCATACAGATAACGGCGCTGTGGCTATGATTATTTTGCGAAACCGCTCCAAAATACTAAAATTTTGAAGTGGAATTATTTGTGACATACCTTTAAGTGCCGAATCAAGTTGGATACACCACCAGTAGACGGAGATTGATATGAATATACTTTTAAACATATAAGACATTTTGCTTGTATTGATGTGGAATTACTGGTGATTGGAACTCCGTTTCGGATCTCATACTTGTGACCAAGATATTCAAATACCTCTCGTAAAGATTTATTCGGAATTTGGTAATTTTCTTCCCGGATATTTACATCCTTCAGCACAGTCAACTCCTCTTCGAGATGGTGAACTATTTTATTACAGTCACCTGACATCTTTGAAACCTTAGTCGGTACAACTGGTAACTCCGACTGATGTAAAGCTTCCGGAAGCATTTTTTTGCGACTAAGCTCGCGTAACCAATTATTATTAGTATTACTATTTGGCAAATTTGTAACAGGTACATTTGAAGTGGATCGGTGTTCATCTTCACATTCTTTGGTTGGATCAGGCGTAGTATCGACGATTAATCTCGAGCTGGATTTCGGGAAATTGTTTGATTTTTCTTTTGGCTTAATTACCAACACGGTGCTTTCATTTACTTGAGATCTCTTTTTCGTTGTGATATTTAAAGATTTACTCGTACTTGCACTGGGATTTGTATTACAGTTGAAGGTTTCATTTGACTTCACATTGCTGTAAGTTGTACGAACATGTGGACTCTTCCGAGATTTTTTCATTTTTGTAACAAAAATCTAGTTTTTTGTTATAAATTTTAGATAATGAAATGCTGACAATAGTTTAAAATAACCAGTTCTTAATTGAAATAATCAATATTATTGGTTTACGCGTAATAAATAACTTTCCAGCAGAATGGAATATTCTCGAAACTTGAAACGATGGGAGATAAATTGAGACTTCAACGGTTCTTTACTGAAGTATCTGCGAGTGGATATTCTTAGGCATGCAACATACTATACTTACTAAAACAAGTATCATTTCGTAGATGTAGATGGCGTTCGTGTGTTTATGTCATTCTCGGCGGCTCATAACTGAATAGGAATTTCGCTGTTTTTACAATTCAATTCTGATGCTGTTCAACTGTTACATATTCTATTCTATTCTACTCCGGGAGTTTCAAAAATGGAACTATTCAATTCTATTCAATTCATTTCTGTATAAATTTTGACAATTCTATTCAAATTCCTATTTTCCTATTCAAGTCGGAATAGACTAGGGCAGCAGTGCCCAGATACAAAAATGTGTAGCCCATGTAAAAAAGGTAGCAGATGGAATTATTACAAAAATTATATGTACTCAAATTCATTCAAAAATTTTGGGCATTCATTCCCATAAAATCATTAAGTTATCGTAAGAATATAAGTTACATTTTTATTTCAAGATCCGGGTTCGACATTTAATTTTGTAGAGATGCGTTCTGTCAATTCTTCAAATGAGCAGCAATTGACAAGGCAGGTTGAATGAACAAATTTAATCCGGGGTTGCTGTCTGAAAAACTTACACCAACGTTTCAAATTCTAAGTTCAAGAAATTATACCTAGAAATTTATTTGCTAGCATATTTGTCATTAATGAAAACGTTCGTCTATCATTTTCAAAAGAATTGTCATAAAAATGCATAATGAAAATACATTCATGAAGTTATGTCCCTTAATAATTTTTTAGGGACAAAACCAATTGACTAATTTCAATCAAAATCAATCCAAGACATTTTTATGATACTACTACGCTGCGCTCTGTAATATTTGGTTGAAATCGGTTATTTTTCCTATTTTGTATTCAATTTTAGGTGTTTCGAATTTGATGCCAAACAATAAGGCAATTTAGATAGAATGCTGAAAGTTTGTATGTATTGAAAGCTTATTCTTGAATAGAAGCTTCCGTCAAATTGGAAGAGGCGCTTGGATCAATCTAAGTTCAATTTTGGAAGAGAATAGTGATCCGCCGCTGCCTGGGAAGGTGTGATTCATCATGTAGTGATGAACTGATGATTATTTGAAATTAGAATTTTCAAGTACATTTTGTACTAACTTGCATCCATACAAATTTCATGACTCCTGCTTCTGTGTATGAGTTACAGAGATGTATTCCTTAGATACATCCCTTACAATATATGTACATACTACGGAAGGTGTTTGCTATTATTTTAACCGTGTTTGAACTATTATTTCGAAGAGGCTCTCAGGAGTTTCTTTCTTTAGATAAATATTAATATGTAATTATTCTGTGTGCGGAAATGCAAGCATATTATCCAAAAATATTCTCTTGGATTTTGTACACTGGTTTATAACTTTGGATATACATATGTCTTAGATGCAGGTGACAACTTTTAATTTAAGCTGTAATTTTTTTCCGGCCGACTTGAATGAGGAAAAATTTGAAACTGTGTACAACTATTAAGAATACTCCAAACTAATGATGGAGAAAAAGTGAGCCTTGGTCATTTCCCGCCCTATTCAATATTCCCGGCGGAAATACTGTTAAAATTATAGTGAACACCCTCTATATTTATCTATAAATGTGTATGTTATTATGTATCTATGATTAAAATATTTAGCCCAATAGCAGTTTATATGGGGACAACCACTGAGGTGGTTTCTATAGTCCCTGTTAAACTGAATAAATAAATTGACCCTAAACAATTTGTTAATGAATGCAAGCGAAAACATTTTAACGTCAACACAATTTTTGAGTATGTGTTCAAATTTATTGTAAGGTGACGGTAGTTACACTCACCTGAAAAATTCCTTTGAACAGTATAAATAATTATATTGAAATAATTCTTAAAGCTGAATATGCCTGAGATGCGGAAAATGCTAAAAATGCTCTGATTCGATTTCTCGTGAAGAAGGAAGTTGCTTGCGTGTGTAGGGACAAGCTATTTGCGTCAAACAATTTTGCCAATGAGTACGATGTAATAAACTTGAAATTTTATTCAATAAAATAGAGAAATGTTTAATTGTTTAAATTTTTGATCTATTCAGGTGAATAGGATTGTCTTGGCTTTGCTTAATTTTGTAAAGAAGAATTTACGATTAATTCAAATATATGTTTCTGAAAATACTAAAATAAATTAGAAGTTCAATTAAAGGCTAAGAGGTGTATTTTCCAAGTATCCATTTCCAGGTAGTTCCGTTCAAATTGTTTGCAATGTCGATCCCATATTTCATACGCTTAAGTAACTGTAAGAGCTAGTGCAGAAAAATATATATTAAAACATCTTGAAGCATGATGATAAATTGTGATAAGTGTACCTTAAAGTAAAAATTAAGCGAAAAAAATATTTAGTATTAAATATTCAAACTGTTATATAAAAATACTTACCAGTACACTCTGTTGGATTGAAAAATTAGAAATATGAATGACAATTTTGACAAATAAAGTTTTCTAAACATGACTCCGAATTCTACATGTTCTACACGCTTAATAAACGTTAAAGCAAACTTACTTAGGAAAATAGCCACAATAGCCGTAACCTCGCAATCTATATAAATGGGTTTTAAAATATTTGAGAATATTGATTTTAACACAACATGTCTTGTCATTTTTAATCGTAAGGTATAGTCCTTACAACTGTTAGACCCAACTTGTATATATTGTATTTCACAGTATTGTAAGCATTGCAATCCGTGCTTTTAAAGAATGATACATTTCCAAATATTTATAGTAAAAGAGAGTTTTCGGAAATAAAACGTAGCGCAAGTGTACGCTACATCCGAGGCTATAATAAAATGTTTTTAGAACTTTGCATGCTATATCAAACAAAACGGTGTGCAATTCTTTCAAGTGTAAAATGAATTTTGATTTGAATTCAGTTCAGACATTACTAAATGTTTCAATTGCTTGAAACAGTGTTGGTCATGAAAACGCATCATTGCCGCCAGAGCGCCATTTTTTAGTAAATATTTTGCATTACTTACCTACAGCTAGACATCCAACTGAAATTTTTATTTCATTAATTAATTTTATTTCTTTTTTTTTTAAAAATCATAAAATTTCACTGTAATTTGCAATTGTTCACTTACTTAGAAGCACCGCGAGAGCCACAACTATAACATAAAACGGTTTGTAAGTGGAAATTAATGCATATCGAGTGAGGTATTTCAAGGAATTATAACAACCTGACTATTTATCGCATTATTGACTAAAACTGAATTTAAACCCCTTTCAATGGTTTCGAAGTTAAAAAGTCTTTACAAAGTAATGCTGGATAACAGTTCAGCACAGTGGAAGTGAAATGTGTGCAAAATTTTATTTAATGTTGAATGATCCACGTGGGGTGAAAATATTAAAATTGTAAATATCAATCTATAGTCTAATAATTGAATAATTTAAGTTTTTAAAATTTTTAAGTTTAATTATTCAGAAAGTTTGAAATTCGATAATTCGTTGCGTAATATAAACATGTGCAAATTACGGGAGGCGATAAAATTAAAGCTATGAAAGTACTGTTAAAAAATTGTACGTCAAGGTTCAATTCACTATGTATATTGATAATGTCGATAATTTGCCGTACTATATAAATGTTTAGTATATTCAGTGTTTTATAGTTAAAGGAACTTACCAAGGAAGAGAAGTGCTCCAACTGGAAGATACAAAAAAAATGTTAAGTTTAAAAATTTTCCAGGAAAGTAGAATATTGTAAGATTATTTTCCTCAATATTAGGTTAACTATGACTATTATAAAATATTACTGGAAATTCTAGAATATTAAATTGTCAAAGTATTCATACAAGTTTTCAATATGATTTACTTTCACAAAACTTAATCTACTAATATTTATTGAATGAAATAAATACATCTATAAGATACTCTATAAAAAGACTAAAAACTAACTATTCAGACACTATAACCATACCATAAAAAATAATTATATTTATTTCGACAAAGTTTTCGACATAACATTAATTGACCTTGTAGAAGACCAATAATAGAACATTGAATTTACTTGAAGATTTAACTTACCCAAAAGTAAAACGCTTATCAAAAGTCCAGTAGCGAGCAGAACTACGTGGGTAAATTCATGACACCATCATTAGTCAGTGTCACCATTTCCAAAATGAAGCGTATTTGAATGAATTCAATGCTACAAAACTGTAATTATATAAAACTTACGGAAAACGGTGACAGCGGCGCCAAGTAGGACTAGAAGAGACACCAATTAAGTACATTTAGATATGTGGATTGCTTCCAATTTGAATACTCATCTTTTGTAAAAAATACTTTTGATTTTGAACGGAATTAATTAGGACGGCCGCTAAGCAGCATCATATCAAATAAAGTTTGAAGTAAAATTTACTATCTACTAAAAAGGTAATACATCCTAACAAATTAGCAAAGGTTATAAGAAGATAAGAATTTGTAGAATTATATTTTAAGGACTAAAAATCTATTTGTTACTTACGAGTAAGAAATATATGAATAAAAGCACCAACTGCAACAAAAATTCACAATTCATACACAGTCAGAGCCAGTTTTGTATCAAGAAACTTTTAAAAATAAGTGGAGGTACAAAGTTATTAACACATTTCATTGTGAACTTTGCCTGAAACAGATGGTAAAAAGTAACATCTTATTGAACTCAATATTGAAAACATTAAATTTTAACTGTGTTAATATCTCTTGTTGAAGTTACATCTCAAGTTTAGCAAGTTGCGACAGGGTTACTGCCTGCTGGACTATCTTTTACTATATTATTTCATTATAAATAGAGGTAGATATACATACATCAAAGTAGAAAAAGTGGGTTCACATGTAACCCTAATTACAAAACTCATTAATGGCACCGGCAAATTTTAAGACATAACTTGACTTACTGATGATCGTATCACAATTAACATGTGCTATTTAAACATAAAGAAAAAAGAATATTAGTGTCACTAGACATACATATGTTAACGAAAATATAATAATAATTATATAGTGGATGCAAAAATATTTTTGGACATACGTGGGTACCAGCACTGTTCTAGGGAGAAAACATTTAAAAATCGTTTGTAGTAAATATCGTCTATTTTGATGTTATATGTATGCAAATAACTAGGAATAAAATGTTCAAGCTTAATAATAGGAAGTGTAGTTTATCTCCACCATATTAAAAGTCCAATGCATTTGACGCAAACAAAATTTTCGTTTTCATGAAAAGTAAATGTAATTGCTATAAGCAAACTCACCACAATCATTCCAAGTTTGAGCTAGATGGACATAAAAATTAATAGGCATTAGCATGACAAGTACACAGTAATGATATTACCAGCGGCTTTAAAATCATTCATTTTCGTGACAGAAACTTACTTGGGCAATCCGTACAAGCCGGAGTATCTGGAAAGGTTTAATTAGGTTTAAATTAAAAAACAATATGTAATTGCCTAAACCTTAAAAATGCATGTACATAAGATAATGCATAGATTATCAATTAAAACCTTGTTATGAGAACTTGTAGATTTTGAAAAACAGCAATATACCAGCAATTGACATAACACACTGAGTTCGTATACACAATATGCATGTGGTTGGTAAAGTAAGGTTACCCAACTTTCTTTATGTCCGTATTTGATCATTAGCTGATAAGGGAAAAGGGATAATTTGATTCAACTATGAGTTAATAATAATTAAGACCAGGATAAAGTGACTCGCTTTGTCACGACGGGCAAAAAATCTTAGTATTGACATGAAATTTTGTTTTAAGGATTATTCCAAGTTTAGATTTTTTGTACATTAATTTACAATGACTTGTTTGTTTGCTTGATAAATATTAGTGACAAGAAATCAAGGGGAAAACGATGACTAGGAAACAAAACAAAATTAGTTAAAAGTTGAAACATTAGAACTGTATCTTCGAAGCAATTATTGTTTCGGAAATTGTAGACGTTATTAACAAAGCATCTGTAATATTGGACTGTCCTTATTCAGCTATAATACTAAAAAATCACCCGAAGGAACTGGTTCAGAAATATCGCATTTTCCGAAAAGGCAAGAGATCTTTCCCATTAAGATTTCACTTACGTGTACATTCCGTTTTTGGACCTATGACATCAAGAAATTTTTTTATTAGAATTCCTGTAATACTACTGAAATTGAGCTGAACAGCTGCTAACACTTAAACTTGATTCGGATTCATATTTATTTGTCCCTTAGAATTTACTTTATGAATCGAATATTTATAATTCGTACCTCCACAGTATTGGGTACATTGCTTGTCCACTCCTGTAAAACCAATAACAATTTTGAAATTATGAACCCCAAAGAGTACGTAAATAAGTAAACTGGATAGAAAACATGCACATAGTTTAATACGGTTTAAAGGAGCTAAAACTTCCATACATATTTGTACGAACCCTTTCGTACAAATATTCTCATGTCTACATTATTCTTCAAATTGAAAATTTAACAAAGCCTGTTAAAACAGTATAACAGGGTGAACAAAAACACACTTTAAAATTAGTAAAGTTCAATTAGTAAAATGTCATAATTTATGACTACCTACTGACTTTTGCTTATATAATTCCGTCTCTTAGAATTCTATAATTTATTCAAAAACTTAACGGGATTTAAAAATGAGTCAAAAATATCAAAGTTAAAAGTAGACCTTGGCTCCTTCCAATCAAACCACAAACATATTTAACTACACCACATGTAAAATTTTCAAACAGGTATGGTTACCAGAAGGTCGTGATCTTCCTCCTTGGATTGTTGAATTTGCTAAAAGGATAAATCATTTAACACATCATGTCAAAAGTGGTACTAATTTCGTTAAAACCCGATATTGTTTTTTAATTGATCGTTATAGAACAACTTTGCCCCAGTTTAAAACATGGATTCAAAGTTACATAACAATTGTTTCTTACGTGATCGTTTCACAATGGATCCCTCACTGCAAGCAAAGAATTTACATAACCAGTTAACTCATGTCTCGTTCTTTTACAATTAAATATTTAAACTAGTACTTGGTTTATACATATGGGATTTATTAATATTATTTGAAACTGGATCTATTTGACTTACTCTGCCAAAGGAGAAGCGGAGACCAGTAAGCTGCTTCCCAGGACGAGAGCAATGGTGCTCAAAAGTACGGCGGAATTCATGGTGCTGTTAAGAAGGATATTTGGCTGTCTAGAGGTCTTACAGTGTTCAGATCTCAAAAGAGCGAAGTGATTTTTTGAACGAAACAACCCCGGTATATATACTCAAATTTTTAGCGTTGAACTGTTGCCACTCCATATTTTGTTTTTTGACTCTGCAGAATTCAGTGAAATATAAATATGTGGGTTGAAGAAAAACAAACATGGTAAGCATTGTGAAAGCTTAGAATTGAGCTTACGACGAGAAATTTGTAAAATGGCTTCGTGTGATTTATCAAATCAACAAATTTGATCCAATGGCTAAACGTGTCTATATGGTCTCATCAGTCATTAGTATTATTACAAATACTTCACATAAGCCTTATGTATAAATGTGTAGAAGCTCCAGCAATGCCTTTTGTTCACATTACTTGCAATTTTAATATTGATCCAATAAGCTAGTGGCGGCTTTTTTTTTTACGTGCAACAAAATTCAAGAAGTGATAACTGAATTTTTATTAGTTTTAGATAGAAACGATGACAAGCTAATAAAAAATAAAGACCATAATTCTTGTTTTCTGAATCAGCTGAGACAACAACTGCAGGATTTCAAAAACGTACTAATAAAATACGTACGATATAAGTGTAGTGCGATTGTTGTTCCTATGAAAGCGTGCATTTAGAAATATGTAGGAGACTTTCAGCAATAATTTAAGGACAAATTACGCTTAAATTGCTAAAATTTGTATTGGCCAGCGTATCAGTACATACTTTTCAATTTACTTCAAGAAATGCTTGAATTTGAACATGTAATAATTAATTGATTTCCCAATAAATCGGCGTATAATAATTTTTTAATATTTTTTTCTGAAATGCTTCATTTAGCTTTCATAAATTAGGAGCTATGAAGCTGCTCATCATTTACGAAACCATAATTAGATGACATGCCAGAGACTTACATATTGGATCTGCTGACTTATTAGTACAATGACAGGTGCTAACGCAACTAATTATTTCATCCCATTAGCCCATAAAGAGTTGATGCAGCGGAGAAAGTCCGAACATCTTGAAAAAGACGTTATTAATTTTTTACATTTTACAGTTTAAAAGCATTATCTTTGCTGGCTTATAGTGACAACAAATAACATATGAGAAAATAATATGGGAAACCACTTTATGGGTTAAATTACGAACAGTAAAAATGTAAACGAGTGATCTAAGGTTTGAGACAAATGGCAAATTGCAACCTTACAAGAAATTGTACAAGTAAAAAATAAATAAATACAAGGACGGTCACGCAAAATTGGTACTCGTACCTGGAACCGTACCCGAAGTCCAGGTATTGCTATATCTGGGAATTATCTATATACCCGTATCCATATATACCCGAGTACCCGGTTACAAATATTTCGTACCCGATCCTGCAACGTGATCACAAATCCTGTACATGCACCCGAATTTTACCCGTACACCTGAAAAATTCTCGAAAATTGTACCCAACATCTCACTTGCTTAAATGCAATAGTACGTTATACATAAATAATTATGTATGACAGCTTTGTTTGTAATTTTGATTACAGTATTCTCAGCCAGAGCGCTATTTGATATTGCATATTATCATTGATGAGTAAAAATTACTGGAGGCTCTTCCGATTAGAAACAAAATGAATTACTTGCAGTTCCATCAAAACATTACCCGCAGTAAGTGTATTAATAACTAAAGGTAATTAGGCTAGGTGAAGATCTTTAAAGTAAATTGAATTAATATATTGTACCACCCCGAGTAGAAATGGTTTGCCAGATGAACGTCCGAAAATGTCACCTGACGTTATTTGACGTTAAATTAACTAAGCTCAAAGTTTTGGTCATACAAGGTCCAATCAACATTATGGAGACTTTCGTTTCCGATGCATTGTTGTTGAAGTTTCGTTTTGTATAATGTAACGTTTCCAGAGAAGCATACTTTGGGGATGCCTAGGTGACAAAAAATTAGGAATAGAAGCAAGTTGGTTTTTGAATCCTTGGTACATGTACATATGTATGTGGGAGATCAGTTTTGGCAAAAGAAAGTCGATAAGCTCCTTCCCAGGGCCTTACATGGCCGTCAACGGATCAAAATGGTGACAATCCAAAACCGGTTGGGCTCACATTTTTGGTAATCTCGCCCAACCCTCTTATTTCAACATATTAGGGGCTACAGATGTAAGTAGTTTATATTCAGATAAAATTGGAATTATTTTCGTAAAGTTAAATTGGGACAACATGGGATTTACATTCCGGAAGTATCCCGATAGTCATATTATATCCCCAAAAAATTATCTTCCAAGATCATCGTGCCCTCTCGCATGAAACCAAAACCGATCCAGAAACTTTTAAACAACAGACGTTATTTTTTCGCAAAAGAATTATCTAGAAACATCCCTGATTTACCTCCGTGTGAGCATTCCTGAACCTTTCTTAAATTCAACGTCAAGGATCTAATTCAGAAATTTTCCAACAATGACAGTGAAACGAATGACTTGTATAAAATCATAAGTCATATTTTGGAAGACATGAAACATGGAAAAGATGAAACTAAAAAACTGATGCGGCCATTTCCGCAAAGACTGGACCCCTTTTGGAATACTTTAGGAAGGTAAGCGTCTTACTAAATTAATTTATTGTTATTTTGTTTCCTGGTTATGTACTGTCTGTAATAATTGTTAATCGTTTGAAATTATTTTTGCCCTATCCAGAATTAAATTCTCCATAATAATAATTTGCGCCTGGAATTGTGTAGCTTGATTTAATTTCAGAGAACGTACAGTACATGCACAAAGTTTACTGAGCACCCTGAATGTCCTGTCTAGGTGTTCGAAATGAGGGCTGGCCAATTAAGGACAGGTGTGTAAAACACGCCTCTGTAATACATAATGGTCGGCATGAGTAAAAAAAATTATTATAACTTTAAATTTGTTGTGACATTTATGCTCCACCAAATATTTTCCTTGCTTTTGAAAATTAGTAATTTTTTTAGTCTTCAAACGGCCGCACTGTTAGTACATTTAGTTTATGCACAATTTGTGAGCACTCCTAAAACCTCCAAAATTTGATGTGTAATTATATGTAATGACATGCTCTTCAGAATGTATATCATATCTACAGTTTGACTAGTTGCTATACATATATGAGCGACATTTGTAGATATAATTTGTAATTTTTTTATGTTAGACTAATCCCCCAAAAAAATAAAGTCTCCCATTACACGCCTTCAATTACAAATTAGTAATCAATGTCCAATGCTTTGACATAATTATGGTACATTGCATTCCTTGCTTTTAGCTACACGCTTCACAGCTCTAATTATTATATGTATGTATTATTTCACGCTATAGATAAAACAGCATTTAGAACAAATTTTACAATTAATCCTCTCGACGATGCTAAATTCTATTTATGACGCAACTATATTTGCAATAAAAACCGAATGAGAATGTGACGAAATGAAAGGCAGCGTGAAATTAAAAAATTGCTTGTAATTTTTAATAAGCCACGCAAACAATACCATAAAAGGTCTCACGTTGTACACTCTCAAGTAATTACACGTGTCAAACTTTCAAACAAATAAACTTCATTTATGACAAGTCATTGTTTTTCGATTCCAATAAGGAATAATTTGCCCTACTTTACAAAACAGTTGTTGATAGTATCGGAATAAATAATAGCGGAATAATGATAAATCACATCATAAAATTCAAGAAATATTTTGAAGGAATTGTAATCATGCGTTGATGCACATTGTGGCAAGTTTATGTGACAATGTAAGCACAATTTGTTTATTCCTTTTTTCCCATCACGTTGGAAGTTTTGAGATCATCAATAGGAAAAACTGACACATTTTCCCGACAGGCATTCCCGTGCTGGTCGTAAAACATCCACGGGTTTGTCATAAAGGATGTGCTCATAGTTCCGCTGTCCATTAATCCATTGACACGTATGACAAATTTTTCTTTTGTTTTTCCTTTCGCGTTTTAGAGACATGACAACTACACACAGAAATATCCAATTTTATAACTATGTAGGATAAATGTAAGTATGAGGTATTGTTACTTGTAGGGAAATAGGAATGCAATATATGTATAATTATAGCTTTTTATTTGCCTATAGTATAGTTATATTATAATGCCTTGGAATAGGCATCCAATGCAGCTTTCCATTTGCCTATCTGTATATACGGAAAAAGATAGAGAGGACAAAATGTTTATCTGTCATATGTGTAAGATAAAAAAAACGGGTTCTAAAATAGGCCTATAATGTATAAGTAAACGACGAAATTTTCTAAAATATATGGTAGGAAATCAGGTGCGCAAAATCTTTTGGCATATTTGTTCTGGCCACATTATTTTATTCGCCTGATGTTTTTGACCATCTTTTGACCTTCCTTATTTATACTGCATAACATTCACATTTAACATGGGATTATACAAAAGAGCTTCCGTGTAATTGATCTTTATCATTAAAGCTGGAAATAATTCCTGAATCAGACAGATATTATATTCTGTTGAGGTAGTCCATTTCTAATCCTAATCAATTTTCCCCATAAGAACGATGCAGAAACCCTCCGTTTAATCTACAATGTCTTGTTAGTATCACAAAAAATTAATATTTTACACTATTTTATCATCACTCCCTTACAAGAAGCATCCCTATACCGAAAAAGCACTAAAGCATAAGGAACCTACAGCTATAAGCTATTCCTGAAGCTTTTCTGAGATGCAAATGAACTTTAGAAAACAAGTTTCTTATCGGATGATTTTATTGGTGCGATTTTATTTTGACCTGATGTTTTCCAAGCATTTAATTTATTTTAAAACATTTGTCTACTTTTCCTGTAATTACTTTTTTCAAAATGTACTCCTGCTGTAAATAATCCTGCTTGTAAATACGAGCATCATCTCTACTGGGAGTCTGTTTTTTTTTTCAAAAGAGCTATCTCTATATTACTGGCCACTTTGTGTGTTAATTTAAAGCTTGGCGCGCTTTTTTCTTTTTATAGCCAATCAAGCCGGTGGTATACACAGCAAGCAACCAATCCGAGAAGAGAAGCAGAGCGAGCTGAGCGAGCTGAAAAAGCTCTCCTCTGCGACAGAGGTTCAGCTCGCTGTTCTTCTCAGCTATACCAACGGCTTGCAGTCTACTGGAAGCTCAATAGAGCGCACAATAGAAAGTAATTTATTTTAGATTAGCGCTTAAAAGCACTAATCATATTTATTATAAACATTAGACATAAATCATCAAATGTGGATTAAATTAAGTTTGGTTTATGAGGAAAACTACGTTCGGTTACAGCACTGAAGAATTTGAGGAGAGGAGAATTTTAGTGACTGAATTTTGTACACATAAGTGTGGGATTCCTATTATGAAAAACCAAATGGAATTGAAAGTACGTATTGTAACACTTTTTCTATTTACGTCAGTTAAATTCTCAAATACTGTATTGCTGAAGCTATTTGCTCACTATTTTTAAATTATTACAAGCCTTAACATGAATTCATACATTTGATCTTTATATCACCTAAAAATATCATTAGGCAATAAAGACTGATTCGTAGGAACCATGAATTTTAGTGACTATAGCACGTGAAAAGTGTTGCACTAATATGAATTCCTTTTATTTTTCCTATTTTAAATAATTAGTGCGTATGGTGTGGGAGGCTTCAGTTACATTATTACTGTGCAACCGAGCTATATACAAATTATAATAAAATTATACAAATTCATATTTGATCAGCACAACGTGCTGATCCACTAAGGGGCGAAGCATCATACAGTGATGCAACAGCAAGATTTAATAACAATGGAATATTGGTATTACATTGATCAAGTTAAATTCCACGTATATAGCCAAATATTGAGTTTGGGAGAGAACATCGGTGAGCCATCGGTACCATAATTTTTTGATGATGTTATGTCAACTAGCTATATGAAACGAATTGTTAGTCTTACAATTAATAGTTCACATGTCTTATATGAGATTACTTTGCCCGGCGGAGCGGGCAATTAACATTAAGCCTTCTCGACATGCCTTGATATAGGGGATCTATAGCCATTTAGTGTTTTGTGTACTATCACAATTCTCAAGTAATTGCCCCTGTGAAGCACCTGGCTTTTATCCAGCAAGCAATGCTTGCATGCTGGCTGTGTATACGCATACAAATCCATGCGTCATACATCACAACGTAAACTGAGCACAACGCCTGACGTAGTTATGTATATGTATAAATTACCCGTTTCGGATTTCCCCCAATTTGACTGCCGGCACGTTCAAATCTGCACTTTTTCAAAATTTTATAATGTAGTGTGTATACTTCCCTTGAGTTGAGATATTTAAAAAAGTGCAGATTTGAACGTGCCGGCAGTCAAAAAAATCCCGGAGTTTCAAAAATGTGCATGTGATTTTTCTAAAAAAATCCAAAATTTTGATTCCAGGATGGGGAAAAAAATCATGAGTGCAGCAGCTAGTCAGAATATATATTTGAGATAGCCCATCTTTTAATATTCAAATTGGTATAGCTACAATAAATTATTGTAGTTTTCGGGTTTTCCCGGTTTTTTTGGGCGGTACTTCCTATTCGGATTTACGTGACAAAATTTTTGTAAAAATGTTTTGCTTCCAATTGTGCATCTGAAGGGCCCTACAAATGTATTTCATAAAATAGTAGCCTTCACGGATGGCTCTTTTGAAAAAAAATAGACTCTTGGGCCGAAATTGTCCTCACAAATTACGGTTTATATCGCCTATCTCATGAATCCAGTTTAAATTCTTCCAGGGATGTTCCTACAAAATAAAACTAAAATATACTGTATTTTGCTCTTTTACTCCAAATTAATCCTGTTTGCTGTTTCCTTGCAGGTTCCATTCCATTAGACTCAAGCAAAATGTACCTACTTGTAGGAGGAACGGGGAACTTCATTGACATGCCTTTAAAGAAAAAAGACTACGATTGTGTACTTTAAAGCAAAAAAGCTAAAGTCATCTGCAGCTTGGCCAAATTTGAGCTGATCTGCATACGATGCCCAGGCTCTATTTATTTTTGACGGAATAAATAAACATTAATTATTTAATAACTTCACGATTTTTAATTATTGTTGTGTCCGTAAAAAAACTATTACAGGTTGCAGGGATTTTTATAAAGTTCAATATTATATGATACTACTCAAACTCAACTGTAGTTCACTCTCACTATAAAGGATGGGCTTACAACGGATTTTTTGGTATAAGGAATTGAAATTTGATGTTTTGATTCCCATTTACTCAGCGTTACGAGACTTTATGCTTATAAGGAATAAAGTTTATAATGGACAAATTTTGCGGGTCCCATGAGCATCCTTCATAACGAGAGTTGACTAAATTATAATTAATACGTTAGCCAAAATTCAAGTACAATGTGGTATACAATAATCATTTTCTTTTTTTAAATACAATCACACGCCTAATACAACTCACCTATATTCACATGATCACATTTTTAAGCATACATCCAGCTTAAATTACAAAAACTAATTAAACCTGTCAGTCTGCCCTACTAATCTCAACATACTTATTCAACTCTTCCTTAACTCCGTCCACGATAACATCTAAGAACCGTGGGAGTTTCTTAACAACCCGGTCCGGGGCTACCATAGCTAAAGTAATCTCTCCACCGTACGTATAACCCACAAAAGTGACAGTCTCCTCTAAACTTACAGGACTGTAGACATACATCGAAGTGACGCTATCACCTCCAAATACTGTGAAAGCCTTCGCAGGTCCAACAATATTCGAAACGTACGTTGTCTGAGTAAGAGACCCAGACTCTTCAAGGAGTCTTGCAATCGGGGAAATAACTGAACCCACCATGACAGTTCCAAGTTTAAAGAGACTCATTCCCAGATGACCGGTTATACCCCTCACGTTCCCATCAATGACACGCAGCCGCTCTTGCAGGGGCTGAATGTTCAAGGGTAGGTCGAACCATAATGTAGTCACTTGGATATCAAGTTCCAAAGTCCGGTAGGGATAGTTACCTTCGATTGTGCTTGCTAATACTGTCCTTGGTCTCTCATTATTTTTCGAAGAGCTGAGTGCTCGGTCAATGGCAGGAGCGACGCAGGCGTACAGTAAAGATACTAAACGAATGGGCTGCTCTCTACTGACTTTCTTTTGAATGGTCTTGAGCGTATTCAGGTCAAGGGTCAGAGCGCGACAGTGGATTCCCCCGCGTAGTTCGGTCAAGTCGTTCTAAAACATTTGACATACATAGATTTAATCCATTCGGTTAAATTACTAAAAAATTTAAAACAACAATGAATTGTAACATTAATAAAATTATCCGTGTTTTATAATATAATACATAATAAAATATTCCACACATAACAAATTAAACTATTTAAATTACATATGTATTATCGAAGTTACCTCTTTAACAGGTGTCTGGGCCAAGCATTGACCGAAAATGCTCGCAAACCCCATGGATCCAAACGTACACAGGACCAGAGGCTCGATATAGCTCCAAATTTTTCCCAAAGGCGTCTCCTCTTTCCTGTTCCATTCCAAGGGCTCGATCTTTATCGGGAAAGGAGTATCCGCTAGAGCGTACCTGATGAGTTGTGTGAAAATAGTGGCATCTCCGTAAGTGTGATGAACACTCCAGACGATCGTATACTCCTTGATCTCTTCCTGAAACAAAACATGGAATTCCCACTGGGGCTGATGATCCCCATGGACAGTGTCCAGCAACTTCTCACACCTCTCTTGAACTGCGATATCCAGATCCTGAGACACCTTCTCCAGTACAACGTGATTCTCTGCCCGGAAGGAGTGGTCAAGCTTCCAACAGAAGACCCAAAATTTTGGGACAACCACGTAGCCCAGCTTCTCAAAAGGTCTATAAAAATTCTGAGATTCCCCACCTGAAACAGTCTTCGTTTCGTATTTCACTACCTGGTACAGTTTCTCAACGATTTTAGCAAAATTCGGGCCCCCTTTACATTTGAGAACGTACAGGACATTGACGGATCCTTTAGTCTCCCCTGCCATGATGGTTTGCACTCCGCCCTTAACGAGTTGGTATTTGCTGCTGTAGAAATTTATTAAAATTAAATGAACGGTTGAGCGGTGAATTGTGGAAATTAGGAATGCTAGTAGGGAAATTATATGGGTGAGGAAACCCAAAAGTAAATAAAATAATTTATTGAGAATTTCTTGGGGAATCATTTTGCTGGCTATGCTTGTAGAGTGACTGCTGAGAGAGGCTTCTGTAATGATACTGCTCTCAACAGCTGAGTACAAGGTCAGTTGACAGTGGGGAGATTAGAATTGGGATTGTTGTTATCTCACTCTATGCATGCTGGCTGGAGTAGGTTCTGTCATAGGAAATAGTAAGTCTGGAGAAGTGGCTACAATTATTATAAGGTTTTTCTTTGTCCTTTACTACAGTACACGTAATTTCAAGGAAGATACAGATACTATTTTTTGTTGGCGTATCTAAAAACATATGAAATAAAGCCGGTGATTGAAGGCACTATCGTCAAGCCGGGTTGATACATAAAAGTTTTACAAAGCTTGTGCTCTGAAAATGTATCACGATAACAGGTGTTAAATGTATAAAAACTCAACACGGTGCACATAATAAATTATTATTATGTAAGACCTGTGAAGTTTGAATTATACATAAGTTTCTCAGTGTTATTTCCCTCCTATGTTGCCGCAAGAGATTAAATCAGAAGTGTAACGATTATAATAGTCAATTATTTTTGTGCGTGTAATGCGTATTCATTTTTTTTTTTTGAGATTAAATAATTTTGTATTTAATTTATTTAATAAATTTCCCATTCACATAAACATCAAAATGAGGGTTTCCTGTATTAAATATGGAATCATTGGTATGAGAAATCTACAGTAATTTTTTTTGGTTTGTGTGCGTGGAAGGAAGCCTGGAACAGCTTTGAATTAACTGTGCTGGGATTTTTCAGAAAAACTGTATTGAGGTCCGAGATACGAGAGATTTTAGGGGAAAACAAGAATATTTTGACACAATGTTAACAAGGCCATTTGTCTAAGGCTGAAGGGCTTATACGGTAAAATATGTATTATGAATCCACCTTGTCTATAAAAATTAGCATTGTGAAATTCATCTCATGCTTTTGTACTTCTGGCTAAATAAATTTAACTTCATTATTGTAAAATTATATACCCTAATAAATTGACGTAATAGCAGTCGAATCCTGGAAGTAGAAATGCCCGTATCATATGCTTAGAAAATCTCAAAATAATTTGTATAGTCAATAGGCCATTTAAAATATTTATGGCTTCTTCCTACCAATGAATGAAACCTTTAAAATTTATTGCCTTTCAGTAACCTTCCTTCATTTTTTAAAGGAATTCACCCTGCCTTCAGCCTTCCTCCAGAAAAAAGCCTTCATTAAAACCCACTGTTCATTCATGCAACATTTGAGTAAATTTTAAGTTGCTTTCCCTCAAACTTTGCAAAACAAAATCAACCTACTTCCATATTCCTTCAGTCGGTTGAAAAAGTCATCTGTCACCTACAATGAAGACTTCTTTGAAGGCATCACACATACATACTTGTTCATCTCATCCTTAACTCCCTCCACGATATCATCTAAGAACCGTGGGAGTTTCTTAACAACACGGTCTGGGGCTACCATAGCTAAAGTAAACTCTTCTTCGTACGAATAACCCACGAAAGTAACAGCCTCCTCTAAACTGAGGGGGCTGAAGACATACATCGAAGTAACTCTATCGCCGCCGAATATCGTGAAAGCTTTCTCAGGTCCAACAATATTCGAAATATAAGTTGTCTGACAATGAGCACGTGACCCAGCCTCTTCAAGTAGTTTTGTAATCGGGAAAATAATTGCACCAACCAATACAGGTCCAAGTTTGAAGAAGCTCCTTCCCAGATGACCGGCTATACCCCTCAAGGTCTGATTAATCATACGAAGTCGCTCTTGCCGATGATGGTTGTTTAAGGGCAGGTCGAACCACAGCATAGTCACTTCGTTAACAAGTTCCAAAGTCTGGTAGGGATAGTTGCCTTCGATTGTGCTGGCTAATACTGTCGTTGGTTTCACATGTTTCGAAGAGCCGAGTGCTCGGTCAATTGCAGGAGCGACGCAGGCGTATAGCAATGATACCAAACGTATGGGCTGCTCTCTGTTAACGTTCTTTTGAATGGTCTTGAGGGTTTGCAGGTCAAGGGTCAGAGTGCGACAGTGCATTCTCCCGCGGAGTTCGGTCAACGCGTTCTAAAGTATTTCAGTGTGGAAGTTACAAATAAATACATAGCATTGGACAGTAATAAATTTATATTAGGTAATATAAAAGTTCTAAACAGTATTGTGGACATATATATAATAAAACCATAAATATTAGGCATAGTTACGACCTCTTTGATATGAGTTTGACCCAAGTTTTGACCGAGAATTCTAGCAAACCCCGCGGAACCAAAAGTACACAAGACCAGTGGCTCGATATAGTTCCAAATTTTTCCCAAAGGCGTCTCCTCTTTCCTCTTCCATTCCAAGGGTTCGATCTTTATCGGGAAAGGACTGTCCGCTAGAGCGTACCTGATGAGCTGTGTGAAAATAGGGCCATCGGCGTAAGTGTGGTGAACACTCCAGACAAGCGTATACTCCTGGATGTCTTCCTGGAACAAAACATGTAATTCCCACTGGGGCTGATGATCCCTATAGACAGTGTCCACCAACTTTTCACACCTCTCTTGAACTGCGATATCCAGATCCTGAGACACCTTCTCCAACACCACGTGGTTCTCTGCCCGGAAGAAGTGATCAAGTTTCCAGCAAAACACCCAAAACTTTGGGACAATCACGTAGCAAAGTTTCTCAAAAGGCCTATAGAAATTCTGAGATTCCCCACCTGAAACAGTCTTCGTTTCGTATTTCACTACCTGGTACAGTTTCTCAACGATTTTATCAAAATCCGGTTCCCCTTTACATTTGAGAACGTACAGTACGTTCATTGACCCCCTGGTTCTGCCAGCAATGACCGAAGCCACTCCAGCTTTAATAATTTGGTACTTACTGCTGTTGAAATTTATTAAAATTAAATGAACTATTGAGCGGTGAATAATGGAAATTAGAAAAACTAGTATGGTAAATATGTGGGCGAGGAAACCCAAAATAAAATAAAGTAATTGACTTAGAATTTCTTGGGGAGTCATTTTGCTGGCTATGCTTGTAGAGTGACTATGCTGAGAGAGGCTTCTGTAATGATACTGGATATAAGGATATATATATATACCAAAGGTGTCCGCTCATGAGACCTATATTTTGTTGCATATTTCTCCAATTTCCAAAAAGGAATCGGATGACTAGCACCCTGGGGTTCTAATAAACTGTTCTGCGCGCATAAATAATGCACGGCTGCAGTCAACTAAAACTAGAAGATGAATGCTAAAACTCATCGCTCCGTGATTATTAACGACTATGTCGTGTAGGCCGTCGTCAGCTACGGCCATCTCTCCGTACCCCTTTTATTATATTATGTTGAGTTCATTTCAAATATTTCCGTTCCAAATTTTTGAAAAATTTCAAAACTTAACAATAAACAATTTAAATAATTTTGAAATGTTTTGAAAAAAATATGCCAGTAGTATTGACTGGTATGTGCAAACAAAATTCATTGAATTCAGTGGAACACTTTGGGAGAAAACAGACATTTCTTGGATGTCCGTATGAACGATGGATGTATGTGTTTTGAGATCATGATTTATTTGATGTTCCCCTAAGATTAAGTTCCCTTGTAACGTCAATTCTGGGATGACTCTCTCTACAGAGAGAGTTGACTGAAATTACCCATAAGTATTACAGATACACCTATAATGTAATTATATCGTAATGACTTTAATCTCCACACATTGGCAGGTATTTTTCCATCCCCAGGGGAATCCCTGTACAGGAAATTCCCTGTATATGTGTTACAACAATCTTTCATGAAATAAGCGTCATGAGGTTTCAATAGCAATATTTCCTGAAAAGGAAATGCATTTGGAAAGTCAAAAATAGAAATCAAGCGGATGCATGCCTAGTTTTTTTGTCTTCTACGTCTAATAAAAAAACTTCACAAATCAAGATGAGCAAGAGCAGAATCCCACCTAATTACTCCTATACTTTCGCACACCTTTGACAATGCAAATGTGCAACCTACAACAATTCTCTTTCTGCCTCTTTAGCACATTAATTAATTCGATGACTTACTTTATATGTTTTAAATGCATTATATTACTTATTATATTACTGTCCTTGAAGTAACTATCAACTATAGGTACATAAATGCTGAATTTGTACGTATCCGTTCTACAGTCTAGTTTTACAACCGAACACGAAACTTCAACATACATACATACATACATACATACATGCAAAGAGCACGATATAAACTTCCTCCTCTGTTCCAATACTCACTATAAACTATTACTTTGTAACTTGCACTGGAAACAGGCAGCAGCAAAATGACTCCTTATCAATCCAGTATATATCAAAGGTGTCCAAATGACTCAGCCTATCCTATATCCTTCCTATTTATAAAATTTGAACCGAGCCTACATATATGCCTACATTTTAACCGCCGAATAGGCCAGCCTATCCTACATCCTTCCTATATGGGGAGCACCAAGCCTACATATTTGCCTACATTTCATTGACAAATTAGATCAACCAATTGTACACCTTTCCTACATTTTATATGTTTTTCGTTACTGACAGACGATTTAAGGGCATTCCCTTCTGATTAAAAACAATGTCTCAAGTCAATGGAATCGGAATAAAATAGTTTAGTCGCCTTGGCCAAAGTCCCTAAGAGCGGAACAGTGTCGATCTCGCTTTGGATTGCGCCGGAAATAGTGCCAAAATTTTACAACGTTGGTCAAATGGGATCAGTGTTTCTGTCAGTGCAAGTATTGGGAATAACCGCACTTGCAATTACAATTATAATTGATAATGCAAGTACTAGTAATACCGTAACTGGTACTTGCTAAAATGCGGCAATTTAATCATGCAAATAACTGAAGTTGAACTTGCAATTAGTTCATCAGTTACTTGCAGTTGTTAAGGCAATTGCAAAAACATTTGGATGTAATTGCACCGATAAGTACAATTGCAAGTGTAATTGCAATTTGTAATTGCAAGTTAACTGATATACAGTATAAATCGTCGACGAAGAGGTCTAAAAGGTGAAAAAAGGCTTAAATGATCAGTGCATATTTGATTTGTAGCAAGATGATATACGTTATGCTTCACTCAATTGAACAAAGTGTATTAAATAAAATGATCTAGATGCTATGCATAATGAAACAGCGGTGCACAAATGACATCTTTCTTTAAGACTTCCAAGGATAAAATATTGTAAAATTTCATCCTTCAACATATCTTTACAATCCTTAAAATAAAATTTTGCCTAGTTTTCTAGAATTTTGTGCAAATGGGAACATTTTGATGCTAATCGAAAATTCACTTAGATCAATATCCTCACCGACGAAATTGTAGTCAGTACAGTAAGAGGCAATACTCGTGATTATTATATACATTGGTTATTAGAGCAGAATGACTTATCGAGGCATTTTGTGGAATTTTGCGCTCAAATTTGAAACGGTAGTAAGTTACAATTAACTTGATAAGTATTTTTTAAATTGCAGCTTCTTGCAATGCAAGCACTTATAATTGCAGTTGCATTTCTTTCAATTTCAGTTGTGCTTAACCGGTAATTGCAAGTATTTGATGCTTTTGTAATTGCAATTTAAGTACACAGAAATTGCACTTGCACCGAAAATTGCAATTCCCTGGTGTAAAATAACCGCAGTTGAACCGAACTTGCAAGTTCAATTAGTAATTGCGGTTAACTTGCAATTGACAAGAAACACTAAATGGAATGTCATACTTAAGATTTCAAAAATTAAATTATACCGCAAGAAACATTTCCAAAGTCAGCTGAACAATAAGACAATTATGACAACGGAAATCTATAAGCTGACTGACAACATATCTCAGTAAATCGTGTTTGAAATTTGAATTGTGTTCAAACGCAATTATTTATTTCAGTGGTAAACAACCTGCAAGTACCAGTCGCGGATTATTCTTTAATTTTCATTTTGCATGTTCCATATTCCATTAAATGAAAATGATGTGCTTCAATAGCCTACATATATGCCTATAAATCTATGAAGGCTGAGCCTACCTATTTTGTAGGCTAGGTTTTAAGTGTATATTCTTGCACCCTATTTTGCCTACAAGCCTCTTTAATAAAATCCTCGCTCCCTATAAATAGCCTATAAATAGGCCTATATGTAGGATAGGCGGACACCAGAGCTGCGGTCAAGTTCATGTTAAAACTTGTCATGTTCATGTCAAGGTCAAGTTCATGTCATGTTCGGTTTGACGATTATTTTAACTTGACCATGAAGCATCATGTTCGAGTTTACGTCAAATTTTCACTTGACGTTCAAGTCCGAATCATGTTCAAGTTCAAGTCTTCATCATTCAACTTGACAACATTGTCATGTTCATGGTCGGTTCAGCCAGCTGGAAAAACTTGAACATGAACATGTCATTTCAAGTTGATGTTAAAAACGATGAATAAAACGTGATTGCACGATATCCTTTATTTACAGCTTGTACCTGATTTAAAATGTCAACGGTTTGCAAATAAGAGCATCTACAATACATACACGCATGTGTAAAAAACTCAACGTGATTATTCCCATCAACCGCATGGTAAAGTAAAGTCATCTCATAAAGCTGAAATACAGTGAATAAAATCAATAGCTAATAAAACTAAGTTAATTAAAAGTGGTCCACATTAATGCTGACTGAAAAAGTGTCCGGTGGTCAAAGTTTCAGAGAAAACCCTGGGGGAATGTTGATTAAAATATTATGGTTATGAATTTTGTCTATTGTATTTTAAGCTGACATAACAATGCATTCCAAAAGGTTACAATGTTGAGTCCTTACTTAATTTATTTTTTACCCGTGTAACTTTAAATTCGTGGTCATGTTCAAGTTCAAGTGCATGTTGGGGTCAAGTAACAGAGCTAACTTGATCTTCATGTTAGCACCATGTTCAAGTTCGCTGAAATTAACTTGAACTTTTCATACTTTCATGGTCAAGTTACGACGTGAACTTGAAGTACTCTGGTCATATTCAGATCGTGGTTTATTTAAAATTGTCATGTTCGAGTCATGTTCATGTTCGAATCGCTGTTTGAACCGAACATGAACGCAGCTCTGATCTGGAGTTCGTATTTGCAACCCGAGCAATTCATCTGCCTACTTTGGCGGTTTGTCGCAAAATGTCATGCTAGATGTCTGGAAATTATCCCCTGTCTACTGTTTCCCCAGCATTCAAGACAACCTTGAAAGCCAAACCTACCATGCATGCAATCACTATTTTGTTAGCAACATTGCATATGAATCCTACAAAAGAGCTGCTCATAGAAATTCGTTAGAAAGCATCTCGAAGAGCATTGAATCTGTTGTTCAAAGTAATCAAATGCAGTTGCAGGGCAAATCCATCAATACATCTAATCTATATACATTTAATCCATTCATCTAATCCGAATTTTCAAATGTTTATTCTTTAATCCGTTAATCCAATCCAATGTTTTGGATTTTATTTTCTATCCATTAATCCAAGCTAAATTGCTAGGTTTTTATTGGTGAGTCCTTTAATCCAATCCAAATAATCTGAATTTTTCTTATTAATCTCTTAATCCAATCCAACTTACAATTACGCAACCTGAATAAATTTCCCTTAAGACCTTAAAGTTGAAGTACCAAAAACAGTGAATGCTGCACCAATCAGTGTATAGAATTTAACCGCTATAGTTACAGGGTTTTCCAGTTCAACTTTAATTTTCGTTTCAGTTAAGGCCAAGCTTCATGCTCCAAAGCATAATTTCCAAAATCATGCCTGTCTTGGAATTTATTTTAAACTGGAATGGAAATACTGGTGTCAACAAAACAAGAAAATCTTGACACAATGCTAACAAACCCATTTTTCTAAGGCTGAAGGGCTTGTACGGTAAAATATGTATTATAAATCCACTTTGACTATATAAATTATCCATCATAAAATTCATTCCAATGCTTTTTGCATTTATGCGTGACAAAATTAGTTAACTTAATTATAGCACAATTATATTCCCTAATATATGGGTGATATACATAGCTGTAGAACCCTTGAATTAGAAATGGCCCTTTCATGTGCTTAGAAAATTTCAAAGGAATTTGTACCCACTAGGAGAGTTTTATAATTTTCAAAAACATTTAGTAATGAAACCATGTGCGCCCTTAATTCAAATATGATTTTTATATCTAATTCAAGCACACGTACTGTGCTAACTTGCTGGAAGGTTAAAGAAAATAAATTAATTCCAGTCCGCAGTTTACTTCACTAAATTCCAAATATTTGCTCATCTCATCTTTGAGCCCCCCCCCTATCCCCACAATCAGAGATATCCAAATGAAATGGCCTTCCGAAGGTCCAACTTAAAAAATCCGTGCACTGCACTGATTTGGACAAACTTCGTTTGCGTATGCAGGAAAGTGAAACTTGTATTAAAAGACTTGTGGTAACGTAAGGAAATAATTAGATCTGATAAAAAATAGTGCTGCATGCAGTTGATATATTTTATGAATGCTTCGTGAATTATTCCAGTGCTTTACATTTCAAACTTTATTTTTAACAGATTAGGATATGCAGAAATTCAATTATTGTTGGAGAGAACGTCGCAACAAAAACTATGTACTTCTTTAGCTTCTACCATATTTGCAATCAACTATACTGTTCACATATTGTATAATACCCACAGGAAGTTTCAAGTAAAATAGTTGATTGGTTTTTGAGATATTCGTCATTTCATTTTTTTCCGTAATATAGGCTCGGGCACCCAGGTGTCCTGATTTGATGAACCTTGTATACTATATACTGCTTTTTACTGGATATGGGGCGACACGACTTTAAAATTATTTACTAAACACTCATTCTACCCCAGACATAATTTCAATCATGAACATACTCAACTATACCCTTACAACGTAATTTATTATTATTTGTTTTAAGCGTCTCCATTTCAAAATGGAAGTTTTGTAAATTTTACGATACGTACCAACTGTAATAAATACATACATGGATGCTCCTGGACTTACTCGAGAATATTACTTTTTTATAAACTTTTTTTAAATTATAAAAATTAAAGTTATACCTAAAAGATGAAAATATTTAATCGTCAACAAGAAATTTCTTACTACTAAGTACTACGTTCAAAAAAAATAACGAGGAGATAAAAGATTTCAATTCAGTTATCACATTCGCTATTCGGATGTTTGAGAATGAAGAAGTCATTGAGATTGAAGGAATCATCTGAGGAAATATACATAAGTTGTAAAAGTATGTAAATGGCCCAAATTGGATAATATTTCAATGCAGTGCAGGTTTTTATCGGCTCAATTTTATATGAAACCAAAATTCAACTAAATATATCTTGTAATTACCTATATGTATGTAATAATTAAATTTAATGAAATACGTACGATTACATCAAATATGTTCGTAGTTTTTTCAAACACAGTCTAAAATTCCAGACATTAATGTAATCGTGTCAGTTTACCCAACTAATCTCATTATATTTTTTCACCTCATCCTTAACTCCCTCCACGATATCATCTAAGAAACGTGGGAGTTTCTTAACAACACGGTCTTGGGCCACCATAGCTAAAGTCAACTCTCCATCGTACGTATAACTCACGAAAGTAACAGCCTCCTGTAAAATGATGGGACTGTAAGCATACATCGAAGTAACTCTGTCGCCCCCAAATATCGTGAATGCTTTCTCAGGTCCAACAACATTGGAAAATCGAGTTGTCTGAGTAAGTATCCCAGAAATTTCAAGTAGTCTTGTAATCGGGGAAATAACAGCACCAACCAATACATATGCAAGTTTGAAGAAACTCATTCCCAGATAACCAGTTATCCTCCTCACGTTCTGATTAATCACACGCAGTCGCTCTTCCCGAGGATAAATGTTCAAGGGCAGGTCGAACCATAACATAGCCATTTCGTTCTCAAGTTCCAAAGTCTGGTAGGGATAGAAGCCTTCGACTGTGCTTGCTAATACTGTCGTTGGTTTCACATTTTTCGAAGGGCTGAGTGCTCGGTCAATTGCAGGAGTGACGCAGGCGTATAGTAATGATACTAAACGAATGGGCTGCTCCCTGCTCCCTTTCTTTTGAATAGTCTTGAGCGTGTTCAGGTCAAGGGTCAGAGTACGACAGTGCATCCCCCCGCGCAGTTTGGCCAAAACATTCTAAAATATTTAAGTTTAGACTTTACAAATAGACACATTGCATTGGACTGTAATCTCCTCTTCTAATTCGACTTCGAGGGAGTGGATAGTGAAACTCAGTGAGAGTGATGGTAATAATCAAATATTCGCGCCCTCTAGACCCATCGACGAGCATAGCACTGCACAGCTAGCTATTGCATGTAACTATTTACTGCCATCCCAAATTACATTTGCCGGCAGCGCTTGTAAATTTATAATAGTTAATATAACAGCGCTAAACAGTATTGTGGACATGTACATATTAGTGCCCCGCATGGGTACAAAAATGTTGTACCTGGACCTGTACCTGAATCATGGCTACATTGATTTTTGAACCTATACCCGTACCTGTACCTGAATACCTGGGTTCAATTTTCCTGAACCTGTACCTGTACTCAAACTAAATCAGGAGTACATGTACCTGTAAAGTACCTGTACTCAAAAAGTACCCAAAAAAGTACGTGTACCCAAAAAGTACCCAAACAAATACGTGTACCCAAAAAGTACCAGTACCCGGGTATATTTTAAAAGTACCTGAACCTACCCGGGTATTTTCCATTGTAATAATTTAAAGGATTACCAAATATATTACACCAAATAAAAAATTAAAACATCTGCGACCAAGACATTTTGACTTAATAAATTTATTTATCATATTAGATTTATTTTTATTATTTATTCTTCGAAAGCCTGACTAAGTACTGGAATTATCAGTAGCTATAAATGATTACATAAAGGTTGAAAAGGACAATAAAAACATTTCCTACCGTAGCTCCACTCTTTTATGTATAAGCGTTTATGCGTCAGAAGATCTGGGCCATAGGTGAAGGCTCGCTCAATCTTCGATCTCTGTTCTTTAGCAGTTCCAGGAACTGCTAAAAAATCTCTGGAGATTCCAGCTAATGCTGGGTAACTAGCCACGTGTTTCTATACGGTGGAATTAGTTTTCCTGACTGAGCTTATACGTATAAATTTTAATGTAAAATGTTTCAAGGTCAAAAATTCGGAGGAGTTTTTAAAGCTCAACAACACCTTTACAGGCGTTACTTGGAAATTATTATTGACTGTGAAGTACCTGAAAGTTCAGGTATTTTACATTCAGGTTCAGGTATTTACCCAGTGCGTACCCGTACCTGATGGGTTTATGTATACCTAAAAGACTGGTTTTTGAACCTGTACCCATACCTGAACCTGAACCTGAATTTTCAGGTATCTAACGGCTGAACATGAACCTGCACCCAAATTGGATGGGTACAAGAAGTATGTACCTGATACGTACCTGTACCTGAACCTGTAACCAAATACCCGGGTAAAACCTGTACCCATGAGGGGCACTAGTACATATAATAAAACCATAAATATTAATCATAGCTTTAACCTTTTTGATACGAGTCTGACCGAAGTTTTGACCGAAAATTCTAGCAAACCCCACGGATCCAAAAGTACACAAGACCAGAGGCTCGATATAGTTCCAAATTCTGCGGAAAGGGGTCTCCTCTTTCCTGTCCCACTCCAAGGGATCGATCTTTATCGGGAAAGGACTGTCCGCGAGAGCGTACCTGATGAGCTGTGTGAAAATAGTGCCATCGGCGTAAGTGTGGTGCACACTCCAGACAAGCGTATACTCCTTGATATCTTCCTGGAACAAAATATGCAATTCCCACTGAGGTTGATGATCCCTATAGACAGTGTCCAGTAACTTTTCACACCTCTCTTGAACTGCGATATCCAGATCCTGAGACACATTTTCCAACACCACGTGATTCTCTGCCCGGAATACGTGATCAAGCTTCCAACAGTAGACCCAAAACTTCGGGACAACCACGTTGCAAAGTTTCTCAAAAGGCCGGTACGGATTCTGAGATTCCCCACCTGAAACAGTCTTGGTTTCGTATTTCACTACTTGGTACAGCTTCTCAACGATTTTATCCAAATTCGGATCCCCTTTACATTTGAGAACGTACAGCGCATTCACGGATTCCTTGGCTTTCTCCGCCATAACCGCAGACACTCCAGCTTTAATAATTTGGTACTTGCTCTTGTAAAAATTTATTAAAATTAAATGAACTATCGAGCGGTGAATAATGGAAATTAGAAAAGCTAGTATGGTAAATATGTGGGCGAGGAAACCCAAAATAAAATAAAATAATTGACTGAGGATTTCTTCAGGAGGCATTTTGCTGATGCCTGTTTCCAGTGCAAGTTACAAAGTAGTAGTTTATAGTAAGTATTAGAACAGTGGAGGGAGTTTTTAACGTGCTCTTTGTATGTATGTATGTACAGTTATGTTGAAGTTTCGTGTGTGGTTGTAAAGCCAGACTGTAGAACGGATACGTACAAATTCATGATTTATGTTTACTTCAAGGAAACAATATACAATGCATTTAAAACACTGAAAGTAAGTTATCGAATTAATTAATGAGCTAATGAGGCAGAATGAGAATTGTTGTTGGTTGCATTCACGCATTGTCAAAGCTGTACGAAAGTGCAAAGGCATGCAACCCGTTGATTTCTATTTTTGACTTTCCGAGTTTATTTCCATTTTCAGGAAATATTGTTATTGAAACCTCATGACACAACAGCTTTTGGTTATTTCATGAAAGATTGTTGTAACACATATACAGGGAATTTCCTATACTGGGATTCCCCAGGGGATGGAAAAATACCTGCCAATGTGTGGAGATGTGACAATATTTTACTTCTATATAATAATGTGAGTGCAATCCAAGCGAAAATTTAGCCATGCCGATTAAAGTCATTACGACATACATTATAAGCGTATCTGTAATACTTGTGGACAACTACAGTCGACTCTTGCTGTAGCGTCAATTATAAATCATCCCAGAATTGACGTTATAAGGGAACTAAATTTTAGGGGAACATCAAATAAATAATGATTTCAAAATACATTGTTCGAATTTAGGTCAAGCCTAGTTGAGTTCATACTATTATTTTTATTCATGATTGAGATCTCATGACCTAAAAATGTGCAGCTTAATTGAAACAACGAAAAACATTTAGTGTTATTTCAACCCCTTAATTCAATTATTCCTAAACTTTGGTTGACGCTTCTAATTTATGAGGCTGCACTTTGGATTTAGGTAGATGACACATACATCATTCATACGGTTATCCAAGAAATTTCTTACAATTACCGACTCTTTCTAATTTAGACTTTTACATGAATTTCCAATTATTGCGCGCTCTATTAGTAATTATGGGTAATTCTCATATTTCTGAACGTATCTAAATCATCAACATATCTGGATAGGTGATTGAAAGACCCATGAAATATATCAAGGAATGTTTCAGTGTAATGTTTTAACTACATTTTTTATAAAACATTAACCTAATTTTTGTGACGATTGTGGCCAAAACTTTTTCCGTAGTTCAATGAGTTAATTTTGGAAATGTTGAAAAGCCTTCCTTAAAAGACATCAACCGTGGGAAGTCTTTTAAAACGCCCGAAGGCTACTCCAACCCACTGTTCATTTGCGCAACATTTTTAGTAAATTTTAAGACGCCTTCCCTCAATCTTGGCGAAAATAAATCCGCCTACCTTCCATATTCCATCAATCAAGCCTTCCTTGAAGGCGTGACATGTCTGTCCACAATATTATCTAAAAATTGTGGTAATTTCTAAACAATCTGGTCTGGAACTATATTATGGCTTTAGTATTATCTCCGTCATCCGTATAACCCTCAAAAGTAACAGCATGCTTTTCGGTTCCATTTAAAAACGAAGAGCTGTAAACGCACAATGCGTAGTAAGTGTAATACATGGATGATTCTTGTCAGATTCAACTCTCCAGTAATAATTGATTGTGTTACTGTTCCTCGTACTTATTTTACTATAGTAGTTATTTTAGATTTTAATTATTTTTAGGTAGTTAATTAATATTAAATAATTGTTATACCTAAAATTAGTAGCCGTTCCAGATATGTACATGTAGAAAAAGTTAGGTCACCCTTTTTTGATGTTATAATTAATTTTGCGTATTTGCTTGAGTAAAATAGCAGAGTGTATGAAATAAATTGTTTCCCTACTATTATATGATTTAGCCGAAATATGACAGACTCCAATAAATCCAAGTAACATAAAGTTTTAAGGATAGAATTCAGTGCAGTACCTCATTCGATCCTTCGTGGTAACACGGAATCAAATTTTGATTACAA
The DNA here is from genome assembly GCA_947179485.1 of Allacma fusca. Classification (NCBI taxonomy): domain Eukaryota; kingdom Metazoa; phylum Arthropoda; class Collembola; order Symphypleona; family Sminthuridae; genus Allacma; species Allacma fusca. Next base: position 25,860,448 of record OX359246.1, read on the forward strand.
TTTTCGGGTTTTAAAAATTTTGACCGCGAAATTGTGAAATACCCATCAGTTTTGACCGGTCTATTATTGTGGATCACCTCCGTGATTTTAGGACATACTTATCATAGAACCAAATGCAATATCTCGTTCAAACCGCCTTAGAAACACCGGATTTTCAAAATTTATACAGGAAAGTTTTGAAAAAAATTAAAGTTTGATCTGTTTTTTGGCAGCTTATTTTTTTTGACATAGAAGGAATAATCTGAGACCTGGCTTTCTGTCAGGACTAATCATCTTATGATGGAGTTGTAAAAAATATCCACTGGGATTCAAAACTCCGAAAAACCGATTTTGATGCCTCGAAGTACTTCCAAAATGCTGGAATAACTTTAGTCTCGCAAGACACATCTCGGTCAATATTAGCTCATTGAAACGTTCTTTAATTCCTCTACAAGTGACAGTCATGTTGGCAAAAATTTCGAAATTCTACACAAATGTTTGGCGGGATATTCAAATTCATTAATTTTTTAACCGACATTTCATCATTACGCCCAGAAGGAATCATCTAAGACTTTGCCTTCCCACTCATAAAAAAATCTCTTTGAGAGAAGTTTTTGGATGAATATAAAAATCCGTGTCTACTGGTATTCAAAATTTCGAAAAAACTGATTTTTTGTTGACTTGAAATTCTCGAAAAATCTGAAAAACTTTTGAATGAAATGCTGTAACTTGACCAGTGTTGCCTTATTTAAAAGCTAATTATATACTTACAACCTAAAATAATGTCTACCAAAATTTCAAAATCCTAGTCGAAAATTTGGCGGGATTTTCAAAATCAGCAAATTTTCAACTTTCATTTAAAAGCATTTTTTTGCCAAGAAGGAATGATGTTAAACTTGGCCCTTCCGCCTCAGAACAAATTGTTTTCCTGTGCAAGCGTCTTTTTTATCCACACCCAGATTAAATGACGAAAGTAATTATTCCTGTCAGTCTGCCCTACTAATCTGAACATAGTTGTTCAACTCATCCTTAATTCCCTCCACGATATCATCTAAGAACAGTGGGAGTTTCTTAACAACACGGTCTGGGGCTACCATAGCTAAAGTCAACTCTTCATCGAACGTATAACCCACGAAAGTAACAGCCTCCTCTAAACTGATGCAACTGTGAACATACATCGAAGTAACTCTATCGCCGCCAAATATCGTGAATGCTTTCTCAGGTCCAACAATATTCGAAATATACGTTGCCTGTGTGATTGTCCCATACGTTTCAAGTAGTATTGTAATCGGGGAAATAAAAGCGCCAGTCAATACATATGCAAGTTTGAAGATGCTCATCCCCAGATGATCAGTTACCCTCCTAACGTTCTGATTAATCACACGCAGTCGCTCTTCCCGAGGATGAATCTTCAAGGGAAGGTCGAAACATATCAGAGCCATTTCGTTCTCAAGTTCCAAAGTCTGGTAGGGATAGATGATTCGAGCGTGGTTGCTAATATTGTCGTGGGTTTCTCATTTTTCGAAGAGCTGAGTGCTCGGTCAATTGCAGGAGCGACGCAGGCGTATAGCAATGATACTAAACGAATGGGCTGCTCTCTATTGAATTTCTTTTGAATGCTCTTGAGAGTATTCAGGTCAAGGGTCAGAGTGCGACAATGCATTCCCCGCGCAGTTCGGTCAAAGCATTCTAAAGTATTTCAGTTCGGACGTTACAAATAAATACATTGCACTGGACAGTAATTTTGTAATGGTTAATATAACAGAGATATTTTACAGTATTGTGGACAAGTTACAAAGCACCAGTATAAAAGAATTGGATTAGTGGAGGAAGTTTTTATCGTGCTCTTTGCATGTATGTATGTATGTTGTATGCTGTAAAACGGATACATACAAGTTAAGGATTTATGTATACTTGAAGGATACAAAATAAAATGCATTTAAAATACCTAAATAAGGTTATAAAATTAATCAATGTGTTCAAGAGGCATAATGAGAATCATTGTTGGTTGCACTCATCCATTGTGCGGGGGTTGCTAATTTATATCCCAATATCACACTATCATACATGAGTGAGCCGACAACTAGAGCATCTCGGGCGGTTAAAATTTACGGGTAAGCCCGCAAAAAGCCCGGCCCGCACGGGCTTCGAGCGGGTACGGGTAAAAATTATTACGTTTGACGGGTTACGGGCGGGTACGGTCTTTTCATCGCGGTTAAAAAAGACCGTGAAAGCCCGTAAAAGCCCGTGAGAAATTCCATTAGTTGCGAATGCAGGAGCAGCAGTTGTGAATGTACATAGACTTGAATGACTTAAACGAATTTCAGACGTTTGCAATTTTAGCTTTCAAACAAACTAAGGCTTGGTGTACGATAGAGCATCACCTCGTGGGATATTTTAGGCCCGTGCCCGTCTGTACGACTGTTACTAAATAATAAAAGCAGGTATGCAATATTTTAAAATACAGTTTTTCAGTATTTAAGATGTATGGTATTTGCGGGCGGGCAACGGGCTTTTTTTAATTTTGCGGGCCGGGCCGGGCTTTTTCGATAAACATTAATTTCGGGCCGGGCGGGTACGGGTAAAACGTTACGAGCCACGGGCGGGCACGGGCCTAAAATATTCCACGGGATGATGCTCTACCGACAACCCACAATACAGTATACAAATATCGTATATCATATGTACATATATCATATATTTCAAATACTCCAGCCATAAGGAGGGACGTTATATGGAGAGTCGAATCAGTTTCAAAACGTTTACATGAACTACGAGTTCAACACACCAATCACTATAAGGGTGCAAGCAAAATATTTATTCTTGAATCCAAAATTTACTTGAGGTTTGATATCATTCTCCAGACTCACTGCTGCCCGCCAAGTTTTAATTCTATTCTATTCTATTCTGTTAAGAACTAAGTCTTGTATATTCAAGTCCTATTATATTCTGCTAAAGGTTTGACGGGGCTATTCAAGTCTATTCCTATTCCAACAAAATTAGAAAATTCATATTCTATTCCTATTCAAATTCTATTCATCAGAAATCAAAAACCGCGCGATGAACACTAGTGGATAAAGCGCGCTGAATACATATGTACAGACCTGGCCTCAAGTTTGGTTCAACCAGCGATTCGCACTTGAACTTGACACGAACTTGATTGTTTTATCAAATTTGAGACCCGGACATGAACTTGATTTGTTTAATGGAAGGTACGAACCGGATCAATCAAGTTCACGCAATCAAGTTAATTTTGACGAACTTGACCATGAATTTCAATATAACCATGACCATGAACTTGACCATAACCTTGACCATGAACTTGACCATGAAAATGAATGACAAGTTATAGCATTGTTTATATGTTTGTGAATAGAATAGCTAGATAATTACCTGAGATTGTATTTTGACTTATTTTATACAATACCATTTAGAATAATATGTAATTAATGATGAAATTAAGTGTTTGTAGCTGTATGATTTTGTAGAATCACAAAATGTGAAATGTTTGATTTTTCAACCATTTTTTCTGGCTACTTGATGGGGTTTGACTTCCAGGATCAGAATCTTTTTCGCAATGTTGAGATGTTTTTAGTTTTGCTCATTTTCCAGTTGTTTTATAAAAATTATAATAATTGTTCCAAGCAAAGATTAAAATATAAGTTAGATTAAGTAAAAATTAAACAAAGAAAAAACGCCATGGAAGCTATTGCTTGGAACTTGAAACTTGACCATGAAAAGTCAAGTTCATGTTCATGGTTTTGCAGTTATTTGATCCGAACGTGATCATGGTATTGATGTCAAGTCTGGTTGAAGACATGACCGTGAACTTGATTCGAGCCTTAAAATCAAGTTCAAATTTCACGTTGACCCGAACTTGAGATTTCAGTGTCAAGTTCAAATTAACTTGTAACCCGAACTTGACTTGAACTTGACCTTGACATGAACATGTCAAGTTTTACTTGAACTTGAATGACAGGTCTGCATATGTATAACTACATTTTCTTTCTTAATTCCAATTTCCAGTTCCTGAAATTTATAACTTGCCATTGACAATGATAATAAAATAACTGATTTAGCAAATTTACGAGCCACCTAAAAGCAGAAGAGAATTAATCGAGCGTATAAATAATAACTTGTACACAATAATTGGCACTTAACAGGCCTGAATGAATACAATAATTTTTACCATTTGTTAGTTCTTTGGCGTAAGCCTGAGTTCATATTTAGTTGAAATCGGCTAGCTAGGTTTTCAGAAAACAATTCCCGAAATTTTGGGTTTCAAGTCAAATATGACAGGTATCTTCAAAACTACTGAATATATTTCAATGAAATTTTGTGTGAATATTGCTTATGTAAATAGTAATTTTTATTGCTTATGTGGTTGAAATCGACCCAATAGTTTTTTCGAAAAACAAATTCAAATTTCGAACTTCAAATCAAAAGACAGTTATCTCAAAGACTGACAAATCGATTTCAATAAAAATTTTGTGAATATTGCGTATGTAAATCGTAATGATTAATGCTTATGCGGTTGAAATCGGCCTGATTGTTTGTTTTTAAAAAATCGGAAATTTCGAAATAACTTAAAATTCATCCTACTTTGACGGCGGTAGCTGACGCCACCCTACGCGAAGCCTCAAATTATCGCTGCTCGATAATTTGCAACACATGCAATCCAAGGGTTTTAGTTGATTGTTTTGGTTTATGACATTCTCAGTGGCTCAGATTTGAATAAGAATTTCGCTGTTTTTACTATTCAATTCTAATCTTGGCATAAGTTGCATATTCTATTCTATTCTAGTCTGGGGGTTTCAAAAACTGAGCTATTCAATTCTATTCGATTTATTTCTGTATAAATGTCGGCAATTCTATTCAAATTCCTATTTTCCTATTCAAGTCGGAATAGAATAGGGCAGCAGTGTCCAGACTATCAAATATCTGAACATGGCCTGATGCGTTCATGGCTTTCAAATGATTTATTTCACTATGACCCAATTTCGAATTTGACTTGAAATACTTACAGTACACTTGTGCGCATCTCTGCTTTAGCGGATGATGCTCATATTTAGTATCTATTTCCTGCAGATTAAAAAATATTTCATGGTATAATAACAACAGGTCAAAAAGTTGATGGCGTCTGGATGAATTCACTTACATTTGGTGTATATTCTTGTTCCAGTTAATGACATATTTTATCTAATAATTTGCATTCGCTGAATTAAATCCGATTTCCAGTTTCATGCATTGATTTGTAATATAATTATTACAACATCAAATTACAACGACACATCACGTAATGAAATCTCTTTACGTAAACTATAAACACTAATAAAGTACTTTGTGTGGGTTGTCGTAACCAGACATGTGTAACCTCGTGTAGGTTTCCCATAATTGGCGTCCCGTGATGAGGACAAATGTCCCCTCAGGCTATTTCCGAAATACTGTGTTTAAGGCAAAACCAATGACGCAAACGTGTTTAATACAATACCAGGTGCCTAAATATATTGTTTGGGCTCATTCGGATAATACGAAGTTCGACTAAATTCTATCGAATTAATAATATGGCAACACCAAGTGAATGTGAGCTATACATATTCATGAACGACTTTTTAAAAATGCATGTAGTAACTAATATAATACAAAGTACCTACATATGTACATTCACATAATTACATTTTCGTATCCTATGTGCTCACAGATTAAATTGCAGAAACCAATATCACCCTGTCAGTTTGCCCAACTAATCTCATCATACTTCTTCACCTCTTCCTTAAACCCCTCCACGATATTATCTAAGAATCGTGGCAGCTTCTTAACCACCCGGTCTGAGGCTACCATAGATAAAGTAAACCCTCCATCATACGTATAACCCACAAAAGTAACGGCCTCCTCTAAACCGATGGGACTGTAGACATACATCGAATTAACTCTATCGCCGCCAAATACCGCGAAAGTTTTGTCAGGTCCTACAATATTCGAAATATAAGTCGTTTGAGAAAGTGATCCAGCATCTTCAAGTAGTCTTGCAATCGGGGAAATAATTGAACCCACTAGGACAGGTCCAAGTTTGAAGATGCTCATCCCCAGATGACCAGTTATCCTCCTAACCTTCCGATCGATAACGCGCAGTCGCTCTTGCATAGGCTCAATGTTCAAGGGTAGGTCGAACCATAATGTAGTCACTTCGGTATCCAGCTCCAAAGTCAGGTAGGGATAGTTGCCTTCGACTGTGCTTGCTAATACTGTCGTTGGTTTCTTATTTCTCGAATTACTGAGTGCTCGGTCAATGGCAGGAGCGACGCAGGCGTACAGTAAAGATACTAAACGAATGGGCTGATCGCTGCTGACTTTCTTTTGAATGGTCTTGAGCGTATTAAGATCAAGGGTCAAAACACGGCAGTGGTTTCTCCCGCGCACTTCGTTCAAAGCGTTCTAAAATATTTCATTTTGAAAGTTAGATTCTGTTCAATTGCTAAAATAAATATATAGCATCGTTTCCTTAAAGCGAACATCTAAAGTCTTAAATTTAATATATTGCAACTAAGCAAAAACTATTGACGCACATAATTCAACTGTTTAAATAATAACCTCTTTGATAGGAATCTGGCCCAAAATTTGACCGAAAACACTAGCAAAAATCGGGGATCCCAACGTGCACAATATCAATGGCTCGATATAGTTCCAAATTCTGCCCAAAGGGGTCTCTTTTTTCATGTTCCATTCCAAGGGTTCGATCTTTATCGGGAAGGGGCTGTCCGCCAGAGCGTACCGGATGAGCTGCGTAAAAATGGTTGCATCTGCGTAAGTGTGGTGCACACTCCAAACAAGCGCGTACTCCTTGGTATCTTCCCGGAACAAAATATGCAATTCCCACTGAGGCTGATGATCCCTATAAACAGCGTCCAACAACTTCTCACACTTGTCTTGAACAGCGCTTTCTAGATCCTGAGACACCTCCTCCAACACTACGTGGTTCTCTGCCCGAAACAAATGATCAAGTTTCCAGCAAAACACCCAAAACTTTGGAACAATCACATAACTGAGTTTCTCAAAGGGCCGGTAAGAATTCTGCGATTCCCCACCTGAAACTTTTTTCGTCTCGTATTTCACAACCTGGTAAAGTTTCTCAACGATTTTATTGAAATCTGGACCCCCTTGACATTTGAGAACGTACAGCACATTCACTGATCCCTTGGTTTTCCCCGCTATGACAGAAGCGTTTCCAGCCTTAATAAGTTGATATTTGCTCTTGTAGAAATTTATTAAAATTAAATAAACTAATGAACGGTGAATTAAGGAAATTAGAAAAATTAGTATGGTAAATATGTGGGCGAGGAAACCCAAAATAAAATAAAATAAATGTCTGAGGATTTCTCCAGGAGTCATCTTTTTGCTGCCTGTTTTCAGGGTGACTGTTGTGAGAAGGTCAAAGGTCTTGAAAAGTAATGTCTTCCTAATGGAATTTCTGGAGAACTGATTTCAGGTATAGAAGATTTGTGTATTTTTTCGGGCAAATATTTGTATTCATATAATAATATTAATATCTAATAAGTTATTGACGTAGTTAAGGGCTTACAGCGAAGACCTAATGATAGAGAGAGTGTGTGAGAGGTGCATTGGTCTTGAGGTCTTTATGAGTTCTATTCTTACATTTACAAAGGTGTATGAAATTTCCAAAGGGATAATACAAGAGTGCATAAGTGGCTCAATGCGTCTACTCTTGTTCACCTTGATGTGTAATTAAATTTTTCTTATTTTATGAGTGAAAAAAAATCCAATATTTCCTCATACAATCTGTCTTTGGTTTCCCAAGTTTATTTCCTTTCTTAGCTTACATTTTAAGCTGAACCTGACTAGACACATATTACACTGTTTATTAGTACTCTTATTTAAACGAAATTTAATATAATTAAATGTACGATAGAGCGGTCAATTTTGGAATGGAGCAATGCTGGTAGGGAAATTATTTGATTGAGGACACTACAACATAAAAACTCTGCAAGAATTTCTTGAAAATTTCATTTCATTGGAAGTCATTTTACTGCTTGCTTTGTCTCAGAGACTTTTGTAATTACATATCTATACTGCTTCCAAAAGCTGATTACAAGGTCAGTGGACAGTGGGAAGAATAGAAGTGGATAAGTTTTTACATTCTATGTATTTGTTACAATGCGTTTTGCATTCTTGTTCTGGCTGCACGTGTGCTCGTTAATTAAGTCAAGAGAAGTGACTATAAATACAGATTTTGTACGTACAACAGAGTGTATCTATTCCATGGCAGCTATAATAAGTTTTGTTGTTTCACCTGCATATAAGTGATGATATCAGAGCACTCTCCACCAGCTGTGTCAATAATAAAGGCTGAAAATTGCTACAACCTCTGTGGTCTGAAATATATGTACATATACATATGTATCTGTAGGTATGCATCCTGTTTTACATTTGACTTGTGACTCTGTAAAATTGTATGTAGATTTTGTAGCTAGATAAGTTGAAAAGTTTAGACAGACACCGGCCATAATAGAGTGAAGCTGGAGCAAGTGTAACTGAACCTGTACATATCCGGATCATTTTTTGAAGATTGCTAGAATTTAAAGTAACTTATAGTAATCGCAATAATTTTCTATAAGAATGAAATAACTAAAGAATGTGAAATTGTGAAAACAATCGAATTTGTTAGACATTTCTCGACTCTATGACTTCAAAGATTGACCCAGGTCAATTAAGTAAATTTTTGGAAAACTGAAACTAAATTCGTAACAAATCTTGTAGATAAATACCCGGGTACTACTTCTGTACCAGTGAGGTGCACTAGTTAGAGTTCATCAGTAGTCTATAATAATTATTTTATATCTCTACATTAACCGTCCCATTGGCAATTTCAGAATTTAAAAGAAATCCCTAAACATTTTAATTTTTTTTATTACTTCAAGATGATTTTAAATTGTAGAAGGCATTTTTCAAGACCCACGATATCAAAGAGAAACACATGAATTTAAATAGACAATTCTTGATTTTTGAAATCCATTAATCATAGTCGTTAATTATCAATTCTTTAAAAATTAATTATAATAAATTGTAGTCGTTAATTAAACAATTTCCAAGGCTAGTCTTTAAATTGTAATCGTCAATGAAGATTATTTTCAAAATATTCGTTAATGGTAATTATCATTGCAGATTATTTTTAAAGTACAATGAATTTCCTTTATAGGTAATTATATATTTCCTATTAGGCAGCATTCCCTTTATATTCGCATGTTTCAATTTTCCCTTGGATTACATTAACATTCTACAGTAGTAAGGTATAGTGGCACCCCCTAATATTGGTAGGTTGTTTGTCATCCTTAGCGAACCACTATATAGGAAATTGACTGTAATAGTTATTTTTAATCATCATTGAAGATTCTTTTCAAAATAATCGGTAATTATTGCAATTGTCAGTTTAGAAAACTTCCAAAGCAATCATTATTTATTTGTAATCTTCGATTGTAAAACGTTTTTAAAAATAATCATTAGTTGAAATCAGTGGCATGAATTATTAAAGGTAATCATTGATCGTTATTATTAGTTGATAGTTTTAAGCTAATTAATTTTTAATCGTGATTATTAGTTAACAGTTATAAGGCAATTAATTGTTAATCGTGATTATTAGTTAATAGTTATAAGCAGGGCTGGAGTATCTATTCGAAAAATACGGATACGATTCTTATTAAGATTAACCCTAACGGATTCCAATCCCAATTCAAATGTATTTGTTGCAAAAAATTAAAATTCCAATCCAATTTATTCGAATATTTTCTATGAATTACAAAATAATTAAAATACTTTATTTATAAAATATTAATACCTAGAGTTACTAGAGTCCCATCGTAACATTTAAACCCGAAAGTATCTAAATTCGGCAATTATGAATGAAAAGAAGCCAGTGAGTACGCCAGACCATTTTATAAAGGCATTATTGCTTTACGATGTAGTAATGACGTCATAAATAATACTAATGTGCTTTTCATAATGTACCTTCCTATCGATTTTCGTAGTACAAGCCCACTTATTGTGCTAGCCTAATTAAATGTTAGCAGACCCGAATTAATTTCACCCTGTAATTTACTCCTTACTAAATTCTAAATATTTGTCTATCATAAATCCACTCCAAAACAAACTAATCTAATTTCATTCGGCTGTTTATTCCAATAAATTTGAAATAATTTTTTATCTCATCTTTAACCCCCTCAACAATATTATCTAAAAATCCTGGTAGTTTCTTAACGACCCGGTCTGGTGCCGTTATAGCTATAGTAATTTTTCCATCATACGTATAAATCTCAAAAGTAACAGCCTCTTGTAAAACAGCAGGACTGTAAATATACATGGAAATAACTCTATCACCACCAAATATCGTAAAAGCCTTCTCCGGTCCAACAACATTGGAAATATAAGTGGTCTGATTAAATGTTCCAAGCTCTTCAAGCACTCTTGCAATTGGTGAAATAACTCCACCCACCATCCCAGTTCCAAAACTCATCAAACTCGTTCCCAGATGTCCGATTATCTTTCTAACGTTCCGATCAATGACGTGAAGACGCTCTTGCAAGGGCTGAATGTTCAAGGGCAGATCGAGGCATAAAAAATTCATGCAATTATCAAGTTCCAAAGACTGGTATGTGTAGATTCCTTCGATTGTGCTTGCTAAGACTGTCGTTGGTCTCTCATTTTTTGAAAAACTGAGTGCTCGGTCAATGGCAGGAGCAACTCAGGCGAATAGTAAAGATACTAAACGAATGGGCTGGTCGCCGCTGACTTTCTTTTGAATGGTCTTGAGCGTATTCAGGTCAAGGGTCACAACACGACAATGCTTTCGTCCACATTTTTCGGTCAATGCGTTCTAAATATTTTGATTATGTTAAATTGCTTTCTTTTGCATCAAACAACCCTAAATTACAATCTGTACTAAAATAATAAAATTGATCAAGCTAGAAATATTCTGTTGCTAATGTCGTAAATTAATAAAAGTAAACAAAAATCACAGTTACACCTCTTTCACAGAAGTCTGACCCAAGGATTGAGCGAAAATACAAGCATAGCTCAGTGACCCAAAAGTGCACAACACCAATGGCTCGACATATTTCCAAATTCTGCCCCACGGGGTTTCCTCTTTCCTTTTCCATTCCAAGGGCTCAAACTTTATCGGGAAAGGGCTGTCCGCCAACGTGTACCTGATGGGCTGCGTAAAAATGTTGGCATCTGCATAAGTGTGGTGCACAATCCAGACAAGCGTATACTCCTTGATATCATCCTGGAACAAAACATGCAATTTCCACTGTGGCTGATGATCCCCATGGACAGTGTCCAGGATCTCTTCACACCTATTTTGAACTTCGATATCCAGATCCTGAGACACCTTCTCCAACACTACGTGGTCCTCTGCCCGGAAGGAGTGATCAAGTCTCCAGCACAAGAACCAAAATTTTCGAACAATCACGTACCGGAGTTTCTCAAAAGGCCTATAGAAATTCTGAGATTCCCCACCTGAAACAGTCTTTGTTTCGTATTTGACTACCTGGTACAGTTTCTCAACGATTTTATCAAAATCTGGAGCCCCCTTACATTTGAGAACGTACAGCACATTCACTGATACCTTGATTCTCCCTCCTATGCCTGTACCTATTCCTGCCTTAATTAGTTGGTACTTGCTGCTGTAGAAATTTATTAAAATTAGATGAACTATTGAGCGATGAATTAGGGAAATTATAAATGCTAGTAGGATAAATATATGGACGAGAAAACCCAAGAATAAATAAAATAAATGACGGCAAATTTCCACCAGAGTCATTTTATTACTACTAGGGGTGAGTATAACGAGACAACGAGACGAGAATCTCGTTTATCTCGCTCTTTATTCATCAACGAGACAGTACGAGACATCTCGCTTTATTTAACGAGAATATCGTTTGCAATTAAATCTTGTTGAAGCCCATATCAAACTGAAAAATTGGGTGTTTTGTTATACCATTTTGTCAATTAAGACATTTTGCAGTTCTTGGTGCTAGCTTTTATTGCGGTGGGTCTTCCTTAATTCTTTTCAAGACTTCCATGTTTTCACATTTTATGGTCCAAACCCAAAAATAATTATTTTGCGCCTTGGATTTGTTCCGATTTGTGAAATTCAATAAATTTGTACGTTCTTTCACCAGAATTTGTGCAGGCAACAATTAAATTCCATATATGTCAGCACAAAAACCATGTTTTTGCCCTGTCTCGTTTGTCTCGTGCGTTGCTTACTCTCGCTACTCTCGTTCTCAAAATATCTCGTTCTCGTATTTTTTTCAGAAACGAGAACGAGACAAACGAGAATTTTAAAACCAACGAGATACTCACCCCTAATTACTACCTCCTTTTGGAGTGATTGGTACAAGTTCAGTTGTCGGTTGGAATTAAAAGAGTGGCTTTGGTTTTCATCGCATTTTATGAAAATATGCTAAAGTTATGATGGAAAACCAGTCCGGAGAAATGAATGTGAAGACAGGAACAATGTATGTATGTATATTTAAAGATCACAATATTGTTCATGTAATAACGCAATATGATATATGTAGATATATTTAAAGATCACAATATTGTTCATGTAATAACACAATAGGATATATGTATGTATATGCGATTATGAGCCTAAAATAATGACCTGAAGAGAGGCAGTGCCAAGAGCAACGTAGGAGCTTCAATCATTCGCTGTGAGCCCCACAGATATGTACCTTGGAAAAGGTGTTCGAATATGATAATATGTACATACACGAGTGAGTAATAGACTGGGAGAGTCCCTCTCCTGTTGTTCACCTTGATCAGTAAATGTTTTTTGCTTTACTAAAACAATACCAAATGTTTTAAATAATTGTGTTTTTATATTCCCAAGTATATTTTTTCTTTAGCGTACGTGTTAAGTTAAACCACGCATATGTAACCTCGTGTAGGTTTCTCATAATTTACATCCCTTGATGAGGACCAAAGTGTTCCCTCCTGCTATTTCCGAAATACTGTGTATAACCCAAAACCGACGACGCAAATGTGTTCAACAAACAACACCATAAGCCTATATAATTTGTTTTGGGTCCATTCGGGTAACAGGAAACCTGGCTTACGTTAGCATGGTTATATCACGATTACTGCCGTTTGTGTTGACCAATTAGGACCAAACAAAATGAAAATCCACTTATGGCATTTAGTCTGTTGCTGTACTGCTGGCACAAATATCCGGTGGGTATCTACTATATACATGTATACGGTATACAAGGTTAGACTAAATTCTATCGAATTAATAATATGGCATCACCAGGGGAATGTGGGTTAAAGGTGAGATTCATGAATTTCTTTTTAAAAATACATCGTAACTAATATAATTCAAAGCACCTAACTACATTCACATATTTACATTTTCGTATCCTACGTGTACACAGATTAAATTGCAGAAACCAATATAACCCTGTCAGTATGCCCAACTAATCTCATCATACTTCTTCACCTCTTCTTTAAACCCCTCCACGATATTATCTAAGAATACTAGTTGAAGCTTCTTAACGACCCGGTCTGAGGCTACCATAGCTAAAGTAAACCCTCCATCATACGTATAACCCACAAAAGTAACGGCCTCCTCTAAACCGTTTGGACTGCAGACATATGTACATCAAATTAACACCTCCTCCAACACTACGTGGTTCTCTGCCCTGAAGAAATGATCAAGTTTCCAGTAACAAGCCCAAAATTTTCGAACAATCACGTAACTGAGTTTCTCAAAGAGCCGATAAGATTTCTGAGACTCACCACCTGACATTTGACATTCACAACCTGGTGAAGTTTCTCAACGATTGTATTGAAATCTGGACCCCCTTGACATTTGAGAATGTACAGCACATTCACTGGTCCCTTGGTTTTCCCCGCTATGACCGAGGCTT